>CM073574.1:152966700-154166700 GCA_037074715.1 Magnolia kwangsiensis | reverse complement strand
GAGCCCATTCTAAAACAGTCTCCTCCCAAAATCTCCACCACCATTTGCTCAAAAGGACCCCATTCTCCCTAATTTTTCCCACGCCAATTTTACCAACGCGTTATTTGGGACATTAATCGACTAGGTCAAAGTCAGACCAAGCTTGATGCAATCACCCCCACATCCCATGTGTGCACAAGAAATGGCCCACTTTCCATTTATAGGCAAATCTCTACATTATGAAATATCCTTACTTTCCTTTTCTTTTAAATCTCTACATTAGGCATTTTCCTTTGATATCTTTATATTAGGCAAAAAGTAATCTTAGATTCTTCTTATTTAAGTACTTTCTTATTTTAGTGGTTTCTTATATACGCAATTTCCTATTTTTTCATATTTTTGCTAGCTAAGATTATATTTTTAGATTCCATAGTTTTTATTACAAATTGGAAGGAATTATTACAAATAAGGCTTAGGCCTATGAAATAAGATGAATGATATTCTCTTTTCATGAAAAAACTCTTATTTTCTCTACGGTAGTTGTTGAAGGCAAGGAAGTGATCTTTGGTTTAAGATTAGAGGAGTCTTGCATTCATGGTCTCTAGTATTCGGCTAGAAGATTGTTGGGTCCTTTACCACAATCTTTCTTCTTTCCTTTGATCTATTTGCTTCCCCTTTCAGGGTTTGCATTACAAGCTTGGCCCAGTAAGTAATTTTTATAAGTGTAGTAGTTGTATTTAATACATATATACATGAAATATGAATTATCATTATCATCATGGCCCAGCATGCCCGAGCCCGAGCCACAACCCATTATATCAATGGGCATGACCCAAGCCCAATCCAATAACTAATCGAGCCAAAACCAACTTGGTGGGTGGAGCCTAGGTTTGAGACAACTCGTGCCCAGCAGACCCGAAGACCCGACAGGCTGGCTCAATCCATCAACAACCTCAGTGCATTACTAGATGAATCAGTTCATAAATAAAATCATGACTAAAATCTGACCCAAATGACACATTCGAAGCTGAGGAAACATTGACAAAGCTTTCAACAATTCCTTAAGCAATCTTATCCATAACTTGTACCAGAAACAATGACATAAAGAATTTTTTCTGTGTTTGGATGCTGAATTGAATGAAATTGCAATCTAACAATTCAACATGAGGAAATGACCAAAATGACCTCCCAATTCATAATGATGACCAAAACCCTAATGGCAATTCCATGAGTTCAGGTTGGAATTGAAAGGATCCTACTGCCGGAGAGAACCGACGCGATCCGCCGTGACACGTGGCACGCGTGTGCACGATCCGGGCCGCTCGACCATCTATTTTCCTCATTCACGTGTGGACCGGCGTGATCTTTTTAGAACCGCGCATGTTGGCGGTGGGGACCACCTGCGAGGATCTCGCACGCGCATGCCACGCCGGCACGTGCACTGCGAATCAGGACGCGGAATATACACCCAAAATCTAGACCGTTGAAATCGAGAGAGTGATTGAGATTGGACTGACCAGATCTTTGAAGATGATGAAGACGATGATTAAGAAGAGGCAGAAGAGGATCTCGAACTCGGCCAACCGCACGAAGGCGAACACCGAATTCACGACTCGTGTGAGCAGCGACTCGCGCGTCGGACCGCCTCTAGCACGCATCGCGACGGACGTTTCTTCCTTTTACTTTTCGCGCTTCGAGGGTTGGAAGAAGGGATGCGCTTGGGATTTTTGAGAGATTGAAGAGAGACGGAGCTGAGCTGAAGAAGGAGAAAGAGAGACGGAAAGGATTTTTTTTTATTGAGGTCGAGGATTTGAACTTTATACTCTGGTTTTCAGTTCATATAGGTGGGGCCTATGATTTAGCAATCCAAGCCGTTGATCGGTTGCATCCCACGCTAGTTGGATTATCCCCATTATTATCCATTCGCCCATTTCTCCAGTTGAATATGGGAAGTTGCTGGATAGACGCGGTTTGCCAAACGGAAACTAGGTGGGGCGTACTGTGATGTTTGTGATAAATCCACCCCGTCCGTCCGTTTTTCCGGATCATGTTAGGTTATGGCCTAAAAAATGGGGCAGATACAATACCCAAGTGGGCCACACGACAGGACAATTTGGGGAGGAAAATGCCTACCATTGAAACCTTGACGGGGTCCACCGTGATGTTTATATCCATCCAAACCGTTCATAAGGTCATTCCAACTGGGATGAAGGGAAAACACAAATATATTTGGTTGATACAAAACTTTTGTGGCCCATGAATGTTTGAACGGTATGCGTTAAATCCTCTCTTTTTATGTCTTGTGGTTTACTTAAGCTTTGGATCTACTTCATTTTTGGGTTTTGTACTACTATGGGCTGGAAAAACGGATGGACCGGATGGATTTCTAACAAACATCACGGGCGGCCCCAACTAGCTTCTGACCGCAGAAACTTCTTGCGGCTGGCCGGCTGGGTTTGCAGGCGGTCTGCGTCTCAGTGGGTCCCAGTAGATCCATGGTGCGAACGGAAACGGATTGGCTACTCCCCTTGCCACCGGCCAATGGCTGATGGTCGGTGCTCTGTGGGCCTTACCATGATGTATGTGTTTCATCCATGCCATCCATCTAATTTTATAGATCATTTTATAGTATGGGACCAAAACTAAGGGAAATACCAACATCAAGTGGACCACATTACAGGAAAGAGTGTTGAATGAACTTTTACCATTAAAAACTTTTGGGGGGACATAAAAGTTTTGGATCAAGGTGATCTTTGTTTTTTCCCTTCATCCGGGTTCTCATGACCTAATCAACATATTGGATGTCAAATAAACAGTACAGTAGGCCTTAGGATGATTTTAATGGTGGATA
This sequence comes from Magnolia kwangsiensis, assembly GCA_037074715.1. Taxonomy (NCBI): domain Eukaryota; kingdom Viridiplantae; phylum Streptophyta; class Magnoliopsida; order Magnoliales; family Magnoliaceae; genus Magnolia; species Magnolia kwangsiensis. The sequence continues at coordinate 154,163,870 of CM073574.1, read as the reverse complement.
TCCCATCACTATTGTTTTCCTGTGGCGTGGTCTATCTAAGATTTATGTTCCTATGATTTTTGGTTTCAATCCCAAAAATGATCCGTAAAAATGTATGAACCGAATGCAGGAAGCACATACATCATGGTGGGTCCCACGGAGCACCGACCATCACCCACAGGGCTGATGGCAGGGGAGTAGCCAATCCGTTCCCAGTGCTACCGGAAGCGGATCGGCTGGTGTATGTACGCGTCGTGTGAAGACGAGCGCGACGCTACTCGAGCTCCGAATTGTACGGACAGTTCAAAGGAGATCAAAGTTACGTGGCCCACAAACAATGTATTTATTATATCCACACCGTTCATCCATTTTTCAAAGTCATTTTAGATTACCGTCTAAAAAATAATCATATCCAAAGATCAACTGGACCACACCACAAATAGCAGCCGAGATAATGATTTTCGCCATTAAAAATTTTATAGGGCCTACCATAGTGTTTATTTTCCATCCACTATATTCATGACATCACAAAGACATGAATGAAGAGTAAAAATAAATTTTACTAATCCAAAACTTCACGAACCCCAAAAGGGTTTCAATGACGGACGTTCAATCACCCACTTCTATTTTCAGTGTGCCCACTTGATCAATAGATCTGTTTTCTTTTTCATCTCAAGCATTAAGACGATCTCAAAAAATAGATAGACGGTTTGGATATAATACATACTCATTATGGGACCCACAGAACTTGCTGATATCAATACGTCAGCTACGTAGCTTATGTGCGGTACACTAGCCAATCCGCTGCCGGTCCAAAAGAGGACGAGATTTTCGCAGTAGTTACAGCGATGGGATAGTATGTGGGGCCCACCGTGATGCTCGTGAGAAATCTACCCCGTATATTGGTTTTTCTAAATCATTTTAAGAGATGATAACAAAAATCAGGTGAATCCAAAACTCAAGCGGCCATGCGAGAGGAACCGGGGAAAGAGTTGTCTACTGTTAAAACCTTATTTGACTCTACCTTAATGTTTATATGCTATCCAACCGTTTACAAGGTCATTGCCACTGGGATGGAGTAAAACACACAATTCTTAGCTTGATCGGAAACTTTTGTGGCCATATGAATATTTCAATGGTGGTAACGGAATCCCAACTGTTTCTTCTCTTGTGTCCCACTCGAGTTTTTTATCTACCCCATTTTAGGGAGAATGTACTATGATGAATTCTCAAAATTTAAAACGTAAAGATGGAATAGGTTTCTTGTAAACAAGACGATGGGCTCCACCTTGCATCCCAGTTGGAGGAACTTATGCGGAAGAGTGAAAATCTGCGTAAACCAGCTGGGGCCCACTGTGATGTTTGTGAGAAATCCTCCCAGTCCATCTGTTTTATTGGAGTGCATTTTAACATAGGAGGCTAAAAATGGGCCAAAAACGGGATAATTGAACGTGCACAGTTGAAATATTTGCAGGCTAATAGAAGTTTTGAATCATGCTAATATTTATGCCTTTAGTTGTAGAAATGACATTATTAATGGTATAGATGACATGTAAGCATCATTGTCTTATGGATGGCATGTAAACATCAATGTCAAACCCAGGGAAGTTTCAACGGTATGAATTTCCCTAAACACCTTTTCCTTTAGTACGACCCACTTCTACTCAATTTTGGTCTACTCTCCTAAAATGAGCTCACAAAACGGATGGACAGATAGGATTCTTGAAAAAATCACTGTGGACCCCACCTAGTTCCCAACGCTGGAACTTCCTGCCAAAGGCTTTAGCAGGAAATCCACGTTCGAATGCAGATTGCCTACTAGAAACGGATTGGCTATTGACCATGCCACTAGAGGTGGGCATGTTGGACCCGATTCGGTGGATCTGACCCAATCCGACCCGACTCAGTATCATTCCGAACAGAACTGACAGCCTAGATTGGCCTGATCGAGTCTGTCCATCTATATCTGATCGTTTTTCAGATCAGGTTCGGATAATGATGTATCCGGACAGAATCAATCTGAAAATCTGAACCGAAAGGGTCCGATCCAACCTGACCCAGGACGTAAATATCCTTCTATTTTACAAAATATCCCTATATCTTTAGCTTTTCGTTTGGTACCAAAAAAACCTGCCCAACATAAACTTGAGCCCCCAACTTTATGTCTCTCTATCTCTCTTTATATCTGTCTTTCTCTCTCTCTCTCTTTATATCTGTCTCTCCCTTTCTGTTGAAGATGAAGGTGAGTAGAAGATTAGTTAGATATGTGGTAGATCAAATACCTCTCTTTCTGCCGTTGGATTTTGGAGATTTCTCTGCTAGAGAGATATACTGAAATACGCTGGATAGCTGTGTACAGAAGAGAGAAAGAGAAAAAGACTCGCAACAGACGTTGATCGAAGAAGGCCGGCACACCGCTGTTTACAGGCGTCGTCTTGGCAGCAGACCCAAAGACGAAAGCGGATTGGCTAGTTTAACATTAGCAAATTCTGTGGTTCTAATCACAAGGTATGTGTTATATCTAAACCGTCCATCCATTTGGCAATATCATATTAAGGCTTGGGACAAAAATAAAACAGATCTAACTATTAAGTGGACCACACTACTGAAAGCAGTGGGGGATTGAATGTCTACCATTCAAACCCTTTTTGAGTTCACAGAAGTTTTGGATCAACGTGAAATTTGTTTTTCCACTTCATTTAGGTCTTTGTGACCTTAAGAACAAATTAGATGGAAAATAAACATTATGGTGGCCCTACAAATTGTTTAACGGTGAAAATCATCATCTCTGTTGCAATTTATGGTGTGGTCTAGACGATCTTTGGATCTGATTCGTTTTTTTGGATAATGCTCTAAAATGATCTCTAAAACTAGATGAATGGTATAGATATAATAAATACATCACTGTGGGGCTATGTAACTTTGCTCACCTTTGGACCGTTTGTACAACTCGGAGCTCAAGGAGCATCAGTGCTCATCTTCGCACGACACGTACCCAGAGCAGGTACATATAGCTGGTGTGAGCTATCTTAGGCAGTACTCCCGGATTGCGCACTGAGTTACTCATCAGTACGCTCTTATCGTACTAAGTAAACTCAGTTAGGCCCACCGCGAATGCATGTAGTTCATCCACGCCGTCCATTCGTTTTGCTAGTTCATTTTATGGGTTCAACCCAAAATTGATGCATATACAAAGCTCTAAGTGGACCATACCACTGGAAAAAGTGGAACTATTGATTTCAACTGTTGAAATTTTTCTAAGGCCCTCAATGATGTTTATTTGTCATCCAACTTGTTCATAAGATTAGAAAGACATGGATGAAGGGAAAACACAAATATCAGCTTGATCTAAACCCTCGGTTGTCCCCAAGAATTTTTCAACAGTAGATGTTCAATTCACAAGTGTGGTCCATTTGAGGTTTGAATATACTCAATTTTTGGGATAATGCCCTAAAATTATGTTTCAAAAGAGATGGACGGAGTGTATACAATGCATGAATGCCACTGGGGCCCACAGAGTTTACTCAGTATGCTTACCATACTAAGTTACTCAGTACGCAATCCGCTACCCTTCATACAAAGCTTCTTTAAGAAGCTGATTTCGCTGTGAGATATTTTATCCACTAAGTAAACTATGTGAGCCCGTCTTAATTTTTTTTGGTTTATCCACACCGTCCATCAGTTTTTTCAGATCATTTGCGGGATTGATGCTAAATTTTAAGTATATCTAATAATCAAGTAGGTCACACCATAAGAAATAGTGAGAATAATGATTTCCACACCGTTGATAAAAATGGACGATCCGAACCTTGCCCAACCCGATCCGACTCGATTTTCCTGACTGAGTCGAACTCGGATCAGTCCAGGTCAGCATGGTTTAAGATCGGATTGGGTCAGAGGACCTGGACTTAGACCCAAATCTGACTGAGTTCGGGTCAGGCCATGCAGAACTCAGACCTGGTCGAGTTGGGCGCAATTCAATTCGACTCGGTCCGATCCCCAGCTCTACCTGCCACTAGCCAATGGCTAGTGGTCGGTGCTCCATAGGCCCACCATAATGTATGTGTTTCATCCATGCCGTCCATGCATTCTTATTGATCATTTTTGGTATGAGACCAAAAATGAGGTTGATCCAAACCTCAAGTGGACTGCACAATGTTGATTGAACAGCCACCATTATAAACTTCTTGGGGGTCACGAAGTTTTGGATTAAGTCGATATATTTTTTCCCTTCATCGAAGTCTGCATGATATGATCAACAGGTTAGATGTCAATTAACCATTATAGTGGGTTCTAGAAGGTTTTTAATGGTGGACATTCAGTTATTATTGTTTCCCTGGTGTGGTACAACTAAGATTTAGATGTACCTCGTTTTTGAAATCAAGAACTAAAATTATCTTTCAAAATGGATGGACGGCATGGATAAAACACATACATCATGATGGGGTCCACATAGACTGATCACTAACCTCCTCGCTGGTGGCAGCGTCACTAGCCAAACCATGTCAGTCAGGGGTTGGTTTGTGCTCAACCCTAACCCAACCCAAGATTCTTACCTCAACCCTAACCCAACATAACCCAGCCTCAGTTTGGGATTTCTCAACCCAAGTGGGCTTGGTCAAGATTGGTCAGGTGAATACATGCTAATATTTTTGTTATTACATTAGTATATTATATTTACAGAACACATCTTGTTTTTTATAGCTACAATTTTATTTATTATATATATAGTTATTTATCGTAAAAGAAAAAAAAAAACTTTATGTTTTTAAACAAACAAGTTAAAATATAGGACAACTATTCCTTTAAAAGTTGTGTTGTGCAGCATGCAAATTATTTGGGAGAGAGAAATATGGGGTATCTTGTTATCTTGAGTCATAGAAATGATGTGGATCAAGAAACCTGATAGCATTGGAATTTCATGTGCCTTCAACACAAACAATCGACACTCAATTATAATTTATAACTAACTTATATATCGATACGCTCGAATTGGGTCGGGCAAAGTTGAGACCTCAACCTAAGCCCAACTCAAGTTTTATCAAGTTAGTGTTTGTATAGCCCAAGCCCAAGATTGAACTTGATACATCCTACCCGAGCCCAACCCAATATCCGATTGATCATAGGTCAGTTGGGTTGAACCCACTCGACTTTAAACCCTTACAGACATTGCTCTATAAGCCCCACCGTGATATATGTGTTTTATCCACACCGTTCATCTACCTTTTCATATCATTTTTGGGCTCATGTCGTATTCAAATCTCAAGTGGATCACACTATAAGAAAACAATGGTGATTGATCACCCACCATTAGGGGTGTACATCGAGTTGAACCGAGTCGAGCTGGCCTCAGCTCGGCCACTAGTTGACCTCAGCTCGAACTCGGCTCGGCTTGGTCCTCAAGCCTGATTGGCCAGCTCGGCTCTGTTCGGTTAATATCTCGGGCCAGTTCGAGCCGAGTTCTCCATTGCAGCATTTTCACAAACACCTAGACTGCACCTTCAAAATCTCACTGTATTTGAGACAGTAACAATAGTTTTATGGGTATTTTATCAAACACCTTCTAAGCCACAAAAAAATTAGAAAAAAAAAAAGAGTGTTGGTCTCATATACATACCTTCCTTGCCACCAGCCACACTTCTTTGAGTCATTTCATTAAACACTTGGTGTAACACCTCGGATTTTTTCCAACTTGGAAATAGACGTCCATAGGCAATGGGTCGATCATAACACCTTAGTAACTTCTCATAACTCAATCCTAAAGCTAAAAATCTCCTTTTAACCCATTTCCCTCGAAATCTCATCTTTCGCCACCTCATTCTTCAAAATTTTCTAAGTCCTTTCATATTAAACACTAGTCCTCAAGGTTAAGTGATGGAGAACAATACTTAAACTTAAATCTACTACAATTAGTAAATTTAGACATAAAATGAGTTTTTTTTTTTGCTATTAACCTTATGGAATCTAATAAAATAAATAGGTTAGTTGGATAAATCAGCTTCTCCTACCCCAAAAACATATATTGCACAGAAAATAACTCATTCCGGTTTGCAAATGAGACCCAATAATACCTCAACGGACTCGGGGACCCAAACGACACAATTCGGGGGGACCTGAGGTAGGTCTTGCATGTATCCGGTATCCCTGGTGGGGGGGGAGGACATCTTCGTTAGGGCGAGCCCTCGCTCAAATGTCTAGTGACCTGCGAAGGACTCGCCGGTTTGGCGAAGCCTCGTCCGTACAGCGGGCCCGGTCGGGCCGCATTGGGCTGGAAGGTTCGTTTTTTACAAATTTTTACAAATTTTATTTAACTTTGAAAAATTATATCTCCCTCATTATAATTTCGATTTAGGTGATTCAAAAGCCATATTGAAGATAAATGAGTATAATTTCATATAAAAATAAGTAAAAAATATAGTAAAATAATTAATATAGTTAAAAATGGGTTGTAGTGACAATTGTCTGAAAAATATAATTTGGACAGCTGCTGCTTTTGAAATTTTTAGAATTTTTTTACAACACGAAATCTCATGAAATTTGGTGGAGATGGAGTAAACTTGATGATGAATTCCTATGAAAATAATTAAAATAATATACTAACTAGAAGTGCCAAAAAGGAGCATAGAATAGCCCTAGGACCATATTCTGTCGTAATTAGGGCATAATTTAGTAAAGTACTAAACTGAATACTCAGTAGAACTATCTTGAACCACTTTAAATATGATCTATAAGACCCAAAATGAGTAGGACCACTAACGCTACATTATCCTAAAACCTAGGATCAATCTTTAAACCTAGTTGCTCTCGGGAGCATCTGAAAACTCCGTATCAGACCTGGGCCACACATCGAAAGTCCGATAGCGACGAAATTAGACGAATGTAACTGTCTTGTTGGACTTGATGACCACCTCAAAAATCAAGTCTAGATGGTATCCCATGACGATTTACTTGAGTCCGGAGTGAAGTATGTAAGAAACGTGAATGTTTTTAGAATTAAATTTGAATTTAAGAAATCTCAGTCGTGTCGCTTGCAGGATAAATATAAGGGTTCAGACCATCAGAATCTAACTCAAATACATCCTCAGATCAGGAAAAATGTCCCACACTTGTCAGTGTACTTGTGGCCCTGATCGAGTACCGGTGACCGTCGAATTGAAACTGGTCCGCCACGGGCAATCTATAAATCCGATCGGACTGAAAACTTCGCCTGACCTAGATCAAATGTTAGGGATCTTAAGTCTGACCGCATTCAGCAAAGGAGCTTCCAGAAGTGCTCCGTTGGATCGGAACATGCCATATTTGGCTATAACCTAAGCATACCATGGCCCCGGAGCCATTCCCATCAGTTCTGGGCCTATATAAGGGCCTTAAACCCTCACTCTCTCATTCCATATGAATTTTAAAACCCTAGGTAAGAGAGAGAGAGAAAAAGGGAGAGGAAAATAAGAAGGAAGAAGGGGGAGTTTGTGAGGAGTGCTGCTGTAATCCTTCCCTGTTGTTAAGCACACTGAATCGCCTCTCTCTACGTTATTTTACAAACTTTGAGTTCAATTTGGGTAAGTAAACTCTATCCCTAATCTGTCTTAGGGATTCAAATAGAGTAGATTGTAAAATAGCTAACCTATTTCATAAATTAGGTAGTCGTTGTGCCATAGACGAAGGTGTCATAGACGAACCGAGTTTGTAGTCGGCATACCGGCAAAAGGTGCGGACTATAAATGTTTAGGTTATGGTTTTCAAGGCTTTCAATGTCAGTTAATGATTTATGACTGACTTGATTGCTGTCACATGTGCTTAGATGCAAGGATTTCCGTTTGTTACATATATATGTGAACTATGTTGAATATAATGCATTTCATGTGTTTGTTGAAATGTTTGAATGAATATGGATTCATGATTTATGCTTACCATGAGTATTAGATTATGCATATAAGTTTGTTGTCTGTATGGTAACTCCTTGTGAAAGGATTGCTATAATATATGTTATAACTAACATGTTACATGTATGTTGTAATGTGTTGTCTAAGTTTTTGATAAAATGCCTGAATGAGAAAATTCTTGTTGAAATGTATTTTAATGAGGGTATTGAGATAGGGTTCTCAAATCCCTTATCTATAGTTACCATTTCCTTCATGTAACCTATTTACTATTATGTGCTTCATGTATGGGATGCCTATGTATGATAACATGTACAGTATGAGTTTGTTAGAATGCTCAATGGAATTTATTCCTTAAACTAGTTGTCACATGCTGCTTAACTATCGCATAGGAATGCCTACTATGTTTGCATATGATTGGGGTTACGACGTAGTCTAGGCAATCGGTAACAATTCTTGTTTGAATGGCCGAGCTAGTCTTGTCACAATTGATGAGTTCGGTAAATCCAAGTCGTACGAGGATGTCGACAACGGTACCTTGTCGATTAATTCAGTGTACGCTCGTGCTAGTCGAACTCGTCTAATAAACCGATTGGCCGAATGTATGTTCACCTTGTATGGATGTCATTGCTTGAATCTAAGGTACCAAACTTACCATTAAAAACCCGTTCAACCTTGGTACCTCAATCCGCTAAGACTCATGAGCCTGACATGGTGGTATGGGACACCGTGGTCGAGCTGTCGGCCTACGCCGGGGTGACGAGCTCACCTGTAGTGACCAGTAAGTAAACCAGACTCGTGAGCCAAATACAGTGGTATGGGATACTGTATTCGAGCTGTCGGCCTACACTGATCATGTGATGAGCCCTTCGTAGTAACTATGAGCATACTCTGAGGCTGCATTGAGGCGACGAGTCTTTCCATAGCAACTAGAGTATAAACTAGGCCTACACTGATCAGGTGATGAGCTTTTTATAGCGACCTAAAACCGCAACATCGTATGAGAATTACTAGGACTGACGACCCTAGAATGGATCATTATTTGGGAATTGATATAAGGGAGGTACATTAGTTTCCCAATCATGTTGTATGAAAAGGACTAATAAGAACTTGGTAATCACATTCATGTACCACATTGCATGTGCCGTTTGGTGTTGAGCAGAGCACTAAGGAAGTGACTGACATGCGCTACCATGAGATGAAGATCATAGAGGGAGTGCAGGATAGGGCATGCATCATTAATACATTCCATTCTTGCATTAATCAGAGTATTTAGGACTTGTATGATTGTACTGCTTTATCATTACTGCTCGACTGAATTGATAACATGTTAACCTTTGCTTTATAGCTCTACTGAGTTGATCACTCACTCCCACGTTACGGGACGGTGTTTTAAACACCAACCAGACTTTGTCTTAGCTGCAGGTGATGACAATGCCTGCGAGGCGGTGCCAGACTTTGAGGATGACGATGAGGCATTTTCTTACATGCAGTATCCAGGTGGGTTCATGTGAGCCATGTCCTGATCGACGAGGATTTCTAGGATGCTGATTAGATGACATTGCACATTTTGTATATTTTAAAGTTTTATATGTAATCAATTGACCTAGTAACTTGATCATACTCAGGATACGTACCATTACATATATGTTTATATACTTAACACAGTCTTCCGCTTGCGTAAATTAATTGTCTCTGGAGTATGATATGCTGTTTTGGTAAAATTCCATTCATGTTTAATGTACTAATATGGACAACATTCAAGCATCATCATCTATGTTGCATAAGTGATGCGTTGGAACTCGGGAGTGGAGTTTATGCTCGACTCCCGATTTTCAGGGCTTTACACTTGGTGAGTAACATCAATATCAAAGTAACCAAATCACTAAACTAGTTCGATCTGAGTTCAATTCGACCTGGGTTCAATCCGAGTCGAGTCGAGCTAGGGCCAACTCAAACTCATTTTCGAGCTCAAAAAATTAGCTCGACTCGGCTCGAACTCAGCTTCAAACCGAGTCGAATCAAGCTTTTTTGAGTCGAGCCGAGCGAGCTAACCGAGCTAGCTCGGTTCGTGTACACCCCTACCCACCATTAAAAACTTCCCAAAGCCACTGTTGTTGTTTTTTTTTTTTTTGTTATTTAACTTATTGATTAGGTCACACAGATCTAGATGAAGGGAAAACACAAATATCATATTCATCAAAAACTTCTAACAATCGGCACTAAATCATTACTGTTTCTTTGAAGTGCGGTCCACATGAGATTTTGATCATCCTTATTTTTAGTCTCATGCCCTAAAATGATCTGTAAAAGTGGATGTATGGAGTGGATAAAACACATACATCATAGCGGGTCCCACAGAGCACCGTCCATAGGCAATAAGTGTCTATGCTGGTCACTTGACACTAATGGGCCCACTTCTCAATGATATGATTAGGGGTGTACATCGAGTCAAACTGGCCTCAGCTCAACTCGATTGGCTCGAACACTGGCTGACCTCAGCTTGAACTCAGCTCGGCTCAGTCCTCAAGCCTGACTGGCTAGCTCGGCTTGGTTTGGTCAGCAGCTCGGGCCAGCTCGGGCCGAGTTCGAGCCAAGATCGAGCCGTGTTCGCCATTGAGGCATTTTCCACAAACACCTAAACTGCAACTTCAAAAACCCACTATTTTACAAAACAGAGGCAATGGTTTTACAAGTGTTTTATCAAACACCTTCTAAGTAACATAAAAATAATAAAAAAAAAAAGGGTATTTGTTTAGGGCCTATTTGGCCGGGCAGATCCCATGGTATCAGGAGCGATGGGTCAAATTTAAGGTAATGATGGTGGTGTCAATGGACTGTTGGGAATCCCTTGAGATGGACCAAACTTGGGACGAAAATGGTGGGTCTGTTTGGATTGTTCATGGGATGTGGGCCATATCCCACGGAATGTACATATAAGGCTTGTTTGGTTTGCCGTAGGATTGCAACAATCCCTCCCAAATTTACACCCACTTTGTTTAGGCAGGCAGATCCCATCCCAAGATTTCCAGCATGTGGTTGACGTCCGTTGCAATGGGCAACGGATTGGCCTGGCTAGTGGTCAGTGCTCTGTGGGTTCCACCATGATGTACATGTTTCATCCCATCTGTTCAACCATTTTTACAGATCATTTTAGGATATAAAATATGACAAGGATATAAATCTTAGGTGGGCCACACCATAGGACAAAAAATATTGTGGGATATTCACAATTAAAATCCTCCTTAAGGCCCACTGTACTGTTTACTTGACATTCAATCTGTTAATATGGTCAACAAAATATAAATGAAGGGTAAAAATAAATATCATGGTGGTCCAAAACTTTTATGGCCCCCAAAAATTTTTTAATGGTCAAAATTCATTCAACACTATTTCTTGTAATGTGGTCCACCTGAGATTGAGATGCGGTTCTTTTTTTTATTATTATATCATAAAATGATATATAAAAATATATGGACGTCATGGATGACACCCATACATCATGGTGGGCCCCACGGAGCACCGACCACCAGCCAATGGCTGGTGTCAAGGGGAGTAGCCAATCCATTCCCGCTGCAATGGTCTTATGTGGGCCCCACCCTACTGTCGCAAGGGTTACTCCCTTAAAAAAAAATAATACAATCTGCATATATAAAAAACCATACAATCTAAGGTAGATCTGCAATGAAAGATAGATTAAAAAAACCATACAATCTGAGATAAAGCTAAAGAAAGCTAGGGAAAACATACAATCAAACTCCCACAAAAAAAAAAACCAAAAAAATTAATATTCATTATGTTACAAAACCCCTACAGCTAGAATTTAATAATGATAAGCAGGGCGAAGAAAATAACAAGAATGCCAATCAAAAGTCCAAAGAAACTCTCTCCATAGGATAGGGCAAGATCATCAGTCGTCGTGGACCTGGAGACCCTGCCATGAGTCGACTGATGGATAAACGAAGTCGACGAACGATGGATGTCGTCCTTGTCTAACTGTGCGGTGACATCAACCGTATAAGTTTCTGTGGCAGGCCGCAATTGTGCACCAATCCCACCGAAATAACTCTCCCAGCAGGAAACCGCTTCCCTCCAATTCTTGAATGCCCGGTGTCTCCCTCCACTGAATCCTTCAACCTCCAGCCTAACATCGTCCCACGTCAGATAAATGCTTGGTCAACGGCCCATGAGAACAACATAGTATTTCTCTTTTACCATCTATCAAATGAACATGTGTATTATTACCATGTTCAAGGTGCAGCAAGTCTGAATGTGCATATACTAAATACAGAAAATTGTCCCATGACAAATAAATCAAAAATACGATCAGAGGATTTGAATTTCAAATAACTGATAATACGTACCCTTCATCCATACAATGTGTGTGGCTCTATCTGTCTTAATGTGCTAAGCAACAAGCATGTGGAGGAACTTATATAAAATATATGAAACCAAAAAATCAGAGTATTACTACACCAATCAAAGTAGTAGACATGAAATGCCAATTGTGTCATCCAAACATCCAAAAAAAAGAAAAAACAAGCAGTCCCCAGCATATAAAAATTTATAACAGTCCCATAAAACAACAGATCAACACAATGACAGTTAAGAGCATGTTAGATCGACCTAACTCCTGCATTGAGATCATTCTTACGGAGTGTTCTCCTTAGCTACTCAACGTGCCTCTCGAGTCGAAGACCGACAAAAAATGATGCCAGCTTCTCGTCCCTGCTCAACAGTTGACCAACTTTAATAAATTCTGAATTGGTCAACCCTTGCAGCTCTTCAAGAACATCAAGTACCTTAGTAGTACAATTTACCTCCTTGTCGAGGCCAAAATCGTGCATAGCCTCTGCAATGATATTAAGGGAGATGCCGAGTACATCATAGGGACGAGGAGGCCGCATACGTTTCTTTGATGCACCCCCTTCTTGGTTACAGTCAGATTCCAGAGTCCAACTATGAGTGTCACGGGTTCTTCATCTTCCCATTGATTGAGTATCTGAGGAAAAATTTTTGCTTGACGAGTCTGCTACATGGTCTTGAGAGAGGTCAATGGTATCCTCCAGATCATCTTCAGCGTCTCTCCAAGACTCATCGAGATCTCGCTGAATCCGAGGAAATGACATGGTCATAGTCGTACTTCCTGCACATATCGTCCAGTTGCTTGATCGGATCCGACGATGACTGCAAGGTCATCCATTCTCTCAATTCTTTTCCCGCGTAGATGTGTAGCACGTGAGTGAGACTGCAACCATAAAATATAGTTGTAAGTTAGAAAAAATACATTCGATAGATGGGTTTATGAATGTCTTATGGATGATGCATTTATATAAATCATACCTTAAGGTAAACCTCCCAGACCTCATTAGGGGCCGTAACGACCATGCGCTCATTATCCCATCCGAACCCACTAGCCGCTAGCATGTCCCTAACGACAATATATTCGCGCTTGTAATACCTCAGACGGTTCTACACATTCTGCCAGTTGACAGGTATGTCCGTATGCTTCATGACCTCTTCTGCCGTTACTTGGTAGATTTTTCTTTTGAAGTTATTATCTTCCTTACGTCCCAAAGCAACTTGTTCTAGTAGGATGTTGAAAAGCACTTGATCCATTTCTGCACTCCATTTTATTTTAGCCACTCGAGACAGAGGCTCAGTGAGGGATTTGACTGTCTACCCACGTGGTAAACTTCGAGTCGGCATCACAGGTGTCCTAAGCGGTGATTGTGTCAGTGTTGAACTATCATTAGACCTTGGGTCTGCTTTGTCACCAATGCATGCAACACATGTCAAGTACACATTAATTACATTCAAAGTCAATCTTCTTCTGCTGAGAACATGAGACATTATTGAGCAAAAATATGGTGCATCCATGTACGACACAATTATATTTCCATAGTTTAGTAATAAATATTACGAGAATTTAAGTATTGTTCTGTTTGCAGGTAAAATTACAAAAGGGAGAAGTAAAGGTAAATTGACTATCTACTCCTACTGTTCTGTTGCGCATCTGCCCACATTCGAGCAGCAATATCATCTCGCACATAATTCCAAGCATCCTTTTCTTGTCGAGTGATGTGTAGCAACTATTGCCTTTCATCATTTGTTGACATTTGATGAGGTGTTAGGTTACTCTCCTCTACAGGAAAAGATCTATCGTCATGAGACTAAAGTACGGATCGTATGAAATTCTGTAGCACGCAACACACTACAACAATTTTCACTTGTGTGTGAAACTCATACGGAATGGTCGTCTTCAATATGGAAAATCTATTTTTCATTGCACTAAAACAACGCTCTATTGCATTACGTAATTGTACATGTCGGTAATTAAACAGCTCCTTCATATTAGCAGGCGCTCTCCCGGTTCGATAATCTTGTAAGTGGTATCACACGCTGAGGTATGGAGCCATAAAACTGGGTGAATGTGCATATCGAGCGTCAACAACATAATATTTCCTTACACATTTAAAAAAATATTCTATCAAATGGACACTCGAATATTTTGTGAATATGAAATGGATTGGTAATCTAGGAGAGATGTAACCAGTACCATGCGGGACATGCAATGGATCGTCTGATCAGGTCAGGGCATTGTGTAGCACCCACGCATCCTAGGCTGAACCCTCCCAACCGGCTAATATGTAAAGGAAATTCATGTCAAATGAACATTCCGCAAGTACATTTTGTGAGAGGAATCCTTTTCGATTACGGAAGCTCACATGATCTGCAGACTAGACCAAAGCCGTTATATGTGTCTCGTCAATTGCACCAATACAGTCCTATATGCATTATGTCAAATTTCATTTACGGTCGGATTTGTTATTTGGGGTATGAGTATAATAACGTACATATACATTGATTCTCAATAAAATTGATACATGAAAGTATGGAGCCCAACTGATATTCATCTAAATTTCGGGTGGTGTTTGTGAACTTGGATGTTTAACAAACTCCAGGTATAATGATACAATAGAATCCAAAACACGGTTAAAGTGATGGCTAACAATTTCTCCGGATTGAACAAATCTGTGCCCTATGACCTTATTGCAAATATTATGGCCAACTGTATGAAGGAACATAACCACCTGTTCTTCAAGACTGACATGACAAGTGTCAAGCAAATGTGTCTTCTTGCGAAGTGTAGTACACAACTCAAAGAAAGCATCTCGACTCATCCTGAGTTAAGCTATACAATCTACGTCTGTCGCCCAAATGATAGAGTTAATGAACCTCGCCCCCTCATCATCTCCGTGTCGCGTCGGCTGTGTGAACATATATACGCGACAATATTCCCCTACAGTTGCTACACAAGCTGCCATCGCTTGCATGACAATAGCCCTTTCCCTCTCTTCTTCCTCGGCACTGTCCATTCCAGATCCAAATGTGCACCTAACCTGATGGATTTATAAGTTTTAAAAAACTCACATCACGACAGGCCCACACAGTTTTCATGATCAAACAATCTTGTCCATTTATCAGGAGGAATTGGTGAAGCGAAAATGAAGGACCATAAAACACCAAGTCATATTCCCACACCTTCTGATTTTAATTGTTTTCCAAGCTAACATATAATGGTGGGTCTCATACAACTTGTGGAGCTTATATATTAGGTTATAAGCCATACAAAATCTAGGGATCATAGAATACATTTGAGTAGCCTGCTTGGTGGGCCGCACAAATGGCCAAGGTACATCCATATCAACTATCATGTTCTGATCCATTGTGCATCGGATGGTGGGCCCAAGAAACATCTTGCAAAGGTGAATGTGGTGATGTTTAATCTGTTTGGTCTTGGTCCTTGCCAGATCATTTTAGGGTAGCGTTTAATAAATTTAAGAAGATCTAAAGTTCAACTGGACCACAATATAGGAAACAGTGCAATCATGCCATGCCCAACACTTGTTACGTCTAATACTGAAAAGAATACCAGGCTTAAAGTTCAGATGCGGTATATACCTGGATATCAACTAAAAGAAAGCCGTGTGCAGAGAATTTCGTCTTTTAATCAAAGTAGTAGATCCCATAACTTGAACTTACGGAAATATAACGGAAAATTAGGAGTTAACGGACTTTTGAATATCCAACTCCAAAACAGAGAAATGATGCTTGCATATAGATGAAGATGACGAATGACATCTGATCTTTATTATATCATACAAACCATGAGACATGAAACATGAGACAAAATCACATCAGGTGGGAGGTCACGTACCTAGTGCCATGGATCTTTCATGAGTCCAACCCGTTCATCATGTATACATTGAACCCAAAATAATTTATATCCAAGACTCAGAAAACAGTTGGTATGGAACGTCATGTTGTCTATATTTCATCTAATCCATTCATCAAACTTGCCTCATTAAGATAAAATCAATCTCAAAAAATCACACAATTCCAAAACTGAGGTAAGCCATAACACATGAATTTAGAGGTTTTAGGTACAATTCCCTGCAAGATGGGCGACCTAAGATCAATGCCAAACAAGGGATGTTGTACCTGATGAACGAAGTCAATCTCATGCACGTGTAATCATTCCTCTCACACAAGTTTTAAGTCACACGTCTTTCAACTTAAAAACCTACTGCAAGAATTAAAGAGATCTATCTAAAATATACCATCTTCTGTTTTTTCCACAGATGGACGTTGATTGCTAGTAGAATTCCAGGAAGGACAGCCAATGACATGAAAAACTATTGGAACTCACATTTGAGTAAAAAGTTTACTTCTCATGATAACAAGAATACTACAAAAGTACTAAAGCCAGAAGCCAGAAGACTATCAAAGAGTTTCATTAGTTTTGAGAATATTGAAACCTCTAGAAGCCTAGAAGAACGTGGCCAGCCACCATTGGATTCACTAGAAGATTTGTTCCAACAAGGGGGAGAGAATGGGGCCTTAGACAATAGAGATGCAATGGGAAAGCTATTACTCCCTACCATAGACAATGGAGAAGCTGAAGGAATCAGAGATGAAGATGGCACTTTTTCTAAGGACAGTCAAGAATGGCATGATTGGATTTTGGACCCAAGCTTTTGGGTGCAATTCGAAGGCCATTGTTTGGTTAACGCTTAAAATCATTTCATCTTAGTTTGGTTGACTTTAAGTGGAGATTTTTTGTTTGGATGTCACCACATGGAGGTCCTTTTCCTGGACATTATATAGCATGAGCATTTACTGAAGAGGTGAGCTTAGCACATGTGCCATTTACTAAGTAGGTCCTAAATTGCAAGCATACCCTGTCCTAGAAAATCAGGGCCATGGATCATTTGGCGAATTTTTACATTCAATTTCTGTAAAAAGACCTTTGTCTTAATTGTAGTTTTTCACACAACTAGATAACCCCCTTACGGATATATAACAGAAAATTAGGAGTTGGATATTAATATAAATTCATATATAGCAAGGTTGTACCTATACATTTGAGATGAAGTGCAAGCAACATAAATGATTGAAATGACTCAAAATAATTTGTTGGAATGCACATGATTGAAGGAAAACCAAATAATGAACCTTCAAATATCCCTACATATACCAACACTATTCTCAGATGATGGCATCCCGAAAATCCCATTTGAGTCCTACAGTACAGATCCAGGATTCCAAGCATAACCCCATGCACAAGAACTCAACATCATCATGACCCAATGCACCAAATTTGACAACAAAGTTTCTGTTTTTTTTTTTTTTTTTTTTTGATACATGAGCTATCAACAAGATATAAACAGCACACAGACCCATAAAGAGTTCAACACTTGTGTGATTTTTGTTTTGTATATATTGGAACCTAAGTAGACCCAATCTTCATGAAGCGAAGAAAACAATTGAGTGCTTTAGCATTTTACATAAAACAGTGGCAAATAGGATACAAAGAAAGTTCTTCAAAGTCATCCGCTGAAAACAGCATGAGAGTTCATGAATCTGAAACATAGGTTGATTCAATGTCCCATTGGACTTAATTTTCGCAAAATACATAGGAACTCCCCAGCGTATACCAATCAAAGCTCCCTTTGGAACCAATCAAATCGGATCAAATAAAGAATATGCGATGGAGAGAATCCAATCCTTTAATTCTTCAAACAAGAGAGTCAGAAGAAACAAAGGCAAAGGAATCTGGACAAAAATGAATAGAAAAACAATGTAGTTGTGTAGACATGCTAGTGAATCTGATAGTGAATTTGTATGTAAATATCTAACGCAATTCAATTGGATTCTGCAAACCATACAATCTGAAACTGAAATCGGATGTGAACATCTATACCAGCTTTCACGGAATGTGAAAGCTGAAATGTGAGAGTGAGTATAAACATATATACCAGTTCACACTGGATCTCAAATCAGAGATGGAATCTGAATCTTGGACGTGACAATTCTCAACATTTACGCACGTGGATCTGAAATATATAACTGAAAATCCAACATTTTCCTGGAAATAAACAGCCATACCACTTGAAAAAGTCCACCAAAAGTAGGACTATACATATATACCAATGCAAGCTTTTTATCAATACTGAATATGAGGCTGATCTGGAACTAAACATACATACTTGTGCAAACTATATCTGAATCTGTTTCCATTCTGAAACTGAATCTAAACATCTATAGCAATAGAAAATGTTATACCTGTGAATCTTATGTGTGTTGCTGCATGTACAATGGAAGAGTTTCTGATTTGTTAGGAAATAACAAATTCGGTGTGATTCACATCTATAACAGTCTCTCCACTGATTCTGATATCTGAAATCTGAAACTGTGAAATTGTTTTGTAAATGATACTTACATTTCATTTTGGTTTGTTAGTTGTTCCAAATCATATATTCGTTCTTAGCTTGTACAAGGGCAGTGGGTTGCTGCATGTACAATGACAGAGTTCCTGATTTTTCAGGAGAAAACAAAATTGCTGTCATTCATAACCTCTCTCACAATATAAACAGCGAGGGATTCATTCTAAGTTGCGTTACCACAACTCATATTGTAACTACCTGAGATCCCCATCCTTTTCATGTATGAAATGAATTTCACTCAATTACATTTTGAGGAGCATAGCTACCCACGACATTTTAACAGGAACTCTGATAAAACTAAACAAGACAAAAAAAAAAAAGATAAATAAATAAAAAAACATGGATCATACCTGTGTGACACACAAAATCTGGATGATCAATTCATCAGGTATCTATACATTTGTTACAACAATACACAGCTTCAAAATATAGCTCGTTGATTTGTAATAGAATATAAGAATGGACAAACAGTTCACTTACTTTGAGGTTTGTAGAGAAATACAGATCAAAGATCTACATAGATCACCACATCTATATTCAAATGGATGGATCGTAGTAAGCAATACAATATGTCTTAATCAAACAGCACGCCTCCAACAATAGCTGTCGCACCATATGTACATGGACATTATAAAATAGAGAGGGAGAGATTAATGGAAAAAAAAAATACTAAATCAGTATCGATGGTGCGAATCCATAAGCGCTTAAATGCGTAATGGATTACATGAATGACATTATAAACACAGCCACACATTTTGCAAATACAGTCATAATGCCCAAGAATCATAAATAAATTTGCCCGATTTCATCTCTATCATCACCCACCTCAAGGCATGAATCTATAGTCGGACGCCCAAAAATACCTTTACAAAAACAGTCCAGGAGAGATTATTTTGGACAGAAAAGGATGATGACAACATCCATATCACAAAACCCCCAAATTATAGCTTTGAAATCATTCTTGTAATGAGCTTGCAGGGATGAAAATCCCGTAGAGGAAGGCTTTTAGATTTTGAAATCAACCAAATAAAACACGCAGATAGCAAAATCCCTAAATGGGAAGTATAAAACCATAATGAAGTGAACATGCAAGGAGAAAAACAGCTAGATTAATGCATCAACACTGAAATTCGGCAGCAGAACATGCAAGTAGCAAAACCCTTAAATGGGAAGCTACAATCCATATTTGTATGCAGACATGCAGGGACCAAAACCCCCTAGAGGAATGTAAGTACAGTGAAATCTACCAACATCCTCATCCAGAAGACATTAATTTTTGAAACCGGAGATGACAACATGTAGGAGGGAGAAGCCCCAATTTATAGTAAAAATTGATAGCTCGATACATGTACGAAGAAATCCCCAATCAGGAAAGCATGAATATGGAGTTAACACATGAATTTCAAATACGAAATTAAAAGAAGCGTAGATAGAGGCATATATCTAGGAAGAGATGAACGCGTACCTTCCACAGGCAATTCCTCAGATCAAACTCACAGGGATGAAGATGGAAATGAAAGGGTCGGGTATTTGTAAGCTTACTAGATTCGCGCCATAAAGATCATCAACCGCCATCTCGAACGATTTCCTGACGGCTGCCTTCGAGCGATCCCGTCGGTCCGTATGAGGGATGGGAGTGGTTTCCATGGGATGGGCTCGAGGTCGCAGTGCTGGATGGCAGAGCATCCCGAGAGCGATTTCGCAATCCCTCTTCAATCCACCAAAAAAATCATTCGCCGCAGGATATATGCCAACCCAAACGGGCGCGTGGACTCAACGGTGGGATTAAGGCGATCCCATCCCTTCGAATACCATGGGATCTGCCCAACCAAACAGGCCCTAAATGTACATACCTTGCTTGCCACCACCCAAACCTTCCTTGCCACCAGCCACATCTCGTTGAGTCATTTTATCAAACAGTTGGTGAACAACATCAATGGCAAAGTAACCGAGTCACTAAACTAGTTCGATCCAAGTTCAATTCGATCTGGATTCAATCCGAGTTGAGCCAGTCTGGGTCCTGCTCGAACTCAGCTTCAAACCGAGTAGAATCCAGCTTTTTCGAGTCAAGTCGAGCGAGCTAACCGAGCTAGCTCGGTTCGTGTACCCCCCCAGATATGATACTTCTATTTTGGTAGGAATTGGGGTTGGGTCCTGAGTTCGTACTAGTGGAGCCCACGCTTTAACGATCAGACGGTTGATCTGGTAGGCCCCACTAAAAACTCATTTTAGGGCCATGATCCAAAACATGAAGTAGATTCAAATCTCAGGTGACCATAATACAAGAAGCAGTGGCAATCAGCCATTGAAAACTTCTCCTGGGCCACAAAAGTTTTTGATTAAGCTGATATTTGTGTGGTCTCTTCCTCAAGGTATTTGTCACCTTATCAAGGGGTTAGATGGCAAATAAGCATTCCGGTCGGCCCCATGAAGTTTTTAATGATGGGATTCAATCACTACTGTTTCCTAATGGTCCACTAAAGATTTGGATCTACTTCATTTTTTGAATCATGCCCTAAAATGAGCTTTCAAAAATGATGTACGGTATGAATGTAAGGTCCATACATCACGGTGGGCCCTATATACTTCATTCAGTGGGCCCTGTTGTGGACAGTGAACGGACCGAATCTCAAAATGATTCTATCCATTCGATTGTTGGATTCTTTCATTGACCATTAATAACCGGTCGTAGAAAGCAGGCACATAAATGAACGATCTAGATCACCTGTGATGGCCTACCAGTATAGTATATTCTTGATCTAAGGGGTAGTTTGGACGCTGGAAAGCCAATTCAAAATTGTCATTTTGATGTCCTCATATATATATATATATATATATATATATATATATATATATATATATATATATATGGGAAAAGGTACTATGCGCTCGACCTCACTATAAGCTCCCGTGAGGTCAAGCTGTGTGGGCCCCACCGTGATGCGTGTCGACCATCAACACCGTGCATTTGATGGGTCCCCTTTAAATTATGGGATATCCCAAAAATCAGCCGTATACGGAACTCAGGTGGGCCATACCATCTAAAATCATGTGAAGACACCGTTAAAACATATAAAAGCACTTGGTGGGGTCCAACTGAAATTTTCTTGCATCTGAAACTTGGTCTGAACCCTCATCTAAGTGGGAAACACATAATGGATGGGCTGGATTTGCAAACGACATCTCTGTGGGTCCAAAAAATGATTATGAATGTTTTAATGGTGCACGGCCCCTCTCCACTTCTATATGTGGTGTGGCCCACACAAGTCATGGATTGACTTGATTTTTGAGACCTAGGCCCAAGATGGAATGATGCATCTGACTGATGGGGTAGATGTTCGAAACGCATCACGGTGGGGCCCACATAGCTCCGACTTCATGGGATGGACTCGTGAGGTTGAGCGCGTAGTACCTTTTCCATATATATATATAGGAAAACGCTCACCTGCGAACCAGTTCGTACATATATATATATTTTTCTGTTTAAAACACACCCACGTCACTGACACTCACATGCTTCTTTTTTTACAATCCCCCACCCACACTCACACTGCATGGACACTCAGTATTGAAATAAAGTCCTATCAATGCGCCGAGGTTAGACTGGACTAACGTAAGGGGCCGTGTGTAAGACCCGTATCTTGGTCCGTACCTTTCCGTACACTTCGGCGGTCTTACCGGTCGAATTCCGGCAACTTTCGACCCTTAACCGATATCGACGCGTGACCCTGATTCATGTGCCGACAACCTAAGTCGACTTAACCCGAGACCAATACCATAGCGACCGCGCCGTCGTTGCGGTTTCGATACCGCGACTCGCACGCCGAGGCGATACCCTGATCAAGAGATATGGGCCAACGTTCGGTGTGAGAAAATGCCACGCGTTGTGAAAATTAAGGGAATCTCTACAATGTGTTACATCAATCACATCAATCCCATCAATCAATCACCCATCAATCCATCACATGTCAAGTACACATCACTTCCATCCCTTTTCCCAAGCAACCACAAAAGTCTTCATCTCCCATACCTCTCTTACACAAAAAGTCACAAAAGTCTTCACCACCCATACCTCTCTTACACAAAAGCCTCAAAAGTCAAGTTTTTCTTACACAACCATCACTCACCCATCCATCCATCACTCTCTCTCTCTCCCTTTACATCACTCTCTCTCTTTCTCTCTTTCTCATTTCAAAAATCCCAAGTAACAAAGACCCCCACGTATGGAATTTTTTAAAATTCCCAAGCTCCAAGTGGCCCACCTTCCTACCCCAAAATCTCCCATCTCAACCCTCCATTCTTCATCTTAACCATTGAAGTTGAAGCTTAGGTGCCAAGGAACCTCTAGGAGCAAGAAGATCGGACGGTGGGTGCCTCTTTAGGGTAGTTTTTCTTATTTTTATGGTGGACCAAGTGAGGCCCACCGATCAATGGTGTGGATCTCACTTGGGACCCTAATATGTGGCCGATGGACCATTTGGATCATCATGATCGTTCCATGATGGGGCCATTCTCCATGGACCCCATCATGAGGTTTATTTTCTCTTCAAAGGTCATCTAGACCGTCCATGTTGGTGGGGAAAGGATCCCCACCATTGATTTTAAATTTCGGTGGTCCCACATGCTTTAAGGCCCACTTGTTGTATGATTTATTGCAAGGGAGGGCCCACAATGACGGGGTCCCTCCATCACAAGCCGTGTCCCACTCTCCATGTCTCTCTCTCTCTCTTTTATTTTATTTTATTTTATTTTATTTTATTTTATTTTATTTTATTTTATTTTTTTAGGATTGTGTGGCCCACTTGAATGGATCCCACCTTGATGTAATTTTTATTCAAGTGGGGCCCACCTTGGACGTTAAGCCCATGACACCCATCAGCGGTGGCCCACTCCATCAGGGCCCTCACTCAAAAAAAAAAAAAATATTATAAGACCGTCCAGCGTCTGGGACGCTGGACATCTCAACAGAAAGGAGAAAAAGGAAGAAAGAAAGGGAAGTTTGTGGGGTGGTCCCCTTGTGTAGGCCACACCTTGAGGTGTATATTCGATCCAAGCCATCCATCCCCTTACTTACAGCGTTTTAGCCGTTGGGTAAAAGTTTGGGGCTGATTGGGAGACCTGGTGGGCCATAACATCAAAGAATGTACCACTACCATTCAAAGATCCTTTTCCTTATTTTATTTTATTTTCTATCATCAAAAAAATCCAAACTCTGGACTCATTTGGACGGCCTCGAGCCGCTGATCGTAATGGCTGGGACGAATTTTAGCGCAGCGGGCCCCACGTGCGAAAAACCTCAAAAAAATTAGAATTTTCCAATTTTGTAAAGGGCCATGCCCCCCCTCTCTGACAAAGTGCAGGCGCTGCACGCAGCAGCGTGCAGCGTCAGCCGGCTGACGCTAGCGGTCATCCAGCAGGGGCCCACAGCCCTGCGTGTGGGCCCCACCGTAATGTTTGTTTGCAATCCAATCTATTCATGAGGTGGGCCCCCTTCTCGGGTGGGTCCCCTCCAAGTTTTGGCTCAATCCAAGGCTCAGGTGGCCCACACCACGTGGAACAGTGTGAATTGGATTCTACCATTGAAAGGTCTTTGGGGCCCATAGAAGTTTTGAATCAAGCTGAAATTTATGTCGTCCCTTCATCCAGGTCCGAGTGACCTTATGAATGGGTTGGATGGCAAATAAATATTACAGAGTAGGCCCCACTTGGGACCCACAGTGATTCATGTGTTAAGTCCACCGTCCAGCGGACGGTGGCACCCACCTTATGTTTATGTGGTCTCCACCGTCCAGCGGACGGTGGGACCCTTGTGATGTATGTGTTCTATTCGCGTCGTCCATCCCGGGACGGTGGGCCCCACCATGTTTTATGTGTTACATCCGCGCCGTTCATTTGGAACGGTGGGACTTACCCCTGACCGTGGGCCCTATGAACAGTTTGGATTGTAAATAGATATTGCAATGGGCCCATGGTTCACATGACCTTATGAAAGGATTGGGTTGTAAATAAATATTGTTGTGGGTCCTATGAACAGTTTGTATTGCAAATGAACCTCATGTTGGGCCTAGTTTTGATGGAAAATGAACATTTTGTTAGGCCCATGGTTTTGGACCCATTTAAGGTATTTTAAAGCCCATAGAAGTAAGCCCAATTGATGTGTTGCAAGTCCATGGGACTAGGCCCATTTGATGTACTTCAAGGCCCATGTAATTGGACCCTTTTGTTGAAATTTAAAGCCCATGAAAGTAGGCCATTTGATATATGTAAGGCCTAGGGGTTTAGGCCCATTTCGATATGCATACGAGGCCTATGGGTTAGACCCACTTAATTTATTGAAGGCTCATGGGTTAGGCCTATTTGATATATGTAAGGCCTAGGGGTTTAGGCCCATTTGACTCATGTTAGGCCTATGGGTTGAGGCCCACTTGACCCACATGTGGGACTCAATTGGTGTGGCCCATTGGTCATAAATTAGACTCTTGAGACTAAGCTCATATGATGCAATCCTAGGCCCACGGGTTGACCCATTGCAATGCACATAAGACCCATTGGTGTGGCCCATTTATGTGGCCCATCTGATGAATAAAAGCCCATAGGATATGGCCTATTTGATATATATGTAAGGTCCAATGGGGACAACCTACGGTCCATTGCAATGTGTAATCCATTACAGACTAAGTACGATGTTTACAACGATCATGCCTTGGGAGCAATGTTGGTTTCACGTCCACATTGCGAGTGTAATGCTGGTTGGATGTCCACATTACGACTCTCCTTAGGGCCCATTGTTAGGCCCGTACCTATTTGTGTATAGGCCGTCCACGTCCATCTGCATTATAAAATAATTCATTTCATTATAACATGTTTAGTATAGTTTCATGACTCATGATCATACGCATCATATGTATGCTTGATATGGGGATTGACTGATCATAACATATGCCTTCGGACAGGTTGTTTATGGGCTCCCGGTTAGGCGGAGTTGCCCTACATGAGTGCACGATATGTGCTGAATTTGTCGCATGACTGGATAGCGTGAATCATGCATTTCGTATTTGTGTGACATGTTTATTATACGCGCTAACGACATCAGGGCCATAGCCTCCACAGACGCATCGTGGTTGGCAGGATTGGATACCGAAAATCTTGTTCTACATGGGGTACTATAGATATCCCTGGGTGAAAGTTCCTAAACCCTTATGGTACCAAGAGGTTGCTCCAACGTCTAGACCGAGTGGGTAGATGAGCGCTGAGTGCCGAATACCAGTTGGCTGTGCTCTCCACTGTGTCGTGGTCGGTTGGAAGGGGGTGCGACCTTACTCACCCGAGTGTAGGGGGCAATGCTAGGCTGAGTTTGACCAGCTCGAGGAATGGGTCCGCTATAAACGAGTCGCACCCGATATTGGCAGACGGATAGTGTGGTCTCTTCCACTTACCTTATTGTGCGCGATGTGGCGACAATCTGGTTTAGAGTGTACTAGACCCCGGTGATATTCCATATTTTGAGCTGTATTGATGTGTGGACATAGATGAGGATCTGTATGCTTGAGCTGCATTGCACATCGCATGGCCTTAGGATGGCCGATACCATTCATGTCTTGCATCGCATAAGCCTTGGTATGGCTCATGATATTATAGATCCATCTGTATATTCCGCTTTACTCTGATATTGCATGTTCATATTACTACCTTGCGCACACACTTTCACCACCCTCTAAGCTTTCTATAAGCTTATGCACGACCGTTGCGTGCAGGTGACGTTGGTTCGCAGCAGCGCTGAGGCAGGAGCACGTTGCGGAGCGTTTTTGAGTTTTTATTCTTGCCATTGTATTTCCCTTTATGCTCATTGTACTTGTAAAGTTTTTGATCATAGTGGAAATGTAATGGAGTTCTTGGTTGTTGTTTGTGGGTTATGCCTTTGGTTATGCTTATTACGAATCAAACTGACATTGAAAATCCTCCTCGTAGCATCCCAGGATCGGAACCTGGCGAATGGGAGCTAGGAGCCGAGAATGGAGTTCTACGGAGGCTGTCGGCGCCGGATTCGGCGATCAGAAATTTTGTGAGCCCGGTTTCTGAGTTTGGGGCGTGGCACCGTGGATTTGGGGGGATTTGAGGGGTTCAAAACCTCTGATTGTTTGGCACCATACATTAACTTGAGGTTTCAAATCCCCTTAAATGGAGGGCTTGAAATCCATGAAAGCTTGGATTACAGCTAAAATTTTTCCATGTGTGTGTCGCTAGATTATTAATCTATTGGACACATGACCCATTAATGATATCCCAAAATAATTGTATTATCAATTGCATCACTATAATTACTTTAATATAATGATCAGCAGCATTCAAACATTGTCAATGTACATTGATGGTTAATATTTGTTGGTTAGTCATTCGGATGTGATCTTGTGCTTGAACAACGTATATATTTCAGTGGGCTTATTACAACTATCGTGGCATATTAAAGAGGATTTCAAATCAAGGGGATTTGTATCCAAAGGGTTCCAAATCCACCTCCTAAACGGGCCCTAATGCTTAACTCAACCTACATACCGAACCTGAGCTCATGACAGGACAAAATGGATAGGGCTCAGCCCAGCCTTGTAAGTTACTAATTGGCTCAGCTTGGGCCTGACTTTAACCTAAGCATGAATCTATTACAACAATCAGAAATTAAAATGGTCATTTAGAAGAAGGTTAATTGCTACTAATAGTCACCTAAAAAATATTAATTGTTATTAATAGTCATAAAAGAGTTTGTCTGATTAGTCATAAATGCATGTAGCCAAATTGAAATGAATAATAATCATTTACTTTCGCATTTGAAACAAACAAGTCCCTTGTTATGTGATGCAGGTGTGTGCTGTGTCTTAGAAGTTTGTGGGCCCTACAATGATGTATATGTTTCATCCATGCTGTCCATTAATTTTGTTAGATTATTTTAGTGCATAAGCCCAAAATGATGGTAAACCAAAAGCTTAAGTGGTCCACAATGAGAATAATGACATCTACCATTGAACCCACTATTTTTTTGTGTAGTCCACTTGAGCTTTAGACCTACCTCCTTTTGAACTCATGCACTAAAATGAATTGAAAAAATTAAATGAGCGGTGTAGATATAACATATACATTATGATGGGGCCTAAAAATTTTGACTTGGAAGGATGTTGAAAGTTAGAGGCGAAAATTCCACCCATTGATGTGGGTGGGATTAGGTAAGTCCTGCGCATTATGGTCAAAGGTGGCACTGTGGTTGGTGAGCAAAGCCATGCTAATGTGACGCAGGCAAGAATTCTGAGAGCAAGATTATCAACAGAAAATCTGAGTTTTGTCTCGTGATCATGGCCCACAGGCATGGTTTTTCATGTCATTAGCAATTTTCAAGATCAATGGCTAAACTTGCATTTGGTTGCACCAAATATTAAGAATTTTTTTGATATTTGGTGCAACCAATCGTACCCTTCATAATTGCTAAAAGTCACCATCATAGAATCTAGATCCGACATTAATGTTTTTAGGAGAAGCTTGACCTACAAATCAATGTGTGGGGCCCACTGTGATGCTTAAATGACATCGAATCTGTCTACCATGCGTGCTGCCCCTTTTTCTCCTAGGATCTCAATGTTGTTAGTAGATGTCTTCTATCTTCTAGGATGCTAGATTGGTCGAGCGGGCCGCTCGACCAGTCGAGGGTTCACTCAACCAGTTGAGCCCACTCGATTCAAAGTCTAGCGAGCACATATTTTGGGTGTCCGTGATGCTCGACCAATCGAGGGTCATTCTCGATCGGTCGAGTGGGTTGCTCGACCAGTCGAAGTTACGCAGATCCTGCGCGGACTACGTAAATTTGAAACGGTTTCTTAACTTTTTCAAAGGAGGTGCGTAAGTGGAGTTTCCTAAACTATAAATAGGGATCCCTAGGGCTATTCTAAAGTATTCTAAGACTTTCTAAAAAAATTTCAAGGGTTCCTAAAATGGTTTTAGGGTTATCAAAGGATGTAGCAAAGGTGAGATTCGAGGTTGTTCGAATCGGGTAAGTCATCTCTCCTGTAATTTCTATTTCATAGTAGATTTCTGTCGTTGTACCGTGGTTTTTTTCCACAAGGGTTTTCTATATTAAATCTTTATGTTCTCTTGTGATTGCTTGACGTTATTAGATTGCTATCCTAGATCTAGATCTGTGTGATTCCACAGCACAAATTCCTAACAAGTGGTATCAGAGCAATCGTTGGGGCACAGATTTGAATATGCACGATTAATAATAATGGGAAGCGACAAGTTTGATATTGAGAAGTACCCAGGCAAAAATATTTTTGAGTTATGGAAGATTAAGATGATTAGCCTGTTAACCAAGCAATGTGAGATTAAGGCTCTTGAGGAGCGAAAATCTACCATGAAAGATGATGAATGAGAAAACCTTGATAGTAATGCTTTAACGTATATCCGTTTATGTCTCACGGATGAGGTTCTCTATAATGTTTTGAGGGAGAAAACTACGGCTACTTTGTGGACGAAGTTAGAGAATATCTGTGCAAAGAAATCTTCTAAAAATCGCCTACACTTGAAGCTATAGTATTATAACTTCAAGATGGCAAAAAGTGGAGATCTAAAAGCCCATATCAGCAACTTTAATAAATTGATGTGCAAATTGCTAGATAGGAAAGAAGCAGTCAAAGATGAAGAACATGCATGTATATTGTTGAATTCTTTTCCTGCATCATATGAGTCTTTCAAGGATACGATGTGCACCACAAATAAAACCTTAAGTGTTGACACCGTTATCTTAGCCCTTCAAAGGAAGGCTATGAGAAAGCTAAACAACGACATGGGAGAATCTTTCGATGCACTGATTACGAGGAGCAAAGATTCTGAGCGAGGTACAAGATCTTCAAGACCTAGATCCAAATCCAAGGGCAAGGGTAAAAGAAAATTAAAGTGTTGGAATTGTGGATTGTCTGGACACATGAAGAATGATTGTAGAAATCCTAAAACAAAGAAAGAAAATTCAGCGGCTTCTTCCAAGGAGGCCAATGTGGTCACATCTGATGAAGAATCAAGTGGTGGTGATGTTGTCTATTTCCATGATTGGTCACTTACACGACAATCATAAAGACGAGTAGATACTTGACACTAGAGCATCTTAACACATGACTCCTCATCAGAGTTGATTTACTAGTTATAAGGAATGTGATGGTGGACAGGTTTTTATGGGCAATGACAATGCCTGTAATGTTGTGGTTATTGGTACGGTGAGCATCAAGATGTTTGATGGGATTGAGCATACCTTGACTGACATTAGACACGTTCCTGATATGAAGAAAAGTCTGATTTCTCTCGGTATACTCGAGGGTATAGGGTCCAAGTTCACCCGTATTGATGGTGTCCTTAAAGTTTCAAAATGGGCATTCTTGATTATGAGAGCGCAAAGTCATGATTGGGAGCACTTCAGCAGATGGAGCAGCAACAACTATTGCAGACTCTTCGTCTCTACGTATGTGGCATGCTCGTCTGGGCCACATGCGCGAGAGGGCTATGAAGGTACTTTCTGATCGATGTTTGATTCCAGCTTTAAAAAATTCTAATTTAGATATATACGAGTATTGTATATATGGTAAACAATTTAGATTATCTTTTAAATTTGAAAAACATATTTATAAGGAAGTGCTTGATTATGTGTTCTCTGATGTATGGGGGTCATCGCCAGAAGTTTCCATTGGGGGGTCATCATGGTTTGTTTCATTCATTGATGATTACTCCAGGAAAGTTTAGGTTTACTTCATAAAATGTAAATCTAAAGTTTTCACCATATTCAAACAATGGAAGGCAATTGTGAAAAAATAGTCAGGGCGAAAAATAAAGGTTTTAAAGACTGACAATTATGGAGAATTTACTTCCACTGAGTTTAATGAGTATTGCAAGGATGAAGGGATCATCAGGTACAATACAGTGCACCACACGCTCGAGCAAAACGGTGTGGCTGAGCGAATGAATCGGACTCTCCTGGAGAAGACTAAGTGCGTGTTAAGTAATGCTGCGTTGGGTAAGGACCTATGGACAAAGGCCGTTAACACGGCTTGTTATTTGATGAACTGATCTCCTTTAATGGCAATTGAATGTAAAATTTCAGAGGAAGTATGTAGTGGTCAGAAAATTGACTACTCAGATCTACGCATATTTGGTTGTGAGGCTTACTCTCATGTACCGTCAGTTGAGAGAGATAAACTAGACCATAGAGTCAAAAAGTATATCTTTATTTACTATGACATTGGTGTGAAAGGTTACAGGTTATTCAACAAAGTCACACGCAAGGTCATCACTAGCCGTAACGTCATATTTGATGAAAGCTCTCTATTACGCAAGAATGATCAAGAGAAACAAGGGGAACTAGAAAGGTTGATCGTAGACGTTCAAATTGACTCAGATGATACTCAGGCAGAGACATGCGTAAACAGATATACAAGATCAGGTGGATCAGTCACCTGTGAGAAGGAACCCACCGCGTGATCGCATGTTATCAGTAAGATGTAGGGACAACTTTAATATTGCATATGCCCTCATAATAGATGAGGGGGACCTGTATACTATTCAGGAGGTTATTGATGAGCCTGATGCAGAAAAGTGAAAGGCGGCTATGGACAATGAGATGGACTCGTTGCACAAAATCACACATGGGAGCTGGTGGTGCTTCCTGTGGGCCGAAAAGTAATCGGATACAAGTGGTTATTCAAAAGAAAACAGGATAAATACAAAGTTATATTGTTAGCGAAGGGTTATCCTCAGAGAGAAGGAATTGACTTCGTAGAGATATTCGCGCTGATGGTTAAGCATATATCTATCAGATTCGTGTTGGTGCTGGTTGCCCAATACGATCTCGAGCTGGAACATATGGATGTGAAGACTACATTCCTTCATGGAGAATTGGAAGAGCAGATCTACATGAAGCAACCAGAGGGTTATGAAGTTAAAGGGACAAAGAAAAAGGTTTGTAGGTTAATGAGGTCGTTGTACGGCCTGAAACAGTCACCTAAGCAGTGGTAATAAAAATTTAATTCTTTCATGGTGATTCAGATATTTACTTGGAGTGAATACGATCATTGTGTCTATTACAAGACACTGAGTGATGAAAAATTCATTATCTTAGTACTGTATGTTGATGATATGTTGATCCCCTGTCATGATATGTCTAAAATCAACGTACTGAAGACTCACTTATCAGGGACATTCGAGATGAAAGATCTGGGGGTTACAAAGAGAGTTCTCAGCATAGATGTTCATAGAGACAGGAAGAAGAGCAGGCTTTGGTTATCACATGTAGAATACCTTGAAAAGGTGTTGATCAAGTATAGGATGGACCAATCAAAGTCGGTGAGCGTTCTCCATGCGGCTCACTTCAAGCTTTCCTCAGAATAATATCCTAAATCAAATGAGAAAAAATAAGTTATGTCTCATGTGCCTTATTCGAATGCGGTTACCAGTTTAATGTATGTCATAGTCTGTACAAGATCAGATATTTCACAGGAAATCGGTGTTGTGAGCAAATACATGTCAAACCCCGACAAACAACATTGGAAAGCTGTGAAATGGCTATTTCGATACATTTGAGGTATAAAAGACTACGTCTTAACTTTTGAAAAAATATAGACAAATTTGGTAGGGTATGTGGATTCTGACTACGCAGGCAGTATAGATTTCAGGAAGTCTACTTTAGGATACTCATTTGTACTATTGGGTGGAGCAATCAGTTGGATGTTGAAGCTTCAGTCCGTGATGGCTCTTTCCACGATCGAAGTAGAATATATGACAGTGACGGAAGCGTTTAAAAAATGTGTTTGACTCAGAGGCATGATAAATCAGTTGGGACTTTAGTAGGAGGTCGTGCTGGTTAACTGTGATAGAAAGAGCATTATCAATTTGGCTAAAAATTTTATTTATCACTCACGAACTAAACACATTGATGTTCGTCACCACTTTATTCGACAGGTGTTTGAGGAAGGAGACGTCACACTGAAAAAGATTCACACCAGCATGAATCCAATAGACATGCTCACTAAGGTCGTTTCTATAGAGAAGTTCAAGTTTTGTACAACTTCTCTAGACTTGGCGATGACGTTAAAGAAGGACGAAGTATGCACGAGAAGCATTGATTGAAGCTATTATGCGATGCGATGCACAGATAAGAGAAGAGGTCAAACAGCTACACGGTTGAAGATTGAAGACATAGTGGAGATTATTATTAGTAGATTTCTTCTATCTTTTGGAATGCTCGACCAATCGAGGGTTCACTCGACTGGTCAAGCCCGCTCGACTCAAAGTCCAGCGAGCACATGTTTTGGGTGTCCGTGATGCTCGACCAGTAGAGGGTCAATCTCGACCGGTTGAGCGGGTAGTCGAGGCCCTCCTTCGACTAGTCGAGGTTACGCAGATCCTGCGTAGACTATATAAATTTGATATGGTTTCTGGACTTTTTCAAAGGACGTAAGTGGAGTTTCCTAAACTATAAATAGAGGTCTCTATTGCTATTTTAAAGTATTCTAAGGCTTTCTAAAAGTTTTTCAAGGGTTCCTAAAAGGGTTTTAGGGTTATCAAAGGGTATAGCAAGGGTGAGATTTGAGGTTGTTCGAATCGGGTAAGTCCTCTCTCTTGTAATTTCTATTTCATAGTGAATTTCTGTCGCTTTGTGCCATGATTT
Organism: Magnolia kwangsiensis; assembly: GCA_037074715.1. NCBI lineage: Eukaryota > Viridiplantae > Streptophyta > Magnoliopsida > Magnoliales > Magnoliaceae > Magnolia > Magnolia kwangsiensis. The sequence goes on along the minus strand of CM073574.1, from coordinate 154,130,535 downwards.
TTTCCACAAGGGTTTTCCACGTTAAATCTTTGTGTTCTCTTGTGATTACTTGATGTTATTGGATTGCTATCCTAGATCTAGATTTGTGTAATTTCGCAGCAAAAATCCTCAACACTCAAGAGATCTGCAACATGTAAAATCATGCTTAATTAAACCCTCTAAAATCACGTGATATGGTCACTAGAGTTTTGGAATAGCCTTTTATTTATTTTTTATTTTTTTTCAGGTGTTTATTTATCCTAGTTGTATGCATCTTTTAAATGGATTTGATGGCATATAGAAAACATGTTGGACCCACATAATTTAGATGATTTTTTTAATGGTAGTCGTAAGGTTTGTATTGGATTAGCTTATGAGGGAAAACTACTTAGGAGAACCATTGAACCCACTATATCTAGGAGACTTAACATTTTGCGGAGGGGGCTAGAGCTGTTATAAAGCAGAAAGAGTTTGCACATGGCAGAAGCAAAAGAAAATCAAATTACATAAACTTCTATACATATACGAACTAATAAAATCATAAAGACTCATCTTTGACGAAAGTCAAAAGAAGAGAATCGGTGTGACACCTTTACTCATTCTTTTCACAATCGTTACAACCTTTTCATCTTAGAGTTCCTACAATGTGTCAATGGAGTTTTTTTTTTGGGGTGTGGAACTATGTAAGACTTCCTAAAATATTTTATATTTATAAACTTATATTAATTATTAACCTTTTTTTTCTCATAAGGAGATCTCTTTAGTTCAAACCTTGTGGATCACTTAAACGGCAATCAATGCTCACAATATATTTGACTAATCATTTAAAACTTTAGCCAAGTTATGTGAGATAAAATCAAGGTTATTTTCATGAATGGTTGGGATAAAAAGAAATCAAGTTAGAAAGTTTGATTGAAGAGTCTAGTATGCACTATATCTTTTAACATCCATAATTTTGTGATCAACCATCATTATGCATATATAATATGTTCTTGAAAAGTGATTAATGAATTCTATGTATCCTCGCCAATGCTAAATATTTGGCTTTTGCCATCATTGTGCTTTTACCACCGATTATTTATATTTATTAACTATTGTTGCTCGAATAGTCAAATCTGGATAGGTAGAGCCACACTAATGAGCATGCCAATACTTGCACCAAGAGTATACGAAAGACAAAGGGGCCACCGGTGGTGGTCGGGGACCCTCCGAAGCTTAAGTCAAGCAAATGGACTTATAATGAAGACAACTTTAGTTGGGGTTTCTTGTGCTTACCTCCTTCAATAGTTGTGGGTGTATTTATAGGATGTATCATTGGCTTCCGAGATAACGTATCTTGATGAAACACCCTGAACGCTCATATCCTAGTGGGATACACTATATATGCCAAGAGGCTCTTATTTGAATGAGGATTTGCCTCCCGAGATGTCGCTGAGATAACCTTGGCTAGCATGATCTCCAGGCGTGGTCTTGGGAGTCATTTCCTCTCTTGATATGGGGCGGGATTCTCTCCAGAGATCCCGCTTCATAGGCCGACCACGATCAGGTTAAATCTGTAGGTGAGTCATGCATATAAGCTCTGTCCTTGGGCGTCAGCTTGGTGTTGGTCCTTCGAGGTTAGCTATTCTCACAATTGATGCCTTGGTAGCTTAAGGAGTCCGTTGGGGTAACTTTTAGTCAGTGTCATCTTAAGATTCCATATCTATGGTTGACCACCTGGTCATCGATTTACCCAAAACACTAACAATCAAATAGGCCATATGAGAATGGCAAATAGTTATTTGAATTGAAATTAGATAATTATAAAAATAAATATTAATTGTTAAAATAAATTGTCTAATAAAAATAATCATTGAGCATTTCAAAGAATACAATGAAAAAAAAAAAAAAAAGAACTTTTTGAATATAAGGTTGAAAACTATAAATAGGCCTTGGCTTTATCTTGACCCCTACCCTTGCCCAATTAATAAATGGGCTTTACTTGTAGGCCCGAGCCAACCCTTGGGGCATATAGGCCAACCCAAATCTAGCCCGAGCAAGCTGAATGGCCAGCCTACTTAAACCAAAATTAATGTCGACCGTTAATCAAATAACCCAAGCTTTTATGAGAAAAATAGGCATCTAGAAGAGAAGTATAGCCATCCAAATTTACTTGATAAGTATGCAATCCTCATGTCTTTGTATATGGGATGTTTAACTTGCCAATTGGGTACTACCGCCACCAGTACCTAGCTAGGGGCTCTATGGGGGCCCATCATGATGTATGTGTTTTATCCACATGATCCTTCCATTTTTACAAAAAAGGAGGAAGATCAATGGCTCAAGTGGACCACACCCCAAGAAGCAATGGTGACAATGGTGCCCACCATTGAAACCTTCCTAAGGCCCACTGTGACGTTTATCAGCCATCCAACCTATTTATAAGGTCCCATAGACCTGGATGAAGGGAAAACATAAATATCAGCTTCATCCAAAACTTCCAAAGCCCTAAAGAAATTTTCAACAATAGGCATTTAATCCCCACTGCTTCATTGGTGTGGTTCACTTGAGCCTTCAATCTTCCTTCTTTTTGGCTCATGCCCTGAAATGATGTCAAAATGGACAGACCATGTTGATAAAATCATATATCATGGTGGGCTCCACAGAGCCCTGCCAGGACCATCTATCTCTAGCTATTCAGTCCTCAACCGAGTCATGACTCGCCCAGTCAGGGATGAATTGGCCTTAACTCACTCAGGAGTGACTCGTGGTATTAAACTAGAATGTGACTGAGCGAGAGTGAATCATACGACAGATAGGATATGGTTAATAGAAAACAGAGCCTGGGTGATCTTACACCAGCAACTGGTGACCTTCAAATGGGCCGTGACACCATTGATCACCTCTGTTTGTTGTGGTATGGTCCACTTGTGATTTGAATCTGCTTCATTTTTGGGGTCATGCCCTAAAATGAGCTTTCAAAACATATGAATGGCGTGGATGTACCACAGTCGGCCCCACAATCAAGTTAGGGCACGGGATTAACATCATTACTATACAATGATGGCATATATGAAAACATAGAATAAAAAAACATAATATTAAATGAAGCTTGCAGTTGGATCCTTGCTCTTGCTTGGGTGGTAGACTCTTGAGTTTCTACACCCGGTTAACGGTTCGAGTATCCATAGGTGGTGAAAGCTCACTGCATTTAGTGAACAAATAAATAATGAAGCTTGCATTTAGTGAACCTGCCAGTCCCTTGTATGTAACTCAAATGTCACTGATTAAAAAAAAAAAAATTGGATAAAACACATGCATCAATGTGGGCCCACATGTCTAAGTAGATTTTAAATCCACGAAATCGCTTTTAGGCAATCCACCTCCAGAACATGGGACGGTGGCATCATGCTTCCAGGACTTAGTCCAAGCAGCAGTTCTACGTGCCCAAGTGACACGTGTTCTATCCATGCCTTTCATCCATTTTCTAACATTATTTTAAGCTATTAATCAAGAAATGAGGTACACCCATCAATCCGCTTCCCCATAATAGCAACAAGATTCTAAAAACTAGTCAGTGAGCTAGAAATGTTTACTATTGGAACCTTTTTGGAGCTGACCATGATATTTATATACCATTCAAACCGTTCATAAGGTGATAATCACTTAGATAAATTGCAGATACGAATATTATCTTGATAAGAAAATGTTGTCACGGTTGGGTGTTCAATCTACATTATTTCATGTGGTATGGCTCACTTAGTTGAATATTATTATTTGTATATACATATCTTACTGTGGAATTGCAAAAAAAAAAACAGCCATTTAGAGTCAATTTTGTTAAGGGCATCTACGGACAGCCCAACATAATAGCATCATCACTCACGCTGTCAGCGCTGCTGCATGAAATGCTGGATCCGGATTCAGCATAGGATATCTTTAGTCCAGTCGGTGTAACCACACACCACTGACCTGGCTGGTGTGTTGACTTCATCAAGTTACGTGGGTCCCATCATTAGGTATGAGTAATATCCGAAACCTCAGTCCACTTGTTAAGGCTTGAACTGAAAAATATAAGAAAGATCCAAAAATTAAGTGGACCAAACTATAAAAAGAAGTGGGGGATTGAACGCTTGTCCCCGGAACCTTTTTAAGGTGATGGAAATTTTAGATCAATATGATACTAGTTTTTACTCTTCATCCAAAGGTATGTGTGACCTTATGAATAGGTTTGATGGAAAGGAAATGTTACCATGGCTCTATGAATGTTTTAATGGTAAAAATTATTATCCATACTACTATGTGGTGTGGTCTACTTGAGAGCCTTGGAAATTACTAATTTTTGGGATCAAGATCTAAAATGATCTCACCAAATGAATGAAAGGCGTGTATATGATTAATACATCATTGTGGGGCCATGTAACTTTGATTTCCTTTGAACCGGTCGTACAACTCGGAGCTAGAGGAGTGATGACTAGACCATCTATATACCTGTTGTAGGCACATGTCGTGTGAAGATGAGTATTGACGCTCCTCTGGCTTCGAGCAGTACGAACAGTTCAATGGAGATCAAACTTACATGGGCCTCATATTGATGTATTTATTATTTCTACATCGTTCATTTATTTTTAGAGTCATTTTAAAGCATTATCTAAAAAATGAATCATATCTAAAGATCATCTGGACCACACCACAAATAACAGTGGAGATAATGATTTTCACCATTAAGCAATTTATAGGGCCTACTATAACATTTATTTTCATCCAATCTGTTTATAAGGTCAAAAAGACTTGAATTAAGAGAAAAAATAAATTTCATGTTAATCCAAAACTTTTGTGATTTTAAAAAGAATTTCAATGATAGATGTTTAATCCCCCACTGCTTTGTGCGTTTTGCTCCACTTAATATTTAGATGTCTTATTTTTCATCTCAAGTCTTAAGGCGAGCTTGTTAAATGGATGGATAATTTGTATATAAACATGCCTCATGATAGACCTACATAGCTTACTGACGTTAATACCGCATATATATATATATATATATATATATATATATATATATATATATATATATATATATATACACACACACACACTAGCCAACCGCTTCCCGAAGGCAGAACGACACGTACCAGGTAGCGGTGTGCAGTGCGCCGGCCAATCCGCTTCCCAAAATATTATTTAAATACTTGGATTATAGTACACCAGTAGAGTAAGATGGATGACCCACGGGTCATGTACCTATTAAATAATTGGAAATTTATGGATGGCTAAAAATGAAAAAATCCACTGGTCCCATTTACAAGAAAGCAAGTGTCCCACTAATTCCCTTTGTTCAACGAATCTGAGATGTTTAGAAGTAAGTTGGGCGATATAGTTGGTTTAATTGGAGCTAATATTTTCCGAGTGTATGATAGGTAAGTACCCGCGCATGGAGTATCGGACGCAGCCAGAGTATAAGTAACTCCGTGATTCCATGGGAAGCCGACCGTCCGTCGCACGTGTGATTCCCTTGGCACGACGGGCCAAAGCTCTATTAGACCCACCGTATTGTATGCGTTTTATCGAAGTCTCTTATCTGTTTTTTCAACTCGTTTTAAAAAACGAGTCTAAAGACGCATTTCTGAAACCCAAGTAGACCGCATCACATAAAACAGTGGGGATTGAGTGAGGATTGAATGCTCACCGTTGAAAACTTCTTAGAGCCATAAAAGTTTCGGATCAAGCTTATACTTAGATGGCAAACAAAATAAACGATGGGCCTTATAAAGTTTTCAACGGTGGGTGTTCAATTCCCATTATTTTCTTTGGTGTGGTCCAATTAGGCTTTGGTTCCGTATTATTTTTGTGATCGTACCTTAGAAATGAGCTGAAAAAATGAAGAAGAATGGGTAGCATGGATAAAACATATAAGGCATGGTGGCTCCATGGAGCTTGGCCACGTGGTCCACTGTGCCACTCGTGTGATCGTATTAGGTGTTACCCGGTTAACACGCAAGTGTTGTTTTACCCTTACCGCGTTGGCCTACCTTGATGAATATATTATGTAGCCTTTTTTTTTAACCAGTATAAGGACGTGATACCAGAAAAAATTAATAATAATCCAAATATCACGTGAACCACGCTATTGAAAAGAATGGTGAATGACAGTTAAAAAAAAATTTGTGCGCCAGGTTAGTTTTGTATTAAACTAGTCTTTGTATTATCTGTCCAACCAGGTCTGATTGACTTTATCAACAGGTTGGATGTAAAATAAACATAATGCCTAGGAATGTTTTAATGGTGACCATTCAATCACCATTGTTTCCTATGGTGTGATTCACTTAAAGTTTGAATCTCCTTAATTTTTGGGAATACGTCCTAAATTGATCTAAAAAAACTGATGGACGGCGTGGATATACGACAAATAATCAACCTGGCCCACGGTAAGGGTAACACCTAATTCCATTGGGCAAGCTTGGTGCGTGAGTACATGAACATGGCCCACCTCACTGTATATGTTGTATATCCATGCCATCCATCCATTTTTTCAGATCATTTTAAAGCATGGGGCAATAAATGAAGCACATCAAAATCTAAAGTGAACCACACCATAAGGCAACAATGGTCATTAAACACCCACCCTTAAAAACTTCTCAAGGGCCCGCCGTTATGTTTATAAGCCATCCAACCTATTGTTATATCACACAGCGCTCGCATTCTTCCATCCCAAAACTCACATACTCTCTCTTTCTCATTCTTCCCAGCCCAATCTCTCTCTCTCTCTCTCTCTCTGAAAATGAAGGGAAGAGATCGCATAATTCTCTTCCCCTTCATGGCCCAGGGCCACCTCATCCCCTTCCTGGCGCTCGCTACACATCTAGAGCACCGAACTCGCTACACCATCACCATCGTAAACACCCCACTCAACATCAAAACCTTAAAATCATCTCTACCTCCAACAACCACCATCCATCTCTTGTCCCTCCCTTTCAACGGCTCAGATCACAACCTCCCTCCAAACTCAGAAAGCACAGATTCATTACCACACCACCTCCTCCCCCGCCTCTACCATTCCTCCCAAACTCTCCAACCCTCCTTCGAAAACCTCATCTCAACCCTCACTAACCAAGACGGCCACCCTCCTCTCTGCATCATCTCAGACATGTTCTTAGGATGGACGGTCCAGATCGCAAACAGACTCGGCATCTTCCATTCCATCTTCATCACCGGTGGGGCCCACGGTGCCTCAATCGATTTCACTCTCTATCTCGACCTCTCCAATTCTCAGTCCGACTCGGCCGAGTTTCAGCTCCCGGGTTTTCCCGACTCGTTCCGAGTCCACCGATCCCAGCTCAAAATCGCCGACGACAGTTCCGATTCCGACTCGATGTTCCGATTCATCCATTTACAGTTCAGTCTCTGCTTAAGCTCTGATGGATTTTTGTTCAATACCGTCGAAGAGATGGAAAAGATCGGATTGGAGTATTTCAGAAAGAAAACGAATCGACCTGTTTGGGCGATTGGGCTTTTGAAGAACGAAGGCATTGCTAGAAAGGAAATCGACGTTTCTGCGTGTAGATGCATTTCATGGTTGGATTTCCAACGTCCGAATTCCGTTCTGTACGTATCGTTCGGCTCTCAGAACACAATCTCTGTTTCACAGATGATGGAGCTGGCGATGGGCTTGGAATCGAGCGGAACGAAATTCATTTGGGTTGTCCGGGCTCCGCTCGGATTCGACGTAGATGGAGAATTCAGGACGGAAGAATGGCTGCCGGAGGGGTTTGAGGAGAGGATTACGGAGAGAAAGCAGGGGATTTTGGTGAAGAAATGGGCGCCTCAGCTGGAGATTCTATCGCATGGATCGACGGGTGGGTTTCTCAGTCACTGTGGGTGGAATTCAACGGTGGAGAGCTTGAGAAGAGGCGTGCCGGTGATTGGGTGGCCGATGACGGCAGAGCAGTTTTACAATGCGAAGATGATGGAGGAGTTGGGAGTTTGTGTTGTTGGGAGGGGTGAAGGTATGGAGATTGGAAGGAGTGAGGTGGTGAGGGTGATAGAGATGGTGATGGGAGGGAAGGAGAAAGGAGAAGAGATGAAAAGAAAAGGGTTGAAAGTGAAGGAGATGATAGAGGAAGCTGTTAGAGAAGATGGAGGATCCTTGGGGTCTTCTGTAAAAGCTCTTGATGACTTTGTGATGGCTGCTGTGTCTTCGAAGAAGATGATTGGTTGAGATTTTTGACGAGAAATGATGTTGAACGTTGATTTCAATGGTCCAGATTGCTTCACATCTATCTGAAGGAATCACGAGTAGCCCGTTTTAAGGATTTTTTTCATAGCTTTTTTTTTTTTTTTTTTTAATAAATTTAAAGATACTTTATATGAGCTGATTGCACCCGGGTGGCTGATTACAGCTAGGTAGCTTATCTTGGTTTATACTTCCGCAATAAATAAGTATTTTGAGAAACAATTATATATGGGAAATGGTACTATGAGGTTAAGCTGTGTGGGCTGCACTGTGATGTGAGTCGAACATCAGCACCGTGCATTGGATGGGTCCCTTTTAGGTTATGGGATATCCCAAAAATCAACTGTATATGGAACTCAGATGGGCCATACCATCTAAAACCATGTGAAACCATGCCTAAAACATATAAAAGCACTTGGTGGGGGCCACCTGAGTTTCGTATGTAACTGAAACTTGGTCTGAGCCCTCATCCAAATTGGACACACATAACTGATGGGCTGGATTTGTGAACCACATCTCGGTGAGCTGAATAAATGATTATGAATGTTTTAATGGAGGGTTAACTCCTCTTAACTATTGTATGTGGTGTGGGGATAGATTGATTTTATTTTTAAGCCCGTGTCCCAACCATGGAATAGTGCATTTGACTGATGGTATTGATGTTTGGCACATCACGGTGGGACCCACGCAGCTCTCTCTCTCTCTCTCTCTCTCTCTCTCTCTCTCTCTCTCTCTCTCTCTCTCTCTCTCTCTATATATATATATATATATATATATATATATATATCATCCTTCAATCTTATTTAATCTACCTTAATATTCACCGTCCAGCATGGGGCCAACCTTTTAATGTGGACTGTTTATTATGTTGGACATTCCTTGGCCTTACCTTAATTATGAACCGTTGATTGTGTGGGGCTGCCTTCAATGGGGTCATCCACCTAGTGAGGCCCACCTTTGATGTGGGCTGTCCATCATGCGTCGACTAACTTGGATGTAGGCCACTCATCATGTGGGACCCAATTTAAAAGTGAGGCATCTAGTGGTTAGGGTCGGTCTTGAATGTTGGTCATTCATTATTAGGAGTTAACCTTCTATATGAATTGTCCTTGTGTAAGCCCCACCTTATATATGCCATCCATTATGGGGGTACATTATTAATGTTATTATCCATTATGTAAGGCCCACCTTCAATATCCACCGCTCAACTTGTGGAACACGCCTTTTATGTTGGCCCTGCCTTTGATGTGGACCGCTCATCATGCCAGGGCCACCTTAGATATGAGTCATTCATCATTAGGAGTTTACATGTGGTGTGAACCTACTCTGACGTAGATCATCTATCATCTGAGGCCCACCTTCAATGTCTGATTTCAATCTCATGGAGCCCATATTAGATGTGGACGCCCATCTTATGCGCCCATCCATCTTAGAGAGCTAACCTTGGTTGTAAACCATTTCATCACTAGGAGTTTGACCTTTGATGTGAGCAAGCCATTTCATAGTGCCCACCTTGATGTGGGTCATCCATCATGCAGACCTACCATCAATGTTAATTGTTTATCACCTAGGCTCTATCTGTGATGTGGATCATCCATCATGCAAGGGCTACCTTTGACGTGAACTCCCTCATATAATAGTAATTAAAAAAAAAAGAAGTTAAACATAAAAAATCTTTTTACTCATGGTTTTAAGTAATTTTAAGATATTAAATCACTTTTAAATGAATGTCTATTGAAGTAATTATTTTAGAAAGATACATTTATTTATTGTCTTAAAAAAAAGGAGGAAAAAAATGAGCCCTGCGGTGGCATCGAAATCAGCATAAAGTGGTATGTATAGGATGCTGTGCTGGAAAGCAAAGTGGGGCCTACAGTGATGTTTGCGTGGAATCCACTCCGTCCATCCATTTTGTGAGCTCATATTATGACATCAAACCAAAGGTGAGTACGATCCAAGACTCAAGTAGGCCGTGTTAAAGGAGAAGTTGGTTAGGGAAAATTTCACCGTTGAATCCTCTCTGGATCAACAGTGATGTTTACATTTAATCCATACTGTTGGTAACGTGATTCCTACTGGTATTAATTTAAAACAAAAAATATTAGAATGATTCAAAATTTTTATACTCCCATAAGTATTTTTAATGTAGATGTTGAATTATCATGTTTTCCGCCTACTTGGGCATTGGATATGGTTCATTTTTACTATAATATTCAAAAAATGAGCTTAAAAAACGTTTGAACGGGTGTATTCCTAATAAACATCACAGTGGCCCTCACTAGCGCAGGAACATCTTTCGAAAGGCTTTTCAACAAATCCGCGTCTATATGTGAATGGCATATGACTATATTTACGTAATCACCGCAATCTTGGTGCCGGTATTTGCCGTTTGCATATCACATGTTTTGACGTATTCGTATCAATTGCCGTAAGACCCTCAACTCTCTTGAGGCGGAAAGCCGATTGCTTCCGACCAGATCTGTGTGGGGATTATTATTATGTATCTGTTTATCGGCACCGTCCATCTCATTTCTAAGATCATTTTATTATAAGAGCTCAAAAATGAGATAGATCCAACGCCCTATTGAACCACACCATATAGTAAGCTTGGGTTGCATTAAATGCAAGAGTCAGATAAGTGTGGTCACCATAGCGTCGGATCTGCCTATTTTTGGACCTACAACTCAGCATGATATGAGGAAATGGATGAACGGCCTGGATAAACAGATACATACAGTGGCCTCCACATAGATATAGATATGGTCGGATGGTTAAAGAATGAGACGCAATCCACTTCTTTGAACAAAGAGAAATACCCGTGTACGAGGCTGTGTGGGGCCCACAGGTAGTCACAGGTTAGGAATCTAAAAATCAGGCACATGTGAGCCATACCACATGAAACGGTAGGGATTGCACGCCTTGGGTTGACAGAAGTCTTGTATCAGGAGGATATTTGTTCCTACTGTTTATTTGAATGGTAATAACCATATAAACGGTTTGGATGCAATATAAATATAATGGTCAGCTCCGGAAAGGTTTCAACGGTAGATGTTTTTATTCCCACTGTTTTGTTTTTGGTGGCCCACCAGAGTTTTAGATCTTACTGATTTTTAGAATTCCATCCTATTGTGATATTTAAAAACAGATGGACAGAATAGATTTGTCACAGACATTTCTATGGGACCCACACAGCCCGGACAGAGTGCTTTTTCATCAGGTGACACCGAGCATTTTGGACCAATTGACTTTTTCGAATTTCACAAAGACTAGTCGTGAATTGTTAGTTTAACGTTAACACGTCACCGACAGGACAATGAAGACTTGCCAGGTGCCACTCACCTCAAATGTCCTTTAGTCCCACGCATTTTCCGACGAATTTGCACGTGCGACATGTGTATGCAGTGAAGGGCCCATTTTGATGTATATGTGTGCCATCCAATCCGTTCATTAAGCGTACTCGCCAATGTTAGCCCTATATTCCAAGATCCAGCCTCATCGATCACTTAGACGAACCACACAAAAGTAAAAAAAAATGGGGAACGTTGAGGAAGAAGACAGAAGGCTACACAGTATGGAATTTTCCAAATGGAATGCGGTTCCACAGTGTTTTTTTTTTTTTTTAAATAAATTATATATATATATATATATATATATATATATATATATATATATATGCGCGCGCGCGGGCGCGCGTGTGTGAGAGAGAGAGTAATGCTCACCCACACCTAGTTGCAAGTTGCATTTTCGCCCAACTACCCATGCTTTTAATGAAAGCAATCCTCTTAATTAATGAAAGTTAATGCTTTCACCACATTTAATTTGGGCAGTGGAATTCGAAGGCATTAGGTGGGATGGGATTCATCCGGTACCGTGCTAATTTCACTTAATGTCTGGGAAGAATGAAAAAACTTGAAATTACAATAAATGATATTACATTAGGTCTTGTGCTAATTTCACTTAATGTTCATAAAGTTGTATAGGTCCTAATATGATGTGCGGGCTATATTCACACCATCCACTCATTTATTGAGATTATGTCAGAGCATGAGCCAAAAAATTAAGTAAATCTAAAGCTTAAGTGAACCCTATCATAAAAAGCAACAGGGATTGAATATTTACTGTTGATAACTTCCTTGGGACTACATAAGTTTTGGATTTATCTCATTTTTAAGCCCAAGTCATAAAATGAGATTACAAAACAAATAAATGGTTTAGATATAGCACATGTGTGTTATTCTTAATAATTTCAAATGATGGTGGGCATATCCATTCAATGTACTACTCAACAAAGCATAACATTAATTTTATCCCATGGCAACCGCGACAATTCCTGTCATGAATAATAATTATGTTTTTTGAATCCCATCCCATCGAATCCCTTCTAATCCCACCGCCCAAACTGACCCTTACAAAGAACGGTGGAGACTGTATTAGGTGTTACTTGTAACAGGGGTGACTCCTTGACCATGGGTCCCACCTTAAAGCATACATTGTATATCCATACCGTCCATTATTTTTTCACGGATATTTTAGTGCATGATTCTAAAAAAGAAATCCAAATATCAATTGAACCACATTATAGGAAACAGTGGACGTTAAATGCCCACCATTAAAAGCTCCTAAAGCCCGCTGTTATGTTTATTTGTCATCTAACCTATTGATAAGGTAACACAAATATATATGAAGGGAAAACTCAAATATCAGTACAGGTAGGGCAGACCCCACGGCCAGGGAACACCAGGTTCCTTGTTACACGGGTTACACGCTAATCCTTTTCCTACACAGATTGTATAACAACTCACATGTGTGGTTACATTCCCAGGAAACTTTTAAGTTCAACTGGTAGGACTAAACGTTATACCCATCATATGATGACTTATAAAATATGACGTTTATATCAAATCCAGCCCTTTCAAAAATTTTGGCCCCATAATTTGGATCGCATTTTTAAATGATGATTAATATCTACATATCAAATGCCTCACACCCTTTAAAATAGCATTCAAACAGCGATAAATAGAAGATAAGTTCTGGCCCCATTTTTGTGTTTTCCTTTCATCCGGGTCCGTGTGACCTAATGAGCAGGTTGGATGGAAATTAGACATTACAGTAGGCCATATGAAGTTCTCAATGGTAAGCATTCAATCACCATTATTTCTTGTGGTGTAGTCTACCTGGGATTTTATCTATCTTGATTTTGCTCACAAACTATACTATAATATATAAAATTAATGAACATCGTGGATAAAACACTTGCATCACACCGAACAACGCCTATGTCGGTAGCAGATGAGTCATTGTCGAACCCGACTCCCCATCTGAGCTAAAACTTCATCTGTATCCAGTGGATGTGGAATGCCAATCACGGGCTCTGGTTAGAACTTGCAGAGACAGGAAGCTAAGAGGTACCAAGCGATGTTTTTGAAGATCATGCCAGGAAATGGACAAAACAACGAGGCAGATCTAAATATCATGTGGGCCGCAAGATGAAAAAAGTGAGAATGCTACTATTTAAATTTCCTTGGGTTCTATGGCCGTGATGTTTATATATCATCTATACCGTTCACGAGGTCCTTGCAACTTAGGATGAATTAAAAATACAAAAATGTTAACCTAATCAAGAACTTCTATAGCCTCGTGAATGTTTCAATGTAAACATTCAGTCCTTACCTTTTCCTATGTGACCCACTTGAGTTTTGGAGCTAACTCATTTTTTATCCATGTCCTAACTTATCTTATAAAAATTGATAAAGGCCTTAGATTTATTACAAACATCATAGAAGGCCCACTTAGCTTTTGGAGGCAATTCCCAATTTCCAATAGAATAGGGTAAGAGATTATTATAAGGATAGAGAAGTTATTAAATGTAGCGCCCAGGAAGAGGGAGGTTTGTTTTTAAATAAAATGAGATAACTGGACATGTCATACGTGTGTGATGTATTTATATGATGAACCACATGTGTAAGAAATCTAGTCCTTAAGGCAAGTAAGTTACTTTGTAAGTATGTAAATAATATAAAATGTTATTTTTTTGTAATCAATAGTAGGATATTCTTTTACAAGAAATATGAGATGTTAGAAATTCATTCCATCTATCCAAATTCAACTGCCATGTGTGGCTCTAATGATAGGATTCATTTATTAATTTTTTAAGCATAAAATTTAATTAGTGAACTCTATTTGATGAACAAATTGGATCTATGACACATATTCTCATCGTACTAATATAATATTAGATGTCACATGTACACATGAATAAAGTGAAGTATTTTTTATATTTAATTCACATCTAGTTGGATCAATTTGAATAGCCCAACTAGTTGTGTGTGGGCATTTCTCATATATATATATATGGAAAAAGTTTTTATGCAGTCGAGCTCATAGGAACTTCTCATGAGGTTGAGTTGTGTAGGCCCCGCTGTGATGTATGTCTACCATTGTTAAGACTCAAATATTGTATAATTTTTTTCATTTATCTCTTAGTTTTATGAACATAAATCATCTTAATATTCTATTTTACTTATGCATGTGTTGCAAGGTAAATTTAAGTGTTTAGATTGAAAAATGGTGCTAAAAAGCATGAATTTTATGCTCAAGATTTACCAAGGAAATGAATGGATCTTAGAAGACAAAGATTGAAGCATTCACATGCCAAAGATCCAAGAAAACCAAGTGACAAATGAAGAAAATCAACGACTTAAAGTGAATAATCCTGAAATCGTCCTGAAAAAGTATATTTTGAAGTTGTGAAGTTTATTTTGAAAAACTTCGCAGTAAGAAGTCTGTTTTAAATGAACTATGCAGCAAGAATGTATATTTGAGACGGTTTCTAAGGTTTTCAACTTTGTATGAAAATTGGAGTTTCTTACTTATAAATAGGGCTTCATAGGGCATTCCTAAACATCATTTAAGGCATCCAAAAGCAAAATTTAGAGTTTTTAAAGAGTTTTTAGTTTTATTAAAGCTTTATAAGTTATTTTTTATTTTAGATTTTTTTTATTTGCATATTTTTTCTTTCTTGTTGTTTTTTATTTCTGCAATTTAATTATGTTTTTCTAAGTTCCTTTTAGCCCAAGCTAGAAGGAAGCACATGGGTTTAATATTTCTGCAAGATTATGATGATTGATTGTTTTAATGATGAGAAGAATAGTGTATGCATGTTGTCTATTATTTAGGTTTTATTTTTATCCTCTTGTGAGATTCATATGTTTCTATCATATAAGATCCACATTGATGGATAGGCTTAGCCTAAATCAATCAGATTTCTTAGATAAGAGAGGTTCTCAATTATTATATTTATTTGATATTCATTATCCTATAGATATTGAATACTTAAAATTACTGACGCTTGAGAATATATGTTAATGATGCAAATTCATGATTTTCTAATATTTTATATCACTTTTTAAAATATTTAAACTGTCTTATTTTTCGACTATGCTGACCATAATGCTCAGATCCTAGTTGTATTATCCAAGTCATCATGATTTTGGAACATTAATCTACGTGTGAAACTTTGAAGTTTGGATGTTATTTTATTCAGTTGAATTACATCCATTCAAAAATTTTGAAATCAAACCACCAGTTTAGTTTTTATTACTTAGTTTGTTTTGTATTTAATTTTTTTCTTTCTCACAATTCATGTCCCTATGGGATCGACTCTGTATTCACGAGATACTACTTACGAACCTCTGCACTTGGAGGCAAGCAATCAACCATCTACACTGTCAGTTAGATACACCATTTCATGGTGGGCCTATGGCTTAAAAATCAGTTGTATACAAAATTCAGGTGGGCCATACCATCTAAAATTATATGAAGACATGCCTAAAACATATAAAAGTACTTGGTGGGGCCCACTTGAAATTTAGATGCATCTGAAACTTGGTCTGACCCCTCATCCAAGTGGGACACATATAATGGATGGGCTGGATTTGTGAGCTGCATCTCGATGGGCCCAAATTATGAATGTTTTAATGGAGGGTAACCTCTCTCAACTTTTGTATTTGGTGTGGCCCACACAAGTCACTGTTGACTTGATTTTTAAGTCCCAGGCTCACCATGGAATGGTGCATCTAATTGATGGGGTGGATGGTCGACGCTCATCACAGTGGGGCCTACACGACTCGACGTCATGGGAAGTTCCCATGAGCTCGACGGCATAGAATATTTTCCTTATAAAACTTGCTGTGGATATAGGTTTCCAATTCGTGAACCGAATGTCTCAGTTAGTGACTCCAGATGCATTTAAGTTCGGTAACCACAGCCATTCAACGGGATCCGAAATGCCAAGGAAGTTACTTGATCATATATATACATATGTGTGTGTTGTTGGGGGGGGGGGGGGGGGCGGGGGGGAAGGAATGGTACTATGAGGTCGAGTTGTGTGGGCCCCACTGTGATATGTGTCAAACATCAACACCATACATTTGATGGGTCCCTTTTAGGTTATGGGATATCTCAAAAATCAGCCGTATATGGAACTCATGTGGGCCATACCATTTAAAACCATGTGAAGCCATGCCTAAAACATATAAAAGCACTTGGTGAGGGCCACCTGAGTTTTTTATGTAGCTAAAACTTGGTTTGACCCCTCATCCAAGTGGGACACACATAACAGATGGGCTGGATTTGTGAACAACATCTCGGTGGGCTTAATAAATGATTGTGAATGTTTTAATAGGAGGGTAACTCCTCTTAACTGTTGTATGTGGTGTGACCCACCAAAGTAATGGATTGATTTGATTTTTGAGCCTGTGTCCCAACATGGAATGGTGCATTTGTCTGATGGTATTGATGTTCGACACATATCACGGTGAGGCCCACATAGCTATATATATATATGTATAGTAATGGTCTCTTGCATACTATACCGCATGGAGTTTATACGCGAGCGTTCATGTAAGCCGTAAGATAAGGAGAATGGGTGGGATTCAACTTCATTGAGAGAGGGAAAGTCTTTTAAAAAAAAAACTCTCCTACACTTATAGAGAGAAATTTAGAATTGTAAGAGAATTTTGTATGTAGCTGAAACTTGGTTTGACCCCTCATCCAAGTGGGACACACATAACAGATGGGCTGGATTTGTGAACAACATCTCGGTGGGCTCAATAAATGATTATGAATGTTTTAATGGGAGGGTAACTCCTCTTAACTGTTGTATGTGGTGTGACCCACCAAAGTAATGGATTGATTTGATTTTTAAGCCTATGTCCCAACATGGAATGGTGCATTTGTCTGATGGTATTGATGTTCGACACACATCACGGTGAGGCCCACATAGCTATATATATATATATATGTATAGTAATGGTCTCTTGCGTACTATACCGCATGGAGTTTATACGCGAGCCTTCATGTAAGCCGTATGATAAGGAGAATGGGTGGGATTCAACTTCATTGAGAGAGGGAGAGTCTTAAAAAAAAAAACTCTCTCCTACACTTATGGAGAGAAATTTAGAATTGTAAGAGAATTTTCCGCGAAAGCCATTCACATGAAGATCATATGAAAGCCTTTTTATGTGGGGCCTACTATAATGTTTGTGATAAATCCAACTCATCCATCCGTTTTTCGAAATCATTTTAGGATATGCGACCAATAATGAGGAGGTTCATCGTAATTTTCTTCCTTCTCATGGAGGTCAGGTTCTTTGCCCCCTTCTATCCACCTTAACACACACACAGATCCTGCCCTATAGTTGCCTTTTCTCAAAGATCAGTTATATAAGATCATGAGATGGACACTTTTATATTAAATAGTTGTTCTGTTTCTCTTATCCATCCATTTATTTTGTACACATACAATAGTTTCCTTCATCGTATCATATACTGACGTAGGAGACAGCGGGTGAGCAGCTTAAATAGATTACACATGTGACATATTTTTCACAACGTACAGACTCCTAGCCCATTTGATGATCAGACCTTAGCTTTGTCATATAGCATTGTGTTAACCCATACATGAAAGAAGAGAAAACACTAACATCAGCTTCATCGAAAACTTTTGTGAACCTTAGAAAATTTTAACTCCCCACTTTTTTATGTGGAGGGGTCTACTAGAGTTTTTGATCTGCCTCATTCTTTGGATAATTTCATAATATGATCTCTCAAAATGGATGGACGGTGTAGATATAATATATACGATGCCTTCTAGTGGGCCCCACCACAGTAACCACCGAAATCATAACAAAAGTAGTAATGACGATCAATGACGCTGATACTATTAATAAGAGAAATTTCCAACTGTACGACCCATATATGGCCCACCAGCCTTTTGAAGCCCACTACTTTTTAAGCTTCCAAAAATAAGTCTCTGCTGTACGGACGCCCCTGTACATGACGAAAATGCCTTTTACTCTAAAAATCTAACCGCAGGTACTCCCTTACAGGCAAATACACGTCCGAACTCTCCCCGCCATCCCTAATCCCTATTTTCACCCATTTTTTTCGTGAAATCTCTATAAAATCTCCGTAGAATCTCCATCCGACCATCACATTACATCTTGTATCATCCATTACTCAAGGTGAACGGTTTCCTGTTTCTGAGAGGACGTGGATGCATTGATAAATTTGAGATCTTGAAGACTTGTCTCTAGAGAACATGTTTCACACCAAAGTACTCTTATTATTATTCTCGAACAGGATTTTACTGATACGGCAGTGGCACGAGGTAAAGACGTTTAAATTCTTAACAAATTATCTAGAAATTTGTGGTCAATTTCATGCATTGCTAAGTAAATTTCACGTGTCAATTTCATGGATTGCTAAATTTTCGGGCTCGTGCCCTAAATTTTCGGGGTCAATTTTACTTTAGGCATGTTTGATTTTCTTGGGTAAATGTAAATACAGTGAAAATGGGCAATAATTATTTCTCGGGGTAATTAGCTTCAAGGAGACTGCCAAATGTAAGTGGGGCCCACCATGGTGTAGGTGGAATATCCACACTGTCCATCTATCATGACAACTGAATTTAGGCCACGAAGCAAAAAATGAGGCAGATTCAAAGTTCAAGTGGACCACACCACAGTTAAAATGTAATTAAACACTTACTGTTAAAAACTTCTTAGAGCCACTGTTTACTTTGGTGTGGGCCACTTGAATGTTGGATTTTTCTGATTTTTCAGCTCATGCCTCAAAATGTTATGGTACAATGGATGGACGATGTGGATACGTCACATACATGACGGTGTGGCCTACAAAAATTTATGCCAGTAACTTTGGACCCATTTTTCAAAGCAGGAATACGCTGCTATTTTCAAACAGGTGAAATTGTAATAATTGGCTGTTCACAGGTATTTACATTCTCTTAGGAAAATCAAACAAGCCTTTAGTTCCGAACAATTTACTGAATTGATCGGTCAACTTTATGCACTACTTGGTCAAGTTCACACATTTTACTTTCAAATTGTAGTGCATTTTTATAATACGACCGTCAAATTTGTATTGCCTTTTTTGTAATACGACTGTGAAGGTTATATATTGAATACATTTGTTTCTTTCTTTGAAATTGAGAATTTCATACCAATACGATTCAAATTTCATGGTCAATAAGACATTCATTTCAAGGTCAATTTTATGCACTTCATGGTCAATTCGCTTCACTTCACGGTCAATTCCATGCATTTCACGGTTAATTCCATGCGAGTCCCCTTCACTTCACGGTCAATTCCATGCATTTCATGCTCAATTCCCTTCACTTCATGGTCAATTCCATGCATGTCACGCTCAATTCCCTTCACTTCACAGTCATTTGTATTCATTTCACGATTAATTCCACCGATTCCCCTTCACTTCACAGTCAATTCAATGCATTTAACGGTCAATTCCATGCATTTCACGGCTAATTCCCTTCACTTCACGGTCAATTCAATGCATTTCACGGTCAATCCCTTCAGTTCACGGTCAATGCAATGTATTTCACGGTCAATTCCATGCATTTAATGGTTAATTCCTTAGATTCCCCTTCACTTCATGGTCAATTTCATGCATTTCACGATCAATTCCCTTCACTTCACGGTCAATTCCATGCATTTCACAGTCAATTCCCTTCACTTCACTTAGAAAATTTGACCGATAAGTCGGTTACATTTGAGCTAGTACAATGCTGTATTTCCTACTACTAAGTCAAATCCACCTTATACATGTGAATACTAAACAAGTTATATTATTGTGTTTGTTTTCAAAAAATGTCTTCGATAATGATCCTATGCTCATATGGTGGGGAGTTAGTAAGCGAAAAAAATCGATACACGTACAAGGATGGATACTCCAAAACTACTGTTGTGGGTGTTGATACCACATATGATGAGCTTCTATCAAAAATGTACAAGATTTGCAAGTGTAAACCTGAGGATTATGATATTAGGTTGAAAGCATTGTTTCCCTGCGTAAATGAATAGGTTCCTCTAATTGTAATTGAAGACGATGAAGATGTGAGAATATTGTTGGTAGCACAGTTGAAGCATTCGGATCAGTACATCCCTTTATTCATCGAGACAATGAAGCGCGTTAACGAGGCAATACCCGAAGACCCGGTAGCTTTCAGTGGTTTCGAACATAACGTCCCAGCAGTAGGAAGTTTGGGTGAGGAAGATATCTTAAAAGTTGAAGTAAAGGCATCACCTTCACATATTCCTCTAAGCAACACCCCAGTACCCGAGCTGGCTCAGACATCAAACTTCATAACAAGTCAAGTGAGGGGGTTGGTTGACATGAATCTCATAAGTGAATATACGACATCGCCTTCATTTATAAGAGTAGATTTGGCATCAACATCCAACGCCATCAACGTAAGTGGAAGCGACATTCCATTGCCCGAGCAGGCTCGAACATCTGCCTTCACCACCGGCCTTCCCATTGTGCCTTTCGAGGATGCTGGTTTCACCAATGCAGACCTGTCATTGTATTCGCATTCAGTTGATGACGTGATTGATATAGCCGTTAAGTAAACGTTTAAGGACAAGAGCCGGTGTAAGTATGTGTTGAGCCAATTTGCAATTCGCAACAACTTTCAATAGAAGGTCTTGTATTCCACATCCAAGAAATTCACCGTGAAATGTATGGAAGATAAGTGTGATTGGAGGGTACACGCATCAAGGGTGAATGATGCAGGAATTTTTAAGATTAAGACTTATACGTCCACACATACATGTGGAATGTCATACATGAAGAGTGATCATCGGCAAGCAAGCAGTAAGCTAGCCAGTGAGCTGGTTGTCAATCGCATTGAGCAACGGCTGGGATTAAGGCCGAAAGACATTATATTGGCAATGCAAGAAAAGTATAACATTCTTATTAGCTATAAGAAGGCATGGCGCGCAAAAGAAATTGCAATCAATCATGTAATGGGGTCCTATGAAGACTCTTACAAAGAACTCCCGATGTACTTACATGAGTTGAGGATGGTGAACCCGAGGACACTGACTGCCCTGCTTGCGGATCAACAAACTGGGAGGTTCGAGAGATGTTTTGTTGCTCTCGGACAGTGCGTCAGAAGTTTTCGAACATGTCTGCGAAGGGTCTTGGCCGTTGATGGGACGCATCTAAAAGGTAAGTATAAGGGTGTTCTATTTGTCGCTGCGGCTTTGGATGGTGACAATCATATCTTTCCAGTCGCGTCTGGTATCGGAGAATCGGAGAACAACAGTAGTTGGAACTGGTTTCTTACCTACCTCAGTCATTCGTTAGGCGATGTACCTGGTCTTGTGATCATATCAGACCGGCATAAAGGTCTAATGAAAGAAGTTCCCCAGGTCTTCCAAGCAGCAATCCATGGCTACTGTGCTTACCATATATAGGTGGACACGTTCAAAGACAAGTCGTTAGAAATATACTACTGGCAAGCTGTAAAGACTTGTAGGAGGGCTGAGTTCGAAAAGCTAATGCATGATATTGAACTTGTCAATCCCCCGGTACATGCATGGTTGAGGGAAATAGGGTATGAAAAGTGGGCATCATCGCACTTCACAGGAAAAAGATTCAATTTAGTCATGACAAACATAACTGAGTGTGTTAATGCTCTATTCAAAGAAGCGCAAGAATATCCTGTGACTATACTGATAGAGACGATCAGATTAAAAATTCAAGAGATGTTTTATAAGCGAAGAGAATCAGCATCATCATTCGTTAGACCGTTGACACCGTGGGCCGAGAAACAATTAAAGGATCTCATACCGAAGGCACGAGATGTCCATTGTCATGCAATTTTTCGAGATGAATACTATATTATAGGAGAGTACAATGATACAGTCAAGCTTAATGAGCTTTCATGTACATGCCGCGAGTTTGAAGTACTGGGATTGCCTTATTTTCATGTTCTTTCAGCATGTATAAACTACAACCTTCCTTATTATTCATACTGCTCTCCGTTATACACGGCTCGAAATTACCAGATCACATATAAAGATTCCGTGTACCTAGTACGAGACAAGAGTCAATGGAAAATTTCATTAGCATTCAAGGAATTGTGTGCGAGTATGATGACATCGTTACAAAGGAGGGTAGCTGGAAGACCAAAGAAGGCACGGATCCTTTCCCGTGGAGAGGAGCGAACAACCAAAAAATGTGGACGTTGCAAACAAACGGGCCATAATCGTCGGAGTTACAAATCTCTAATACATCCGGAATAATGTAATTTATTGTGCATTTTTTGTAATACGACTGTGAATATTATACATTTGTTGTAATAGGACTATAAATGTTATACTTTTTTTAAACAAACGACTGTAATGAATATTATACATTTTTTGGTATATGACTGTGAATGTAATACATATGATACGACTGTGAACAAATCAAATGCAGCAGAATCAAACTAAAATGGTGCCCGTGTGACCAAATCAAGATGTAAATTTTATTCAATGGAAAAATCAAGCATTTTCTCTTTAAACACACTTTAAATGACTTGGTCTTTGGTCCCATACAGGTACAAATGATACTTTGATGTGAACAACATGGTAAGCACAAACTAAGTGGATCTAAAAGCATAAACTGAATTGCTGCCCAATCACGGTCATTTCCATGCATTTCACGGTCATTCCCGACAATTTCATGTTCATTCACGGTCATTTTCATGCATTTCACAGTTATTCCAAACAATTTCATGTTGATTCACGGTCATTTCCACACATTTCACGGTCAATTCCCTTCACTTCACGATCATTTATATGCATTTCACGGTCAATTTGCTTCAATTCATGATCATTTCCATGCATTTCACGGTCATCTCAACCGATTCCGTGTTGATTCACGATCATTTCGAGGCATTTCACGGTCAATTCCCTTCACTTCGCGGCCATTTGCTTGCATTTCGCGGTCAATTCGCTTCAATTCATGATCATTTCCATGCATTTCATGGTCATCCCAACCAATTTTGCATTGATTTACGGTCATTTCGAGGCATTTCACAGTCAAACTCCTTCACTTCACGGTCATTTGCATGCATTTCGCGGTTAATTCGCTTCAAACCATGATCATTTTCATGCATTTCACGGTCGTCCGAAACAATTCTGTGTTGATTCACGGCCATTTCGAGGCATTTCACAGTCAAACTCCTTCACTTCACGGCCATTTGCATGCATTTTGCGATCAATTCGCTTCAATTCATGATCAAGAGAAATTTCCAACTGTACGACGAATATATTGCCCATTCCCGAGACGAAGCCCACCCCATTTTACTTTCCAAGCATACTCCCCAGGTGTACGGACGTCTTTCCAAACGTAAAAAATGCCCCTACTTTTTCCTTCAAGCGGATCGGCTTTTATTCGAAGACAAGCGCTGACGCTTCTCGAACTCCGAGTTATACGAACGGTTCAAAAGAGATCAACGTTACATGGGCTCCACATTTATGTATTTATTATATCCACAACGTTCATCCATATTTCGAGGTCATTTCGGAGCATTATAACAAAAAAAAAAAGAAAAAAAAATCATATCCAAAGATCAACTGGACCACACCACAAAGAGTAGCAAAAAATTGATTTTCACTGTTGAAACGCATGTAGGGCCCACCATAACATTTATTTTCCATCCAATCTATTCATGAGGTCACAAATAATTGGATGAATAGGAAAAACACATTTCCTAATGATCCAAAACTTCCGTGACCCCTGAAAGGGTTTCAATGACAGACATATAAAGCAGAATACTAATGTCATTTGCTACGGTTTTACCTATAGCTACGGATTATAACTGTAGCATATAAGCCGTAGCAATAGAGTACACCCGGGGTGGGCGCGCCGAACTAGCCGCACCCCCGTGCCACTCTCTGGACACTCCGGCGCGGCCATGCCGATCTGGCGTCCCCCGCCCATATTATGGTTTATGGTTACGGATAATAACCGTAGCTATAATCCGTAGCAGTAGGTTATTTTGTGTTTTTTTTTTTTTTTTTTTTTTTTTTTTTTTTTTTTTTTTTTGTACATGGAGAACTTCATTCTACCTATAATTTTCTCTAACACATATTTATATAAATATGTATATATAAGCATATAAATTTTTTTTCTCTTTTTTTACATTTCTTTCTTTATTCATTTAACAAGAATATCTTCTAAACTGAAATTAGATGCTTGATGTACCCTGTATGATTTTGGGGTAGGAGAAGCTACTTTAACCAACCAATCTAGTTATTTTCCAACATTTTATCACCTCGATGATCGAAAATCCATTTCATTCACTTAGCGGTGAATTTCGTTCATTTCATTTGCATGCATTTCACGGTCATTTTGCTTCAATTCATGATCACTTCTATGCATTTCATGGTCATCCGAAACATTTTCGTGTTGATTCACGGTCATTTCGAAGCATTTCGCGGTCAATTCCCTTCACTTTACGGTCATTTGCATGCATTTTGCGGTCAATTCGCTTCAAACCATGATCATTCCCATGCATTTCACAGTCGTCCGAAACAATTCCGTGTTGATTCACGGTCATTTTGAGGCATTTCACAGTCAAACTCCTTCACTTCATGGTCATTTGCATGCATTTCGCGGTCAATTCGCTTCAAACCATGATCATTCTCATGCATTTCACGGTCGTTCGAAACAATTCCGTGTTGATTCACGGTCATTTCGAGGCATTTCACAGTCAAACTCCTTCACTTCACGGTCATTTGCATGCATTTCGCGGTCAATTCGCTTCAAACCATGATCATTCCCATGCATTTCACGGTCGTCCGAAACAGTTTCGTGTTGATTCACGGTCATTTCGAGGAATTTTACAGTCAAACTCCTTCATTTCACGGTCATTTGTATGCATTTCGTGGTCAATTCGCTTCAAACCATGATCATTCCCACGCATTTCACGGTCGTCCGAAATAGTTTCGTATTTATTCACGGTCATTTCGAGGCATTTCACAGTCAAACTCCTTCACTTCACGGTCATTTACATGCATTTCGCGGTCAATTCGCTTCAAACCATGATCATTCCCATGCATTTCACGGTCATCCAAAACAGTTCCATGTTGATTCACGGTCATTTCGAGGCATTTCACAGTCAAACTCCTTCACTTCACGGTCATTTGTATGCACTTCGCGGTCAATTCGCTTCAAACCATGATCATTCCCATGCATTTCACGGTCGTCCGAAATAATTCCGTGTTGATTCACGGTCATTTCGAGGCATTTCACAGTCAAACTCCTTCACTTCACGGTCATTTGCATGCATTTCGCGGTCAATTCGCTGCAAACCATGATCATTCTCATGCATTTCACGATCGTCCGAAACAGTTCCATGTTAATTCACGGTCATTTGCATGCATTTCACGGTCATTTTTCTTCAATTTGTGATCACTTCTATGCATTTCATGGTCATTCGAAACATTTTCGTGTTGATTCACGGTCATTTCGAAGCATTTTGCGGTCAATTCCCTTCACTTCACGGTCATTTGCATGCATTTCGCGGTCAATTTGCTGCAAACCATAATCATTCCCATGCATTTCACGGTCATTCGAAACAGTTCCGTGTTAATTCACGGTCATTTGCATGCATTTCACGGTCATTTTTCTTCAATTTCTGATCACTTCTATGCATTTTATGGTCATCCGAAACATTTTTGTGTTGATTCACGGTCATTTCGAAGCATTTCGCGGTCAATTCCCTTCACTTCACGGTCATTTGCATGCATTTCGCGGTCAATGCGCTTCAAACCATGATCATTCCCATGTATTTTACGGTCGTCCGAAACAGTTCCGTGTTAATTCACGGTCATTTGCATGCATTTCACAGTCAAACTCCTTCACTTCACGGTCATTCGCATGCATTTAGGCAAACAAACAGGTCTCTTTGTTTTCAAATTATAGGTGGTGTGCTTCCACCTTTCTGCAAACAAACATAATTTTCAGCAGAAATGATTTTTACCTGAAAATGAAATGGTTCGCAAGCAAAAAGATCTTTGAGAGATTACGGAGAGATTTGAAATGGCATGTTCCCCACAATATCATTTTAAAAGGAAAACATGTACTAGGAGCATATTACATTGTCTAGTAACCACTATTCAATCAGATTAGATGCTCATTGGCTCAGGGCTAGCCGACGACACTATATCCAGCAATGAATTCCGTGACTTCAATTCTTCATGCCACAATGGAAGAGCATCACCTGGGTAGAAGTTCCTTGTGACACCTTCCGAATTTATCTGCATACGAACAAGCATCTAAGCTTTCATGTACAAGATATAAACAGGATGTCAACTACATTCAAATGACAATCGTTTTCATTCGCTTGACCAATTCAACACCATTCAAATGACAGATTATTGTGTTTGAACAGATTTCTCAGACAAGAACTAGAACCAAACTTACAGGTAAATGAAAAAGAGAACAGAGGCAGTGCATGCATGAAAGAAATACACGAACAAGGCCAAGTTCCATATTCGGTCCGAATGGGAAACTTCCCTGTTTGGAAACTTTAGTTCATATATGTGGGGCCCATGGTTGGCCCACCCAAGTCATTAATCTGATGGGCCTTGTTCGTGTATTTCTTTGCAGTAGTTCTTTGCCTTTTGGAAACCACACACCCAAGCATTTTCAATTACGTGTAACAGCTTAACTATTGGTTATGGAGAGTCTTATTTTCCCCGTTATTGTTTTTTTTTTCCTTGTTTCGCAAATTTCCTGCAGGCTGCGGATTCCCAAGTTGTCTCTGATTACGTCCGTTACTTTCTCCATCAACACACGTGAGTTAATTGATATTGTTTTTGTTTCTTATGACACTTAGTTCTGTCTTCATGGTGGTTTGTTGAGTTTACCAGTGTTATATACCACTCTCTTGGTTGATTGTAAGAGCTTATATTCCACATACAATCATGGTACCTGATAATGGTGATTGCGCTATTTCTTTGTTTTCTTTGTTGAAAATAACAATTTCATAAAAACTGGATGATAAAAATCAAGATAAAGGGAAATAATTCTCAATACATACTAGCTGATTGCCTCACTTCTCTAGACTATTGATGGTCTCATTGGCTCCTCTGCCAGTCAAACGAAAATCTTATCCTAGATGCCCCATCTAATTTTTTGCTAAACACAGGATAATTTCCAATGCTAAGATTTCTTGAGGGAAGCCCACCTGATGACATTCAAAGAATCTCTTTTCATGTTAAGAGGGCTGGAGAAGTCCTTTGTGAAAATCCTTAAACCCTCCCTATGAGTCAGTGGCTTTGCTTTGTTCTCCTCCCCTGCCCACAAGACTAAGAAAAACCATGTGCACCATACCTTTATTGCCCCTAAGAAGTCTGTTATATATGCTTTTTTGGTTTTTAATGATTTCTTCATCTTAAAAAAAATGGAAGGATGTATGCTACCCAATATTTTGTTTACTAACTCAGTACTTGCTAATTCACCTTTCTTTTTTAGGTGTAGAATTCAACTCAGCCAGCTGCTAACTGTCAAGGTTGCTGTTAACTTGGTTAGGCTATTGTCTTACAATAATAAGGTAACTCGGGGTGGCTGACATTTTCCACCAGCGCGCCCACGCCAGTCCGGCGTGCCCCCGCCAGTCCCTCCAGCAAGTGGCGCGCCCACGCCAGTCCGTCCGTCAGTTTGGTGAGCCCACGCCCATGACCATTTGAGTGGGGGCCCTGTAACATGTGTGGGACCCATTCTCTCACACTTAAATGAGATTCTTCTCCGTTTCCCTCTCATTTCTCCTCCAAAATCAGATTTTCAAGCAAAATCATCCCTCCCTTGCACACCGCAAACCCATCTTCCCTTGCACGCCCCAAACCCATCATCTCTTGCACACTTCGAGTGATTAACGAAAACCCATCCTGCATTGCACGCCCACAACCCATCCGCACACTCAAAACCCTCATTGTCTTGCACAACGAAAACTCCTCTTCCATCTCCATCTCCATCAGCTACCAAGGAAGAAAGATGAGCCTCCTTGCAACTCTCTCTTCCTTATTCACCGTTACGTTGGTGCTTTCCCTCATGGGAAAGAAAAGAGCGACCCACGATGAAGCGGGGCCAAGCCGTCGGACAATATCGAAGGAAAAATCGAGCGAGCAACCGCGCCGCCGCCGTGATAGAAGCTTCGACAAACACGATGATGATAATGTGGGACCAGTCCTCCAGAAGAGGTCGAAGAGAGAATTTGACCCACGAACATCCCCTAAGTGAGTCATCCCGCCCGGCATTGAATTCGAAAGATTCACGGATCGAAAGGTCGTGTTCGAGGCAGATGTGGATAATAACATGTTTGGTACGTGTCACGCCCCAAATCCAGAAATCAGATTCATAGGAATCTCGATCGTCAAATCTGATGCTGACAGCCTCCGTAGTACCCCATTCTCGGCTCCTAGCATTCATATGCCAGATTCCGATCCTAGGATCCTACAAGGAGGATGTTTTTTTTTTTTTTTGAAATGTACATTTAACTAGTAATAAGCATAACCACAAGATTACCCAATTCACAACGGCAACATCGTCATCACATATCCACTAATATAATCATTTGAATACAATACTGAAAGGGAAATACATAAAATAGATAATCAAGCTCCAGAAGAACACCTCACGCTCCAAGCTCAACACTGCTGCAGCCTAACATCACCTGCACGCATCTATTGTGCATAAGCTTATAAAAAGCTTAGAGGGTGGTCTAAGTGTGTACACAAAGTAAGTGTCAAGTATTCAATACAATACCATCATCATACAATACCGAAATTACTGGTAATTCATAAATCGTACATTATCGAAATAAGTAGAAATATTGACAAGATCATAAATCATACAATGACAGAGTAAGCGGAAGTATGGATAAGTTCATAAGTCAATCAATATCAGAATATACAATATAAAATAGCTATGCACTAAGGAGTCATAAAGAGTAAAATATCAGATGCCGAGGATGTAATGTAATATGTGATGCGAATGAAATGACCATGCTTGGGGTGTGAAGTCGGGATGATAGTACGTGGTATCGCAGGATACGGTGTCCGCCACAATGGACTTCTATTCAAACCAGTCCCATACCTAAATTTGGATAGTCAGACTCAACGTGGTAAACTCTTGATCTCAGGTTAGTCGCGCGCCCAACCGAAATTCTTGCCATAACGAAGGTACACAATAATTAGTTGCGCACCACCAGCCCAAGTGGATAGTGAGTGAATGAATGAATGAGTATGCAACTCGTATCCAATAAGTCCACATATCAGTACGGTTTCTCTCTGGGAAATCACCGGGGTCTATTACACTCCAAACCACATTGCCTTCCCATCGCGCGTAATAAGGTGAGTGGAAGAGACCTCACTATCCGCCTGCCAATATCGGGCCCGACTCGTCTATAGCGGACCCATTCCTCGAGCTGGTCAGACTCAGCCTAGCATTGCCCCCTTCTCTCGGGCAGGTAAGGCCGCACCCCCTTCAAACCGACCACAACACAGTGGAGAGCGCAGCCATCAGGTAATCGACACTCAATGCTCATCTACCCACTCGGTGTAGACGTTGGAGTAACCTCTAGAACTAAGAGGGTTTAAGGACTTTCACCCAGGGATATCTATAGCACCCCATGTAGAACAGATTTCTGGTATCCCATCTGGCCATCCACGAAATGGCTGGGAGGCTACGACCCTGATGTCGCTAGGGTGTACAGTACAACACAATGCAATGTAAGATGCATGAGTCATGTAATCCAGTCATGCATCAATCATGCGCATATCGTGCGCTCATGTGAGACAATCTCCACCTATCAGGGAGTCTCATAACAACCAACACTATGATATATGCAATGGTCAATCATATCTCATAACAGACATGTAGATGATGCGTATGGGCATGTATCATGATACTATGCAGTCACATACTCATAACCGGTATCAATAATAGGCATTAACAATCGACATCTACAACGTGGATATTTAACCAACATTGTCCCCCAAGGAACGGCCCACATAAAGCCTAACATTTAGTGGACTCATGGCCTCACACAAGGGCCAAATATATAATACCATGGGCCTCATTCAAGAGTTTAATATACATCATGATGAGCCTTTCACATGGGCCTAACTTACTTTATAATGGGTTCCATCGCCTAGCCCTCAAATGCATCACATTGGGCCTCATCACATAAGCCTCATATACATCATGTCGGGCCTTAAACACGGGCTGGATACACATCACAATGGGCCTCAAATACGGCTCGCATATACATCACATTGGGCCTCGACAATCAGAATCGGCGATCAGCCATGACAATCGGAATTGACAATCGGCCATGATAATTGGCCTCGATCGATAATCGGCCTCGATAATCAGAATCGGTCAACCGGCCATGACAAGCAGAATCGGCAATCGGCCACGTCAATCTATAATCAGCCACGATCGGTAATCGATCACGATAATCGGCCTCGATTGGTAATCGGTCAATCGATCACGATAAGCAGAGTCGATAATCAGCCACGTCAATCGATAATCGGCCACGATCGGTAATCGGTCACGATAATTGGCCTCAATTGGTAATCGGTCAATCGGCCACGATAAGCAGAGTCGAAAATCGGCCACGTCAATCAATAATCGACAATCGGTCATAATAATCAGCCTCGATCGCTAATCAGCAATTACCCATGACAGTTGGAATCGGTAAATCGGTCATGTCAATCGGAATCATCAGTCGGTCATGATAATCGGTCTCGATACTCGGCCTGATAAAGGACCTAAGGGAGGGTCACAATATGGACGTTTAATCATCATCACACATCAATGTGGACATTTAACCATCATTAATCCCAAGGAGTGGCCCACATAGGGCTGAACATACAGTGGACCCCCGACCTCATACAAGGATCTAATATACATCACAATGGGCCGAATACACGGGCCTAATATACATCACCATGGGCCACGACCCATGGTCCTCAAATATATCATAATGGGCTATGACTCATGCGCCTCAATATACATCAAGTGGACCGCATTAATGGGTCTCATATACACGATAGGTGGGCCCTGCACATGGGCCTTAAACACAACATGCGGGCCCTACACATGGGTCTCATATGCATTAAATGGGCCATGCACCTGGGCCTCGAATACATCAAGTGGACCACACATCTGGGCCTAATACATATCACAATAGGCCTTACCCTTAGGTGATGAATAGATCCCAATGGGCCTTACCCATAGGCCTCGAGTACATCATAATGGGCCTTGCCCATAGGCCTTAGATTCAAGCAGGTGGGCCCCATCATATGGGCCTTAAATACAAGGCAGGTGGGCCTTATCACATGGGCCTCAAAATACAAGTTAAGTGGGATCTATCACATGGGCCAAAATATAAACAAGTGGGCCCCGCACATGGGCTAAAAAAAATACATCAGATGAGCCTCATAGATTGGCCGCACCAATGGGCCTCAAGTGGGCTTGGATTACACAAAAATTCATTTCAATAGTTATAGGATTATCATGTGTATCATTGTACACTATCAATCCATCTAAACATTGTCCATATAAATCAACACCATCCAAATTGTGTCCAGGTGCATCAGCACCATCTAAGCATTGTCCATATAAATCAACACCATCCAAACTGTGTCCAGGTGCATCAGCACCATCTAAACATTGTCCATGTGTATCAGCACCATCCAAACCGTGTCCAGCACCGTCCAGTACAAATCTGGATGGTGTGGATGTAATAAATACATCAGGGTGGGTCCCACCCACTGACAAGGAAAAATGGATGGACGTGCAAATATACAACACGTCTTCAAAGTGGGCCCTGCCCATCCAAAATATAGATGAATGGCATGGCTGACAGATACATCACGGTGTGGCTCACATAGTACCTCCATTAAGTCCAACATCGTCTAGATGATTTGGGTGGTGTGAATGAAACAAATACATCACGTGGGACCCACAGAATCTGCTGACGTCAGTCCAGCGGCGGGCCCACCAGTAGTTTGCTGGTGTGGTGTACACCAACCAATCCATTGCCGATATCAAGGTGCATCCCACGTGGGGCCACCACCACATGATATAAAATATATATTATATATAATATTATATTATATTACTATATACAATATTAACAACCATCCCGCATGTCCAGCGTCCAGACACTGGACGTTGGGATGGACGGCGTTGATATAAACCCATACATCAGCGGCCCCAAAACTTGGCACGGGACCCAACAGATGAACGGCTAGGATCTATACATATCAAGGTGGGTTCGCGAATGCACGGTGTGGATGACATACAAACATCATGGAAGATCCCACGGTGAGGATAAAATACAACATTACGATGGATTCCACCGTCCAAAGAGCTGGACGGTGAGAATATAAAGTACATACATCCTGTGGTGTCCACGTGGACAACACTCATCAAGAGGACTTCCACCTGTCCATAAATGGACGGTGGAGATATAAAACAAATACATCAAGGCGGTCCCACACCTGATGGACGATGGATCTGTCCAGCGAGCTAGCCTTGCAATGATCTCTCTAAATGGACGGACAAGATATAACACGTACCTCCTGCTGACGCCAATACAGCTAAGCAGCTGGTGGTCCAGCAGATGGACGATTGGATATAAAATGTATACATTGGGTGGGTCCCACCGTCTAGAGGACTGGACGGTGAGGATAACACTTATATTTATATAATATTATTTATTTTATATAATGTTATATTTTTATTTTATTTTATTTACTCAGGACAACCAGCATTCAGGCCCTGGATGGCCTAGATGTAAAACACCTGAATAAGGGTGGTCCCCACCTTCCAGACCACTGGACGGTGTGGATGATATCCATATAATCGAGGTGGGACCCACAAACTCTGCTGATGGTGTGGATAAACCCCACGTGTGGGTCCCACACGGATCAACAGTTAGGATATAACAAGTACCTCAAGCAGGGACCCACTACTGCTGACGTGCAGGGCAGCAGAAAAGTACGGGACCCAGCAAGTGAGCGGCTTGGATCCAAAACACATTAAAGGTGGGCCCACGACTGGCGGACGATGTGGATTTAAATCCATAAATCATGGTGGATCTCACCATCCTTGATAGACGGTGAGGATACAATAGATACAGCAGGGTTTGGCCCCACAACACGTGGCCCACCAGCTGGACAGCTGTACAGTTCTGGTTGTTACCGTCCAGGTGATGGACGATAGGATGAAACACATCCATCATGTGGCGTCTCACATGGATGCAGTCCACCAAGTTGCTGGCACCCTACAGCAGCTACCTGCCACTCGTCCGTCAGGTGGAGAAGGTGGATTTAAAACTCGTGCATCATGGTGGTCCACAACACCGTCCATCCATATCTAGCACAGATGAACGGTGTAGATATAATACATATACACCAAGTGGGGTCACGACTACTAGGTAGCATGGATAGTACACATACATCACAGCAAGGTTTCCACTGCTGGATGGTGTGGACACCACACACACATCAAGGTGCATCTATCACCACATTAAGGTGGGTCCAGCATCGTCTGGATGGCCCGAAAAATACACACATCAGGTGGGCCATTAAACAATAAGAGAGAGAGAGAGAGACGGAGATCGAAGTAGAGGAGGGACCCCGCCACTATGGGCCCCTCATAAGATCATAACACATACATCAAGATGGGTCCTACCAAATATGGGCCCTTAAATCACAAGACAAATACATAATAAAAAGGAAACATGGATCCAAATTCACCCACAAAATAAAAGAAAAAGAGAGAGAAAGAAAGAAAGAAGCACTCACCTCAAGATCTCTTCTTCCTTCTTTCGCCAATGCGATCTAGAGCTCGAATGGATGGACTTCAACGGTTGAGATCGGACTTGGACGGTGGAAATGGAAGGTAGGAAGGTTGGCCACACTAATTTCTCTCCCATGGAAGCCATGGATGGTTGCTTGGAGAGAATGAGGGAGAGGGAGTGAGAGAGAGAGATTGAAAGAGAGAGATGGGTGAGTGATATGGTGGGTGTACTTTGTGTAAGAGGGAGTTTGACTTTGGGGTTACTTGGGGATGGGGTTGTACTTTGACATGAGATGCGATGTGGTACATGATTGATGTAATGTGATACTTAACTGATGTGATGTGATGTGATTGATTTGAAAGATTATCTTGGGTTTATAAATGCGCGACGTTTTCTCGAATTGAACGCGGGACTACATTCCTGGCCTAGGTATCGCCTCGGCGCGCGAGACGCGGCATTAGAACCGCGGCGACGACGCGGTCACTAGGGTATAAGTCTCGGGTTGAGTCGACTCGGGTTAACGGCGTATGAATTAGGGTTGCGAGTAAATGCCGGTTAAGGGTCGAGGTTGCTGGGATTCGATCGGAAAGACCGTGGAAGTCTACCGAACGATACGGTCTAGGATACAGGTCTTACAGTATGTATCTCTTGCTCGACCGAATCGCTGACAATGGTTGGGGAGCGATGTTTGATGCAACAGAGGTCGCGAGTGAAGATTTAGTGCGAGCATTCTACGTATGAATTGTTGAGGCCAAGATCAAACCTCTTGGATTCAAAGTTAGCATTAACAGACAATTGTATGAAATTGGTGTGAAAGAAATCACGAAGGCACTTGGTATGGAGCTCGGCACTGTGCACATCAAGGAGAAAAATCTAAGGGATAAGGGAGCAAGGGACGAGCGCGCTCTCCATTTGTGTGAAAAACTTGTCGAATGGAGAAGAGGTATTAGCATCAAAGCTAAATATTTGGCACAAGACTACCACCTGCTCCACTACATATGTACGTATAACGTGTACCCGAGATCCAGCAACTGATCTGAGGTTTCTTGGTATATGGTAGAATTCCTCTACCAGATGGGGCAAGGAGAAAATGTATGTATCCCCACCATTGTGCTTACACATATTGTGAAGGCGACGTTAGGAAGGAGAGAAAAATTAGCTCTTCCTTTTGGTCATCTAATCTGTAAGTTGGCACGTCAGTACAGATTCAAGTACCCGGACGGGGACCCATACCCGATTATGGTGATCAACGAGGACACCATAAATCGCGTTGACAGAAGCTCTAATCAGCCCCGGGGTAGTATTGAAGAATTGGGGGATGAAGAAGATGAGGAAGCTAAGAAGAAAAAGAAGATGAGGAGGTTGAGGAAGATAATGAGCAAAGGGGCATCGACAAAGATTTTGTGGCCCCTCCGCTTATACGTGAGCGATTCGGTCGGGTAGAAGAAGAGCTGGCCTCAGTCCGGTCTGAATTAACTGAAATGAGAGCTGAAATGAAGGCCCAAAAGACCGAACAAGAGCAATGGAACCAGAAGATCTTCCGCACCTTGAAGGAGGTATTATGCTGTGTTCAAAAGGATGGAGGAGCACCACATCCGACTGATTCACAGGACCATTAGGCATCGGGTTTTCACCATGTTTGTAGTTTACTAGTTACTTTTTCACTTGGTGAAAGGAGTGAATGGGAACAATGTACAATCTAGGATTATAAATGAAATTGTTTTCACTTTAGTTTACCTTGTTGTAAGCCTCGTATTCTAGACCATACCGTTTCATAGACTTCCGCGGTCTTACCGGTTGAAATCTAGCAACCTTCGACCCTTAACCAATATTTACGTGCAACCCTGATTTGTATGTCATCAACCCGAGCCAACTCAACCCAAGACCATTACCATAACGACCGTGTCATCACTGCAGTTCCGATGCCGCGACTTACGCGCCGAGGTGATACCCTGGTCAAGAGATGTGGGCCAACGTTCGGTGCGAAGAAAACGCCGCTAGTTATGAAACCTAAGAGAATCTCTACGATGTGTCACATCAAGCCCATCAATCAATCAATCCATCAATCCATCACATGTCAAGTACATGTCAAGTACACATTACTTTTTCACCTTTCCCAAGCAAGCCTCAAAAGTCAAAAAGTCTCTTACAAACCCATGCCTTTCTTACACAAAAGGCCACAAAAGTTAAAAAGTTCTTACACACATCTATCACTCCATCCATCCATCACTCTCTCTCTCTCCCTTTACAACTCCTTCTCTCCTTCTCATGTTTAAAAAATCCAAGCAAGAACCCTCCCATACGTATGAGAATTTCTCCAAGCCTCTTCCTCTCTTTCAAAACTTCAAGTATGGCCCACTTTCTTTCCCCATGATCTCCCATCCTAACCATCCATTTCCCATCTCCTCCATTGAAATCAAAGCTAAGGTGCTAAGGAACTCATAGGAGCAAGAAGATCGAACGGTGGGTGCTCCTCTAGATATAAAAAAATCTAATTTCTATAGCCTAGATGTTTTCTTTCTTTTATGAGGGAAGTGTAGGATCCACCAATCAATGGTGGAGATCCCACACAATCCCATGGTTGTGGCCTAATGGCCTACCTTATGCATGCATGATCCATGCATGGGGCCTTTCTCTATGGGCCCCATCATGGTAGTTTTATTTCATATCATATTATGTTTGGGTCATATAGACCTTATAACCACGGTGGAGATGGCATCCTCACCATGCATTTTAATTATAGGCCATGCATGTGTAAGATCCATGTTGTAAATGTAAATCTAGGTATAATGTGCGGGTGTGATTGATCTTGGGAGGGCTCAATTGTGGAGGAGCCCCTTTCCCTATGGCCGGATTGTCCTTCTATCTCTCTTTTCCCTCATTTTATTTCTGGATGTGTGTGGCCCATTAATGTATTTCTTTTTTTATTTAACTTATATAATAAATTTTATCTAAGTACATGTTGCTGTCCAGAATTTTCTAGACAGTTTCTGGTTGTTTTTGGACTAGATTTTGGGACTGTTTGGGGGACTATTCATACCTATTAAATATACTTTTCTGAAAAGTGAGGATCTCATTTTGATGTCCCCTAAATTTCAGCCCCAAATGACCTTCATTGGGGTCCCAAAGGTGTGGTCCAAGTGAGGTGGATAGTCTGGATTTTATGCACTGTTCCAGCAACATTCCACCATGGACAGTTGGATTTTTGAAATTTATTAAATAACTATGGGTGTTTAAAAATTATAAAAGTTTTCAGGGGGGTGGCCTACTTATGGTATGACCCACCTACAAAATTTTGAGGCCAATGGACACCTATACACACCATGGTGATGGCGGGACCGGCCCATTATAATATGGTGTCCAGATCAGTCCAATTTTCAGGAGAGATTGATTTATGTAAATGAATTAAAATACTTAGAGATATCTAAAAATTATGAAATTTTGTGAGGGTGTGGCCCACCTATGGAAGTATCACTCTATGAAATTTCAGCCTGAAGTGACCCCGTTTGGTTATCCAAAATAATGGGCCAAGATGGTTGGACTACCAGATTTTTTCTGCTGTGCAGTCCAGCAATATGCCTTGATAAAAAAATCATAATTCAAAAATATTTCTTCTGATGGTGGGCCTCCTTTTTTGGTTTCTTCTCATTGTATGCATGATGAGGGACCTTGGCCCTCAATTTTCAGAGTTTTAGAGGCCTTGGACCCACTCCAATGGAGTGCCCAAATTTAGGACAGCAACATGTTATAATTATGCTAGCCTTGGGCTGAAATTTTGAGGAGTGGGGCCCACCATATTATAAAGATCTTAGAGGAAATGATTTATACCTTTAGTTCCTTAAATGTTGGGCTTAATGAATGCACTTTTGAGGCCCACCACAGTTGAATTTAATTGAGTCCATGAATGTAGCTAGTTGTTGAACTATTTAAGGCCCATAGAGTGGACCCATTTGATGTGTTCCAAGGCCTATGGGATTAGGCCCATTTGATGTAATTTAAGGCCCATAGAGTGGACCCATTTGATGTGTTCCATTGCCCATGGGATTAGGCCCATTTGATGTAATTTAAGGCCCATAGAGTGGACCCATTTGATGTATTTTAAAGCCCATGGGATTAGGCCCATTTGATATGTATAAGGCCCATGGGTCGAGAACCATTTGATGCAATCTAAGGCCCACGGGTTAAGACCCATTGCAATGCACATAAGGCCCATTGGTGTGGCCCATTGATGTGGCCCATTTGATGAGTAAAAGGCTCATATGACATGGCTCATTTGATGTATTTAAGGCCCAATGGGGTGTACCTAAGGTTCATTGCAATGTGTGATCCCAACCTAGTTTACGTAATGTTATTCACTACGGGCTATACCTTGGGAGCAATGTTGGTTTGACGTCCACATTGCGAGTATAATGTTGGTTAAATGTCCGCATTGCGACTCTCCCTAGGGCCTATTGGTAGGCCCGTACTTGTTGTATGCAAGCCATCTATGCCAGCTGCGTTGTAAGGATAGGGCATTACTTTATAACATGCTTAGTATAACTCCATGACGCACAGCCCATTTGTATCGGTCCATTTGATCGGCTTGCTCGTATCGGCCATTTGATTGATTTAGCCCATATGATTGATTAGGCCCATATTGATATATTTGCGGCCTGTTGCTAAGGCCATATATGAGGCCCGTTGTTGAGGTCCACCTTAATGTGTATGAGGCCCGTTGTTGAGACCCACCTTGATGTGTATGAGGCCCGTTGTTAAGGCCCACCTTGATGTGTATGAGGCCCGTTGTTGAGGCCCACCTTAAATATATATGAGGCCCATGTTGCAAGGCCCATTGTGATGTATATAAGGCCCATGGGTCATGGCCCATTGCAATGTATGTAAGGCCCAATTAGTGCGGCCTATTCGATTTATTTATGGGGTCCATGTCATTAGGCCCATCCTGTTGTATTGGTGACCCGTCCATTAAGGCTCACCCGTGGTATATATTTGAGGCCCATGTGTAGGGCCCACCTATTGTGTATTTAAAGCCCATGGGTTGTGGCCATAGTGATGTATATTAGGCCTATGTGATGTAGCCCATACTGATGCGTATTAGACCCAAGTATGTGACTCACCTGCGAAGTATATTTGAGGCCCATTGTGATATATCTGAGGCCGATGGGTGCGACCTATCCAGATGTATTTGAGGCCTATGGGCAAGGCCCATTGTGATATGTGTTAGGCCCATGACCAGGGCCCACCTGTTTCGTATATTTGGCCCTTGTGTGAGGTCATGTGCCCATTATATATTTGATTCTATGTGGGCCATTCCTTGGGGGTAATGTTGGTTAAAAGTTCACATTGTCGACGTCAGTTATTGATATCGTTTATGAGTATATGACATCATAACATCATGATACATGCCCATTCGCATCATCTGCATGTTTGTTATGAGATGTGATTGACCATTGCATATGTCATTGATCAGGATGATGTGAGACTCCCTGATAGGTGGAGATTATCTCACATGAGCGCATGACATGCGCAGGATTGATGCATGATTGGATTGTATGACTCATGCATCTTGCATTGTGTTGTGATTACTGTACGCCCAAGTGACATTAGGGCCGTAGCCTCCATAGGCATATCGTGGATGGCCAGATGGGACACCAAAAATCTGTTCGAGCATCAGGCCACCATAGATGGCTCTGGGTGAAAATCTCTAAACACCCTCTTAGTTCCAGATGATGCTCCAACGTCTAGACCGAGTGGGTAGATGAGCGTTGAGTGCCGATTACCAGATGGCTACGCTCTCCACTGTTTCGTGGTCGGTTGGAAGGGGGTGCAGCCTTACCCACCCGAGGGAGTAGGCATGGCTAGGCTGAGTTTGACTAGCTCGAGGAATGGATCCGCTATCGGTGAGCCGGGTAGGTACTGGCAGACTACTGACAGGTGGATAGTGAGGTCTTTTCTACTTATCCAGTTGTGCGCTTGATTGGGGCGGCAGGTGATGTAAAGTGTAATAGACCCCGGTGATTTTTCCAGAGAGGAACCATACTGATATGAGGACTGACATGATATTATGACACCCCGTCACTGTTGTGCATGTGGGCGGGCGCACGTGGGCGGACGCTGATGTGGGCGGGTGTGATGTGGGCGGGGCTGAGGCCTGGGTGAGCTACCAGCCGTTGGCAGGCTACTGTGCTGACAGGCTACTGAGTAGGAGTTGTATACTCATTCATTCATCCATTCACTATCCACTCGGGCTGGTCGTGCGCAACTAATTGTTGTGTATCTTTGTTATGGCAAGGATTTCGGTTGGGCGCGTGACTAACCTAAGATCAGGAGTTTACCACGTTGAGCAGACTATCCAAATTTAGGTATGGGACTGGTTTGGATAGTGGTTCCTTGTGGTGGACCCCTGTAACATCCTGAAAATCGGGGGTCGGATAGAAACCCAACTCCCGAGTTCTAGAACGTCACTTATGCAACATAGATAATGATAAATGCATGTTGTCTGTAGAATGACATTAAACAAGATCGAGACTAAGCCAAAACAACATATCATACTCTAGAGATAGTTAAATTAGCAAGCGAAAGACTGATAAATACATAAAATATATAATTGATTGTAAGTCTTCAGAGTGTGAACATGTTACCAGGTTAATTAACTACATGTATACTCTAAAAATGGAAAGAAAAGAATATACATGAGTGCTCCAATAATATAAAATGACAAGTGTCAAGGCATTTAATCAACCTCCCTGTAATCCCGTCGATCCAAACACAGAGGAGAAGTCCTCCCCATCCTCATACAAGTCCAGCGCTTCACAAGCAGCGCCATCATCTGTAACTAAAATAGAGACTGGTGGGTGTTCGAAACACCATCCCGTAACGTGGGAGTGAGTAGCTAACTCAGTGAAATAATAGAGCAAAGATTAACATATTCTTAAATCAATCACGTGATAATAGTAAAGCAATGAAATAAACATTCCTAGATTCTTTTGTTAATGTATGCATGAAATGACATGATGGATGCCCTCACCGATATACTCCCTCATACGGCACCATCTGCGTCCGCGGCATACTTTCTTCCCGCAGTGCTCCACATCTTCCAGACAAATGCAATGCGATATGGATAATGATTATCAAGTTGTTATTAGTCCTTTTCATATAGCAGGATTGGGAAACTAGGGTACCTTGCTTATATCAATCCCAACACAGATCTTGTCTAGGGTCGTCACTCCTAGTAATCTCATATGATGTTATATTTGTAGGTCGCTGCAAGGGCTGCCAGGGCTGTTGCTCGCACTCGTTGTACCGCTCCCCCATCACCTTATCAATACAGGCCTAATTATCCTTAAGACTGCATCAGGACTCGTCGCCCTCATGCGGTGTCAGGATAAACTCAAGGTCACTACAAAGGGCTCGTCACCTGATCAGTATAGGCCGACAGCAAGAATATAGTATCCCATACCACCATAATCTGCTCAGAGTAGGGTGCTCACTGGTCACTACGGAAAGGTTTGTGGCCCTAGCGTAGACCGACAGCTCAACCACGGTGTCCCATACCACCATGCCCGGCTCATGAGTCTTTATGGATCAAGGTACTATGGTTAATAGGGTTTTCAATGGTAAGTTCAGTACCCTAGGCTCAAGCAGTTATGACTCATACATGGTGAACATACAATGGCCAGTCGGGTTACTTGACGGGCTCGACTAGCATGAGCGCATCTCAAGTTGAATGACATGAAGTGCATGAAACACTTCGTGTGGCCTAACCACTGCCGCCAACCCAAAACACGACTCGCGTTCATCAACGCGTCTTCTGTGGTACATAGAAACCAACCATGAATTCGATCCATTACCGACTGCTTGGACTAGGTCATAACCCCAAGCATTTGTGCAAAGCATATGTGAGTAATAGAAATGAAGTACAACATTGTAAGCATGTTGACACATGTTATAACATACAACTTAAGCAAATCATCCCACACATGCATTTCATGTATATAATGAAATCAATACATATAGCCAACATGATGGAAATCATTTACATCAGCATATTACTTGAGAATTCAATCTCAAAACTCATACACAACACCATTTACTCAATATATACTAATACAAACATTTATACAAACACTTAGACTACACACTTTAGTCTACATAGCGTATGTCGACTCAAAGTGCGCTTAAGGGCGAATCTCTTCGCCAAACCAATCATGCACGCATTCCTAATATTCTAACACGATAAATAGCCATGGCAAACATTTTATCAAAATATGGACGTAAGCAGTATTTCCTACAAATGACTAAAATACCCTAAATCTCATATTTATCGTACGTTTACGAAACGGAAAACGGACAACATGTTGTACATATAAAATGGCGTTGCCGTCGATAATCTACTATTAAACGACATTGAAAACTTTGAAATCAGTTAATCAAAGCGTCTAAAATCCTCACCTTTTGCCCTAGACGTGTATCGATTCGAATCGAATGCATACGCTTCGTCAACGGCGTCAATATGACCTAATGCACAAGTACATCAGCTACTTTGCTATTTGAATCGAAGAAATTCCTAAATCAGCAAGTGGTTAGGGTTTTTCTTACCTAGAAGTGCGTTGGAATCACCGAAAAAGTGATTGGAGTGCCTTGCTTTAGCACGTGTAGCAGCAGTAGCAAGTGGCGGGAAGATCTCTCCCACACTCTCTCACAATCTCTCACTTTTTATATCTCTTTAGCTAGGATTTCTAGCAAATTCGGATGGGTGAGATATGTGAGGGTTTAAAGCCCTTATATAGGCTAAAACCTTCCCTAATTAGGCTTGGGAACAAGGTATACTTATTTTATGTCCAAATACGGACTGTTCCATCTCAACGGAGCATTTCTGGAGGTCCCCTGGCCGAATGTATAATCATATTACTACCTTGCGCACACACTTTCACCACCCTCTAAGCTTTCTGTAAGCTTATACACGACCGTTGCATGCAGGTGACGTTGGATCGCAGCAGCGCTGAGGCAGGAGCACGTTGTAGAGCATTTTGGAGTCTTTGTTCCTTACCATTGTATTTCCCTTTATGCTCATTGTACTTGTAAAGTTTTTGATCATAGTGGAAATGTAATGGAGTTCTTGGTTGTTGTTTGTGGGTTATGCCTTTGGTTATGCTTATTACGAATTAAACTGATGTTGAAAATCCTCCTCGTAGCATTCCAGGATCGGAACCTGGCGAATGGGAGCTAGGAGCCGAGAATGGGGTTCTAAGGAGGCTGTCGGCGCCAGATTCGGCAATCAAAAATTTTGTGAGCCCGGTTTTCGAGTTTGGGGCGTGACAGATTTTACTACCCTGTTGATTTTATCATCTTGGACACCGAACCCATCAACGACACGAGCACTCAAATTCCCGTCATTCTTGGTCGCCCATTCCTATCCACTTCAAATGTAATTATCAATTGCAGGAATGGTGTCATGACTATATCCTTTGAAAATTTGACATTGGAATCGAATTTCTTTTTCAATAACGGCAGCAACTCAGAGGATGATGACAATTTCCACGATGTTAACATGATTGATTCTTTTTTGGAAGATAAAACGCCTCTCACCTTATCCTCTGATCTTCTAGA
Organism: Magnolia kwangsiensis; assembly: GCA_037074715.1. NCBI lineage: Eukaryota > Viridiplantae > Streptophyta > Magnoliopsida > Magnoliales > Magnoliaceae > Magnolia > Magnolia kwangsiensis. Next base: position 154,086,550 of record CM073574.1, on the reverse strand, counting down.
GACGTGTCTGACCCACTCCCATGATCTTGATGATGATATAATTAGGAAGACGTGTGCCATGCTAGATACTGCATCGGTACTTGAAGTTAACCAATGGAGGCCACAAATTGAAGAGTTTTCCCAAACCGATGTAGTGCCTCTACCGTCTAACCTCAAGCCACCGAAGCTTGACCTAAAACCTTTGCCCTCTGATTTAAAATATGTCTATTTAGGTCAAGATGAGACGTACCCGGTGGTGATCTCTGCCCACCTGGAGAAAGAACAGGAGAGTATGCTGATATCTACTCTCATTGAGCATAAGGGAGCTCTTGGATGGACGATAGCGCACTTCAAAGGAATTAACCCATCGATTTGTACTCACCGCATATATCTTGAGGATAATGCAAAGCCTATTCGAAAATCACAACGTAAACTGAATCCAAACATGAAGGAAGCGGTTAAGGCCGAGGTTCTCAAACTATTGGAAGTGGGGATCATATACCCCATATCCGATAGTCAATGTGTGAGTCCAACTCAGGTGGTTCCTAAGAAGTCCAGGATCACCATCGTAGCCAATGTCAATAATGAACTCGTGCCAACCAGAGTTACTACTGGTTGGAGAATGTGCATTGACTACAGAAAGCTGAATACCGTCACAAGGAAAGACCACTTTCCTTTGCCCTTCATTGATCAAATCCTGGAAAGGCTAGCTGGTCATTTCTATTATTGTTTCCTTGACGGGTATTCAGGTTATAATCAGATTGAAATCGCCCCTGAGGATCAGGAAAAGACCACATTTACATGTCCCTATTACACCTTTGCTTACAGAAGGATGTCATTCGGGTTATGTAATGCCCCTGCCACCTTTCAGCGATGCATGATGAGTATCTTTTCTGACATGGTGGGGAAATATCTAGAGGTTTTCATGGACAATTTCTCTGTTTTTGGTTCATCTTTCAACAAATGCTTAGCAAGTCTTAAATGTGTGCTGAAAAGATATGAAGAAAAAAATTTGGTACTTAACTGGGAGAAGTGCCATTTTATGGTTCAAAAGGGAATTGTCCTTGGGCATATCATCTCGTCCAAAGGAATCAAGGTAGATAAGGTAAAAATTGATCTTATCTCTAACCTACCTCCACCCAAGAATATCAGAGACGTGCGATCTTTCTTAGGACACGCAGGCTTTTACAGACGATTCATAAAGGACTTTAGTCTCCTCTCTCGTCCTTTATGTAATCTTCTTCAAAAGGATACACCATACGAGTGGACTGAGCAGTACCAAGAAGCTTTCACTAAGCTTAAGGGCATTTTAACCACTGCACCTATCATGCAGCCACCCGACTGGAGTCTTCCTTTTGAACTTATGTGCGACGCCTCTGATTATGCTCTTGGAGCGGTTCTAGGCCAGAGAAAAGAGAAGCGGCCTTACGTTATTCACTATGCAAGTAGGACTCTACATCCTGCCCAAGTGAACTACTCGACTACGGAAAAGGAACTCTTAGCCGTAGTGTTCGCTTTGGACAAATTTAGATCCTACCTGATCGGATCTAAGATCATCATCTACACAGATCACGCGGCACTTAAGTATCTTCTTTCTAAGAATGATTCTAAGCCCCGCATGATACGATGGATCCTTCTACTCCAAGAATTCGATTTGAAAATTAAAGATAAAAAGGGAGTAGAGAACGTAGTGGTCGATCACCTTTCTCATCTTAATACCTCTGATTCCCTTGAGGCGACTCATATTAATGATATGTTCCCTGATGAACAACTGTTTAGAGTCTCCCATTCACCTTGGTTCGCTGATATTGCTAATATCTTGCAACAGGTTCCACACTGACACATTGGACATCACAAGATATGAAGAAATTCTTTACCAAGGTGAGTAACTTTTTCTAGGACGATCCATATTTGTTTAAATATTGCCCAAACCAAATCTTAAGGAGGTGTGTGCCAGACGATGAGCATCAGAGTGTCATCTCCTTCTGTCACTCACAGGCCTGTGGTGGTCACTTTCTGCTAAAAAGACCATGGCCAAGATTCTACAGTGTGGCTTTTACTGGCCCACTATGTTCAGGGACACTCATGAGTTTTGCAAGGCTTATGAGCATTGTCAGAAGTTGGGAGCATTGTCCCATCGAAATATGATGCCCTTGAATCCCATCCTTATCATTGAAGCATTTGATTGTTGGGGCATCGATTTCATGGGACCATTCCCCCAATCCTTTGAAAATCTTTATATTTTGCTCGCTGTAGACTATGTCACTAAATGGGTTGAAGCGATTTCGTGTGGTAACAATGACCATCGAACGGTCATTAAATTCTTAAAAGAAAATATCCTGTCGCGGTTCGGAACGCCTCGAGCCATTATTTGTGACGGGGGCTCACACTTCTGCAATAGACCATTTGAGAGTTTAATGAAGAAATACGGTATCTCTCATAAGGTGAGCACCCCATACCATCCACAGACAAGTGGACAGGCTGAGATTTTCAATAGGAAGATCAAACATATCCTAGAGAAAACGATTAACCCTGATCGTATGGACTGGTTAATTCGATTGACTGATGCCTTATGGGCGTACCGTACTGCTTTTAGAACTCCTATTGGAATATCTCCCTTTAGACTTGTCTATGGAAAGGCTTGTCATTTGCCTGTGGAATTGGAACATAAAGCATACTGGGCGATCAAAAATCTGAATTTCAATCTGGACAACGCTGGCTCGCTACACAAACTTTAGTTGAATGAACTTGAAGAAATCCGGAACGATGCATATGAAAACTCAAGAATTTACAAGGACAGGATGAAGGCGTTTCATAATCAACATATTCTCTGAAAATCATTCACGCCAGGTCAGAAAGTCCTTTTGTACGATTCTCGGCTACATCTCTTTTCGGGTAAGCTTCGATCTCGTTGGATCGGCCCTTACATTGTGGTCACTGCTTATCCTCATGGGGCCGTCGAGATAAGAGATCCCGACAATGGCAAGGAGTTTAAAGTAAATGAACATCGATTAAAGCCATTTGTCGAGACATTTGATTCAGAGGACATGTCCATGCCTCTGATTGCTCCTGTTTACCAGGACTGATCTCCTAGTCTGATGGAGGTATAGGTAGGTTTATCGCTTTCATAGGTCTAGGATATTTGCTTTATTTGTCTGGCTGAAGATGGTAAATTTAGCGCTCCTGGGAGGCAACCCAACTTTTTTTTTATTCCATTTCATTTTTTTTAGTTAGTTAGTTCAATGTTTGTGGGTAACATCACTGCAAACCCTCACGAGACTACAACTCGTCCATTAGGGGTAACTTAGAGGTTTAAAGGCTTGTTGCATACGCTAAATGCAATCGAGAGCACCTGCGAAAGTGGTATAGGTAGGATTTTATTTTTGTTATTTTTATTTTACTTTCTCTCTCATACTAACCTGCTATCTTCCAGTGATCTATTAAAAAATCTCTCTCGATTCGTTATCCAGGTACTATCCTCCTATCACTTCTCATTTACTTTTGTTGTCCCATGTGCATTGCATGCTCATTTCTTTTACATTGAGGACAATGTAGATTTTAGGTTGGGGGTGGGGGATAAGGTTACCTAATCAGTGTTTTTCTTAGTCTTGAGCAAAAATTGTGAAGAATTTTATTTTTATTTTTGGAAATTCCTATGACTTCGAAGTGATTTTGACAGATATCCCTAACTTAGATTTTTAAGATACGTGATGTTGGTCATGTATGACTCTTGACTTCAGTTATCTGTTAGATTTCACAATTAAGATTAAATTATTAATCCATGATTAGAAGTTGTGAACATTGATTGAGTCATGATTTCACATTTTACTGTCACATTAAGGTTTCAGTCTGATATTGAAAGGTTATCTTGGTAATAATTCAGTATGAAAGGAACTAGCTTGGAACATTTGCCTAATAGGATCGATATATATATTAAAAAAAAGTGACAAAAGAAAAAAGATGCCTTTGGAAAGATTTGAACGAATAATCTTCACCATAGGTTTGCTCCCTAGAGGTGTAGATTTAATACTCCTTGAATGATATGTGAAAAAGAGTCAGGTGTACGGTCTTCACCTTAGATTTGCTCCCTATCGGTGAGGATTTGATTCCCCTTCTTGGCATTACTGTTAATAAAATAAATAAATAGCTCTGTGAGGTAAGTTTTAGTTATCATGAATTCTCTTGTTGATTACCAATGATATCCTGAAATAGAGAATTGAATCTTAGTGTTGATAAACTGAGATTATACTATACACCCATGGATCTTAATGTTTCGAATTATTCTAATTGATAGATTAATACTTTGAACTTAATTATGAAGTTTACTATGTGCTTGAGTCCAGGAGAAAATAATTTTCAACATTCATGAATCTTAGATTTATCGTATCTAATTCATTTTTCAAAATATCACTTGGTTCCATAGAAAATTCTTTTATAATTCTCAACTTATTTATCGCATACTTTGCTCGGGACTAGCAAAATGTTGGTTGGGGGTTGTGTTGAGGGTCAAATATTGCATATTAGACCCCGATTATTTCCTGAATTTACATATAAGATACTGTTTAAAGGCCGATTTAATCGTGTTTATACTGCAGGTTGAATTTAGGAGCTTAAGTTGAAAAAGGAGGCTAAAAGTATGGATTTAACATTCAGAATTCACCAAGGTAAGGGACGGACTTCAGGGTACCAATATCGACAGATTTACACATCAGAGATCCGAGAAAATCGAGAAACTGAAGTTCAAATGGCCCGAAATTGGCCCAGAACGCAAGATCACATGGTTCCAACCATCCGTTCAGTTTGAAACTATATACATGGCCTGAAGACCCTAAATTAACCGTATACATCGAATTTCAACCATTGGATCCTTGTGGAAGTGGTCCAACGGGCATATCAGTTCATACATCAGCAATTTTAGGCCCACCTGATCTTTGGATCTACTTCAAGTTTGAGTTCAACGGTTAAAATGAGATGAATGGTCGGTGTGGATTTTATAAAAAAAAACATCAAGGGACTCACCTTATGTAATGAGCGTGCACACAGTGCACGGCCACTCGTGATGCACCAGACCACTGACGCAGTCAAACCGCGTGACGACCGCGCCTGCCTGGTTTTCAAACAGAGAATGGAGCTCTGTTTACATTTGTGGCGTCCGCTGATCCATCAGTGGCCCACCATCATTGTACGACTCGACGATCGAGTCCGTTCATCATGTTTGGAGGGGGGCTGAAACCGTCACCTAGGTGGAAACTTCTCAAGAAGAAGCATGTGAGATATTCTAACCGTTCAAACACCAGACGAACGGTAGGGTGAGATCTCTGGTGGACCACACCTAAATCAACTCATTCTTGGCCTTCTCGAACGATTTTTCGCCCTGAAGTTAATGGACAGCTTAGATTTCTCGAAAGACAAGTGAAGGGGGCCCACCAAACACGTCAGCGGCCCTTGTTTCCGCAGCCCCTGCGTCTGTAAAAATCGGACGCAGTGGGCCATTATGTGATCAAGGGCACGATTGGATCCATGATCCAGACCGTCTACATGCTCAGTCAGGGGGTCTTTACCCCAAGCACGCAGCTAAAATAGGTTTTTTGGCTATATACAATTTTAAAATTTAATCCAGACGTAGCCTTTCTTGCGTTTCTTGCTGCGAAAATCTGAGCGTGCGCTTGAAGTTTTTCTGTGAAAACAAAGGTCGGTTCTGCTACCCGACCGACTCTCCTAAGGCTATAAAAGAGAAAGAGAATGGGGCGGCTACGGGGACGGTTAGAAACCAGGAAGAAATGAGGGAGATCTAGAGACGGCAGATGCTTGGGACGTGGAATGCAAGAGAGGGAGTAGTTTAGAGTTTTTTATTTGTTTATTTATTTTCTTCATTATTTCGTTTAAGGTTTAGTTTATTCATGTGTAGCTAAACTTCTTAGCTAGGGCTAAGAGGTGAAGCTTGTAGCGTAATGGGAGATTTTACTTATGCCTTTGATTTAATTTAAGAACTGAGTTTGATTTTAGTTGATTATTAATGGAATGTTCTTAGTTTTTAATGGTCTGTTGTGACTAAAATTACAATGGGTCTGCGAAGGCTTTGAGTATTTCCTTTGCTTTGTTATATTTATGACGTCAGGAAGTCCTGTTGTTCATCATAGTCTCCTGGGCATGGTCGGATGACGGTACCCTTCCTAACCTTCATACATGTGATGGGTTGGTAATTAGTTTAATTCTGTTGTTTGCCATAGTCTCTTGGGCATGGTTTGGTGATGGAATCCATTCTAATTCATATACCTTTCATCTTTTGAAACTAGATCAATGACAGTTCAGTTAATTTTCATGATTCATGAAATAGGCATAAGATCTCCCTGATCTCTACCAGTGGATCCTCTGAATCCCTAGTTTTCTATCTCTGATTCCTCTTAAGTTTTAGATAATAATCTCACAATTCTTCATTAAAGTTTATTTGATTTAGATTTCATCTCATTCTAGTTCTAGTTCTAGTTAGTTTTAGATAACGTACAGTTTCAATCCCTTGGGATTCGACCTCGGTCTTACCGAGTTATTACTACATCACAACCCTGCACTTGAGGAGTGAACAATCCGCAGCAACGCTGTGCGCAGGATGACATTGACATCCCCAAGTCACTGACAAAGAAGTTATCTGCAAGTGATGCAGCTCCAGGTGAAGAGAGCATTCCTGTGTCCAGCCAATGAGACCATTGAGTATGCCAGCAGCACATACTTGGAACTATCGATTTGCACATCAGATGTGTGTACTGCCACTGTAAGACCCGTATCCTAATTCGCACTGTTCCGTTGATTCCCGCGACCCTTCTCGTCGAATTCAGGCAATCCGCGACTTATGGTCGACATTGCGCACGACCGTAAGTCGTATCCTATTCATTTGAGCCGGCTTAATCCGAGACTTGTATCATTGCGACCGCACCGTCGCCGCGGTTCCAACGCCACAACTCATGCACCGATCCGATATCCAGACGATGAGATACGGACCCACGTTCAGTTCGAGTAAAAACACCACGCGTTGCAAATCCCAAGGAATCTCTACAAAGTGTCCCATCAATCACATCAATCAATCCCATCAATCACCTCTCATGTCAAGTACAAGCACCCATACTTCCTTTCTCCACAAGTCAAGCAACCACCCAAGTCAACTAACACATCACCTCACCCATCACTCACATCCATCAACCATCACCCCTTCACATCACTCCATCTCTCATTAATCACACACTCTCTCTCTCATTTCTCAACACTCCAAACCCAAGCAAGGGAGAGCATCCAACGTCCAAGCCTTCCCATGGAGAGAAGTGCATATGTGAGGCCCACTTCCCATCTCCAAGTCCCATCATCCTAGCCATCCATTTTCCATCTCCACCATCAAAGTGAAGCTTTAGGAGACCGGCTATCCAACGGACCAAGAAGATCAAGAGGTGGGTGCTTTGATGGAGTAGTTTTCATGTTTTTAAGGTGGGCCAAGTGAGGCCAACCGATCAATGGTTTGGATCTCACTTGGGACTCCAAGATGTGGCCAATGGCTCATCTTGATCATCAAGATCATTCCATGATGGGGCCATTCTCCATGGACCCCATCATGATGTTTACTTTCCTTGTATTGAGGAGGTCATCTAGATCGTCCATTTCTAGTGGAGTGGGATCTCCACCGTTGATCTTTTGTTGATGGTCCATATGCAAGGGGACCTTGATGTATATTTGGATGGTTGAAACGGAGGGCCCATAGTGCCGGGGTCCCTCCATCACGCGTGTCCCACTCCATCGCTCTCTCTCCCTCTCCTTTCATTTATTCTATTTCCTTGTGTGTGATGAAACGGCCATGTGGCCCGCTTGGATGGACCCTGCCATTCACCATTAAAAGTGGGGCCCATCTCAAATGCATTGCAGTTTCACCACCCGTCTTGTGGTGGCCTACATAAACAAAAAAAAAAAAAAAAAAAAAAGGAGAAAAGAAACGTCCAGCGTCTGGACGCTGGACGTCAAATGGAAAAAAAAAATTGGCTTGTTCAAAGCCTTGGAAAGGGGCCACTTGTACAGGACCCACCTCGTTATATGTATCCAATCCATGCCGTCCATCCCATTTAGAGCTCCATTTTAAGCGTTGAAATGAAAGATGGGATTAATCGGAGCATTTGGTGGGCCATAGTTTTAAAAATGGTACCATTACCATTGAACTCTACCAAAACTCTTCCTACACGCTGAAAAATGACCGATATTGGTCTTGATGGGTGTATTTTGTGCTTGGGAATACAATGGACGGAGTGGATTTACTTGGGGTGGCCCGCACACCTGAAAATCCGTAGAAAATATGGATTTCAAAAAAAAAATAAAAAATAAAAATTTAAGGCAGCAGAGGCGCTGCTGCCTCTGCTGTGCAGGACGCCGGACGCCCTGCGTCGTCAGCGGGCGGGCGGCAGAAGTAGACCCACGGCCCCTGCCGTGGGCCCCACCTTGGTGTTTATGTGTCATCCAATCCGTCCAAACGGTAGACCCTCAGTGTAATGGGCCACCGTCCAAAAATCAGGCCCATCCAAGGTGTAGGTGGCCCACGTGAGATGAAACAGTGAGAATTGAACCTTACCATTGAAATCCTTTTGGGGGTCCACACAAGTTTTGGATTAAGCTGAAATTTGTTTTTCCTATTCATTCAGGTCTGCATGACCTTACCAACGTCTTGGATGGATTATAAACATTTTGGTGGGCCCCACATGGGACCCACAGTGATGTATGTGGCTGTTTTCCACCGTCTGCACGGACGGTGGAGCCCACTGTATTGCATGTGCGTGGGTGTGTACGCGTGTGTGTGTGTGCATGTGTGTGTATGCATGTGTGAGTGCACATGTGCGTGTGCATGTAGGTATGTGTGTGTATATATATATATATATATATATATATATATATAATATTATATATATTTCCTATAATATTGTGTATATATATATTTATATATCTACATACCTATGTATATATACTGTATATACATTATATAGAATATTAAAATTTTGGTGGGCCTTCCTGTGACCCCCGCCATGATGCATGTGTTGCACCTAAACCGTTCATTTAATTGTTTTATGGCTTGAGCCAAAATGAGCCAGATCTATGGTACAAATGGGCCACCATGGCATGTGCATAGGGCCCTTTACTGATTTAACTTTGGCCATTCATTGAGGCCTACCTTGGTATATATCTGAGGCCTAAATGGTCAGGCCCATTTGATACATATAAGGGCTGTGGGATTAAGCTCATTTGGCATTATAATGCCCATGGGTTTGGGCCCATTTGTCATATGCAATACCCATGGGATCCGGCCCACCTACTCTATATAAAGCCCATGGGAACAAGCCCATTTGATGTGCATGGGGCACAAATGGAGTAGCCTAGTTGATATATTTATGTGCATGGGCCCATCTAGCATATTTAAGGCCCAAGTTGTGAGACCACTTTAATGTATTCAAGGCCCATGGATCATGGACCATTGCAATGTACATAAGGCTCATTGGTGAGGCCCATTAATGCAAACCATTTGGTGAATGTGGGGCCTATGTAATACGACCCATTTGATATACCTAAGGCCCAGGGATCGAGGCCTAACGAATGTCCTTAGGGTTCATTGCAATGTACATTTCTCACGGTTCGTGAAAAGATATTTATAGCAGGCCGTGCTTGGGAAACAATGTTGGTTTGACGTCCACATTGTATGTACGATGTTGGTTAAATGTCCGCATTGTAACTCTCTTTAGGGCCCATTGATAGGTCCATACCTGTTACTATTCATTGCCTAATAACATGTTTAGAATAATCTCATGACTCATGCCCATACGCATCATATGTATGCTTGATATGAGTAATGACTGATCATAACATACGCCATTGGGCGGACCATTTACGGGACTAGTTATGTGACTGAGTGCCCTACATGATCGCGCAGTACCCGCTGGACTTCTGCATGATTTGACGTGTGATTCATGCATCTCGCATACGTGTGACTTGATCACTGCACGCCCTAGCGACATCAGGGCCGTGGCTCCACAAGTACATCGTGGATGGCCGTATTGGATACCGAAAATACTTATTCTAGCACTGTGGGCACTTAGGATGTCCTTGGGTGAAAGTCCCAGAACCTTTTTGGTACCAGGAGATGCTCCAACGTCTAGACCGAGTGGATACATGAGCGCCCGAGTGCCGAATACCAGTAGGCCGCGTCTCCCACTGTGTCGTGGTCGGTTGGAAGGGGGTGTGGCCTTATCCGCCTGAGCGAGGGGGCTATAAGCTAGGTTGAGTTTGACTAGCTCGCAAATGAGTCCGCTATCGACGAGCCGGGTAGGTATTGGCATACTACTGGTCAGGCGGATAGTGAGGTCTTATCCGCTTGCTTGACTGTGCAGCTAGGGAGGTGGCAGTCTCTGCATGTGTATTGGACCCCGGTGATATCCAGAGAGGAACTGTACTAATATACGTACTTGATGAGTACTGACTTGCTTGGATTGCATTTCGCATATGACATTCGGCTGTATAGGCCTTGCATTGTATCGGTGTGGCCGATGACATTCATATCTCATCGCATAGCTTTGGCATGGTTGATTCTATGGACTTACCACATACTTCCGCATTGTCCTGATACTGTACACTTGGCGTTTGCCTTACGCACACACTTACACCACCCTCTAAGCTTTTGTAAGCTTATTGCACGATAGTTGCGTGCAGGTAGCGTTGGACGACAGCAGCGCTGAGACAGGAGTGCACATCAGGACCTTTTGGAGCTTTTTGATCACTTTGTATTTCCCTTTCTGCTTTGTACTTGAAATTTTGTTATAGTGAATATGTGGTAATGTCGTTTTGTGACCTGGTTATGCTTGTGGTTATGCTCCATTACAAAAAAAATTCATTCTGAAAATCCTCCTTGCAGAACCCCAGGATCGGAATCTGGCATTTGATTGTCGGGAGCCGAGAATGGGGCACTACGGAGGCTGTCGGCACCGGATTCGGCAATCGGGATTCATGTGAATCCGATTTTCGGATTTGGGGCGTGACAGCCACTGACCAAATCTACTTCTGGTTGGATCCATTTGTTGATTTTTTGTCATTGGGTGAAGGGCTTAGTCTATGTTTTGTTTCCCTCACCTACAGTTGTATTGATAGTTTGTTTTTCAAAGCACTTGTCATATTACCTTTTTGTACTATAAAAAAATTGTTGCAACCTCTTCCTTCAGATTTCAGATCTGACAGGAAATGCCCCCAATCTTCTTTTTTTTTTCTTTTTTCCTTTTTTTTTCCAGGGTATATTTACATCACTTCTACTCTGGACTTTAGGTCTGTGGGGATTGTGTTGGAAATAAACTCCCTTTATTTTTCTAAGAAAAGCATAACAGTTATGGTCAATTTCCGACACCATATCCATGGAATTCGATTTAACTTTCTACCATTTTTAGCTTCCCAATGAAATCCAACTTTTGGAGCAATTGGTGGATGATTAGATGAGGGATCAAGAGTCATAATCAAAGGATGCAAGCACTGGTAACATGTAGTTGTGAGTGTTGTCAATGTGAGCCTCTGCCGTGGCTAATTCCAGTGCTTGGAAGAAGAGTACGGTTACGGCTGCTGACTGTAGAATGTTATTCTAGCATTTTAATTACCCCAAATTACTGAAAACCCCACCTTATCGAGTTTAGAAATTTAGGTTCTTACCATGTGGGGAAGCTATTTTCAAATTGCAGATATAGCTGCAACTGTTGGCAGTACCAGGTCTTTGGTTTTACCATGAGAAAGAAAAATTAGGGGGAGAGAATTTTGAATATCTGCAATACAATCTTCAAATCCAATTTACAAAATCATTCATGCGCAATGAGAGCAACATCAATAAGCTTTAATCTGAAGCAAATGGCTCTCAGAAGGACGTATGCTATTAACACTTTATTTTTAAATATATCTAACTAGATTTTAAAAATTGACATTGTGCTTCAACAAATGATTACATGCATCAAACCACCAAATACTCTTCCCAAGTCCAGTTTGACATGTGCTCCATTGGGCAGTAAAATACAGATTCCGAGAAGCCAGGATGTGAATCTTAGATGACACAAGCTAAATCCAGTTGCCAACCAAGTTTGGTTGCTAACAAAATCAAACCATACCCATTTCAGTTTACTTCGGTCCGAAAGCAACCAGTTATGAAGCACATAAACTTCGTTGTGCCTATTATTAAAGTACTGAAAATTTATAACTCATTATTTGACCCATTACACGAGGGAAACAACATGAGGAAATATATCCCTTGGTACATAAAAAGGCTTGTTGTTTAGCACCACCAGAGCAATTATAATTTATAAAACCTATGGGAATCAACACGGAATTGTTTCGGATGACCGTGAAATGCATGGGAATGATCATGGTTTGAAGCGAATTGACCGCGAAATGCATACAAATGACTGTGAAGTGAAGGAGTTTGACTGTGAAATGCCTCGAAATGACCGTGAATCAACACGGAATTGTTTCAGACGACCGTGAAATGCATGGGAATGATCATGGTTTGAAGCGAATTGACAGCGAAATGCATGAAAATGACCGTGAAGTGAAGGAGTTTGACTGTGAAATGCCTCGAAATGACCATGAATCAACACAGAATTGTTTCGGACGACCGTGAAATGCATGGGAATGATCATGGTTTGAAGCGAATTGACCGCGAAATGCATGCAAATGGCCGTGAAGTGAAGGAGTTTGACTGTGAAGTGCCTCAAACTGACCGTGAATCAACACGGAAGTGTTTCGGACGACCGTGAAATGCATGGGAATGATCATGGTTTGGAGCGAATTGACCGCGAAATGCATGCAAATGGCCGTGAAGTGAAGGAGTTTGACTGTGAAATGCCTCGAAATGACCGTGAATCAACACGGAAGTGTTTCGGACGACCGTGAAATGCATGGGAATGATCATGGTTTGGAGTGAATTGACCACGAAATGCACGCAAATGGCCATGAAGTGAAGGAGTTTGACTGTGAAATGCCTTGAAATGACCGTGAATCAACACGGAATTGTTTCAGACGACCGTGAAATGCATGGAAGTGATCATGAATTGAAGAAAAATGACCGTGAAATGCATGCAAATGGAATGAACAAAATTGACCACTAAGTGAATGAAATGGATTTTCGATCATCGAGCTAATGAAATCTTGGAAAATAACCAGATTGGTTGGTTAAAGTAGCTTCTCCTACCCCAAAATCATATAGGGTACATCAAGTAACTAATTTTAGTTTTGAAGATATTCTTGTTGAATGAAGAAAGAAAGAAATGAAGAAAAAGAGAGAAAAATTTATATGCTTATATATACATATTTATATAAATATGTGTTAGAGAAAATTATAGGTAGAATGAAGTTCTCCATGTACAAAAAAAAACAAAATAAAAAACAAAATAAAAAAACCAAAAAAGAAAATACACAAAAAACCTATTGCTACGGTTTCTAGCTACGGTCATTATCCGTAGCAAGAGAACCACATTATGGGCGGGGGCGCGCCAGATCGGCGTGGCTGCGCCGAACAGTCCAGAGAGTGGCACGGCCACACCGATCGTTCGGCGCGCCCACCCCGGCTGGACCTTATAGCTACGGATTTTGCTATCTATGGCTACGGTTATTATCCGTAGCTATATGTCTGACTGTAGCAAATGGATCCGCCATTCTGCTTTGAACGTCTACCGTTGAAATCCTTTCAAGGGTCACGAAAGTTTTGGATCATTAGGAAATTTGTTTTTCCTATTCATCCAGGTCTTTGTGACCTCATGAATAGATTGGGTGGAAAATAAATGTTATGGTGGGCCCTACAAAAGTTTCAACTTTGAAAATCAATTTTCTGCTACTCTTTGTGGTGTGGTCCAATTGATCTTTGGATATGATTTTTAAAAATTTTTTTTTGTGGTAATGCTCCGAAATGATCTCAAAATATGGATGAACGTTGTGGATATAATAAATACATAACTGTGGAGCCCATGTAACGTTGATCTCTTTTGAACCGTTCGTATAACTCGGAGTTCGAGAAGCGTCAGCGCTTGTCTTTAAACAGTAGCCGATCCGCTTGAAGGAAAAAGTAGGGGCATTTTTGACATTTGGAAAGGCGTCCGTACACCTGGGGAGTATTCTTGGACAGTAAAATGGGGTGGGCTTGATTTTGCCATTGTATAAAATTTGCATCTTGATTTGGTCACACGGGCACCATTTTAGTTTGATTCTGTTGCATTTGATTTGTTCACAGTCATATACCAGAAAATGTATAAACTAAATCACAGTCATTTTTTTAAAAAAAAGCATAACATTTACAGTCCTATTACAACAAATGTATAAAATTCACAGTCGTATTACAAAAAATGCACAATAAATTACATTATTCTGGATGTATTAGAGATTTGTAACTCCGACGATTATGGCCCATTTGTTTGCAACGTCCACATTTTTTGGTTGTTCGCTCCTCTCCACGGGAAAGGATCCGTACCTTCTTCAGTCTTCCAGCTACCCTCCTCTGTAGTGGTGGCTTCATACTCGCACACAATTCCTTGAATGCTAATAAAATTTCTCATTGGCTCTTGTCTCGTACTGGGTACACGGAATCTTCATATGTGATCTGGTAATTTCGAGCCGTGTATAACGGGGAGTAGTATGAATAATGAGGAAGGTTGTAGTTTATACATGCTGAAAGAACATGAAAACAAGGCAATCTCAGTACTTCAAACTCGCGGCATGTACATGAAAGCTCATTGAGCTTGACTGTATCATTGTACTCTCCTATAATATAGTATTCATCTCGAGAAATTGCATGACAATGTCAATTATACATCCTTTGTTTGTCTATTTATTTCAAAAATTTCCTCCGGTCCCAAGTGTCAGGAGTTTGGTATGAATTTTGGGTATGAATCATTGTAGGACCTGATGCTTGGTTTGGGCTCTTTATTGGTGGCTGCAATTTACCTAATTTCAACCTTATTTTTAGATAACAGTTTCTAATTTGATGTTATGCTACACACTTGTTTTCCTGACTGATTTATAATATTTTGCATTTTATAGGATCTGGATCCAGTTATTTGTATGGGTTCTTTGATCAAGAATGGAAGGATGGAATGAGCAAAGATGAAGCTGAGGTATGTACATTCTTTATGTTTGTAAAATGGATATATTGATAAAATGCACTTTTTAATTTTTATTTGTTGTTTTTTTAAGATAATTCCTGTCCATATCTATTTTAGATTTGTATTCCATAGGATTCAAAGAAGTCACTGTATATGCTTTTCATTCTAGTAGAAATCATGATAAATTCATGTTCTTCAACAGCAGCATCAGACTATCTTATGAATATTGGTGTTGGAAATAATGTTGATACTTTGTTTGTCCTTATTTTGACACAGAAATTAGTGGTGAATGTAGTCTCTCTTGCCATTGCTGGAGATGGTGCCAGTGGGGGTGTTGTTCGGACTGTTATTGTGAGTTTCATTGTGTATGCGCTTTTCAATCGTGCCAAAGCATGTTACCAAATCCCACCTGAACCAGATTTTGAAAATTGATGGCAATCCCTTTTGAACATCTGCATCGTATTCAATTTTTTATTTTTTTACCCTAAACATGTGCACATAAAAATCAATGTGTTTTGTTATATTGGGGTGTGCTTGCTTTGATATGAAAATCAATTGAGTTTTCAGCATTTGTTTGGAATTGTTTTCTTGTGTATGTTAGGAGGCTGAGTTCTCTTTTCATTCCAAACTGGGAACTTCCCTCTTCAGAACTTAGTTTGTAGATGTGGGTCCCATGGTTGGTCTATCCCAGCAATTGATCTGACTGTCCGATCATGGATGGACCATTCCCCCAAAATCTCCCAAATTGGAAGACGCTAGCCTTCAAATCTTTGATCTTTCCTCCATCGAATGTAGTTTGTTCGTGCATTTCTTTTTAATTGCGTATTTGCATTCTAACAGTGGGAAGGTTAGAGATGCTCCGTGCATGATGGGGCCCATCAGATTAATGGCTTGGGTGGGCCAACCATGGGCCCCACATCTACGAACTAAAGTTTCCAAACAGGGAAGTTCCCCATTCGGACCAAATATGGAACTTGGCCTTGTTCGTGTATTTCTTTCATGCATGCACTGCCTCTGTTCTCTTTTTCATTCATGCACTGCCTCTGTTCTCTTTTTCATTTACTTGTAAGTTTGGTTCTAGTTCTTGTCTGAGAAATCTGTTCAAACACAATAATCTGTCATTTGAATGGTGTTGAATTGGTCAAGCGAATGAAAACGATTGTCATTTGAATGCAGTTGACATCCTGTTTATATCTTGTACATGAAAGCTTAGATGCTTGTTCGTGTGCAGATAAATTTGGAAGGTGTCACAAGGAACTTCTACCCAGGTGATGCTCTTCCATTGTGGCATGAAGAATTGGAGTCACGGAATTCATTGCTGGACATAGTGTCGTCGGCTAGCCCTGAGCCCATGAGCATCTAATCTGATTGAATGGTGGTTACTAGGCAATGTAATATGCTCCTAGTACATGTTTTCCTTTTAAAATGATATTGTGAGGAACATGCCATTTCAAATCTCTCTGTAATCACTCAAAGATCTTTTTGCTTGCAAACCATTTCATTTTCAGGTAAAAATCATTTCTGCTGAAAATTATGTTTGTTTGCAGAAAGGTGGAAGCACACCACCTATAATTTGAAAACAAAGAGACCTGTTTGTTTACGAAATGCATGCAAATGACCGTGAAGTGAAGGAGTTTGACTGTGAAATGCCTCGAAATGACTGTGAATCAACAAGGAATTGTTTCGGACGACCGTGAAATGCATGGGAATGATCATGGTTTGAAGCGAATTGACCACGAAATGCATGCAAATGACCGTGAAGTGAAGGAGTTTGACTGTGAAATGCCTTGAAATGACCGTGAATCAACACGGAATTATTTCGGACGACCGTGAAATGCACGGGAATGATCATGGTTTGAAGCGAATTGACCACAAAATGCATGCAAATGACCGTGAAGTGAAGGAGTTTGACTGTGAAATGCCTCGAAATGACTGTGAATTAACACGGAATTGTTTCGGACGACCGTGAAATGCATGGGAATGATCATGGTTTGAAGCGAATTGACCGTGAAATGCATGCAAATGACCGTGAAGTGAAGGAGTTTGACTGTGAAATGCCTCGAAATGACCGTGAATCAACACGAAATTGTTTTAGACGATCGTGAAATGCATGGGAATGATCATGGTTTGAAGCGAATTGACCGCGAAATGCATGCAAATGACCATGAAGTGAAGGAGTTTGACTGTGAAATGCCTCGAAATGACCGTGAATCAGCAGGAATTGTTTCGGACGACCGTAAAATGCATGGAAATGATCATGGTTTGAAGAGAATTGACTGCAAAATACATACAAATGACCGTGAAGTGGAGTTTGACTATGAAATGCCTCAAAATGACCGTGAATCAACACGGAATTGTTTCGGACGACCGTGAAATGCATGGGAATGATCATGGTTTGAAGCGAAATGACCGCAAAATGCATGCAAATGACCGTGAAGTGAAGGGAATTGACCGCAAAATGCTTCGAAATGACCGTGAATCAACACGAAAATGTTTCGGATGACCATGAAATGCATAGAAGTGATCATGAATTGAAGCAAAATGACCGTGAAATGCATGCAAATGAAATGAACGAAATTCACCGCTAAGTGAATGAAATGGATTTTCGATCATCGAGGTGATGAAATGTTGGAAAATAACTAGATTGGTTGGTTAAAGTAGCTTCTCCTACCCCAAAATCATATAGGGTACATCAAGCATCTAATTTCAGTTTAGAAGATATTCTTGTTAAATGAATAATGAAAGAAATGGAAAAAAAGAGAAAAAAAAATTTATATGCTTATATATACATATTTATATAAATATGTGTTAGAGAAAATTATAGGTAGAATAAAGTTCTCCATGTACAAAAAAAAAAAATGAAAAAAAAAAAAATGAAAAAAACCAAAAAAACCTACTGCTACGGATTCTGGCTACGGTTATTATCCGTAACCATAAACTACACTATGGGCGGGGGTGCGCCAGATTAGCGTGGCCACGCCAAAGTGTCCAGAGAGTGGAGCGGGGGGCGGCTAGTTCGGCACGCCCACCTCGGTTGTACTCTATTGCTACGGATTATATAGCTACGGTTATAATCCGTAGCTATAGGTCAAACCGTAGCAAATAACTTTAATATTCTACTTTATATGTCTATCGTTGAAACCCTTTCAGGGGTCACAGAAGTTTTAGAACATTAGGAAATTTGTTTTTCCTATTAATCCAGTTCTTTGTGACCTCATGAACATATTGGATGGAAAATAAATGTTACGGTGGGCCCTACATGCGTTTCAGCAGTAAAAATCAATTTTCTGCTACTCTTTGTGGTGTGGTCCAGTTGATCTTTGGATATGATTTTTTTTTTTTTTTTGTGATAATGCTCCGAAATGACCTCAAAATATGGGTGAACGAAATATGGATGAACGTTGTGGATATAATAAATACATAACTGTGGAGCCCATGTAATGTTGATCTCTTTTGAACCGTTCGTATAACTCGGAGTTCGAGAAGCGTCAGCGCTTGTCTTCGAATAGCAGCTGATCCGCTTGAAGGAAAAAGTAGGGGCATTTTTTACGTTTGGAAAGGCATCCGTACACCTGGGGAGTATACTTGGAAAGTAAAATGGGGTGGGCTTCGTCTCGGGAATGGGCCATATATTCGTCGTACAGTTGGAAATTTCTCTTGATCATGAATTGAAGCGAATTGACCGCAAAATGCATGCAAATGGCCGTGAAGTGAAGGAGTTTGACTGTGAAATGCCTCGAAATGACCGTGAATCAACACGGAATAGTTTCGAACGACCGTGAAATGCATGGGAATGATCATGGTTTGAAGCGAATTGACCGCAAAATGCACGCAAATGACCGTGAAGTAAAGGGAATTGACCACAAAATGCTTCAAAATGACCGTGAATCGACACGAAAATGTTTCGGATGACCATGAAATGCATAGTGATCATGAATTGAAGCAAAATGACCGTGAAATGCATGCAAATGAATCAGAATGCTTTTTTGTTGTTATTCACTTTTTGATCTGGCATGCGAGATTGTCAAAGAATTCTATCAGATTGCCAGGTGTTTCAATCTTAAACTTTCAGAACTCTTTTCTCCGTAGGGGGGAAATTTTGCCATTTCCATGTATGAGAGATGCTGAGGGGATTCACAGGAAGAGAGATTGCAGCAGCAATTCCAGGGCCACAGTGGACATGCCTTGACCCAAAAAAACACAGTCCACTCATCAGTTAAGCCACGAGTGCATATAGACTGTTGGTCAGCTAATTTATAAGTCCACTTTCTCATATATGCACAGCCCATCTGACAGGTGCAGCCTTATTTTTTGGGCAAGAGCATGTTCACAGTGAGGCCCACCTGATGAATGAACTTGATCTCCCACACATGGGGTTGCGTGATGTGAATGCATCTTCACTCTTTCCATGTATGAATCATCCTAACAATTCTCTTGCATGCATTCTAGGGTGGAGCTTACCAGAACAACAAACAGAACCACATTAAAGATAGCAACGACTCTCCATTCAGTTTTCATGTACCGCGCAACCCCAGCCCTGAAAAGACAACAAAAAGTAAAGCTCTCAATATTTGAAAATTTCGGCAGAAGAAAGAATGTAGCCAGCGAAGATCTTACTTGCAAGAATCACAACTGTAACACTTGATGGCCCAGGAGTTTTTGTTCCGCTTGCAGTCTTTGTTTGTGCTGATCAGATGAAAACTCAAATCATAGTAGGATGCATTGACAGCAGGATATCCACACCTAATGTCAGAAGACTAAAACCAATGACTAATATGCATATATGTATACGATTGATTCAGAAGACATGCAAGAGTTATGCATTTTGGTCTGTGGTAGCGTTTGATACTTGTATAACTAAGAACAGACAGTTTGATGCAATAGAATCCCAAGAAAAAGAAATATCACTCTCAGATTAATATGGAAGATATGTTTACATTTAGATGTATATGCTGACATCTGTGAATGATTACATAAGCATGGATAAACATATGCACATTTAGTATATAGAAGCACTAGGAGAGGCGATGACATGGTGCTGGTTGATGAGACTAGAGATGGAGTTAACAATAACTTGGAGGTTTGGAGGACATCGTTTAAAAAAAAAAAAAAAGCCTTTATTTCTATTTCTAAAAGGTGTTTGACTGTGAAATGCCTCGAAATGGCCGTGAATCAACACGGAACTGTTTCGGACGACCGTGAAATGCATGGAAATGATCATGGTTTGAAGCGAATTGACCGTAAAATGCATGCAAATGACCTCGAAGTGAAGGAGTTTGACTGTGAAATGCCTCGAAATGACCGTGAATCAACGCGGAATTGTTTGGGATGACTTAAACCCAAAGCAAAATTTAGAGTTTTTAAAGAGTTTTTAGTTTTATTAAAGCTTTATAAGTTGTTTTTTATTTTAGATTTTTTTTATTTGCATATTTTTTCTTTCTTGTTGTTTTTTATTTCTGCAATTTAATTATGTTTTTCTAAGTTCCTTTTAGCCCAAGCTAGAAGGAAGCACATGGGTTTAATATTTCTGCAAGATTATGATGATTGATTGTTTTAATGATGAGAAGAATAGTATATGCATGTTGTCTATTATTTAGGTTTTATTTTTATCCTCTTGTGAGATCCATATGTTTCCATCATATAAGATCCACATTGATGGATAGGCTTAGCCTAAATCAATCAGATTTCTTAGATAAGAGAGGTTCTCAATTGTTATATTTATTTGATATTCATTATCCTATAGATATTGAATACTTAAAATTACTGACGCTTGAGAATATATGTCAATGATGCAAATTCATGATTTTCTAATATTTTATATCACTTTTTAAAATATTTAAACTGTCTTATTTTTCGACTATGCTGACCATAATGCTCAGATCCTAGTTGTATTATCCAAGTCATCATGATTTTGGAACATTAACCTACGTGTGAAACTTTGAAGTTTGGATGTTATTTTATTCAGTTGAATTACATCCATTCAAAAATTTCGAAATCAAACCACCAGTTTAGTTTTTATTACTTAGTTTGTTTTGTATTTGATTTTTTTCTTTCTCACAATTCATGTCCCTATGGGATCGACTCTGTATTCACGAGATACTACTTACGAACCTCTGCACTTGGAGGCAAGCAATCAACCATCTACACTGTCAGTTAGATACACCATTTCATGGTGGGCCTATGGCTTAAAAATCAGTTGTATACAAAACTCAGGTGGGCCATACCATCTAAAATTATATGAAGACATGCCTAAAACATATAAAAGTACTTGGTGGGGCCCACTTGAAATTTAGATGCATCTGTAACTTGGTCTGACCCCTCATCCAAGTGGGACACACATAATGGATGGGCTGGATTTGTGAGCTGCATCTCGATGGGCCCAAATTATGAATGTTTTAATGGAGGGTAACCTCTCTCAACTTTTGTATTTGGTGTGGCCCACACAAGTCACTGTTGACTTGATTTTTAAGTCCCAGGCTCACCATGGAATGGTGCATCTAATTGATGGGGTGGATGGTCGACGCTCATCACAGTGGGGCCTACACGACTCGACGTCATGGGAAGTTCCCATGAGCTCGACGGCATAGAACATTTTCCTTATAAAACTTGCTGTGGATATAGGTTTCCAATTCGTGAACCGAATGTCTCAGTTAGTGACTCCAGATGCATTTAAGTTTGGTAACCACAACCATTCAACGGGATCCGAAATGCCAAGGAAGTTACTTGATCATATATATACATATGTGTGTGTTGGGGGGGGGGGGGGGGGAAGGAATGGTACTATGAGATCGAGTTGTGTGGGCCCCACTGTGATATGTGTCAAACATCAACACCATACATTTGATGGGTCCCTTTTAGGTTATGGGATATCTCAAAAATCAGCCGTATATGGAACTCATGTGGGCCATACCATTTAAAACCATGTGAAGCCATGCCTAAAACATATAAAAGCACTTGGTGAGGGCTACCTGAGTTTTTTATGTAGCTAAAACTTGGTTTGACCCCTCATCCAAGTGGGACACACATAACAGATGGGCTGGATTTGTGAACAACATCTCGGTGGGCTTAATAAATGATTGTGAATGTTTTAATAGGAGGGTAACTCCTCTTAACTGTTGTATGTGGTGTGACCCACCAAAGTAATGGATTGATTTGATTTTTGAGCCTGTGTCCCAACATGGAATGGTGCATTTGTCTGATGGTATTGATGTTCGACACATATCACGGTGAGGCCCACATAGCTATATATATATGTATAGTAATGGTCTCTTGCATACTATACCGCATGGAGTTTATACGCGAGCATTCATGTAAGCCGTAAGATAAGGAGAATGGGTGGGATTCAACTTCATTGAGAGAGGGAGAGTCTTTTAAAAAAAAAACTCTCTCCTACACTTATAGAGAGAAATTTAGAATTGTAAGAGAATTTTGTATGTAGCTGAAACTTGGTTTGACCCCTCATCCAAGTGGGACACACATAACAGATGGGCTGGATTTGTGAACAACATCTCGGTGGGCTCAATAAATGATTATGAATGTTTTAATGGGAGGGTAACTCCTCTTAACTGTTGTATGTGGTGTGACCCACCAAAGTAATGGATTGATTTGATTTTTAAGCCTATGTCCCAACATGGAATGGTGCATTTGTCTGATGGTATTGATGTTCGACACACATCACGGTGAGGCCCACATAGCTATATATATATATATATATATATATATATATATATATATATATATATATGTATAGTAATGGTCTCTTGCGTACTATACCGCATGGAGTTTATACGCGAGCCTTCATGTAAGCCGTATGATAAGGAGAATGGGTGGGATTCAACTTCATTGAGAGAGGGAGAGTCTTAAAAAAAAAAACTCTCTCCTACACTTATGGAGAGAAATTTAGAATTGTAAGAGAATTTTCCGCGAAAGCCATTCACATGAAGATCATATGAAAGCCTTTTTATGTGGGGCCTACTATAATGTTTGTGATAAATCCAACTCATCCATCCGTTTTTCGAAATCATTTTAGGATATGCGACCAATAATGAGGAGGTTCATCGTAATTTTCTTCCTTCTCATGGAGGTCAGGTTCTTTGCCCCCTCCTATCCACCTTAACACACACACAGATCCTGCCCTATAGTTGCCTTTTCTCAAAGATCAGTTATATAAGATCATGAGATGGACACTTTTATATTAAATAGTTGTTCTGTTTCTCTTATCCATCCATTTATTTTGTACACATACAATAGTTTCCTTCATCGTATCATATACTGACGTAGGAGACAGCGGGTGAGCAGCTTAAATAGATTACACATGTGACATATTTTTCAC
Source organism: Magnolia kwangsiensis (assembly GCA_037074715.1). Classification (NCBI taxonomy): domain Eukaryota; kingdom Viridiplantae; phylum Streptophyta; class Magnoliopsida; order Magnoliales; family Magnoliaceae; genus Magnolia; species Magnolia kwangsiensis. The sequence goes on along the minus strand of CM073574.1, from coordinate 154,063,108 downwards.
AACGTACAGACTCCTAGCCCATTTGATGATCAGACCTTAGCTTTGTCATATAGCATTGTGTTAACCCATACATGAAAGAAGAGAAAACACTAACATCAGCTTCATCGAAAACTTTTGTGAACCTTAGAAAATTTTAACTCCCCACTTTTTTATGTGGAGGGGTCTACTAGAGTTTTTGATCTGCCTCATTCTTTGGATAATTTCATAATATGATCTCTCAAAATGGATGGACGGTGTAGATATAATATATACGATGCCTTCTAGTGGGCCCCACCACAGTAACCACCCAAATCATAACAAAAGTAGTAATGACGATCAATGACGCTGATACTATTAATAAGAGAAATTTCCAACTGTACGACCCATATATGGCCCACCAGCCTTTTGAAGCCCACTACTTTTTAAGCTTCCGAAAATAAGTCTCTGCTGTACGGACGCCCCTGTACATGACGAAAATGCCTTTACTCTAAAAATATAACCGCAGGTACTCCCTTACAGGCAAATACACGTCCGAACTCTCCCCGCCATCCCTAATCCCTATTTTCACCCATTTTTTTCGTGAAATCTCTATAAAATCTCCGTAGAATCCCCATCCGACCATCACATTACATCTTGTATCATCCATTACTCAAGGTGAACGGTTTCCTGTTTATGAGAGGACGTGGATGCATTGATAAATTTGAGATCTTGAAGACTTGTCTCTAGAGAACATGTTTCACACCAAAGTACTCTTATTATTATTCTCGAACAGGATTTTACTGATACGGCAGTGGCACGAGGTAACGACGTTTAAATTCTTAACAAATTATCTAGAAATTTGTGGTCAATTTCATGCATTGCTAAGTAAATTTCACGTGTCAATTTCATGGATTGCTAAATTTTCGGGCTCGTGCCCTAAATTTTCGGGGTCAATTTTACTTTAGGCATGTTTGATTTTCTTGGGTAAATGTAAATACAGTGAAAATGGGCAATAATTATTTCTCGGGGTAATTAGCTTCAAGGAGACTGCCAAATGTAAGTGGGGCCCACCATGGTGTAGGTGGAATATCCACACTGTCCATCTATCATGACAACTGAATTTAGGCCACGAAGCAAAAAATGAGGCAGATTCAAAGTTCAAGTGGACCACACCACAGTTAAAATGTAATTAAACACTTACTGTTAAAAACTTCTTAGAGCCACTGTTTACTTTGGTGTGGGCCACTTGAATGTTGGATTTTTCTGATTTTTCAGCTCATGCCTCAAAATGTTATGGTACAATGGATGGACAATGTGGATACGTCACATACATGACGGTGTGGCCTACAAAAATTTATGCCAGTAACTTTGGACCCATTTTTCAAAGCAGGAATACGCTGCTATTTTCAAACAGGTGAAATTGTAATAATTGGCTGTTCACAGGTATTTACATTCTCTTAGGAAAATCAAACAAGCCTTTAGTTCCAAACAATTTACTGAATTGATCGGTCAACTTTATGCACTACTTGGTCAAGTTCACACATTTTACTTTCAAATTGTAGTGCATTTTTATAATACGACCGTCAAATTTGTATTGCCTTTTTTGTAATACGACTGTGAAGGTTATATATTGAATACATTTGTTTCTTTCTTTGAAATTGAGAATTTCATACCAATACGATTCAAATTTCATGGTCAATAAGACATTCATTTCAAGGTCAATTTTATGCACTTCATGGTCAATTCGCTTCACTTCACGGTCAATTCCATGCATTTCACGGTTAATTCCATGCGAGTCCCCTTCACTTCACGGTCAATTCCATGCATTTCATGCTCAATTCCCTTCACTTCATGGTCAATTCCATGCATGTCACGCTCAATTCCCTTCACTTCACAGTCATTTGTATTCATTTCACGATTAATTCCACCGATTCCCCTTCACTTCACAGTCAATTCAATGCATTTAACGGTCAATTCCATGCATTTCACGGCTAATTCCCTTCACTTCACGGTCAATTCAATGCATTTCACGGTCAATCCCTTCAGTTCACGGTCAATGCAATGTATTTCACGGTCAATTCCATGCATTTAATGGTTAATTCCTTGGATTCCCCTTCACTTCATGGTCAATTTCATGCATTTCACGATCAATTCCCTTCACTTCACGGTCAATTCCATGCATTTCACAGTCAATTCCCTTCACTTCACTTAGAAAATTTGACAGATAAGTCGGTTACATTTGAGCTAGTACAATGCTGTATTTCCTACTACTAAGTCAAATCCACCTTATACATGTGAATACTAAACAAGTTATATTATTGTGTTTGTTTTCAAAAAATGTCTTCGATAATGATCCTATGCTCATATGGTGGGGAGTTAGTAAGCGAAAAAAATCGATACACGTACAAGGATGGATACTCCAAAACTACTGTTGTGGGTGTTGATACCACATATGATGAGCTTCTATAAAAAATGTACAAGATTTGCAAGTGTAAACCTGAGGATTATGATATTAGGTTGAAAGCATTGTTTCCCTGCGTAAATGAATAGGTTCCTCTGATTGTAATTGAAGACGATGAAGATGTGAGAATATTGTTGGTAGCACAGTTGAAGCATTCGGATCAGTACATCCCTTTATTCATCGAGACAATGAAGCGCGTTAACGAGGCAATACCCGAAGACCCGGTAGCTTTCAGTGGTTTCAAACATGACGTCCCAGCAGTAGGAAGTTTGGGTGAGGAAGATATCTTAAAAGTTGAAGTAAAGGCATCACCTTCACATATTCCTCTAAGCAACACCCTAGTACCCGAGCTTGCTCAGACATCAAACTTCATAACAAGTCAAGTGAGGGGGTCGGTTGACATGAATCTCATAAGTGAATATACGACATCGCCTTCATTTATAAGAGTAGATTTGGCATCAACATCCAACGCCATCAACGTAAGTGGAAGCGACATTCCATTGCCCGAGCAGGCTCGAACATCTGACTTCACCACCGGCCTTCCCATTGTGCCTTTCGAGGATGCTGGTTTCACCAATGCAGACCTGTCATTGTATTCGCATTCAGTTGATGACGTGATTGATATAGCCGTTAAGTAAACGTTTAAGGACAAGAGCCGGTGTAAGTATGTGTTGAGCCAATTTGCAATTCGCAACAACTTTCAATAGAAGGTCTTGTATTCCACATCCAAGAAATTCACCGTGAAATGTATGGAAGATAAGTGTGATTGGAGGGTACACGCATCAAGGGTGAATGATGCGGGAATTTTTAAGATTAAGACTTATACGTCCACACATACATGTGGAATGTCATACATGAAGAGTGATCATCGGCAAGCAAGCAGTAAGCTAGCCAGTGAGCTGGTTGTCAATCGCATTGAGCAACGGCTGGGATTAAGGCCGAAAGACATTATATTGGCAATGCAAGAAAAGTATAACATTCTTATTAGCTATAAGAAGGCATGGCGCGCAAAAGAAATTGCAATCAATCATGTAATGGGGTCCTATGAAGACTCTTACAAAGAACTCCCGATGTACTTACATGAGTTGAGGATGGTGAACCCGAGGACACTGACTGCCCTGCTTGCGGATCAACAAACTGGGAGGTTCGAGAGATGTTTTGTTGCTCTCGGACAGTGCGTCAGAAGTTTTCGAACATGTCTGCGAAGGGTCTTGGCCGTTGATGGGACGCATCTAAAAGGTAAGTATAAGGGTGTTCTATTTGTCGCTGCGGCTTTGGATGGTGACAATCATATCTTTCCAGTCGCGTCTGGTATCGGAGAATCGGAGAACAACAGTAGTTGGAACTGGTTTCTTACCTACCTTAGTCATTCGTTAGGCGATGTACCTGGTCTTGTGATCATATCAGACCGGCATAAAGGTCTAATGAAAGAAGTTCCCCAGGTCTTCCAAGCAGCAATCCATGGCTACTGTGCTTACCATATATAGGTGGACACGTTCAAAGACAAGTCGTTAGAAATATACTACTGGCAAGCTGTAAAGACTTGTAGGAGGGCTGAGTTCGAAAAGCTAATGCATGATATTGAACTTGTCAATCCTCCGGTACATGCATGGTTGAGGGAAATAGGGTATGAAAAGTGGGCATCATCGCACTTCACAGGAAAAAGATTCAATTTAGTCATGACAAACATAACTGAGTGTGTTAATGCTCTATTCAAAGAAGCGCAAGAATATCCCGTGACTATACTGATAGAGACGATCAGATTAAAAATTCAAGAGATGTTCTATAAGCGAAGAGAATCAGCATCATCATTCGTTAGACCGTTGACACCGTGGGCCGAGAAACAATTAAAGGATCTCATACCGAAGGCACGAGATGTCCATTGTCATGCAATTTTTCGAGATGAATACTATATTATAGGAGAGTACAATGATACAGTCAAGCTTAATGAGCTTTCATGTACATGCCGCGAGTTTGAAGTACTGGGATTGCCTTGTTTTCATGTTCTTTCAGCATGTATAAACTACAACCTTCCTTATTATTCATACTGCTCTCCGTTATACACGGCTCGAAATTACCAGATCACATATAAAGATTCCGTGTACTTAGTACGAGACAAGAGTCAATGGAAAATTTCATTAGCATTCAAGGAATTGTGTGCGAGTATGATGACATCGTTACAAAGGAGGGTAGCTGGAAGACCGAAGAAGGCACGGATCCTTTCCCGTGGAGAGGAGCGAACAACCAAAAAATGTGGACGTTGCAAACAAACGGGCCATAATCGTCGGAGTTACAAATCTCTAATACATCCGGAATAATGTAATTTATTGTGCATTTTTTGTAATACGACTGTGAATATTATACATTTGTTGTAATAGGACTATAAATGTTATACTTTTTTTAAACAAACGACTGTAATGAATATTATACATTTTTTGGTATATGACTGTGAATGTAATACATATGATACGACTGTGAATAAATCAAATGCAGCAGAATCAAACTAAAATGGTGCCCGTGTGACCAAATCAAGATGTAAATTTTATTCAATGGAAAAATCAAGCATTTTCTCTTTAAACACACTTTAAATGACTTGGTCTTTGGTCCCATACAGGTACAAATGATACTTTGATGTGAACAACATGGTAAGCACAAACTAAGTGGATCTAAAAGCATAAACTGAATTGCTGCCCAATCACGGTCATTTCCATGCATTTCACGGTCATTCCCGGCAATTTCATGTTCATTCACGGTCATTTTCATGCATTTCACAGTTATTCCAAACAATTTCATGTTGATTCACGGTCATTTCCACACATTTCACGGTCAATTCCCTTCACTTCACGATCATTTATATGCATTTCACGGTCAATTTTCTTCAATTCATGATCATTTCCATGCATTTCACGGTCATCTCAACCGATTCCGTGTTGATTCACGATCATTTCGAGGCATTTCACGGTCAATTCCCTTCACTTCGCGACCATTTGCTTGCATTTCGCGGTCAATTCGCTTCAATTCATGATCATTTCCATGCATTTCACGGTCATCCCAACCAATTTCGCATTGATTTACGGTCATTTCGAGGCATTTCACAGTCAAACTCCTTCACTTCACGGTCATTTGCATGCATTTCGCGGTTAATTCGCTTCAAACCATGATCATTTTCATGCATTTCACGGTCGTCCGAAACAATTCTGTGTTGATTCACGGCCATTTCGAGGCATTTCACAGTCAAACTCCTTCACTTCACGGCCATTTGCATGCATTTTGCGATCAATTCGCTTCAATTCATGATCAAGAGAAATTTTCAACTGTACGACGAATATATTGCCCATTCCCGAGACGAAGCCCACCCCATTTTACTTTCCAAGCATACTCCCCAGGTGTACGGACGCCTTTCCAAACGTAAAAAATGCCCCTACTTTTTCCTTCAAGCGGATCGGCTTTTATTCGAAGACAAGCGCTGACGCTTCTCGAACTCCGAGTTATACGAACGGTTCAAAAGAGATCAACGTTACATGGGCTCCACATTTATGTATTTATTATATCCACAACGTTCATCCATATTTCGTTCATCCATATTTCGAGGTCATTTCGGAGCATTATAACAAAAAAAAAAAAGAAAAAAAAAATCATATCCAAAGATCAACTGGACCACACCACAAAGAGTAGCAAAAAATTGATTTTCACTGTTGAAACGCATGTAGGGCCCACCATAACATTTATTTTCCATCCAATCTATTCATGAGGTCACAAATAATTGGATGAATAGGAAAAACACATTTCCTAATGATCCAAAACTTCCGTGACCCCTGAAAGGGTTTCAATGACAGACATATAAAGCAGAATACTAATGTCATTTGCTACGGTTTTACCTATAGCTACGGATTATAACTGTAGCATATAAGCCGTAGCAATAGAGTACACCCGGGGTGGGCGCGCCGAACTAGCCGCACCCCCGTGCCACTCTCTGGACACTCCGGCGCGGCCATGCCGATCTGGCGTCCCCCGCCCATATTATGGTTTATGGTTACGGATAATAACCGTAGCTATAATCCGTAGCAGTAGGTTATTTTGTGTTTTTTTTTTTTTTTTTTTTTTTTTTTTTTTTTTTTTTTTTTTGTACATGGAGAACTTCATTCTACCTATAATTTTCTCTAACACATATTTATATAAATATGTATATATAAGCATATAAATTTTTTTTCTCTTTTTTTACATTTCTTTCTTTATTCATTTAACAAGAATATCTTCTAAACTGAAATTAGATGCTTGATGTACCCTATATGATTTTGGGGTAGGAGAAGCTACTTTAACCAACCAATCTAGTTATTTTCCAACATTTCATCACCTCGATGATCGAAAATCCATTTCATTCACTTAGCGGTGAATTTCGTTCATTTCATTTGCATGCATTTCACGGTCATTTTGCTTCAATTCATGATCACTTCTATGCATTTCATGGTCATCCGAAACATTTTCGTGTTGATTCACGGTCATTTCGAAGCATTTTGCGGTCAATTCCCTTCACTTCACGGTCATTTGCATGCATTTTGCGGTCATTTCGCTTCAAACCATGATCATTCCCATGCATTTCACGGTCGTCCGAAACAATTCCGTGTTGATTCACGGTCATTTTGAGGCATTTCATAGTCAAACTCCACTTCACGGTCATTTGTGTGTATTTTGCAGTCAATTCTCTTCAAACCATGATCATTTCCATGCATTTTACGGTCGTCCGAAACAATTCCTGCTGATTCACGGTCATTTCGAGGCATTTCACAGTCAAACTCCTTCACTTCATGGTCATTTGCATGCATTTCGCGGTCAATTCGCTTCAAACCATGATCATTCCCATGCATTTCACGATCGTCTGAAACAATTTCGTGTTGATTCACGGTCATTTCGAGGCATTTCACAGTCAAACTCCTTCACTTCACGGTCATTTGCATGCATTTCGCGGTCAATTCGCTTCAAACCATGATCATTCCCATGCATTTCACGGTCGTCCGAAACAATTCCGTGTTAATTCACAGTCATTTCGAGGCATTTCACAGTCAAACTCCTTCACTTCACGGTCATTTGCATGCATTTTGTGGTCAATTCGCTTCAAACCATGATCATTCCCGTGCATTTCACGGTCGTCCGAAATAATTCCGTGTTGATTCACGGTCATTTCAAGGCATTTCACAGTCAAACTCCTTCACTTCACGGTCATTTGCATGCATTTCGTGGTCAATTCGCTTCAAACCATGATCATTCCCATGCATTTCACGGTCGTCCGAAACAATTCCTTGTTGATTCACAGTCATTTCGAGGCATTTCACAGTCAAACTCCTTCACTTCACGGTCATTTGCATGCATTTCGTAAACAAACAGGTCTCTTTGTTTTCAAATTATAGGTGGTGTGCTTCCACCTTTCTGCAAACAAACATAATTTTCAGCAGAAATGATTTTTACCTGAAAATGAAATGGTTTGCAAGCAAAAAGATCTTTGAGTGATTACAGAGAGATTTGAAATGGCATGTTCCTCACAATATCATTTTAAAAGGAAAACATGTACTAGGAGCATATTACATTGTCTAGTAACCACCATTCAATCAGATTAGATGCTCATGGGCTCAGGGCTAGCCGACGACACTATGTCCAGCAATGAATTCCGTGACTCCAATTCTTCATGCCACAATGGAAGAGCATCACCTGGGTAGAAGTTCCTTGTGACACCTTCCAAATTTATCTGCACACGAACAAGCATCTAAGCTTTCATGTACAAGATATAAACAGGATGTCAACTGCATTCAAATGACAATCGTTTTCATTCGCTTGACCAATTCAACACCATTCAAATGACAGATTATTGTGTTTGAACAGATTTCTCAGACAAGAACTAGAACCAAACTTACAAGTAAATGAAAAAGAGAACAGAGGCAGTGCATGAATGAAAAAGAGAACAGAGGCAGTGCATGCATGAAAGAAATACACGAACAAGGCCAAGTTCCATATTTGGTCCGAATGGGGAACTTCCCTGTTTGGAAACTTTAGTTCGTAGATGTGGGGCCCATGGTTGGCCCACCCAAGCCATTAATCTGATGGGCCCCATCATGCATGGAGCATCTCTAACCTTCCCACTGTTAGAATGCAAATACGCAATTAAAAAGAAATGCACGAACAAACTACATTCGATGGAGGAAAGATCAAAGATTTGAAGGCTAGCGTCTTCCAATTTGGGAGATTTTGGGGGAATGGTCCATCCATGATCGGACAGTCAGATCAATTGCTGGGATAGACCAACCATGGGACCCACATCTACAAACTAAGTTCTGAAGAGGGAAGTTCCCAGTTTGGAATGAAAAGAGAACTCAGCCTCCTAACATACACAAGAAAACAATTCCAAACAAATGCTGAAAACTCAATTGATTTTCATATCAAAGCAAGCACACCCCAATATAACAAAACACATTGATTTTTATGTGCACATGATTAGGGTAAAAAAATAAAAAATTGAATACGATGCAGATGTTCAAAAGGGATTGCCATCAATTTTCAAAATCTGGTTCAGGTGGGATTTTGTAACATGCTTTGGCACGATTGAAAAGCGCATACACAATGAAACTCACAATAACAGTCCGAACAACACCCCCGCTGGCACCATCTCCAGCAATGGCAAGAGAGACTACATTCACCACTAATTTCTGTGTCAAAATAAGGACAAACAAAGTATCAACATTATTTCCAACACCAATATTCATAAGATAGTCTGATGCTGCTGTTGAAGAACATGAATTTATCATGATTTCTACTAGAATGAAAAGCATATACAGTGACTTCTTTGAATCCTATGGAATACAAATCTAAAATAGATATGGACAGGAATTATCTTAAAAAAACAACAAATAAAAATTAAAAAGTGCATTTTATCAATATATCCATTTTACAAACATAAAGAATGTACATACCTCAGCTTCATCTTTGCTCATTCCATCCTTCCATTCTTGATCAAAGAACCCATACAAATAACTGGATCCAGATCCTATAAAATGCAAAATATTATAAATCAGTCAGGAAAACAAGTGTGTAGCATAACATCAAATTAGAAACTGTTATCTAAAAATAAGGTTGAAATTAGGTAAATTGCAGCCACCAATAAAGAGCCCAAACCAAGCATCAGGTCCTACAATGATTCATACCCAAAATTCATACCAAACTCCTGACACTTGGGACCGGAGGAAATTTTTGAAATAAATAGACAAACAAAGGATGTATAATTGACATTGTCATGCAATTTCTCGAGATGAATACTATATTATAGGAGAGTACAATGATACAGTCAAGCTCAATGAGCTTTCATGTACATGCCGCGAGTTTGAAGTACTGAGATTGCCTTGTTTTCATGTTCTTTCAGCATGTATAAACTACAACCTTCCTCATTATTCATACTACTCCCCGTTATACACGGCTCGAAATTACCAGATCACATATGAAGATTCCGTGTACCCAGTACGAGACAAGAGCCAATGAGAAATTTTATTAGCATTCAAGGAATTGTGTGCGAGTATGAAGCCACCACTACAGAGGAGGGTAGCTGGAAGACTGAAGAAGGTACGGATCCTTTCCCGTGGAGAGGAGCGAACAACCAAAAAATGTGGACGTTGCAAACAAATGGGCCATAATCGTCGGAGTTACAAATCTCTAATACATCCAGAATAATGTAATTTATTGTGCATTTTTTGTAATACGACTGTGAATTTTATACATTTGTTGTAATAGGACTGTAAATGTTATGCTTTTTTTTAAAAAAATGACTGTGATTTAGTTTATACATTTTCTGGTATATGACTGTGAACAAATCAAATGCAACAGAATCAAACTAAAATGGTGCCCGTGTGACCAAATCAAGATGCAAATTTTATACAATGGCAAAATCAAGCCCACCCCATTTTACTGTCCAAGAATACTCCCCAGGTGTACGGACGCCTTTCCAAATGTCAAAAATGCCCCTACTTTTTCCTTCAAGCGGATCGGCTACTGTTTAAAGATAAGCGCTGACGCTTCTCGAACTCCGAGTTATACGAACGGTTCAAAAGAGATCAACGTTACATGGGCTCCACAGTTATGTATTTATTATATCCACAACGTTCATCCATATTTTGAGATCATTTCGGAGCATTATCACAAAAAAAAATTTTTAAAAATCATATCCAAAGATCAATTGGACCACACCACAAAGAGTAGCAGAAAATTGATTTTCAAAGTTGAAACTTTTGTAGGGCCCACCATAACATTTATTTTCCACCCAATCTATTCATGAGGTCACAAAGACCTGGATGAATAGGAAAAACAAATTTCCTAATGATCCAAAACTTTCGTGACCCTTGAAAGGATTTCAACGGTAGACGTTCAAAGCAGAATGGCGGATCCATTTGCTACAGTCAGACATATAGCTACGGATAATAACCGTAGCCATAGATAGCAAAATCCGTAGCTATAAGGTCCAGCCGGGGTGGGCGTGCCGAACGATCGGTGTGGCCGTGCCACTCTCTGGACTGTTCGGCGCAGCCACGCCGATCTGGCGCGCCCCCGCCCATAATGTGGTTCTCTTGCTACGGATAATGACCGTAGCTAGAAACCGTAGCAATAGGTTTTTTGTGTATTTTCTTTTTTGGTTTTTTTATTTTGTTTTTTATTTTGTTTTTTTTTGTACATGGAGAACTTCATTCTACCTATAATTTTCTCTAACACATATTTATATAAATATGTATATATAAGCATATAAATTTTTCTCTCTTTTTCTTCATTTCTTTCTTTCTTCATTCAACAAGAATATCTTCAAAACTAAAATTAGTTACTTGATGTACCCTATATGATTTTGGGGTAGGAGAAGCTACTTTAACCAACCAATCTGGTTATTTTCCAAGATTTCATTAGCTCGATGATCGAAAATCCATTTCATTCACTTAGTGGTCAATTTTGTTCATTCCATTTGCATGCATTTCACGGTCATTTTTCTTCAATTCATGATCACTTCCATGCATTTCACGGTCGTCTGAAACAATTCCGTGTTGATTCACGGTCATTTCGAGGCATTTCACAGTCAAACTCCTTCACTTCACGGCCATTTGCGTGCATTTCGTGGTCAATTCACTCCAAACCATGATCATTCCCATGCATTTCACGGTCGTCCGAAACACTTCCGTGTTGATTCACGGTCATTTCGAGGCATTTCACAGTCAAACTCCTTCACTTCACGGCCATTTGCATGCATTTCGCGGTCAATTCGCTCCAAACCATGATCATTCCCATGCATTTCACGGTCGTCCGAAACACTTCCGTGTTGATTCACGGTCAGTTTGAGGCACTTCACAGTCAAACTCCTTCACTTCACGGCCATTTGCATGCATTTCGCGGTCAATTCGCTTCAAACCATGATCATTCCCATGCATTTCACGGTCGTCCGAAACAATTCTGTGTTGATTCATGGTCATTTCGAGGCATTTCACAGTCAAACTCCTTCACTTCACGGTCATTTTCATGCATTTCGCTGTCAATTCGCTTCAAACCATGATCATTCCCATGCATTTCACGGTCGTCTGAAACAATTCCGTGTTGATTCACGGTCATTTCGAGGCATTTCACAGTCAAACTCCTTCACTTCACAGTCATTTGTATGCATTTCGCGGTCAATTCGCTTCAAACCATGATCATTCCCATGCATTTCACGGTCATCCGAAACAATTCCGTGTTGATTCCCATAGGTTTTATAAATTATAATTGCTCTGGTGGTGCTAAACAACAAGCCTTTTTATGTACCAAGGGATATATTTCCTCATGTTGTTTCCCTCGTGTAATGGGTCAAATAATGAGTTATAAATTTTCAGTACTTTAATAATAGGCACAACGAAGTTTATGTGCTTCATAACTGGTTGCTTTCGGACCGAAGTAAACTGAAATGGGTATGGTTTGATTTTGTTAGCAACCAAACTTGGTTGGCAACTGGATTTAGCTTGTGTCATCTAAGATTCACATCCTGGCTTCTCGGAATCTGTATTTTACTGCCCAATGGAGCACATGTCAAACTGGACTTGGGAAGAGTATTTGGTGGTTTGATGCATGTAATCATTTGTTGAAGCACAATGTCAATTTTTAAAATCTAGTTAGATATATTTAAAAATAAAGTGTTAATAGCATACGTCCTTCTGAGAGCCATTTGCTTCAGATTAAAGCTTATTGATGTTGCTCTCATTGCGCATGAATGATTTTGTAAATTGGATTTGAAGATTGTATTGCAGATATTCAAAATTCTCTCCCCCTAATTTTTCTTTCTCATGGTAAAACCAAAGACCTGGTACTGCCAACAGTTGCAGCTATATCTGCAATTTGAAAATAGCTTCCCCACATGGTAAGAACCTAAATTTCTAAACTCGATAAGGTGGGGTTTTCAGTAATTTGGGGTAATTAAAATGCTAGAATAACATTCTACAGTCAGCAGCCGTAACCGTACTCTTCTTCCAAGCACTGGAATTAGCCACGGCAGAGGCTCACATTGACAACACTCACAACTACATGTTACCAGTGCTTGCATCCTTTGATTATGACTCTTGATCCCTCATCTAATCATCCACCAATTGCTCCAAAAGTTGGATTTCATTGGGAAGCTAAAAATGGTAGAAAGTTAAATCGAATTCCATGGATATGGTGTCGGAAATTGACCATAACTGTTATGCTTTTCTTAGAAAAATAAAGGGAGTTTATTTCCAACACAATCCCCACAGACCTAAAGTCCAGAGTAGAAGTGATGTAAATATACCCTGGAAAAAAAAAGGAAAAAAGAAAAAAAAAAGAAGATTGGGGGCATTTCCTGTCAGATCTGAAATCTGAAGGAAGAGGTTGCAACAATTTTTTTATAGTACAAAAAGGTAATATGACAAGTGCTTTGAAAAACAAACTATCAATACAACTGTAGGTGAGGGAAACAAAACATAGACTAAGCCCTTCACCCAATGACAAAAAATCAACAAATGGATCCAACCAGAAGTAGATTTGGTCAGTGGCTGTCACGCCCCAAATCCGAAAATCGGATTCACATGAATCCCGATTGCCGAATCCGGTGCCGACAGCCTCCGTAGTGCCCCATTCTCGGCTCCCGACAATCAAATGCCAGATTCCGATCCTGGGGTTCTGCAAGGAGGATTTTCAGAATGAATTTTTTTTGTAATGGAGCATAACCACAAGCATAACCAGGTCACAAAACGACATTACCACATATTCACTATAACAAAATTTCAAGTACAAAGCAGAAAGGGAAATACAAAGTGATCAAAAAGCTCCAAAAGGTCCTGATGTGCACTCCTGTCTCAGCGCTGCTGTCGTCCAACGCTACCTGCACGCAACTATCGTGCAATAAGCTTACAAAAGCTTAGAGGGTGGTGTAAGTGTGTGCGTAAGGCAAACGCCAAGTGTACAGTATCAGGACAATGCGGAAGTATGTGGTAAGTCCATAGAATCAACCATGCCAAAGCTATGCGATGAGATATGAATGTCATCGGCCACACCGATACAATGCAAGGCCTATACAGCCGAATGTCATATGCGAAATGCAATCCAAGCAAGTCAGTACTCATCAAGTACGTATATTAGTACAGTTCCTCTCTGGATATCACCGGGGTCCAATACACATGCAGAGACTGCCACCTCCCTAGCTGCACAGTCAAGCAAGCGGATAAGACCTCACTATCCGCCTGACCAGTAGTATGCCAATACCTACCCGGCTCGTCGATAGCGGACTCATTTGCGAGCTAGTCAAACTCAACCTAGCTTATAGCCCCCTCGCTCAGGCGAATAAGGCCACACCCCCTTCCAACCGACCACGACACAGTGGGAGACGCGGCCTACTGGTATTCGGCACTCGGACGCTCATGTATCCACTCGGTCTAGACGTTGGAGCATCTCCTGGTACCAAAAAGGTTCTGGGACTTTCACCCAAGGACATCCTAAGTGCCCACAGTGCTAGAATAAGTATTTCCGGTATCCAATACGGCCATCCACGATGTACTTGTGGAGCCACGGCCCTGATGTCGCTAGGGCGTGCAGTGATCAAGTCACACGTATGCGAGATGCATGAATCACACGTCAAATCATGCAGAAGTCCAGCGCGTACTGCGCGATCATGTAGGGCACTCAGTCACATAACTAGTCCCGTAAATGGTCTGCCCAATGGCGTATGTTATGATCAGTCATTACTCATATCAAGCATACATATGATGCGTATGGGCATGAGTCATGAGATTATTCTAAACATGTTATTAGGCAATGAATAGTAACAGGTATGGACCTATCAATGGGCCCTAAAGAGAGTTACAATGCGGACATTTAACCAACATCGTACATACAATGTGGACGTCAAACCAACATTGTTTCCCAAGCACGGCCTGCTATAAATATCTTTTCACGAACCGTGAGAAATGTACATTGCAATGAACCCTAAGGACATTCGTTAGGCCTCGATCCCTGGGCCTTAGGTATATCAAATGGGTCGTATTACATAGGCCCCACATTCACCAAATGGTTTGCATTAATGGGCCTCACCAATGAGCCTTATGTACATTGCAATGGTCCATGATCCATGGGCCTTGAATACATTAAAGTGGTCTCACAACTTGGGCCTTAAATATGCTAGATGGGCCCATGCACATAAATATATCAACTAGGCTACTCCATTTGTGCCCCATGCACATCAAATGGGCTTGTTCCCATGGGCTTTATATAGAGTAGGTGGGCCGGATCCCATGGGTATTGCATATGACAAATGGGCCCAAACCCATGGGCATTATAATGCCAGATGAGCTTAATCCCACAGCCCTTATATGTATCAAATGGGCCTGACCATTTAGGCCTCAGATATATACCAAGGTAGGCCTCAATGAATGGCCAAAGTTAAATCAGTAAAGGGCCCTATGCACATGCCATGGTGGCCCATTTGTACCATAGATCTGGCTCATTTTGGCTCAAGCCATAAAACAATTAAATGAACGGTTTAGGTGCAACACATGCATCATGGCGGGGGTCACAGGAAGGCCCACCAAAATTTTAATATTCTATATAATGTATATACAGTATATATACATAGGTATGTAGATATATAAATATATATATACACAATATTATAGGAAATATATATAATATTATATATATATGTATATATACACACACATACCTACATGCACACGCACATGTGCACTCACACATGCATACACACACATGCACACACACACACGCGTACACACCCACGCACATGCAATACAGTGGGCTCCACCGTCCGTGCAGACGGTGGAAAACAGCCACATACATCACTGTGGGTCCCATGTGGGGCCCACCAAAATGTTTATAATCCATCCAAGACGTTGGTAAGGTCATGCAGACCTGAATGAATAGGAAAAACAAATTTCAGCTTAATCCAAAACTTGTGTGGACCCCCAAAAGGATTTCAATGGTAAGGTTCAATTCTCACTGTTTCATCTCACGTGGGCCACCTACACCTTGGATGGGCCTGATTTTTGGACGGTGGCCCATTACACTGAGGGTCTACCGTTTGGACGGATTGGATGACACATAAACACCAAGGTGGGGCCCACGGCAGGGGCCGTGGGTCTACTTCTCCCGCCCGCCCGCTGATGACGCAGGGCGTCCGGCGTCCTGCACGGCAGAGGCAGCAGCGCCTCTGCTGCCTTAAATTTTTATTTTTTATTTTTTTTTTTAAATCCATATTTTCTACGGATTTTCAGGTGTGCGGGCCACCCCAAGTAAATCCACTCCGTCCATTGTATTCCCAAGCACAAAATACACCCATCAAGACCAATATCGGTCATTTTTCAGCGTGTAGGAAGAGTTTTGGTAGAGTTCAATGGTAATGGTACCATTTTTAAAACTATGGTCCACCAAATGCTCCGATTAATCCCATCTTTTATTTCAACGCTTAAAATGGAGCTCTAAATGGGATGGACGGCATGGATTGGATACATACAACGAGGTGGGTCCTGTACAAGTGGCCCCTTTCCAAGGCTTTGAACAAGCCAATTTTTTTTTTCCATTTGACGTCCAGCGTCCAGACGCTGGACGTTTCTTTTCCCCTTTTTTTTTTTTTTTTTTTTTGTTTATGTAGGCCACCACAAGACGGGTGGTGAAACTGCAATGCATTTGAGATGGGCCCCACTTTTAATGGTGAATGGCGGGGTCCATCCAAGCGGGCCACATGGCTGTTTCATCACACACAAGGAAATAGAATAAATGAAAGGAGAGGGAGAGAGAGCGATGGAGTGGGACACGCGTGATGGAGGGACCCCGGCACTATGGGCCCTCCGTTTCAACCATCCAAATATACATCAAGGTCCCCTTGCATATGGACCATCAACAAAAGATCAACGGTGGAGATCCCACTCCACTAGAAATGGACGATCTAGATGACCTCCTTAATACAAGGAAAGTAAACATCATGATGGGGTCCATGGAGAATGGCCCCATCATGGAATGATCTTGATGATCAAGATGAGCCATTGGCCACATCTTGGGGTCCCAAGTGAGATCCAAACCATTGATCGGTTGGCCTCACTTGGCCCACCTTAAAAACATGAAAACTACTCCATCAAAGCACCCACCTCTTGATCTTCTTGGTCCGTTGGATAGCCGGTCTCCTAAAGCTTCACTTTGATGGTGGAGATGGGAAATGGATGGCTAGGATGATGGGACTTGGAGATGGGAAGTGGGCCTCACATATGCACTTCTCTCCATGGGAAGGCTTGGACGTTGGATGTTCTCCCTTGCTTGGGTTTGGAGTGTTGAGAAATGAGAGAGAGAGTGTGTGATTAATGAGAGATGGAGTGATGTGAAGGGGTGATGGTTGATGGATGTGAGTGATGGGTGAGGTGATGTGTTAGTTGACTTGGGTGGTTGCTTGACTTGTGGAAAAAGGAAGTATGGGTGCTTGTACTTGACATGAGAGGTGATTGATGGGATTGATTGATGTGATTGATGGGACACTTTGTAGAGATTCCTTGGGATTTGCAACGCGCGGTGTTTTTACTCAAACTGAACGTGGGTCCGTATCTCATCGTCTGGATATCGGATCGGTGCGTGAGTTGTGGCGTTGGAACCGCGGCGACGGTGCGGTCGCAATGATACAAGTCTCGGATTAAGCCGGCTCAAATGAATAGGATACGACTTACGGTCGTGCGCAACGTCGACCATAAGTCACGGATTGCCGGAATTCGACGAGAAGGGTCGCGGGAATCAACGGAACAGTGCGAATTAGGATACGGGTCTTACAGTGGCAGTACACACATCTGATGTGCAAATCGATAGTTCCAAGTATGTGCTGTTGGCATACTCAATGGTCTCATTGGCTGGACACAGGAATGCTCTCTTCACCTGGAGCTGCATCACTTGCAGATGACTTCTTTGTCAGTGACTTGGGGATGTCAATGTCATCCTGCGCACAGCGTTGCTGCGGATTGTTCACTCCTCAAGTGCAGGGTTGTGATGTAGTAATAACTCGGTAAGACCGAGGTCGAATCCCAAGGGATTGAAACTGTGCGTTATCTAAAACTAACTAGAACTAGAACTAGAATGAGATGAAATCTAAATCAAATAAACTTTAATGAAGAATTGTGAGATTATTATCTAAAACTTAAGAGGAATCAGAGATAGAAAACTAGGGATTTAGAGGATCCACTGGTAGAGATCAGGGAGATCTTATGCCTGTTTCATGAATCATGAAAATTAACTGAACTGTCATTGATCTAGTTTCAAAAGATGAAAGGTATATGAATTAGAATGGATTCCATCACCAAACCATGCCCAAGAGACTATGGCAAACAACAGAATTAAACTAATTACCAACCCATCACATGTATGAAGGTTAGGAAGGGTACCGTCATCCGACCATGCCCAGGAGACTATGATGAACAACAGGACTTCCTGACGTCATAAACATAACAAAGCAAAGGAAATACTCAAAGCCTTCGCAGACCCATTGTAATTTTAGTCACAACAGACCATTAAAAACTAAGAACATTCCATTAATAATCAACTAAAATCAAACTCAGTTCTTAAATTAAATCAAAGGCATAAGTAAAATCTCCCATTACGCTACAAGCTTCACCTCTTAGCCCTAGCTAAGAAGTTTAGCTACACATGAATAAACTAAACCTTAAACGAAATAATGAAGAAAATAAATAAACAAATAAAAAACTCTAAACTACTCCCTCTCTTGCATTCCACGTCCCAAGCATCTGCCGTCTCTAGATCTCCCTCATTTCTTCCTGGTTTCTAACCGTCCCCGTAGCCGCCCCATTCTCTTTCTCTTTTATAGCCTTAGGAGAGTCGGTCGGGTAGCAGAACCGACCTTTGTTTTCACAGAAAAACTTCAAGCGTACGCTCAGATTTTCGCAACAAGAAACGCAAGAAAGGCTACGTCTGGATTAAATTTTGAAATTGTATATAGCCAAAAAACCTATTTTAGCTGCGTGCTTGGGGTAAAGACCCCCTGACTGAGCATGTAGACGGTCTGGATCATGGATCCAATCGTGCCCTTGATCACATAATGGCCCACTGCGTCCGATTTTTACAGACGCAGGGGCTGCGGAAACAAGGGCCGCTGACGTGTTTGGTGGGCCCCCTTCACTTGTCTTTCGAGAAATCTAAGCTGTCCATTAACTTCAGGGCGAAAAATCGTTCGAGAAGGCCAAGAATGAGTTGATTTAGGTGTGGTCCACCAGAGATCTCACCCTACCGTTCGTCTGGTGTTTGAACGGTTAGAATATCTCACATGCTTCTTCTTGAGAAGTTTCCACCTAGGTGACGGTTTCAGCCCCCCTCCAAACATGATGAACGGACTCGATCGTCGAGTCGTACAATGATGGTGGGCCACTGATGGATCAGCGGACGCCACAAATGTAAACAGAGCTCCATTCTCTGTTTGAAAACCAGGCAGGCGCGGTCGTCACGTGGTTTGACTGCGTCAGTGGTCTGGTGCATCACGAGTGGCCGTGCACGCTCATTACATAAGGTGAGTCCCTTGATGTTTTTTTTTATAAAATCCACACCGACCATTCATCTCATTTTAACCGTTGAACTCAAACTTGAAGTAGATCCAAAGATCAGGTGGGCCTAAAATTGCTGATGTATGAACTGATATGCCCGTTGGACCACTTCCACAAGGATCCAATGGTTGAAATTCGATGTATACGGTTAATTTAGGGTCTTCAGGCCATGTATATAGTTTCAAACTGAACGGATGGTTGGAACCATGTGATCTTGCATTCTGGGCCAATTTCGGGCCATTTGAACTTCAGTTTCTCGATTTTCTCGGATCTCTGATGTGTAAATCTGTCGATATTGGTACCCTGAAGTCCGTCCCTTACCTTGGTGAATTCTGAATGTTAAATCCATACTTTTAGCCTCCTTTTTCAACTTAAGCTCCTAAATTCAACCTGCAGTATAAACACGATTAAATCGGCCTTTAAACAGTATCTTATATGTAAATCCAGGAAATAATCGGGGTCTAATATGCAATATTTGACCCTCAACACAACCCCCAACCAACATTTTGCTAGTCCCGAGCAAAGTATGCGATAAATAAGTTGAGAATTATAAAAGAATTTTCTATGGAACCAAGTGATATTTTGAAAAATGAATTAGATACGATAAATCTAAGATTCATGAATGTTGAAAATTATTTTCTCCTGGACTCAAGCACATAGTAAACTTCATAATTAAGTTCAAAGTATTAATCTATCAATTAGAATAATTTGAAACATTAAGATCCATGGGTGTATAGTATAATCTCAGTTTATCAATACTAAGATTCAATTCTCTATTTCAGGATATCATTGGTAATCAACAAGAGAATTCATGATAACTAAAACTTACCTCACAGAGCTATTTATTTATTTTATTAACAGTAATGCCAAGAAGGGGAATCAAATCCTCACCGATAGGGAGCAAATCTAAGGTGAAGACCGTACACCTGACTCTTTTTCACATATCATTCAAGGAGTATTAAATCTACACCTCTAGGGAGCAAACCTATGGTGAAGATTATTCGTTCAAATCTTTCCAAAGGCATCTTTTTTCTTTTGTCACTTTTTTTTTATATATATATCGATCCTATTAGGCAAATGTTCCAAGCTAGTTCCTTTCATACTGAATTATTACCAAGATAACCTTTCAATATCAGACTGAAACCTTAATGTGACAGCAAAATGTGAAATCATGACTCAATCAATGTTCACAACTTCTAATCATAGATTAATAATTTAATCTTAATTATGAAATCTAAAGATAACTGAAGTCAAGAGTCATACATGACCAACATCACGTATCTTAAAAATCTAAGTTAGGGATATCTGTCAAAATCACTTCGAAGTCATAGGAATTTTCAAAAATAAAAATAAAATTCTTCACAATTTTTGCTCAAGACTAAGAAAAACACTGATTAGGTAACCTTATCCCCCACCCCCAACCTAAAATCTACATTGTCCTCAATGTAAAAGAAATGAGCATGCAATGCACATGGGACAACAAAAGTAAATGAGAAGTGATAGGAGGATAGTACCTGGATAACGAATCGAGAGAGATTTTTTAATAGATCACTGGAAGATAGCAGGTTAGTATGAGAGAGAAAGTAAAACAAAAATAACAAAAATAAAATCCTACCTATACCACTTTCGCAGGTGCTCTCGATTGCATTTAGCGTATGCAACAAGCCTTTAAACCTCTAAGTTACCCCTAATGGACGAGTTGTAGTCTCGTGAGGGTTTGCAGTGATGTTATCCACAAACATTGAACTAACTAACTAAAAAAAATGAAATGGAATAAAAAAAAAGTTGGGTTGCCTCCCAGGAGCGCTAAATTTACCATCTTCAGCCAGACAAATAAAGCAAATATCCTAGACCTATGAAAGCGATAAACCTACCTATACCTCCATCAGACTAGGAGATCAGTCCTGGTAAACAGGAGCAATCAGAGGCATGGACATATCCTCTGAATCAAATGTCTCGACAAATGGCTTTAATCGATGTTCATTTACTTTAAACTCCTTGCCATTGTCGGGATCTCTTATCTCGACGGCCCCATGAGGATAAGCAGTGACCACAATGTAAGGGCCGATCCAACGAGATCGAAGCTTACCCGAAAAGAGATGTAGCCGAGAATCGTACAAAAGGACTTTCTGACCTGGCGTGAATGATTTTCAGAGAATATGTTGATTATGAAACGCCTTCATCCTGTCCTTGTAAATTCTCGAGTTTTCATATGCATCGTTCCGGATTTCTTCAAGTTCATTCAACTAAAGTTTGTGTAGCGAGCCAGCGTTGTCCAGATTGAAATTCAGATTTTTGATCGCCCAGTATGCTTTATGTTCCAATTCCACAGGCAAATGACAAGCCTTTCCATAGACAAGTCTAAAGGGAGATATTCCAATAGGAGTTCTAAAAGCAGTACGGTACGCCCATAAGGCATCAGTCAATCGGATTAACCAGTCCATACGATCAGGGTTAACCGTTTTCTCTAGGATATGTTTGATCTTCCTATTGAAAATCTCAGCTTGTCCACTTGTCTGTGGATGGTATGGGGTGCTCACCTTATGAGAGATACCGTATTTCTTCATTAAACTCTCAAATGGCCTATTGCAGAAGTGTGAGCCCCCGTCACAAATAATGGCTCGAGGCGTTCCGAACCGCGACAGGATATTTTCTTTTAAGAATTTAATGACCGTTCGATGGTCATTGTTACCACACGAAATCGCTTCAACCCATTTAGTGATATAGTCTACAGCGAGCAAAATATAAAGATTTTCAAAGGATTGGGGGAATGGTCCCATGAAATCGATGCCCCAACAATCAAATGCTTCAATGATAAGGATGGGATTCAAGGGCATCATATTTCGATGGGACAATGCTCCCAACTTCTGACAATGCTCATAAGCCTTGCAAAACTCATGAGTGACCCTGAACATAGTGGGCCAGTAAAAGCCACACTGTAGAATCTTGGCCATGGTCTTTTTAGCAGAAAGTGACCACCACAGGCCTGTGAGTGACAGAAGGAGATGACACTCTGATGCTCATCGTCTGGCACACACCTCCTTAAGATTTGGTTTGGGCAATATTTAAACAAATATGGATCGTCCTAGAAAAAGTTACTCACCTTGGTAAAGAATTTCTTCATATCTTGTGATGTCCAATGTATCAGTGTGGAACCTGTTGCAAGATATTAGCAATATCAGCGAACCAAGGTGAATGGGAGACTCTAAACAGTTGTTCATCAGGGAACATATCATTAATATGAGTCGCCTCAAGGGAATCAGAGGTATTAAGACGAGAAAGGTGATCGACCACTACGTTCTCTACTCCCTTTTTATCTTTAATTTTCAAATCGAATTCTTGGAGTAGAAGGATCCATCGTATCATGCGGGGCTTAGAATCATTCTTAGAAAGAAGATACTTAAGTGCCGCGTGATCTGTGTAGATGATGATCTTAGATCCGATCAGGTAGGATCTAAATTTGTCCAAAGCAAACACTACGGCTAAGAGTTCCTTTTCCGTAGTCGAGTAGTTCACTTGGGCAGGATGTAGAGTCCTACTTGCATAGTGAATAACGTAAGGCCGCTTCTCTTTTCTCTGGCCTAGAACCGCTCCAAGAGCATAATCAGAGGCGTCGCACATAAGTTCAAAAGGAAGACTCCAGTCGGGTGGCTGCATGATAGGTGCAGTGGTTAAAATGCCCTTAAGCTTAGTGAAAGCTTCTTGGTACTGCTCAGTCCACTCGTATGGTGTATCCTTTTGAAGAAGATTACATAAAGGACGAGAGAGGAGACTAAAGTCCTTTATGAATCGTCTGTAAAAGCCTGCGTGTCCTAAGAAAGATCGCACGTCTCTGATATTCTTGGGTGGAGGTAGGTTAGAGATAAGATCAATTTTTACCTTATCTACCTTGATTCCTTTGGACGAGATGATATGCCCAAGGACAATTCCCTTTTGAACCATAAAATGGCACTTCTCCCAGTTAAGTACCAAATTTTTTTCTTCATATCTTTTCAGCACACATTTAAGACTTGCTAAGCATTTGCTGAAAGATGAACCAAAAACAGAGAAATTGTCCATGAAAACCTCTAGATATTTCCCCACCATGTCAGAAAAGATACTCATCATGCATCGCTGAAAGGTGGCAGGGGCATTACATAACCCGAATGACATCCTTCTGTAAGCAAAGGTGTAATAGGGACATGTAAATGTGGTCTTTTCCTAATCCTCAGGGGCGATTTCAATCTGATTATAACCTGAATACCCGTCAAGGAAACAATAATAGAAATGACCAGCTAGCCTTTCCAGGATTTGATCAATGAAGGGCAAAGGAAAGTGGTCTTTCCTTGTGACGGTATTCAGCTTTCTGTAGTCAATGCACATTCTCCAACCAGTAGTAACTCTGGTTGGCACGAGTTCATTATTGACATTGGCTACGATGGTGATCCTGGACTTCTTAGGAACCACCTGAGTTGGACTCACACATTGACTATCGGATATGGGGTATATGATCCCCACTTCCAATAGTTTGAGAACCTCGGCCTTAACCGCTTCCTTCATGTTTGGATTCAGTTTACGTTGTGATTTTCGAATAGGCTTTGCATTATCCTCAAGATATATGCGGTGAGTACAAATCGATGGGTTAATTCCTTTGAAGTGCGCTATCGTCCATCCAAGAGCTCCCTTATGCTCAATGAGAGTAGATATCAGCATACTCTCCTGTTCTTTCTCCAGGTGGGCAGAGATCACCACCGGGTACGTCTCATCTTGACCTAAATAGACATATTTTAAATCAGAGGGCAAAGGTTTTAGGTCAAGCTTCGGTGGCTTGAGGTTAGACGGTAGAGGCACTACATCGGTTTGGGGAAACTCTTCAATTTGTGGCCTCCATTGGTTAACTTCAAGTACCGATGCAGTATCTAGCATGGCACACGTCTTCCTAATTATATCATCATCAAGATCATGGGAGTGGGCCAGACACGTCTCTAGAAGATCAGAGGATAAGGTGAGAGGCGTTTTATCTTCCAAAAAAGAATCAATCATGTTAACATCGTGGAAATCGTCATCATCCTCTGAGTTGCTGCCGTTATTGAAAAAGATATTCGATTCCAATGTCAAATTTCCAAAGGATATAGTCATGACACCATTCCTGCAATTGATAATTACATTTGAAGTGGACAGGAATGGGCGACCAAGAATGACGGGAATTTGAGTGCTCGTGTCGTTGATGGGTTCGGTGTCCAAGATGATAAAATCAACAGGGTAGTAAAATCTGTCACGCCCCAAACTCAAAAACCGGGCTCACAAAATTTCTGATTGCCGAATCTGGCGCCGACAGCCTCCTTAGAACCCCATTCTCGGCTCCTAGCTCCCATTCGCCAGGTTCCGATCCTGGAATGCTACGAGGAGGATTTTCAACATCAGTTTGATTCGTAATAAGCATAACCAAAGGCATAACCCACAAACAACAATCAAGAACTCCATTACATTTCCACTATGATCAAAAACTTTACAAGTACAATGAGCATAAAGGGAAATACAATGGTAAGGAACAAAGACTCCAAAATGCTCTACAACGTGCTCCTGCCTCAGCGCTGCTGCGATCCAACGTCACCTGCATGCAACGGTCGTGTATAAGCTTACAGAAAGCTTAGAGGGTGGTGAAAGTGTGTGCGCAAGGTAGTAATATGATTATGCAATGATAAAGTAATGCAGAATATACAGATGAAACCGTAATATCATGAGCCGTACCAAGGCTTATGCGATGCAAGACTTGAATGGTATCAGCCACCCCAAGGCCATGCGATCTACAATGCAACTCAAGCATACAGATCCTCATCTATGTCCACACATCAATACAGCTCAAAGTATGGAATATCACCGGGGTCTAGTACACTCTAAACCAGATTGCCGCCACATCGCGCACAATAAGGTAAGTGGAAGAGACCTCACTATCCGTCTGTCAATATCGGGCGCGACTCGTCGATAGCGGACCCATTCCTCGAGCTGGTCAAACTCAGCCTAGCATTGCCCCCTACTCTCGGGCGGGTAAGGCCGCACCCCCTTCCAACCGACCACGACACAGTGGAGAGCACAGCCAACTGGTATTCGGCACTCAGCGCTCATCTACCCACTCGGTCTAGACGTTAGAGCAACCTCTTGGTACCATAAGGGTTTAGGGACTTTTACCCAGGGATATCTATAGTACCCTATGTAAAATAAGATTTTCGGTATCCAATCCTGCCAACCACGATGCGTCTGTGGAGGCCACGGCCTTGATGTCGCTAGGGCGTATAATAACCATGTCACACAAATGCGAAATGCATGATTCACACTATCCAATCATGCAACAAATCCTGCGCATATCGTGCGCTCATGTAGGGCAACACCGCCTAACCGGGAGCCCATAAACAACCTGCCCGAAGGCAAATGTTATGATCAGACAATTCTCAAGTCAAGCATACATATGATGCGTATGATCATGAGTCATGAGACTGTACTACACATGTTATAATGGAATGAACTATCTTACAATGCAGATGGACCTGAACGGCCTATACACGATAAGTACGGCTCAGTAATGGGCCCTAAGGAGAGTTGTAATGTGGACATCCAACCAACATCACACTCACAATGTGGACGTCAAACCAACATTGCTCCCAAAGCATGATCTTTGTAAACATCAGTACTTAGTCTGCAATGGATTTACACATTGCAATGGACCGTAGGTTGTCCCCATTGGACCTTATATATATATCAAATGGGCCATATCCTATAGGCTTTTATTCATTAGATGGGCCACATAAATGGGCCGCACCAATGGGTCTTATGTGCATTGCAATGGGTCAAACCCGTGGACCTTGGATTGCATCAAATGAGCGTAGTCTCATGAGTCTAATATATGACCAATGAGCCACACCAATTGGGCCCCAAACGTATATCAAATGGGCCTCAACCCAGAGGCCTTATATGAGCCGAATGGGCCTAAATCCCTAGGCCTTAAACAATTCAAATGGGCCTGGTCTAATAGACTTAAAACATAACAAGTGGGCCTAAACCCATAAGCCTTTTACAAAGCAAATGGGCCTAGCCCATAGGCCTTAGATAGTCCAAATGGGCCTAACCCATAGGCCTTGCATGCATAACAAAGTGGGCTTAAACCCATGGACCCTTTTTGTAATCAAATGGGTTTAGTTCCATGGACCTTACAATATATCAAAATGGGCCCCAATGAATTACTGTATTTGCATAAGGATGGTCCTCAAAACAGGCCAAGGTGGGGTCCATATGAGTTAAGGATCTAACTCATTCTTTAAGCCAATGCTATAAAACGAACTCTTAAAATGAATGGACGGTTTGGATACAGACCATGCATCATGGGTGGGTCCCATTACCGCTGGACAACGCGGGTAAGGCACATACATCACCTAGGGCCCCACCGTGGAGGCCACACAAACAATCAGGTGGGTGCCACCATCCACTGGACGGTGGTCTTGACACAAACATCAATGTGGGTCCCATGTGGGGCCCACTGTAATATTTATTTGGCAATCCAACCCGTTGATAAGGTCAAACAGACCCGGTTGAAGGAAAAGTACAAATTTTAGCTTGGTTCAAAACTTTCGTGGGCCCCAGAAAGATTTCAATGGTAGATGCTCAATCTCACTGTTTCATGTGATGTGGCCCACCTGAGTTTTGGATCGACCTGAAATTCGGAGGAGGGCCCACCTGAGAAGGGGACCCACCTAATGGACGGTGTAGATAAAACATGTACATCATGTGGGGCCCACGGCAGCAGCCGTGGGTGGCTGCACGACAGCCCGCCCGCCCGCCGTTCCACGGCTGCACGCAGCAGCGTGCAGCGCTGCTCTCTACCAAAAAAATGCAGAGGCTCTGCCTCTTAGAAATTTTGGAAAAATCAGTTTTCCCGGAGTTTTTCACGTGTGGGGCTCGCTAAAGTGAAATCCGCCCTAGCCATTACATTCAGTGGCTCGACGCCGTCCAAATGAGTCTGGAGTTGAAATTTTTTTGATGAAAGAAAATGAAATAAAATGAAAAAATTGTATTTGTAAGGTGAGGATGGAATTTATGACACTATGGCCCACCAGGTGATTGGATCAGTTCTAAAATTCTACCCAACGGCTAAAATACCGTGGGTAAGAGGATGGACGGCTTGGATCGAATATAAACCTCAGGGTGGGGCCTATGCAAGGGGACCACCCAAGTCCCTTACTTCTTCTTTTCCTTTTTCTCATTTCCTTTGAGACGTCCAGCGTCCCAGACGCTGGACGGTCTTGGTCCATAATTGCAGTGTGGTGGGCCCTGATGGAGTGGGCCACCACGGATGAATGATATGGGTACAATGTATATGGTGGGCCCCATTTAAAAAAAATTAAGGTGGGATCCATTCAAGTGGACCACACAATCATATAGCATAAAATTAAACTAAAATAAAATAAGATAAAACAAGAGAAATAAAAGAGAGAGAGAGAGAGATAGAGAGTGGGACACGGCTTGTGATGGAGGGACCCCGTCATTATGGGCCCTCCCTTGCAATAAATCTTACAACATACGGATCCCGTTAAACATGGGACCATCAAAATGTAAATCAACGGTGGAGATCCATTCCCCACCGATATGGACGGTCTAGATGACCCTTTCTAAATGAAATAAACATCATGATGGGGTCTATGGAGAATGGCCCCATCATGGAATGATCATGATGATCCGAGTAGGCCATCGGCCTTATTTTAGGGTCCCAAGTGAGATCCACACCATTGATCGGTGGGCCTCACTTGGTCCACCATAAAAATAAGTAAATCTACCCTATAGAGGCACCCACCGTCCGATCTTCTCGCTCCTAGGGGTTCCTTGGCACCTTAGCTTCAACTTCAATGGTTAAGATGAAGAATGGAAGGTTGAGATGGAAGATTTTGGGGTAGGAAGGTGGGCCACTTGGAGCTTGAGAATTTGGAGAAATTCCATATGTATGGACCCTTGTTGCTTTGGAATTTTTGAAATGAGAAAGAGAGAGAGTGATGTAAAGGGAGAGAGAGAGAGTGATGGATAGATGGGTGAGTGATGGTTGTGTAAGAAAAACTTGACTTTTGTGGCTTTTGTGTAAGAGAGGTATGGGTGGTGAAGACTTTTGTGGCTTTTTGTGTAAGAGAGGTATGGGAGATGAAGACTTTTGTGGTTGCTTGGAAAAAGAGATGGAAGTGATGTGTACTTGACATGTGATGGATTGATGGGTGATTGATTGATGGGATTGATGTGATTAATGTGACACATCGTAGAGATTCTCTTGGGTTTCGCAACGCGCGGCGTTTTCTCGCACCGAACGTTGGCCCACATCACTTGATCAGGGTATCGCCTCAGTGCGCGAGTCACGGCGTCGGAACCGCAACGACGGTGCGGTCGCTATGGTATTGGTCTCTGGTTGAGTCGACTCGGGTTGTTGGCACATGAATCAGGGTCGCGCGTCGATATCGATTAAGGGTCGAAGGTCACCGAAATTCGACTGGTAAGACCACGGAAGTGTACGAAAAGGTACAGACCAAAATACGGGTCTTACAAAATCTATCAACCTGGACCAACACATTCTCGATGATCCCTCTTGGTACACGAATAGAACGATCAGCAAGTTGTAGTATGGTTCGAGTGGGTTTTAATTCACCCAAACTCAACTATTGGTATACCGAGTAGGGAATCAGATTGACGCTTGCTCCTAAGTTAAGAAGTGTGTGATCAATTCGATAGTTTTCGATTACACATGATATGGTTGGGCAAGTGGGATCCTTGAATTTTTGTGGCACATCGTATTTCAGGATGGTACTCACTTTCTCAGTTAAGGAAATTTTCTTTTGAACACTTTTTCATCGTTTGGTTGTGCATAAGTCTTTTAGGAATTTAGCATATAAAGGTATCTATTTTACAACATCAAGCAGAGGAATGTTGACTTTCACTTGTTTCAACACCTCTAGGATATCCTGAGAGTTAGAGAGACGTTTTGGTTCAACCAACCGTTGGGGAAACGGAGCAACTGGCTTTTCTAGAGGTTCCGGTTTAAATTTTTATGGAGCGCCACTAGATCCATTATTGTTGTCCTCTTCTGGTTCTTGAGGCTTTTCGGGCCTAACCGGAAGGGTTTTATCAATAACCTTCCCACTCCTAAGAGTGGTGATGGATTTAGCATGCCCCATTTGATTTGAAGAGCTGGAATTACTTGTCTCGTATTGCGGTTTAGGATTGAGGATTGGTTGTGCAGGAAGCATCCCCTTTTCTATAGCCGTCATACATGAATCTATCTTTTGTATAAAATTCTGCATTATCTGCGTCAGCTCTTGCACAGAATTTTGAGCCGGTTCTTCTTGAGGTCTCCCCTAATTTGGATTTTGATTGAAGAAACCTTGAGGGGTAGCAGTTTGTCCGTTCCTCCAACTAAAATTTGGATGATTTTTTCAGCCAGGATTGTACGTTTTAGAGGGTGGTCCATTGAAAGGTCTTTGATAGTTATTTACGGCATTAGATTGTTCATTCAATACTTCTCGAAAGGCAGGTATTGAAGGATAATTTTCAGTAGTATGAATGTTGCAATCACAGATGCCGCAAACACTTTCATTAACCTTTTTCCTTCTTTTCTTCCATGGCCTCAAATTTTCTGATGAGATTGTCCACCTTAGCGTTAAGATCATCATCCTCTTTCAGGAGATATATTCCTCCTTTTTCCCTTGAATGAGTCGGCCTAGACGTAGTATTCATCCTTGGGTAATAGTCCCATGATTGTGTTTTTTCAGCGAGACTATCGAGGTAATCCCATACCTCGTCGACATTTTTATTGATGAATTCTCCGTTACACATTGTCTCGACCATTTGGCGCATGGAAGATGTTAGCCCATCATAGAAAAAATTCATAATTCGCCATATTTCAAAGCTATGTTGTGGGCATGCATTAACCAGATCCTTGAACCTTTCCCAACATTGGAAGAATGTTTCATCTTCCTTTTAGGCAAAGTTTATGATTGCTCTCCTGAGGGTAATTGTCTTATGATGTGGGAAAAATTTCTTTATAAATTCCCTCTGCATATCATTCCATGTGCCAATGGATCTAGGATGCAGTGAATGTAACCACGTCTTGACTTTTTCTTTTAATGAAAATGGAAAGAGTTTCAGCCTAATTGTATCTTCAGATACATTAGGGAAATATAAGGTGCCTATGATTTCGTCGAACTCTTTCAGATGCAAGTATGGTTCTTCAGATGCAAGCCCATGGAACTTGGGAAGGAGTTGGATAACCCCTGGCTTGATGTCCATATGTCCCATATTCTTAGGATAAATCATGCATGAGGGCGTACTCACCCCCGCCGGTTGTAAATAATCTCATAAAGTACGAGGCGGGGGTGCCTGATGCACCTCATTCTCATCATGTACTTCCTCAACCCTAGGTTAGGGTAGTGTTTGAGGTTAATTTTCAGCCATAACCTCCTCTAACTCAGGAGAATTCAAGTGGTGTCTAGTCCTGCCATGGACAGTCAACCCCTCAACTAATCTTCCTTCAGTCACGAGACGTCGAGTGTTGTCGCGTGCCCACTGGGGCATAAAACACACTCAGCCCTCAAATTCTAACTTAAACCTAAGAGAAAAGAAGAAGTAGAAATCTAGAAAATAAAAGGGAGAGATGGAAAGAAATTACCAAATTTGAAGTCCTAGGTTAAGAGCCTGCAGAATAAACAAAACAAGTTAGTTTCTAATAATAGAAAATCCTAATTAAAAGTAAACTAATTTCTAGAGAAAAGAAGAAATTCCAAAGAAAGAGAAATTAGAAAGATCTTACTAAATTAGAAGTTTCCTACAAAATAGAAAAATCGGGTTAGTTATAAAAATCAGATAGAATGAAGAATAGCAAGTTTCTAAAGTCAGGAAAAAAATTTCTAGCAAGGAAAATAACTAAGCTTCTAAAACTAGAATTAAAAAATTCTAAAAAGAAAATCTAATCTTAAAATAATCCTGAAACTAATTAATTTCAAAAAACCGTAGCCATCAGTCCCGCGCAACGGCTCCAAAAACTTGTTCACTCCCCAAGTGCAGGGTTGTGATGTAGTAATAACTCAGTAAGACCGAGGTCGAATCCCAAGGGACTGAAACTGTACGTTATCTAAAACTAATTAGAACTAGAACTAGAATGAGATGAAATCTAAATTAAATAAATTTTAATGAAGAATTGTGAGATTATTATCTAAAACTTAAGAGGAATCAGAGATAGAAAACTAGGGATTCAGAGGATCCACTTATAGAGATCAGGGAGATCTTATGCCTGTTTCATGAAACATGGAAATTAACTGAACTGTCATTGATCTAGTTTCAAAAGATGAAAGGTATATGAATTAGAATGGATTCCATCACCAAACCATGCCCAAAAGACTATGGCAAACAACAGAATTAAACTAATTACCAACCCATCACATGTATGAAGGTTAGGAAGGGTACCGTCATCCGACCATGCCCAGGAGACTATGATGAACAACAGGACTTCCTGACGTCATAAACATAACAAAGCAAAGGAAATACTCAAAGCCTTCGCAGACCCATTGTAATTTTAGTCACAACAGACCATTAAAAACTAAGAACATTCCATTAATAATCAGCTAAAATCAAACTCTGTTCTTAAATTAAATCAAAGGCATAAGTAAAATCCCCCATTACACTACAAGCTTCACCTCTTAGCCCTAGCTAAGAGGTTTAGCTACACATGAATAAACTAAACCTTAAACGAAATAATGAAGAAAATAAATAAACAAATAAAAAACTCTAAACTACTCCCTCTCTTGCATTCCACGTCCCAAGCATCTGCCGTCTCTAGATCTCCCTCCTTTCTTCCTGGTTTCTAACCGTCCCCGTAGCCGCCCCATTCTCTTTCTCTTTTATAGCCTTAGGAGAGTCGGTCGGGTAGCAGAACCGACCTTTGTTTTCGCAGAAAAACTTCACGCGCACGCTCAGATTTTCGCAGCAAGAAACGCAAGAAAGGCTGCGTTTGGATTGATATTCAAAATTGTATATAGCCAAAAAACCTATTTTAGCTGTGTGCTTGGGGTAAAGACCCCCTGACTGAGCATGTAGACGGTCTGGATCATGGATCCGATCGTGCCCTTGATCACATAATGGCCCACTGCGTCTGATTTTTACGGACGCAGGGGCTGCGGAAACAAGAGCCGTTGACGTGTTTGGTGGGCCCCCTTCACTTGTCTTTCGAGAAATCTAAGCCGTCCATTAGCTTCAGGGTGAAAAACCGTTCGAGAAGGCCAAGAATGAGTTGATTTAGGTGTGGTCCACCAGAGATCTCACCCGACCGTTCGTCTGGTGTTTGAACGGTTAGAATATCTCACATGCTTCTTCTTGAGAAGTTTTCACCTAGGTGACGGTTTCAGCCCCCCTCCAAACATGATGAACGGACTCGATCGTCGAGTTGTACAACGATGGTGGGCCACTGATGGATCAGCGGATGCCGCAAATGTAAACAGAGCTCCGTTCTCTGTTTGAAAACCAGGCAGGCGCGGTCGTCACGCGGTTTGACTGCGTCAGTGGTCTGGTGCATCACGAGTGGCCGTGCACTGTGTGCACGCTCATTACATAAGGTGAGTCCCTTGATGTTTTTTTTATAAAATTCACACCGACCATCTTCTTATTCATCTCATTTTAACCGTTGAACTCAAACTTGAAGCAGATCCAAAGATCAGGTGGGTCTAAAATTGCTGATGTATGAGCTGATATGCCTGTTGGGCCACTTCCACAACGATCCAATGGTTGAAATTTGATGTATACGGTTAATTTAGGGTCTTCATGCCATGTATATAGTTTCAAACTGAACGGATGGTTGGAACCATGTGATCTTGCGTTCTGGGCTAATTTCGAGCCATTTGAACTTCAGTTTCTCAATTTTCTCGGATCTCTGATGTGTAAATCTATCGATATTGGTCCCCTGAAGTCCGTCCCTTGCCTTGGTGAATTCTGAATGTTAAATCCATACTTTTAGCCTCCTTTTTCAACTTAAGCTCCTAAATTCAACCTGCAGTATAAACACGATTAAATCGGCCTTTAAACAGTATCTTATATGTAAATTCAGGAAATAATCAGGGTCTAATATGAAATATTTGACCCTCAATAAGGATGTGACAATAGCATGCACATTTGACGGAAGAGCACTCGCGAAAGCCCCTGGATACCTTCAAAGATGTAGCCCTCGTATTCACTGGCATGCTCAAGGTTATCCACCAATGCATCATAGACTTTCTGTGGGCAATTCTCGGGACCAGGTTTGTTGTGGAGATAGATGACATCCAAAGTGAAGAGGTTCTGGCTTACTGGCCATTGATGTTGTGGGGGCACGGATGATCGGCAGTATATGAGGACCTGTGATGAAATCGAAAACATGGCAAGTTAGATTTATTAGTCGAGTGTACCAGCAGTAAAAATTCATATCACGAGTCAGATGATGCAGTAAAAACTCATATCATGAGTTAGATGACACAACAACTCAATCCAATAAATGACTCCCATCTCACAAACTCTAAGATTGATCTTCTCTTATTGAAGTCATTCACCTAACACAACAATATTTGAAACAAACCTACATGAATCATTAGTCACAACCTGCACAAATCATTCATCTCATTCATCACCATCCATTTACTCTATTGATTGATCATCACAATAGCCTTCCATATACTCAATCACCACCTCATACTTGAAAGCTCCCATAACTCACATCAACTAAAGTTCTGATCTGTGTCAACCTGGCAAGCAAGTGCATAGCGATTGGAAATATACCTAACCATGTTGCAGACAGGATTATAGCAATTTTTTGAACAGGTGGGTAGGATGATTTCTATTGCAATAAAAAGCCCACAAATCATCCATTTATGATGCAAATACAGGTATCGCTGGAATTTTTGCTAGCAGCTTGTAAAAATAAAATAAGACATTGTTCAAATTCTGTTGTGAACCGACAATGAAAGGTATCAATAGAAACTAGTATTTTTTCTTAAAATTATGGCAAACAGCTCCTGCAGAATAGATAGATCAAGCCTCAGATTATGCAGAAACTGGTAGCAAATCAGCCACCTGAATCCTTGGATGTCGATTCGACTATGCTGCTGGAATTTTTCTACAGTATTTCCTTGCCCAGTCCTGAAAATGCATACTTACAACCCACAGGAAAAAAAGAAAAAGAAAAGTCTGAGGATTCCCCTACACCTCATGCTTATAAAATAGCTTTTTTTCTTCATCTTCAATTACACTCCATACAGAACTCTCCTCTTAACTTTCAAACTTACAATCCTGATAAAACAGAAATTGAAACTAATAAAGACTCTTACTAAAATTAGAAACTGACTTTGACTTCTAGTAACTACTATCATAAACTGAATATAATTTGAAACTATCTTTGACTTGTTGCAATTACTTAGTTGAGAAAAATTTGCTTATAAGGCCTTTCATTCCAAACCCCTAGTCCCCAAGAAACCCTATGCTAAAGGTGGGGTTACTTTGTTAAAGACCAAGACAATCATCCCCCTTGAGAGTGGTGGAATGCATCTCTTTACTCGCTTACTGTATTGGTAATTTCCATACAGACTTTCCTCCCTTCTTAAAACATTTCCTCTAGCCTTACCATCCACCACTAGTTACATTTGCATAAAAGGTAGTTAGATATCTTCTCATACTACCTCTGGAATATGATAATTGTCAAATTTTTTTACCCATCAACTGCAGAGGAGAGGATCATTGCCTCCACAAGAGATTATGCAGGCAGTAACATGGGAATAAACAACCTATTACAATGGCAGAAATAAACGGTATCTACCGTCTTTTTTTTTTTTTTTTTAAAGCAACAGGATTTATATAAAAACGGAGGAAGGAAACAAGGGGGGCTACTGAGATTTGGTCGATCCAGAACCAAAAAACAAAAACATTACAACAAGCCTAAAAAGAGAGTTAAAATCTCTAAGAGTAGTTGAAGAAGCCTAAAACCCTTCAAGAAAACCTTTGATTGCCCATTCCTCTCAAAAAACCCTTCAAGAAAAAGATGATGTTATGGTCAAAACATGGGAACCCCTTCTTATGAGGCTATGACCACTTGGAATCTAACCATCTTCCCTAATTCCATTTGTTAGCAAGAACATAACAGTCAGAAAATCCATATCTGTTGGCAACAAGATGATGCCATATCCGTTAAAGATAGATGACATCCAAATTCTTTCCTTTCATGAAGAGATATTCAAGTTCAAATATAGATCACCCACAAAAGAAGGGAAAAAATCAAATCTTTCCCCGATTTACAAGAATAATTCAAAAGCAATCCAAACACAAACAGATATTAATCTCCCCCAATAGGAGATTCCTTGCTTTTATGCAGAGAAATTTCAAGTTCATGTCTGTATTACACATAACATATCTATATAGCATAAACAAATCACAAATAACAACAGAATGTTTTTTGTGCAAAAAGTAGATTGATTTGTTGATGGAAAATATTCATACAAATGCAAATAAAAACCAGATAAAAAAGTGAAGAACCTGTAAGAAGCTGCACTTTTGGTACGGTTATGATGAGGACATAATTAATCCAACACACATAATGCAATACTACACTTTTGTCATGCCCCAAACTCAAAAATCGGATTCACAGGAATCCCGATCACCGAATCCGGTGCCGACAGCCTCCGTAGTACCCCATTCTCGGCTCCTAGCATTCATATACCAGATTTTCGATCCTGATATCCTACAAGGAGGATTTTTTTTTTTTTGTACATTTTACTAGTAATAAGCATAACCACAAGTTTACCCAAATCATAAAGGCAACATCATCATCACATATCCACTAATATAATCATTTGAATACAATGTTGAAAGGGAAATATATATGTCAAAATCAAAGCTCCAGAAAATAGCTGCACGCTCTAAGCTCAATGCTGCTGCAACCTAACATCACCTGCACGCATCTATCGTACATAAGCTTATAGAAAGCTTAGAGGGTGGTGTAAGTGTGTGCACGAGATAAGTGTCAAGTATTCAATACAATATCATAATCATACAATACCGGAAAGCTATTAATCCATAAACCATACAATGACTGAATAAGCAGAAACACTGATAAGAGTAGGAATTATCAGCGTAAACAGAAATACTGACAAAATTATAATCATGCGATAACAGAATAAGCGGAAGTATGAACAAGTTCATAAGTTAATCAATATTAGAATAAGCAATATAGGACAGCTATGCAAATGATGAGTCATAGATAATCAAATGTCGAATGACAAGGATATAATGTTATACACAATTCGAAAGAGCTAACAAATATCATCACTCTCATCTAAGTCACAGGAATACAGAAACATAACAACCCACAATGCCACACGCTAAGATGTAATGGAATATACAGTATATGGTGCTAATGGAATGACCATGCTGGAGTGTGATGTTGGGATGCTAGTACGTAGTATCGCAGGCTACGAGGTTGTAACACCCCGGATTTTTGCCAACCTGGGGTTAGACGTCCTTAGGCAATGGGTCAACCTCATCACTCTTAGGAATCAATTCCAAAGCCAAAGAAATCACTTAGAACTAAATTCCTTTAGAAATTAAGCGTAAGTTAGCTAGCGCTACGCTAGAATGGTTGTGAAATTGTCCCTGATCACTTTAAATACGTTCTACAAGACCCAAAACTTGTACAATCGTTGATGCTACGTTACCCTAAAATCCAGGATTAAACTCTAAACCGGGTTGTTCTCGAGAACCCTTTGAAACTTTGTATTGGATCTAGACCGCGCGTCGAAAGTCCGATACCTACAATCTTAGACAGTTATGACCGCTTAGCTGGACTTGACAACCGTTTCGAAAATCAAGGCCAACCGACGTTCAGAGGCTATTTCATTGAGCTTGGAGTGAAGAGAGTGAGAATGGGGTTAGATTTGGAAATTTTAATCCAAATCTGGCACGTGACTTGGCGCGTTATTATTAAGCGTTCTGACCGTCAGAATTCAGCCAAATTACACCCTCGGATCAGAAAAAATTTCTCTTTCATATTATGTGACTTGTAGACTTGATTTAGGTGCGATGACCGCTGAACTGAAATTGGACCGCCACGTGCGATCTGCGAACTCTGCCAAACTAAAAACTTGGTGTGAGAAACATCCAGTATCCTTGAGCTTAAGTACGACCGCATTCGGCCAGGGGACCTCCAGAAATGCTCCGTTGAGATGGAACAGTCCGTATTTGGACATAAAATAAGTATACCTTGTTTCCAAGCCTAATTAGGGAAGGTTTTAGCCTATATAAGGACTTTAAACCCTCACTTATCTCACCCATCCGAATTTGCTAGAAATCCTAGCTAAAGAGATATAAAAAGTGAGAGATTGTGAGAGAGTGTGGGAGAGATCTTCCCGCCACTTGCTACTGCTACTACACGTGCTAAAGCAACGCACTCCAATCACTTTTTCGGTGATTCCAACGCACTTCTAGGTAAGAAAAACCCTAACCACTTGCTGATTTAGGGATTTCTTCGATTCAAATAGCAAAGTAGCTGATGTACTTGTGCATTAGGTCATATTGACGCCGTTGACGAAGCGTATGCATTCGATTCGAATCGATACACGTCTAGGGCAAAAGGTGAGAATTTTAGACGCTTTGATTGACTGATTTCAAAGTTTTCAATGTCGTTTAATAGTAGATTATCGACGGCAACGCCATTTTATATGTACAACATGTTGTCCGTTTTCCGTTTCGTAAACGTACGATAAATATGAGATTTAGGGTATTTTAGTCATTTGTAGGAAATACTGCTTACGTCCATATTTTGATAAAATGTTTGCCATGGCTATTTATCGTGTTAGAATATTAGGAATACGTGCATGATTGGTTTGGCGAAGAGATTCGCCCTTAAGCACACTTTGAGTCGACATACGCTATGTAGACTAAAGTGTGTAGTCTAAGTGTTTGTATAAATGTTTGTATTAGTATATATTGAGTAAATGGTGTTGTGTATGAGTTTTGAGATTGAATTCTCAAGTAATATGCTGATGTAAATGATTTCCATCATGTTGGCTATATGTATTGATTTCATTATATACATGAAATGCATGTGTGGGATGATTTGCTTAAGTTGTATGTTATAACATGTGTCAACATGCTTACAATGTTGTACTTCATTTCTGTTACTCACATATGCTTTGCACAAATGCTTGGGGTTATGACCTAGTCCAAGCAGTCGGTAATGGATCGAATTCATGGTTGGTTTCTATGTACCACAGAAGAGGCGTTGATGAACGCGAGTCGTGTTTTGGGTTGGCGGCAGTGGTTAGGCCACACGAAGTATTTCATGCACTTCATGTCATTCAACTTGAGATGCGTTCATGCTAGTCGAGCCCGTCAAGTAACCCGACTGGCCATTGTATGTTCACCATGTATGAGTCATAACTGCTTGAGCCTAGGGTACTGAACTTACCATTGAAAATTCTATTAACCATAGTACCTTGATCCATAAAGACTCATGAGCCGGGCATGGTGGTATGGGACACCGTGGTTGAGCTGTCGGTCTACGCTAGGGCCACAAACCTCCCCGTAGTGACCAGTGAGCACCCTACTCTGAGTAGATTATGGTGGTATGGGATACTATATTCTTGCTGTCGGCCTATACTGATCAGGTGACGAGCCCTTTGTAGTGACCTTGAGTTTATCCTGACACCGCATGAGGGCGACGAGTCCTGATGCAGTCTTAAGGATAATTAGGCCTGTATTGATAAGGTGATGGGGGAGCGGTGCAACGAGTGCGAGCAACAGCCCTGGCAGCCCTTGCAGCGACCTACAAATATAACATCATATGAGATTACTAGGAGTGACGACCCTAGACAAGATCTGTGTTGGGATTGATATAAGCAAGGTACCCTAGTTTCCCAATCCTGCTATATGAAAAGGACTAATAACAACTTGATAATCATTATCCATATCGCATTGCATTTGTCTGGAAGATGTGGAGCACTGCGGGAAGAAAGTATACCGCGGACGCAGATGGTGCCGTATGAGGGAGTATATCGGTGAGGGCATCCATCATGTCATTTCATGCATACATTAACAAAAGAATCTAGGAATGTTTGTTTCATTGCTTTACTATTATCGCGTGATTGATTTAAGAATGTGTTAATCTTTGCTCTATTATTTCACTGAGTTAGCTACTCACTCCCACGTTACGGGATGGTGTTTCGAACACCCACCAGTCCCTATTTTAGTTACAGATGATGGCGCTGCTTGTGAAGCGCTGGACTTGTATGAGGATGGGGAGGACTTCTCCTCTGTGTTTGGATCGACGGGATTACAGGGAGGTTGATTAAATGCCTTGACACTTGTCATTTTATATTATTGGAGCACTCATGTATATTCTTTTCTTTCCATTTTTAGAGTATACATGTAGTTAATTAACCTGGTAACATGTTCACACTCTGAAGACTTACAATCAATTATATATTTTATGTATTTATCAGTCTTTCGCTTGCTAATTTAACTATCTCTAGAGTATGATATGTTGTTTTGGCTTAGTCTCGATCTTGTTTAATGTCATTCTACAGACAACATGCATTTATCATTATCTATGTTGCATAAGTGACGTTCTAGAACTCGGGAGTTGGGTTTCTACCCGACCCCCAATTTTCAGGATGTTACAGGGGTCCACCACAAGGAACCACTATCCAAACCAGTCCCATACCTAAATTTGGATAGTCTGCTCAACGTGGTAAACTCCTGATCTTAGGTTAGTCACGCGCCCAACCGAAATCCTTGCCATAACAAAGATACACAACAATTAGTTGCGCACGACCAGCCCGAGTGGATAGTGAATGGATGAATGAATGAGTATACAACTCCTACTCAGTAGCCTGTTAGCACAGTAGCCTGCCAACGGCTGGTAGCTCACCCAGGCCTCAGCCCCGCCCACATCACACCCGCCCACATCAGCGTCCGCCCACGTGCGCCCGCCCACATGCACAACAGTGACGGGGTGTCATAATATCATGTCAGTCCTCATATCAGTACGGTTCCTCTCTGAAAAAATCACCGGGGTCTATTACACTTTACATCACCTGCCGCCCCAATCAAGCGCACAACTGGGTAAGTAGAAAAGACCTCACTATCCACCTGTCAGTAGTCTGCCAGTACCTACCCGGCTCACCGATAGCGGATCCATTCCTCGAGCTAGTCAAACTCAGCCTAGCCATGCCTACTCCCTCGGGTGGGTAAGGCCGCACCCCCTTCCAACCGACCACGAAACAGTGGAGAGCGTAGCCATCTGGTAATCGGCACTCAACGCTCATCTACCCACTCGGTCTAGACGTTGGAGCATCATCTGGAACTAAGAGAGTGTTTAGAGATTTTCACCCAGAGCCATCTATGGTGGCCTGATGCTCGAACAGATTTTTGGTGTCCCATCTGGCCATCCACGATATGCCTATGGAGGCTACGGCCCTAATGTCACTTGGGCGTACAGTAATCACAACACAATGCAAGATGCATGAGTCATACAATCCAATCATGCATCAATTCTGCGCATGTCATGCGCTCATGTGAGATAATCTCCACCTATCAGGGAGTCTCACATCATCCTGATCAATGACATATGCAATGGTCAATCACATCTCATAACAAACATGCAGATGATGCGAATGGGCATGTATCATGATGTTATGATGTCATATACTCATAAACGATATCAATAACTGACGTCGACAATGTGGACTTTTAACCAACATTGCCCCCAAGGAATGGCCCACATAGAATCAAATATATAATGGGCACATGACCTCACACAAGGGCCAAATATACGAAACAGGTAGGCCCTGGTCATGGGCCTAACACATATCACAATGGGCCTTGCCCATAGGCCTCAAATACATCTGGATAGGTCGCACCCATCGGCCTCAGATATATCACAATGGGCCTCAAATATACTTCGCAGGTGAGTCACATACTTGGGTCTAATACACATCAGTATGGGCTACATCACATAGGCCTAATATACATCACTATGGCCACAACCCATGGGCTTTAAATACACAATAGGTGGGCCCTACACATGGGCCTCAAATATATACCACGGGTGAGCCTTAATAGACGGGTCACCAATACAACAGGATGGGCCTAATGACATGGACCCCATAAATAAATCGAATAGGCCGCACTAATTGGGCCTTACATACATTGCAATGGGCCATGACCCATGGGCCTTATATACATCACAATGGGCCTTGCAACATGGGCCTCATATATATTTAAGGTGGGCCTCAACAACGGGCCTCATACACATCAAGGTGGGCCTTAACAACGGGCCTCATACACATCAAGGTGGGTCTCAACAACGGGCCTCATACACATTAAGGTGGGCCTCAACAACAGGCCTCATATATGGCCTTAGCAACAGGCCACAAATATATCAATATGGGCCTAATCAATCATATGGACTAAATCAATCAAATGGCCGATACGAGCAAGCCGATCAAATGGACCGATACAAATGGGCTGTGCGTCATGGAGTTATACTAAGCATGTTATAAAGTGATGCCCTATCCTTATAACGCAGCTGGCATAGATGGCTTGCATACAACAAGTACGGGCCTACCAATAGGCCCTAGGGAGAGTCGCAATGCGGACATTTAACCAACATTATACTCGCAATGTGGACGTCAAACCAACATTGCTCCCAAGGTATAGCCCGTAGTGAATAACATTACGTAAACCAGGTTGGGATCACACATTGCAATGAACCTTAGGTACACCCCATTGGGCCTTAAATACATCAAATGAGGCATGTCATATGAGCCTTTTACTCATCAAATGGGCCACATCAATGGGCCGCACCAATGGGCCTTATGTGCATTGCAATGGGTCTTAACCCGTGGGCCTTAGATTGCATCAAATGGTTCTCGACCCATGGGCCTTATACATATCAAATGGGCCTAATCCCATGGGCTTTAAAATACATCAAATGGGTCCACTCTATGGGCCTTAAATTACATCAAATGGGCCTAATCTCATGGGCAATGGAACACATCAAATGGGTCCACTCTATGGGCCTTAAATTACATCAAATGGGCCTAATCCCATAGGCCTTGGAACACATCAAATGGGTCCACTCTATGGGCCTTAAATAGTTCAACAACTAGCTACATTCATGGACCCAATTAAATTCAACTGTGGTGGGCCTCAAAAGTGCATTCATTAAGCCCAACATTTAAGGAACTAAAGGTATAAATCATTTCCTCTAAGATCTTTATAATATGGTGGGCCCCACTCC
Organism: Magnolia kwangsiensis; assembly: GCA_037074715.1. Lineage (NCBI taxonomy): Eukaryota > Viridiplantae > Streptophyta > Magnoliopsida > Magnoliales > Magnoliaceae > Magnolia > Magnolia kwangsiensis. The sequence continues at coordinate 154,020,285 of CM073574.1, read as the reverse complement.
TCAAAATTTCAGCCCAAGGCTAGCATAATTATAACATGTTGCTGTCCTAAATTTGGGCACTCCATTGGAGTGGATCCAAGGCCTCTAAAACTCTGAAAATTGAGGGCCAAGGTCCCTCATCATGCATACAATGAGAAGAAACCAAAAAAGGAGGCCCACCATCAGAAGAAATATTTTTGAATTATGATTTTTTTATCAAGGCATATTGCTGGACTGCACAGCAGAAAAAATCTGGTAGTCCAACCATCTTGGCCCATTATTTTGGATAACCAAACGGGGTCACTTCAGGCTGAAATTTCACAGAGTGATACTTCCATAGGTGGGCCACACCCTCACAAAATTTCATAATTTTTAGATATCTCTAAGTATTTTAATTCATTTACATAAATCAATCTCTCCTGAAAATTGGACTGATCTGGACACCATATTATAATGGGCCGGTCCCACCATCACCATGGTGTGTATAGGTGTCCATTGGCCTCAAAATTTTGTAGGTGGGTCATACCATAAGTAGGCCACCCCCCTGAAAACTTTTATAATTTTTAAATACCCATAGTTATTTTAATAAATTTTAAAAATCCAACTGTCCATGGTGGAATGTTGCTGGAACAGTGCATAAAATCCAGACTGTCCACCTCACTTGGACCACACCTTTGGGACCCCAATGAAGGTCATTTGGGGCTGAAATTTAGGGGACATCAAAATGAGATCCTCACTTTTCAGAAAAGTATATTTAATAGGTATGAATAGTCCCCCAAACAGTCCCAAAATCTAGTCCAAAAACAACCAGAAACTGTCCAGAAAATTCTGGACAGCAACATGTACTTAGATAAAATTTATTATATAAGTTAAATAAAAAAAGAAATACATTAATGGGCCACACACATCCAGAAATAAAATGAGGGAAAAGAGAGATAGAAGGACAATCCGGCCATAGGGAAAGGGGCTCCTCCACAATTGAGCCCTCCCAAGATCAATCACACCCGCACATTATACCTAGATTTACATTTACAACATGGATCTTACACATGCATGGCCTATAATTAAAATGCATGGTGAGGATGCCATCTCCACCGTATTTATAAGGTCTATATGACCCAAACATAATATGATATGAAATAAAACTACCATGATGGGGCCCATAGAGAAAGGCCCCATGCATGGATCATGCATGCATAAGGTAGGCCATTAGGCCACAACCATGGGATTGTGTGGGATCTCCACCATTGATTGGTGGATCCTACACTTCCCTCATAAAAGAAAGAAAACATCTAGGCTATAGAAATTAGATTTTTTTATATCTAGAGGAGCACCCACCGTTCGATCTTCTTGCTCCTATGAGTTCCTTAGCACCTTAGCTTTGATTTCAATGGAGGAGATGAGAAATGGATGGTTAGGATGGGAGATCATGGGGAAAGAAAGTGGGCCATACTTGAAGTTTTGAAAGAGAGGAAGAGGCTTGGAGAAATTCTCATACGTATGGGAGGGTTCTTGCTTGGATTTTTTAAACATGAGAAGGAGAGAAGGAGTTGTAAAGGGAGAGAGAGAGAGTGATGGATGGATGGAGTGATAGATGTGTGTAAGAACTTTTTAACTTTTGTGGCCTTTTGTGTAAGAAAGGCATGGGTTTGTAAGAGACTTTTTGACTTTTGAGGCTTTCTTGGGAAAGGTGAAAAAGTAATGTGTACTTGACATGTACTTGACATGTGATGGATTGATGGATTGATTGATTGATGGGATTGATGTGACACATCGTAAAGATTCTCTTAGGTTTCGTAACTAGCGGCGTTTTCTTCGCACCGAACGTTGGCCCACATCTCTTGACCAGGGTATCGCCTCGGCGCGCAAGTCGCGGCATCGGAACCGCAGTGATGACGCGGTCGTTATGGTAATGGTCTTGGGTTGAGTTGGCTCGGGTTGATGGCATACGAATCAGGGTTGCACGTAAATATTGGTTAAGGGTCGAAGGTTGCTAGATTTCAACCGGTAAGACCGCGGAAGTCTATGGAACGGTATGGTCTAGAATACGAGGCTTACAACAAGGTAAACTAAAGTGAAAATAATTTCATTTATAATCCTAGATTGTACATTGTTCCCATTCACTCCTTTCACCAAGTGAAAAAGTAACTAGTAAACTACAAATATGGTGAAAACCCGATGCCTAATGGTCCTGTGAATCAGTCGGATGTGGTGCTCCTCCATCCTTTTGAACACAGCATAATACCTCCTTCAAGGTGCGGAAGATCTTCTGGTTCCATTGCTCTTGTTCGATCTTTTGGGCCTTCATTTCAGCTCTCATTTCAGTTAATTCAGACCGGACTGAGGCCAGGTCTTCTTCTACCCGACCGAATCGCTCACATATAAGCGGAGGGGCCACAAAATCTTTGTCGATGCCCTTTTGCTCATTATCTTCTTCAACCTCCTCATCTTCTTTTTCTTCTTAGCTTCCTCATCTTCTTCATCCCCCAATTCTTCAATACTACCCCGGGGCTGATTAGAGCTTCTGTCAACGCGATTTATGGTGTCTTCGTTGATCACCATAATCGGGTATGGGTCCCCGTCCGGGTACTTGAATCTGTACTGACGTGCCAACTTACAGATTAGATGACCAAAAGGAAGAGCTAATTTTTCTCTCCTTCCTAACGTCGCCTTCACAATATGTGTAAGCACAATGGTGGGGATACATACATTTTCTCCTTGCCCCATCTGATAGAGGAATTCTACCATATACCGAGAAACCTCAGATCAGTTGCTGGATCTCGGGTACACGTTATACGTACATATGTAGTGGAGCAGGTGGTAGTCTTGTGCCAAATATTTGGCTTTGATGCTAATACCTCTTCTCCATTCGACAAGTTTTTCACACAAATGGAGAGCGCGCTCGTCCCTTGCTCCCTTATCCCTTAGATTTTTCTCCTTGATGTGCACAGTGCCGAGCTCCATACCAAGTGCCTTCGTGATTTCTTTCACACCAATTTCATACAATTGTCTGTTAATGCTAACTTTGAATCCAAGAGGTTTGATCTTGGCCTCAACAATTCATACGTAGAATGCTCGCACTAAATCTTCACTCGCGACCTCTGTTGCATCAAACATCGCTCCCCAACCATTGTCAGCGATTCGGTCGAGCAAGAGATACATACTGTAAGACCTGTATCCTAGACCGTATCGTTCGGTAGACTTCCACGGTCTTTCCGGTCGAATCCCAGCAACCTCGACCCTTAACCGGCATTTGCTCGCAACCCTGATTCATACGCCGTTAACCCGAGTCGACTCAACCCGAGACTTATACCCTAGTGACCGCGTCGTCGCCGCGGTTCTAATGCCGCATCTCGCGCGCCGAGGCGATACCTAGGCCAGGAGATGTGGTCCCGCGTTCAATTCGAGAAAACGTCGCGCATTTATAAACTCAAGATAATCTTTCAAATCAATCACATCACATCACATCAGTCAAGTATCACATTACATCAATCATGTACCACATCGCATCTCATGTCAAAGTACAACCCCATCCCCAAGTAACCCCAAAGTCAAACTCCCTCTTACACAAAGTACACCCACCACATCACTCACCCATCTCCCTCTTTCAATCTCTCTCTCTCTCACTCCCTCTCCCTCATTCTCTCCAAGCAACCATCCATGGCTTCCATGGGAGAGAAATTAGTGTGGCCAACCTTCCTACCTTCCATTTCCACCGTCCAAGTCCGATCTCAACCGTTGAAGTCCATCCATTCGAGCTCTAGATCGCATTGGCGAAAGAAGGAAGAAGAGATCTTGAGGTGAGTGCTTCTTTCTTTCTTTCTCTCTCTTTTTCTTTTATTTTGTGGGTGAATTTGGATCCATGTTTCCTTTTTATTATGTATTTGTCTTGTGATTTAAGGGCCCATATTTGGTAGGACCCATCTTGATGTATGTGTTATGATCTTATGAGGGGCCCATAGTGGCGGGGTCCCTCCTCTACTTCGATCTCCGTCTCTCTCTCTCTCTCTCTTATTGTTTAATGGCCCACCTAATGTGTGTATTTTTCGGGCCATCCAGACGATGCTGGACCCACCTTAATGTGGTGATAGATGCACCTTGATGTGTGTGTGGTGTCCACACCATCCAGCAGTGGAAACCTTGCTGTGATGTATGTGTACTATCCATGCTACCTAGCAGTCGTGACCCCACTTGGTGTATATGTATTATATCTACACCGTTCATCTGTGCTAGATATGGATGGACGGTGTTGTGGACCACCATGATGCACGAGTTTTAAATCCACCTTCTCCACCTGACGGACGAGTGGCAGGTAGCTGCTGTAGGGTGCCAGCAACTTGGTGGACTGCATCCATGTGAGACGCCACATGATGGATGTGTTTCATCCTATCGTCCATCACCTGGATGGTAACAACCAGAACTGTACAGCTGTCCAGCTGGTGGGCCACGTGTTGTGGGGCCAAACCCTGCTGTATCTATTGTATCCTCACCGTCTATCAAGGATGGTGAGATCCACCATGATTTGTGGATTTAAATCCACATCGTCCGCCAGTCGTGGGCCCACCTTTAATGTGTTTTGGATCCAAGCCGCTCACTTGCTGGGTCCCGTACTTTTCTGCTGCCCTGCACGTCAGCAGTAGTGGGTCCCTGCTTGAGGTACTTGTTATATCCTAACTGTTGATCCGTGTGGGACCCACACGTGGGGTTTATCCACACCATCAGCAGAGTTTGTGGGTCCCACCTCGATTATATGGGTATCATCCACACCGTCCAGTGGTCTGGAAGGTGGGGACCACCCTTATTCAGGTGTTTTACATCTAGGCCATCCAGGGCCTGAATGCTGGTTGTCCTGAGTAAATAAAATAAAATAAAAATATAACATTATATAAAATAAATAATATTATATAAATATAAGTGTTATCCTCACCGTCCAGTCCTCTAGACGGTGGGACCCACCCAATGTATACATTTTATATCCAATCGTCCATCTGCTGGACCACCAGCTGCTTAGCTGTATTGGCGTCAGCAGGAGGTACGTGTTATATCTTGTCCGTCCATTTAGAGAGATCATTGCAAGGCTAGCTCGCTGGACAGATCCATCGTCCATCAGGTGTGGGACCGCCTTGATGTATTTGTTTTATATCTCCACCGTCCATTTATGGACAGGTGGAAGTCCTCTTGATGAGTGTTGTCCACGTGGACACCACAGGATGTATGTACTTTATATTCTCACCGTCCAGCTCTTTGGACGGTGGAATCCATCGTAATGTTGTATTTTATCCTCACCGTGGGATCTTCCATGATGCTTGTATGTCATCCACACCGTGCATTCGCGAACCCACCTTGATATGTATAGATCCTAGCCGTTCATCTATTGGGTCCCGTGCCAAGTTTTGGGGCCGCTGATGTATGGGTTTATATCAACGCCGTCCATCCCAACGTCCAGTGTCTGGACGCTGGACATGCGGGATGGTTGTTAATATTGTATATAGTAATATAATATAATATTATATATAATATATATTTTATATCATGTGGTGGTGGCCCCACGTGGGACGCACCTTGATATCGGCAATGGATTGGTTGGTGTACACCACACCAGCAAACTACTGGTGGGCCCGCCGCTGGACTGACGTCAGCAGATTCTGTGGGTCCCACGTGATGTATTTGTTTCATTCACACCATCCAAATCATCTAGACGATGTTGGACTTAATGGAGGTACTATGTGAGCCACACCGTGATGTATCTGTCAGCCATGCCATTCATCTATATTTTGGATGGGCAGGGCCCACTTTGAAGACGTGTTGTATATTTGCACGTCCATCCATTTTTCCTTGTCAGTGGGTGGGACCCACCCTGATGTATTTATTACATCCACACCATCCAGATTTGTACTGGACGGTGCTGGACACGGTTTGGATGGTGCTGATACACATGGACAATGTTTAGATGGTGTTGATGCACCTGGACACAGTTTGGATGGTGTTGATTTATATGGACAATGCTTAGATGGTGCTGATGCACCTGGACACAATTTGGATGGTGTTGATTTATATGGACAATGTTTAGATGGATTGATAGTGTACAATGATACACATGATAATCCTATAACTATTGAAATGAATTTTTGTGTAATCCAAGCCCACTTGAGGCCCATTGGTGTGGCCAATCTATGAGGCTCATCTGATGTATTTTTTTTAGTCCATGTGCGGGGCCCACTTGTTTATATTTTGGCCCATGTGATAGATCCCACTTACCTTGTATTTTGAGGCCCATGTGATAAGGCCCACCTGCCTTGTATTTAAGGCCCATATGATGGGGCCCACCTGCTTGAATCTAAGGCCTATGGGCAAGGCCCATTATGATGTACTCGAGGCCTATGGGTAAGGCCCATTGGGATCTATTCATCGCCTAAGGGTAAGGCCTATTGTGATATGTATTAGGCCCAGATGTGTGGTCCACTTGATGTATTCGAGGCCCAGGTGCATGGCCCATTTAATGCATATGAGACCCATGTGTAGGGCCCGCATGTTGTGTTTAAGGCCCATGTGCAGGGCCCACCTATCGTGTATATGAGACCCATTAATGCGGTCCACTTGATGTATATTGAGGCGCATGAGTCATAGCCCATTATGATATATTTGAGGACCATGGGTCGTGGCCCATGGTGATGTATATTAGGCCCGTGTATTCGGCCCATTGTGATGTATATTAGATCCTTGTATGAGGTCGGGGGTCCACTGTATGTTCAGCCCTATGTGGGCCACTCCTTGGGATTAATGATGGTTAAATGTCCACATTGATGTGTGATGATGGTTAAACGTCCATATTGTGACCCTCCCTTAGGTCCTTTGTCAGGCCGAGTATCGAGACCGATTATCATGACCGACTGATGATTCCGATTGACATGACCGATTTACCGATTCCAACTGTCATGGGTAATTGCTGATTAGCGATCGAGGCTGATTATTATGACCGATTGTCGATTATTGATTGACGTGGCCGATTTTCGACTCTGCTTATCGTGGCCGATTGACCGATTACCAATCGAGGCCAATTATCGTGACCGATTACCGATCGTGGCCGATTATCGATTGACGTGGCCGATTATCGACTCTGCTTATCGTGATCGATTGACCGATTACCAATCGAGGCCGATTATCGTGATCGATTACCGATCGTGGCCGATTATAGATTGACGTGGCCGATTGCCGATTCTGCTTGTTATGGCCGGTTGATCGATTCTGATTATCGAGGCCAATTATCGATCGAGGCCAATTATCATGGCCGATTGTCAATTCCGATTGTCATGGCTGATCACCGATTCTGATTGTCGAGGCCCAATGTGATGTATATGCGAGCCGTATTTGAGGCCCGTTGTGATGTGTATCCAGCCCGTGTTTAAGGCCCGACGTGATGTATATGAGGCTTATGTGATGAGGCCCAATGTGATGCATTTGAGGGCTAGGCGATGGAACCCATTATAAAGTAAGTTAGGCCCATGTGAAAGGCTCATCATGATGTATATTAAACTCTTGAATGAGGCCCATGGTATTATATATTTGGCCCTTGTGTGAGGCCATGAGTCCACTAAATGTTAGGCTTTATGTGGGCCGTTCCTTGGGGGACAATGTTGGTTAAATATCCACGTTGTAGATGTCGATTGTTAATGCCTATTATTGATACCGGTTATGAGTATGTGACTGCATAGTATCATGATACATGCCCATACGCATCATCTACATGTCTGTTATGAGATATGATTGACCATTGCATATATCATAGTGTTGGTTGTTATGAGACTCCCTGATAGGTGGAGATTGTCTCACATGAGTGCACGATATGCGCATGATTGATGCATGACTGGATTACATGACTCATGCATCTTACATTGCATTGTGTTGTACTGTACACCCTAGCGACATCAGGGTCGTAGCCTCCCAGGCATTTCGTGGATGGCCAGATGGGATACCAGAAATCTGTTCTACATGGGGTGCTATAGATATCCCTGGGTGAAAGTCCTTAAACCCTCTTAGTTCTAGAGGTTACTCCAACGTCTACACCGAGTGGGTAGATGAGCATTGAGTGTCGATTACCAGATGGCTGCGCTCTCCACTGTGTCGTGGTCGGTTTGAAGGGGGTGCGGCCTTACCTGCCCGAGAGAAGGGGGCAATGCTAGGCTGAGTCTGACCAGCTCGAGGAATGGGTCCGCTATAAACGAGTCGGGCCCGATATTGGTAGGCGGATAGTGAGGTCTCTTCCACTCACCTTATTGCGCGCGATGGGAAGGCAATGTGGTTTGGAGTGTAATAGACCCCGGTGATTTCCCAGAGAGGAACCGTACTGATATGTGGACTTATTGGATACGAGTCGCATACTCATTCATTCATTCACTCACTATCCACTTGGGCTGGTGGTGCGCAACTAATTATTGTGTACCTTCGTTATGGCAAGAATTTCGGTTGGGCGCGCGACTAACCTGAGATCAAGAGTTTACCACGTTGAGTCTGACTATCCAAATTTAGGTATGGGACTGGTTTGGATAGAAGTCCATTGTGGCGGACACCGTATCCTGCGATACCACGTACTATCATCCCGACTTCACACCCCAAGCATGGTCATTTCATTCGCATCACATATTACATTACATCCTCGGCATCTGATATTTTACTCTTTATGACTCCTTAGTGCATAGCTATTTTATATTGTATATTCTGATATTGATTGACTTATGAACTTATCCATACTTCCGCTTACTCTGTCATTGTATGATTTATGATCTTGTCAGTATTTCTACTTATTTCGATAATGTACGATTTATGAATTACCAGTAATTTCGGTATTGTATGATGATGGTATTGTATTGAATACTTGACACTTACTTTGTGTACACACTTACACCACCCTTTAAGCTTTTTATAAGCTTATGCACAATAGATGCGTGCAGGTGATGTTAGGCTGCAGCAGTGTTGAGCTTGATGCGTGCGGTGTTCTTCTGGAGCTTGATTCTCTATTTTATGTATTTCCCTTTCAGTATTGTATTCAAATGATTATATTAGTGGATATGTGATGACGATGTTGCCGTTGTGAATTGGGTAATCTTGTGGTTATGCTTATTACTAGTTAAATGTACATTTCAAAAAAAAAAAAAAAACATCCTCCTTGTAGGATCCTAGGATCGGAATCTGGCATATGAATGCTAGGAGCCGAGAATGGGGTACTACGGAGGCTGTCAGCATCAGATTCGACGATCGAGATTCCTATGAATCCGATTTCTGGATTTGGGGCGTGACACGTACCAAACATGTTATTATCCACATCTGCCTCGAACACGACCTTTCGATCCGTGAATCTTTCGAATTCAATGCCGGGCGGGATGACTCGCTTAGGGGATGTTCGTGGGTCAAATTCTCTCTTCGACCTCTTCTGGAGGACCGGTCCCACATTATCATCATCGTGTTTGTCGAAGCTTCTATCACGGCGGCGGCGCGGTTGCTCGCTCGATTTTTCCTTCGATATTGTCCGATGGCTTGGCCCCGCTTCATCGTGGGTCGCTCTTTTCTTTCCCATGAGGGAAAGCACCAACGTAACGGTGAATAAGGAAGAGAGAGTTGCAAGGAGGCTCATCTTTCTTCCTTGGTAGCTGATGGAGATGGAGATGGAAGAGGAGTTTTCGTTGTGCAAGACAATGAGGGTTTTGAGTGTGCGGATGGGTTGTGGGCGTGCAATGCAGGATGGGTTTTCGTTAATCACTCGAAGTGTGCAAGAGATGATGGGTTTGGGGCGTGCAAGGGAAGATGGGTTTGCGGTGTGCAAGGGAGGGATGATTTTGCTTGAAAATCTGATTTTGGAGGAGAAATGAGAGGGAAATGGAGAGGAATCTCATTTAAGTGTGAGAGAATGGGTCCCACACATGTTACAGGGCCCCCACTCAAATGGTCATGGGCGTGGGCTCACCAAACTGACGGACGGACTGGCGTGGGCGCGCCACTTGCTGGAGGGACTGGCGTGGGCGCGCTGGTGGAAAATGTCAGCCACCCCGAGTTACCTTATTATTGTAAGACAATAGCCTAACCAAGTTAGCAGCAACCTTGACAGTTAGCAGCTGGCTGAGTTGAATTCTACACCCAAAAAAGAAAGGTGAATTAGCAAGTACTGAGTTAGTAAACAAAATATTAGGTAGCATACATCCTTCCATTTTTTTAAGATGAAGAAATCATTAAAAACCAAAAAAGCATATATAACAGACTTCTTAGGGGCAATAAAGGTATGGTGCACATGGTTTTTCTTGGTCTTGTGGGCAGGGGAGGAGAACAAAGCAAAGCCACTGACTCATAGGGAGGGTTTAAGGATTTTCACAAAGGACTTCTCCAGCCCTCTTAACATGAAAAGAGATTCTTTGAATGTCATCAGGTGGGCTTCCCTCAAGAAATCTTAGCATTGGAAATTATCCTGTGTTTAGCAAAAAATTAGATGGGGCATCTAGGATAAGATTTTCGTTTGACTAGCAGAGGAGCCAATGAGACCATCAATAGTCTAGAGAAGTGAGGCAATCAGCTAGTATGTATTGAGAATTATTTCCCTTTATCTTGATTTTTATCATCCAGTTTTTATGAAATTGTTATTTTCAACAAAGAAAACAAAGAAATAGCGCAATCACCATTATCTAGTACCATGATTGTATGTGGAATATAAGCTCTTACAATCAACCAAGAGGGTGGTATATAACACTGGTAAACTCAACAAACCACCATGAAGACAGAACTAAGTGTCATAAGAAACAAAAACAATATCAATTAACTCACGTGTGTTGATGGAGAAAGTAACGGACGTAATCAGAGACAACTTGGGAATCCGCAGCCTGCAGGAAATTTGCGAAACAAGGAAAAAAAAAACAATAACGGGGAAAATAAGACTCTCCATAACCAATAGTTAAGCTGTTACACGTAATTGAAAATGCTTGGGTGTGTGGTTTCCAAAAGGCAAAGAACTGCTGCAAAGAAATACACGAACAAGGCCCATCAGATTAATGACTTGGGTGGGCCAACCATGGGCCCCACATATACGAACTAAAGTTTCCAAACAGGGAAGTTTCCCATTCGGACCGAATATGGAACTTGGCCTTGTTCGTGTATTTCTTTCATGCATGCACTGCCTCTGTTCTCTTTTTCATTTACCTGTAAGTTTGGTTCTAGTTCTTGTCTGAGAAATCTGTTCAAACACAATAATCTGTCATTTGAATGGTGTTGAATTGGTCAAGCGAATGAAAATGATTGTCATTTGAATGTAGTTGACATCCTGTTTATATCTTGTACATGAAAGCTTAGATGCTTGTTCGTATGCAGATAAATTCGGAAGGTGTCACAAGGAACTTCTACCTAGGTGATGCTCTTGCATTGTGGCATGAAGAATTGAAGTCACGGAATTCATTGCTGGACATAGTGTCGTCGGCTAGCCCTGAGCCAATGAGCATCTAATCTGATTGAATAGTGGTTACTAGACAATGTAATATGCTCCTAGTACATGTTTTCCTTTTAAAATGATATTGTGGGGAACATGCCATTTCAAATCTCTCCGTAATCTCTCAAAGATCTTTTTGCTTGCGAACCATTTCATTTTCAGGTAAAAATCATTTCTGCTGAAAATTATGTTTGTTTGCAGAAAGGTGGAAGCACACCACCTATAATTTGAAAACAAAGAGACCTGTTTGTTTGCATAAATGCATGCGAATGACCGTGAAGTGAAGGAGTTTGACTGTGAAATGCATGCAAATGACCGTGAATTAACACGGAACTGTTTCAGACGACCGTAAAATACATGGGAATGATCATGGTTTGAAGCGCATTGACCGCGAAATGCATGCAAATGACTGTGAAGTGAAGGGAATTGACCGCGAAATGCTTCGAAATGACCGTGAATCAACACAAAAATGTTTCGGATGACCATAAAATGCATAGAAGTGATCACAAATTGAAGAAAAATGACCGTGAAATGCATGCAAATGACCGTGAATTAACACGGAACTGTTTCGGATGACCGTGAAATGCATGGGAATGATTATGGTTTGCAGCGAATTGACCGCGAAATGCATGCAAATGACCGTGAAGTGAAGGGAATTTACCGCAAAATGCTTCGAAATGACCGTGAATCAACACGAAAATGTTTCGAATGACCATGAAATGCATAGAAGTGATCACAAATTGAAGAAAAATGACCGTGAAATGCATGCAAATGACCGTGAATTAACATGGAACTGTTTCGGACGATCGTGAAATGCATGAGAATGATCATGGTTTGCAGCGAATTGACCACGAAATGCATGCAAATGACCGTGAAGTGAAGGAGTTTGACTGTGAAATGCCTCGAAATGACCGTGAATCAACACGGAATTGTTTCGGACGACTGTGAAATGCATGGGAATGATCATGGTTTGAAGCGAATTGACTGCGAAATGCATGCAAATGACCGTGAAGTGAAGGAGTTTGACTGTGAAATGCCTCGAAATGACCGTGAATCAACACGAAATTATTTCGGACGACCGTGAAATGCATGGGAATGATCATGGTTTGAAGCGAATTGACCGCGAAATGCATGCAAATGACCTTGAAGTGAAGGGAATTGACCGCGAAATGCTTCGAAATGACCGTGAATCAACACGAAAATGTTTCGAATGACCATGAAATGCATAGAAGTGATCATGAATTGAAGCAAAATGACCGTGAAATGCATGCAAATGAAATGAACGAAATTTACCGCTAAGTGAATGAAATGGATTTTCGATCATCGAGGTGATGAAATGTTGGAAAATAACTAGATTGGTTGGTTAAAGTAGTTTCTCCTACCCCAAAATCATATAGGGTACATCAAGTAACTAATTTTAGTTTAGAAGATATTCTTGTTAAATGAATAATGAAATAAATGAAAAAAAAGAGAAAAAAAAAATTTATATGCTTATATATACATATTTATATAAATATGTGTTAGAGAAAATTATAGGTAGAATGAATTTCTCCATGTACAAAAAAAAATAATAATAAATAAAATAAAAATAAAATAAAAAACCAAAAATAAAAATAAAAAAAACCTACTGCTACGGATTATAGCTACGGTTATTATCCGTAGCCATAAACTACACTATGGGCGGGGGCGCGCCAGATCGGCGTGGCCCCGCCAGAGTGTCCAGAGAGTGGCGCGGGGGGGGGGGGGGGGGGGGGGGGGGGGGGGTGGTTAGTTCGGTGCGCCCACCCCGGGTCTACTTTATTGCTACGGATTATATGGCTACGGTTATAATCCGTAGCTATAGGTCAAACCGTAGGAAATAACATTACTATTCTGCTTTATATGTCTACCGTTGAAATCCTTTCAGGGGTCACGAAGGTTTTGGATCATTAGGAAATTTATTTTTCCTATTTATCCAGTTCTTTGTGACCTCATGAATATATTGGATGGAAAATAAATGTTATGGTGGGCCCTACATGCGTTTCAGCAGTGAAAATCAATTTTCTGCTACTCTTTATGGTGTGGTCCAGTTGATCTTTGGATATGACTTTTTTTTTCTTTATTTTTGTGATAATGCCTCGAAATGATCTCAAAATATGGATGAACGTTGTAGATATAATAAATACATAACTGTGGAGCCCATTATCAAATCTCAAAACCTATAACCTAAACCGAAACCAAAACCTCTAACCTAAACCGGAACCCATTATCAAATCCCAAAACCTAAAACCTAAACCAAAACCAAAACCTATAACCTAAACCCGAACCCATTATCAAATCTCAAAACCTATAACCTAAACCTAAACCAAAACTTTAACTTAAACCTATAACCTATAACCTAAACCAAAACCAAAACCTATAACTTAAACCCGAACCCATTCTCAAATCCCAAGACCTATAACCTAAACCAAAACCTATAACCTAAACCAAAACCCATAACCTAAACCCGAACCCATTCTCAAATCCCAAAACCTATAACCTTAACCAAAACCTATAACCTAAACTAAAACCAAAACCTTTAGCCTAAACCCGAACCCATTCTCAAATCCAAAAACCTATAACATAAACCTAAACCTTAACCTATCCAACTAATGTATGGGAATGATCATGGCTTGAAGCGAATTGACTGCGAAATGCATGCAAATGACCGTGAAGTGAAGGAGTTTGACTGTGAAATACCTCGAAATGACCGTGAATCAACACGGAACTGTTTCGAACGACCGTGAAATGCATGGGAATGATCATGGTTTGAAGCGAATTGACCGCGAAATGCATGCAAATGACCGTGAAGTGAAGGAGTTTGACTATGAAATGCCTCGAAATGACTGTGAATCAACACGAAATTGTTTCGGACGACCGTGAAATGCATGGGAATGATCATGGTTTGAAGCGAATTGACCGCGAAATGCATGCAAATGACCGTGAAGTGAAGGAGTTTGGCTGTGAAATTCCTCGAAATGACCGTGAATCAACACGGAATTGTTTCGGACGACCGTGAAATGCATGGGAATGATCATGGTTTAAAGTGAATTGACCGCAAAATGCATGTAAATGACCGTTAAGTGAAGGAGTTTGACTGTGAAATGCCTCAAAATGACCGTGAATCAACACAGAACTGTTTTGGACGACCGTGAAATGCATGGGAATGATCATGGTTTGCAGCGAATTGATCGCGAAATGCATGCAAATGACCGTGAAGTGAAGGAGTTTGACTGTGAAATGCCTTGAAATGACCGTGAATCAACACGGAATTGTTTGGGATGACTTAAACCTATAACTATTCTCAAATCTCAAAACCTATAACTTAAACCTAACCTTTTCCTAAACCTATAACCTAAACTCAATTCCCTAAACATAAACCTTAGCCTAAACCTAAACTCAAATCCCTAAACCTTAACCTACAACCTAACCTAAACCTATACTTATAACCTAAACCCGAACCCATTCTCAAATCCCAAAAGCTATAACCTAAACCAAAACTAAAACCTATAGCCTAAACCCGAACCCATTCTCAAATCCAAAAACCTATAGTCTAAACTTAAACCATTAACCTAAATCAAAACCTATAACCTAAACCAAAACCAAAACCTATAACCTAAACCCGAACCCTTTATCAAATCCCAAAACCTATAACCTAAACCGAAACTAAAACCTATAACCTAGACCCGAATCCATTATCAAATCCTAAAACCTAAAACCTAAACCGAAACCAAAACCTATAACCTAAACCCGAACCCATTATCAAATCCTAAAACATATAACCTAAACCGAAACCAAAACCTATAACCTAAACCCGAACCCATTATCAAATCCCCAAACATATAACCTAAACCGAAACAAAAACCTATAACCTAAACCCGAACCCATTATCAAATCCCAAAACCTATAACCTAAACCAAAACCAAAACCTATAACCTAAACCCGAACCCATTATCAAATCCCAAAACATATAACCTAAACCGAAACCAAAACCTATAACCTAAACCCGAACCCATTATCAAATCCCCAAACCTATAACCTAAACCCGAAACCAAAACCTATAACGTATACCCAAACCCATTATCAAATCCCAAAACCTATAACCTAAACCAAAACCAAAACCTATAACCTAAACCCGAACACATTCTCAAATTCCAAAACCCAAACCCAAACCTAAACGTAAATGTAAAACCTAAGCCTATGACCGTGAAGTGAAGGAGTTTGACTGTGAAATGCCTCGAAATGACCGTGAATCAACACGGAACTATTTCAGACGACCGTGAAATGCATGGGAATGATCGTGGTTTGAAGAAAATTGACTGTGAAATGCATGCAAATGACCGTGAAGTAAAGGAGTTTGACTGTGAAATGCCTTGAAATGACCGTGAATCAACATGGAACTGTTTCGAACGACCGTGAAATGCATGGGAATGATCATGGTTTGAAGCGAATTGACCGCGAAATGTATGCAAATGACCGTGAAGTGAAGGAGTTTAACTGTGAAATGCCTCGAAATGACCGTGAATCAAAACGGAATTGTTTTGGACGACCGTGAAATGCATGGGAATGATCACGGTTTGAAGCGAATTGACCGCGAAATGCATGCAAATGACCGTGAAGTGAAGAGAATTGACCGTAAAATGCCTCAAGATGACCGTGAATCAACACGGAATTGTTTGGGATGACCGTGAAATGCATGGGAATGATCATGAATTGAAGCGAATTGATCGTCATATGCATGCAAATGGCCGTGAAGTGAAGTGCTTTGACCGTGAAGTGCTTCGAAATGACTGTGAATGTAAACGGAATTGCCGGATATGATCATGAAATGAATGAAAATGGCCGTGAAGTGATGAGAATTGATCGTGAAGTGAATAAAAATTACCTCTAATTATGGCGAAATGACTGTGAAATGCATGGAAATGACCATGAATTATGGCGAAATGACCGTGCAATGCATGGAAATTACCGTGAAATGCATGGTGACCTTGTGCTAAACGAGATTGTATTGCATTGTGATATGTCTAGACTTTTATCTATTGAAATTATTTTTTTTTCAATGAACCATAGATGGGGAGTGACTAAAAATTTTTCCACACTGATTGTTTTCGACCCTTTGATTACACAAAGGATGGTGACTGTCCACATATCAAAGCAAAAGAACCAAATTTCAAATGGTTGACATGATCAATTATTTTGGAATTTTTTTATAGCATATCCGCAACTTAAGTCCAGACTCATCACATAAATGGTTTGGATCAGCTGGAAGACAATCCAGATTCAAAGGAAAAAAGAACTAACTTATCACATTGCAGTATGTTGGGATTATTCATGCAAACCTCTCACAGTAATAGTGGTTTTTCATGAATGTTGGTATGGTGAGTTGCATTTGTTATCTCTTTTAAAATTTCTCTAACATACTAATTAGCATTTGGATAGGATTGCTTATAGTGGTGGCTTAGTTATCACAACTAAACTCTAATATTAGTCTAACGAGTTAAGCATAATTACGTTTAGCGGGCCGCATGTGCCAACATGTCTCATCCATGGTAGAGCCCAACATATCAACAATCTGGATCTGATATGCATGTGCCATGTGTATGGATAGAATGCCTGATTACTATCTTAGAATTAGCACTACCCAATCATCCATGGATGGTTGACGAGAACTGCAATGCAAATTCAAAAGGGATTGTGGATCTATTACAGTTCCCTTTGGGGATTGTGGTAGAACAACTTCTCAATGTATCTCAGTTCAGTTTATGTCGTCATAATTCCCTTTGGCGATTGTGGTAGAGCAGCTTCTCAATATAGCATGAGTACATCGAGCTCAATTTCACTTTACGTTGTTTTGAGTGTCCAAGTCATTAATCTGAAATCACATGCTTGGTATGAGATCTGAACCATTAATCTGATTGGTGGCCTATAAATGGATGGCTTAAGCAATAACTTACAACAATTCCACTATAATCATTCACCTCTTTCACTAACACCCATCTCATTTATGTTGCTTGCCATGCAGATGCATTTATCGGCATGAAATTATATAATACACAAACAAATCACAATTCAGACTGAAATCACTATTATGAACACATCATTTACTATAAAATTATGACAATATATACAAGGCATCGTTTACATCATTTCGCCCTGAATGTTTTACAAGACATCATTTACAATAATTTACAGCTCCCACAAAATTTACATCATACCTAAGACAACTATATCATATTTTGTAGTCACTCAAGCAATCATAGGCTATAGAGTTCCTAAAGCTAGAAGTGAATTGCTGCAAGTCTCTCCCTGACAAATTTTCGTCGCTGCACAAAATATCCATATATTTCATAACAAAAATGCCATAATCATATCCATTCGATTGTTTTGGTACGGAAGTATCTTCTCTGACCGTCCAAGACTTCTCATCCAACATGGACATATCTCCTGTGGCATGGAATAATATAGGCAGGGCCTCCTTCATCAGCTCGATATGTTGCATGTGTCAACTGAGTGCCCTCGAATACAAACTGTCGAGTATAACAATTTCTCGTTCTCGAGGGTGGAAGACCATTAGGTACCAATGAGTGTTAGTGTGGTTGACTGGTACGTATACCTGCCCATGTTTCACAAGATAAGATATCATTATAAACATCATAGAAATGGGTACACATAGCATTAATAACTTATTCCGATACCATTACCTGTTCATACTGCCACATGGCCTTCTGCCCTTCACGATGTTTAACAATACCGTATACTGTGAGTTTCTCCACTTCAACATGTGAACGCACATCGTCACCTCCAATGTCCCGATACATTCTCAATGTTGATATGGAAATGTCGATACATGGCTATTACAAACAACATACCGAATTAGAACATATATCATATAATGAAATAACATAATAACCATGTCTAATTCATACAGTTATCAGAAAAAATGTGTGGCAGAACTTACAGTCCTGCGTATATATAGTAGGAAATGAACTGTGCCTTCTCTCCAGGAAATCAACGTACTTTTCAATAGCCTAATCAATAAATATGGCAAATTAAGCTCTAGTCTAATATAATTGTTGAATAACCATAGATATATGTGTCTGAATTACTTACAACGCTATCAACCCATGCATTTTTCTCCCATATGGTCCTCAACCAACCAAATTCCGCCGTTTCTTTGTTTGCGTTGGCCCAACTATCCAATTCATGCAGTTCCTCCTTCGATATTACCCTAAATGGATCAATCTAGGCCTGGAAGGGTATGAGAGAAGTACACAATTCTTTTGAATTCTCAGTTTCGGCGGCCTTGCTTGGAATTGTTTGAATGGCGGAGATGGAAGTGAATGGAGAACGCTTGTATACAGACGGCTTCAATACCCTCTTAGTTCTCATCGTATGTACTGTAATAGAAGGCAGTGATTTCTCACATATATCAGCGTCTAAGGCATTCGAGTGTTCAACATCCATCTCTTTGTTCTCCTGATCTATTCATTCCAATTCCTCATCCTCCTTCTCAGGCACTTCTTTCTCTTTCTCTATTTCCTTCTCCTTCAAAAATTGCATCTTCTCTAAAAGAAATGCCTCCATTTACTTCTTCAACTCCATCTTACCCTCCTCCAACTCTTCTTTGTCCTTCTTCAACACCTCATTTTTTATCATCAGTTCTTCCTTCTCCCTTATTAACATTTTCCTCTCCATCTTCAAAATTGCCCTCTCATTCAACTCTTCCTTTTGTAACTTCAAGGCTTCCATCGCTTTTAGCATTTGTTCTACCTCCATTCGTACTGCTTCTCTCTCCTTCTCTATCGATTTTTCTCTCTCTTTTAGCATTCATTCATGCCGCTTCAACTCTTCCCTATCTCTCTCCAACTGAATCCTCTCCACCTCCAGCTCCTCCCTATCGTCCCTCGACTCCGCAGTCAGATGTAATTTCGCTCCCTCTTCCTCTCCCCCTTCTTCTCCCTCTCCGTCATCACCACTCTCTTCCTCTCCCCCTTCTTCTCCCTCGCCCTGTCCTGATCTCCATTCCATATCTTCATCATCTTCATCTTTAATGCCCTACGAAATGAAGCAATGTATGTATCAGTTATATAGCATTTCAAAGTAAATATAACATATCAAAACATAAAAGAATACTTTTCTGACATCTTACGTCAAATCTATCATGGACCAAACGAACAGCCTCCATCTCCAACTCCTCAATCGTAGGCTCTAGTATAAGAACTATCTCAGTCTGCAAGAGAACATCTTCATTTTCAAATACAGAAACATATATATATATATATATATACACACACACACACACACATACATACATACATAGTTCAATAAGTGATCACTTAGCTTCATAGAAATTGACTTACATCTTCACTCTCTAGTATTTGATGAATCTTCTTATACCTACAACCCTTCCATCCTCGATATTGTAGGAATCTTGGAATTTGAGAGGGAACGTATGAAATGATACATTATCGGAGAGCTGGTACTCTCTCAAGGGCCCATATCTGTTACAATGAAATGATAAGATGATGTTAAATACATATAGCTTCGTATAAACTATAAATTAAAATAGACAAAGATAAAATCCTTACTTGTAAAGAAAATAGGCAACCGGTGACATTGTAATGAAGCCCATGTGATGTCATCAAGGCATTATCGATCCCTTCAATCATCGTCTGGAAGGCCACACTACCCAAGGGTAGATATTAAAGTCTTCTAACGAGTCAACAAGGTTGATAAATTTTGTACGACACATAACATTCATGTTGGTTCCCCTAACAAACCACTCTATACATAATATTAAGGCTACCTTCACGACATCTTCATGATTATTGCTATCAACTATCCTATTGAACACCTCATGTACATGTTTCTTTAGGATAGGATTTTCATTGAAGTATTTTTCTCTTATTGACTTCTTCAAAAAAGGGATATTAGGTATAGAGAGGTCACCAGTCTTCAACCATGTTATTAAGGTGAAGTCCATCTCAAAAAACTTTACACGGTTCCCATGTATCACGAATACAAGATTGCCTATATATCTCTCAATAAGTGAGTAAAAACTGGCTCCTATAAACCTAAATGATGGAATGTCTAATAAAAATGAGAATGGGGTCCGCCTAAATAGATTTATTCTAGTGTCATTCTTCTCCAACCCACTCTTGACACTATCAAACCACCATGTCAAAGAACATCTGCATGACAGGGTGCGAGCAGACTTGTCAAATCTCTTATGCAAGAGTTTGTTATCTGCAAGGAAGAATGAAAAATTATATCAATGACCATGAAGTGAAGGGAAATGAGAAATGCATGGAATTGATCGTGAAGTAAACAGAATTGTCCATGAAATGTGTGGAATTTATCGTGACGTGAAGGGGATTGTCCGTGAAATGCATTGAATTGACTGTCAATTGAAGGGAATTGTTCTATAATGCATAGAATTGACTGTGACATGAGGGGATTGTCCGTGAAATGCATGGAATTGACCGTGAAGTGATGGGAAATAAGTGTGAAATGCATGGAATTGACCGTAAAGTGAAGGGAATTGTCCGTGAAATGAGTGGAATTTACCGTGACGTGAAGGAGATTGTTCATGAAATGCATAAAATTGACCGTCAATTGAAGGGAATTATCCTGCAATGCATAAAATTAACCGTGACATGAGGAGGATTGTCCATGAAATGCATGGAATTGACCATGAAGTGAAGGGGAGTCACCGGAAATGACCGTGAAATGCATGGAATTGACTGTGAAGTAAAGGGGAGTCGCCGGAAATGACCGTGAAATGCATGGAAGTGAAGGGGATTGATAGCGAAATGTATAAAATTAACCATGAAGTGAAGGGAATTGACCGTGAAATGAATGGAAATGACCATGAACTGAAGGGAATTGACCATGAAGTTAGTTATATGTTTCTTGCAGTTGTGAGTCGAATTTCACTTAGCGCTCGGTCAATTCCATTCACTTGGTGGTCATTTTTAGTCAGTTCACGGACATTTTAATTCAGTTCACGGTCATTTTAGGTCAATTCACGGTCCTCATCAATAACTCAGTGGGTCCTCGGTCTATTAACTCAGTCGGTGCTCGTCGGTCTTTGTTTAGTTTCACATCTCATTTCGTTCTTTGTTTCAAAAACCCTCATTGTGGGTCATTTGAGCATTAACTTTTGCCCATCTATCAGGACATGCCATACCATTCATTTTTTAAAATAAAATAGGGTTGTACACGAGTCAAGCTAGCTCAAACAACTCGCTCGAGATGTCTAGAGTCAGCTCGAATTGACTCGGCTTGAAAGGCCAACTCGAGGCTAGTAAAGTTGAGTTCAAGCCAAGTTCGACCATGGTGTATTGCAAATCGAGACGACTCGAACTCGACTTGACTCAGCATAGATAAGTCAAGCAGAGCTTGTCCCACCTCAACTCGACTCTAACTCAACTTGACACAGCATGGACGAGTCATGCCGAGCTTGGCCCACGTCGACTCGACTTGACTCAGCATGGAAGAGTCAAGCCGAGCTTGGGCCACCTCGGCTCGGCTCGATGTACGGCAATGAAATAGATTGTGGACTGTGCATATAGTATATTATATAGTGGGGTCCACAAAAAGGGAGGAATTTGAATATACCGGCCGTTCGAAGCTTCTTAGATGGGGGGACTATTCTCCTGGGGACCATTTTCGTCCTTTCTTCGGTTCACAAAAGTCGAAAATGACGTACGTGGGGTCCGTATTCTCAACCGGACAAAGGGGAAATAAAAAATGATGAGCGTGGGGTCTGTACTGGAAGATAAACAGTCATAGAGAGGGAGAAGAAATTGGAGAATCAGATCCGGTCGGCTAGGATGAAGGAGCAGGGAGAGGAGAGGAGAAAAAAATTCAGATTTTCAATAGAGATGGGCTGGCAGCATTCGAAGGGCCATCTGTTTTAGGGCAGGGGCATTTTCGTAACATGCAAAGTTGACCGTATGCCCGGGGAGTATTCGTGGAAACTAAAAAGGAATGGGCTTAAAAAGGCTGTGGGCTATATACTGGTCGTACAGTTGGCAATTTCTCTATTAATAATAAAGGTTTGCTGATTCCGCACGCGTATGCTGCCCTGCCCCTCCACACTCAAGTACACACATGCGAAATGGAACACGTGTGAGAGATCTGAGCTGTCCTAAAATAATACTTAGATCTTCTGCCTCAAAAGATAAAGCTGTTTCACTCCTCACGTAGACTACAACGTGGAAAGTAAACTGACGGTTAAAACAATTTTCCATAGCCGTCCATTTCTTTCGTACGTTATTGCACACCTAAGGGTTGAACTTGCCTGATTTTTCATGCTGGGATCTTTAAACAGTGGGCCCACCGGATGGAAAGTTCTGATTAAGTACACGTGTTTCATACGTGCATGTGCATGTGGATGGGCTGAGCGTTAACACGCGTGCTTGCAAGCCCCAACACGCACCTTTACACGCAGCACACGTGCTGGAAAGTGTATGGGACACTCAACGTGAATAAGATGGGTCCCACCGTGAATCAGGCTTGTTTACTGATTAGATGGGCCAGACATGGCGGGACCCACAGAACTTGGTGACGTCACTTCAGCTACTCAACCGAACCTCTCGTTAGCTAGTCCGCGTTGGACAGGGTTTCCTGCGAAAGGCTTCAGGAAGTTCCTGTGCTGGGATATAAGTGGGGCCCACCTTGATGTTTATCATAAATCCACCCCGTTCATCCGTTTTCTGATATCGTTTTAGTACATCCTACAGAAAATCATTATAGGGCATGAGCCAAAGAATGAGGTAGATAAAAGGCTGTAGTGGACCCTGCACAGAAAATAGTGGGGAAGTGATTCCCACCGTTGAAACTATCATAAGGCCCATCATAATGTTTATTTGAAATCTAACAGTTCAAAAGTTAAAAAATATATGAAAGAAGGGAAAACACAAATATGAGCTTGATCGAAAACTTCTATGGCCTTTAGAAGTTTTTAATGGTGGCTTCACTGTCCCCATTTTCATTGAATTTTTTCCGTGATATGGGTAACGGGGTCCACCAGATGGAGCCCATATGGGGATAAATCAAGAATAAATTAGATCATATTTTAAGTGTAATATGTTTCCATATGGCCTATAAAATGTCTTTTGAACTTAATATAAGACAATTCAAGTTGATGGATTGAACTATCCAAGTGGCAGATGCAACTAAGAGCATCATAAGTTATGCTGGTCCAAGAGTAATAGATCATGATTCTATCTTCCTCTCTATTGACTTTCAATACCAAAAATAAGAATCAATTATTGAATTTCATAGTGGAACTGCTTTAAGGCCCATGCGTTATTGGACTTCATAGTGGAATTGCTTTATGGCCTGTTTGATTTTGAGGGAACAGGAAAATACCTTTGGGAAAGGTCATTATTATCTTTTTCCTTGTTCGAATTTTCAAGTGTATTTTCTTCTTGAAAATTGGTCTAAAAAAGTTGACTTACATTTGTGGACCACACTGTGATGAGCATGACATATCCACACTGTCCATCTGTTTTATCAGAAGATTTTAAGCCCTAAGTCAAAAATTAAGACAAATGCAATGCTCAAGTGGCCCATATCTCAGGAAACAATAGCCTTAAATGTCTGCTATTAAAAGTTAATTTATTTATTGGGCCCACATTAATGTTTATATATCATTTAACCTGTTCATGAAGTCATAAAAACATTAATAAGGGGTAAACACAAATATCAGCCTCAGCCAAAACTTCTACGTCCCACATAAATTTTTATACAGCGAGAATTCAATTTCCACTGTTTCCTATGGTGTGGTCCACTGGAGCTTTGGATCTGCCTCATTTTTGGGTTCATGGCCTAAATCAGGCTGACATATAGGATAAACGGTGTTGATACATCACGTATATCACTGTGAACCCTATATTCATTTGGCAGCCATCCTCCAATTTTATGCCAAAATTCTAAGCACGATGGGGTAATTCCTAAGTAAGTAATTATTACTTATTTACCCAGTAATTATTATTTCCTACAAAAATCAAACAGGCCATTGATGTTGTAATTTTCATCTTTGGTGATTTTCAAAAAAAAAAAAAAAACAATATCTGAGACTGACGAGTATGATGTGACTCATCCGTGTTGACTCAGAACTGAACGAGCCTTTTAACCATTGACATGGCACACCCTAGCAGTATCCCACCCATTCCTCAGGTGGGCCCGTTGTTCATGCATCCCCACCTAAAAGGGAGAGAATTATGTTTTACCTGAGTAACACGTTAGTGGGTGTTTCCCTGACGTGGCGCCCACCTTGATTTAAGTGTTGCATGGAAGCAGGTTGCCTACTGAGTAAACTTTGTGGGGCCCACTGTGATTTATGCATTTTATCCACTTTGTTCATCCATTTTAACGGATAATTTTAAGGCTTGAGCTCAAAAATTAAGCATATCCAAAGCTCAAGTAGACCACACAACAGGAAACAGTGTTAAGAAGGAAAGCACTAAGAAATTTTCATTGAATTTTTCCCGTGACAGGAGTCTTGCTTATTGGTGAATATGGAATGCGCTTTATAAATTTTGATCTGAAAAAAAAAAAACAATTTTCTTTTGTGATTATCCATTTTTAAGTTATTATGGAAATTTTTTCAACTTGTTTTAGGGTAGCAAATAAAAAAAAATAAAATGAGACATACAAATCTTTAGAAGACCACACTATTAAAAAAATATTGGTGATTGAATGCCCACCGTTGGAAATTTATTGGGAGCCATGAAAGTCTTAGATCAAGTTGATATATATTTGTAGTTTCTTTGGTTTAGGTCTGTGTGACTTAATCAATAAGTTGATGGAAAATAAATATTTCAATGGGCCTTCAAAAGTTTTTAATGATGGATATTCAATCACTATTGTTTCTCTTGGTGTTGAGATTTGAATCTATTTCGATTTTATTTTTAGGGTCATACATTAAATTGAGCTTACAAAATAGATGTAAGCATTGATAAAATGCATATGTCACGGTGGATCTCACATAACTTTTCTAACCCCGCAGGAGTCATAACCAAATTTGAGTTGGATCAAAAAGCCAGCTAATGTATTCTTATACAGGGATAAATCAAGAATAGGGATATTCTTGATTTATCCCTATCCTTGATCTAATCTATTCTTGTATATACACATGGCGAAGACGCTGGTACCATGATCCAAGAACGGTTAGATATATTACACGAATCCTTTCCAATTCGAAATCCCAGCAATATCAACCTTTGGATGATGGCCCTACAGATAGATGGTTAAGAAGAAAATTCAACAAATTACTGATCTTTGGGATCTTTCAATCTGGGAGATTTTTTGGGGCCACCCAAGACGGGATACGACCGATCAACGGTTTTGATCACTGAAAAATGGGGTCCACTTGTAAAGATTGGAATGGGAAAAACCGTCCGTGCTCGGTAAGATGTGGGGGCCACGCATCAGGTAAAAGAGGCTAGGACGCGCGGCACAGGTGTATGTCATCTGGGCTATTCATGAGGTGGAGCTCACCTAGAATATAGCCTCGCCCAAAAGTCAGCCCGGTCCACTCATCCGGTGGGTCTCACATGTATTTTGAATGCTATCCTTCCCTAATTTTTCCAGGCCTAATTTTTCCTGGCCATCCATTTTCTCATACAGGTGTGGATTCCCTGCTGGAGGGACCAGATTTCTCACATGTAAGCGAGTCACCTAAGCATTTTCTCTAAGCACGATTGGTATCAATCAGTACTCATGCAATGAACGAAAACGCTCCTGGTGGGCCCCATATAGCCCATAAAATGTCTTTTGAACTTAATTTGAAAATACGGGTAATGGGGCCCACCAGATGGATTGTCCTGATCGACACATCATCCTGCCAAGTTAAAAACTTCAAATGAAGCTATATCTTATCTCCGTTCTCCATTCTCTACTCTCTACCATTCGGGGCAGACTCGTACAAGTTTCCCGCGGTTCATTCGATTAGACTAGGTGGACACAGGGCGGGAGAGGGTGCACATCGAACCGGTAGAACCATGGAACCGGACCACACATTGAACCGGTAGAACTATGGAACCGGACAAAAACTGACTAAACGGTTCGGTTCTAGAGTGCATCGGTTCTAGTTCCGGTTCCAAAAATTAAAGAACCATTTAATTCGGTTTAATTCCAAAATGGAAGTATGTAGAACTAAACCGAACCATGAATCTAAATTGTAGATTCGATCCGTGGAACCAAACTTGGAATCGAATCATGGAACTGAACGTGGAACCGTGAGTTTACAATATATTTTAGTTGTATATTTGATTCATGATTTATAGTTTATAATGCACCAGTTGTCTACTTTCACAAATGTATTTTTTTTTCACACCTTGGCCTTACCTTAATTGTGAACCGTTGATTGTGTGGGGCTGCCTTCAATGGGGTCATCCACCTAGCGAGGTCTGCCTTTGCTGTGGGTTGTCCATCCTCCGTGGACTAACTTAGACATGGGTAATTCATTATGTTGGACCCAATTTCAAAGTGAGGCATGTTAGTATGCAGGGCCGATCATGAATGTGGGTCATTCTCATTAGGGGCTGGCCTTTGATGTGAATTGACCTTGTGTGGGCCTGACCTTATATGGGCGATCTATTGTGGGGGCACACAGTCAATGTTATTATCCATTTTGCAGGGCCACCCTCAATATCCACCTCTCATCATGTGGAGCACGCCTTTTATGTTGGCCCCACCATTAATGTGGATCGTTCATCATGTCGGGGCCACCTTGGATGTGGGTCATTCATCATTAGGGGCTGACCTATGATATGAACCTACTTTGATGTTGGTCATCCATCATCTAAAGCCTACCTTCAATGTTCAATTTCAATCTTAGGGAGCCCATATTTAATGACTATCTATCTTACAAGCCTGCCTTCAGCGTGGGTCATCCATCCAACAGACCTCACCTTGGATATATACCATTTCATCACTAGGAATTTGACCTTTGATGTGAACTACCCATTTCGTAGTGCCCACCTTGATGTGGGTCATCCATCATATGGACCACCATCAATGTTAATTGTTCATCACATTCAACCCACCTTTGGTGTGGACCGTCCATCATGCAAAGCTACCTTTGATTCAAACAATGTCATACGATATTAAATAAAAATTCTTTTTATTCATGATTATAAGTAATTTTAAGATCCTAAGTTATGTTTAAACGAGTGTTTATTAAAGTAATTAACTTTAAAAGATAATCTTTTTTTACTGTCATTAAAATAAACAAATAAAAGTCACGCGGTGGCATCGAAATCAGCCGAAAGTGGTATTTGAATAGCATATTACTAGATTTACGTGGTCACCGCAATCTTGACGCCGGTTTTGTCGCTTGCATAACACGCCTTGGCGAGGTCATATGAACATCAACCATCACAATATCCCTCGATTCTCCAGTGCCTTTGATCAGATCTGTGTAGGATGCATCATGAAGTATTTTTTTATCCACACCGTCCATCCCGTTTCTAAGATCATTTTATGATATAAGCCCAAAAATGAGACAGATTCAACGCTCTAGTGAATCACACCAAATGGTAAGCTTGGGTTGCATTAACGGAAAGAGTCATATCTGTTGTGGTTTACTAGAGCGTTGGATCTGCCTATTTTTTGTACCTCTAACGTAACATGATATAAGGAAACGGATGGACGGTCTGGATAAACAGATATATCACGGTAGGCCCCACATAGTTCTGGTTGGACGCGTAGAGAATGAGACAATCCACTTCTTTGAACAAAGAGAAATACCTGTGCCGAGGCTGTGTGGCGCCCACAGGAACGGGGGGATAGGAATTTAAAAATCCGGCATATGTGAGCCATACCACATGAAACGGTGGGGATTGCACGCCTTGGGTTGACAGAAGTTTTGTATCAGGAGGATATTTGATTCTACCGTTTATTTAAGTGGTAATAACCATATAAACGGTTTGGATGCCATATAAACATCATGGTCAGCTCCAGAAAGGTTTCAACGGTGGATGTTTCCATTCCCACTTTTTTGTCTGTGGTGGCCCACCAGGGTCTTCGATCTTCTGATTTGTATAATTCTTTCCAATTGTGATATTTAAAAACAGATGGACAGAATAGATTTGTCACGGAAATTTCCGTGGGATCCAAACAGCTCGGACAGAGTACATTTTCATCGTGTGACATCAAGCATTTTGGACCAATTGACTTTTTTGCACTTGACAAAGACTAGCCATGAATTCTTAGTGTTTACGTTAACACGTCACCAACAGGGCAATGAAGACTTGGCAGTTGCCACTCACTTCAAATGTCCTTTACTCCCAACCATATTCCCACGAATATGCACGTGCGGTATGTTTATGCAAAGTAGGGCTCATTGTGATGTATATGTGTGCCATCCAATCCGTTCATTAAGCTTTCCCGCTAATTTTAGCCCTACGTGCCAAGATCCAGCCTCATCCCTACTTAGGAAAACCACAGAAAAGGAAACAATGGGGGACGTTGAGGAAGAAGACAAAAGGGTACACAGTATGGAATTTTCCAAATAGAACGTCGTTCCAGTGTATGTGTTGTTTTTTTTAAATTACAGGGGCGCCGATTGCCTACCGACACTGCTACTAGCGAGGTAGCTATTGGACGGTGGTAGGAAGGCCCCATTATGACGCATGTGTTGTATCCCTGCCTTCCGTCTATTTTTTTTTTCAAACCGTTCCAGGGCATGAGAAACAACTGATGTATATGGATATCTCAAGTGGATCCTCAAAAGAAAATAGTGGTCATTGAATGCCATGGCAAGAAGGACCGACCAATTAGAAAAGCTTGACGTCCCTTCAGGAAGAGAGACATCCAACCACTTCGCTGAAGAGATAGTTTGGCATAACATAGCTCGGCGAGCCTAGGTTGGCATGCCTCAGGTCCGCAGGTCGGGGTTGATATACTTCAAGGCAACCCGAATTGTCTCCTACCAAGGTCCAACCTTGCTCGCCCAAGACGTTGGTTGAAGATGTAGAAAGCCTATTGCAATATGAATTTGCTTAATATATTAGTCGAGAATTTAGGATGGTCAATACGACTCCTAATAGAATTGTAATCCTACTACAAGATATTTTACTAAATAAAGAAATCCCTCATGCCTCTCCTAAACTATAAATAGAGGCCGTGAAAGGTACACGTAATCTCTAGCTTAAAATCCTGTGCTCGAATAGACCTGAATTTTCTACTTGACTTAGACATCGGACGGTCCCCTGCAAAAGCTGGGGTTTCCTTTGTTCATCCCTTGTACAGGTAAATGAAGGTCTATAGAAGGCTAATTAGATTTCTGCATCAATACCCATCATTAAAAACTTTCTAAGACTCGCTATAATGCTTATTTGTCATCCAACTTATTGATTAGGTATCACAGATTTGATGAAGTGAAGGCATAAATATTAACTCCATTCAAAACTTTTGTGGCTCCTAATAAGTTTTTAATACAATATGTTCAATAATTACTGTTTCCTATTGTGTGGTTCACATGAGGTTTGAATTTGCCTAATTTTTTTTTTTTGCTCAGGTCCTAAATTAATTTAGAAAAATGAATGTATAACTTAAATAAAACATATATTATAGTGGAGTCCATAGAGCATGGACCAAAAAAGTGAATATGGAAGTTTTAGGCATGATTTTACATAGCTCGACTTTGGATTTCACATACAAGTCATGAGACAAAGCACATAGCCTTTTCTATTTAACTAAAAGATTGGGCGACAGCTTGTCTAGCTAAGTGCCTAAAAAATAAGTAATTCAGTTAGAGGATATAACTTATGGTAATTACATTTGTTCAAACATGTGACCAATCCCCTTTCCAAGATATCCGAGAGAATCGAATAGATATCTTTTTTAAATGGGCACATTTAATGTACATGAAGGTAGAGCATACGGAGGGAGTTTAATGTGGTTAGTGGCACATGCAACATTTGTAACTATGGTCTTAAAACCTATGGGAAGCTCCATGTGATGGTAGCATACTTAGCATTCATAGTTATGACTTTAAAACTATTTCAACTCAATACAATAATCAAACCCACAGCCTCCATGAAAGGACCTAATGTTCTCAGCTAGAGGTTTACACGAGTTGAACTGAGTCGAGGCTCGGCCACTTGCTGACCCTAGCTCAAACTCGACTCGGCCACTTGCTGACCCTAGATCGAACTCGACTTGGCTCGGTCCTCGAGCCTGACTGGCCGACTCGGGGAGCCAAGTTCGAGCCAAGATCAAGTCGAGTTAGCTTGTGTAGCATTTTCACAAATACACGGACTGCACATTCAAAATCTCATTGTATGTAAAACAAGAAAAAAAAAAAAAAAAAAAAAAAAAGAATTTTTATTTCATATACATACCTTCCTTGCAACCGGCCACACTTCGTTGAGTCATTTCACCATCATTTCATCAAACACTTGGTGAGCAACATCAATATCAAAGTAATAGAGTCACCAAACTG
The DNA here is from genome assembly GCA_037074715.1 of Magnolia kwangsiensis. Taxonomy (NCBI): domain Eukaryota; kingdom Viridiplantae; phylum Streptophyta; class Magnoliopsida; order Magnoliales; family Magnoliaceae; genus Magnolia; species Magnolia kwangsiensis. Next base: position 153,989,365 of record CM073574.1, on the reverse strand, counting down.
GTTCAATTCGAGTTGGGTTCGATTCGAGTTGAGTCGAGCTCGGGCAAGCTCGAACTCAGTTTGAAATTTTTTCGAGTTAAAAAAATCGGCTCGACTTGGCTAGAACTTAGTTTCAAACCGAGTTGAATCGAGTTTTTTTGAGTCGAGTCCAGCGAGCTAACCAAGCTAACTCAGTTTATGTACAACCCTATTCTCAACCAACAAGCTATGCGCCATGTGACTAGAATTACCATTTTATAATATTTATGGATCTTAACTATTTTAGGTATACTTAATAATTTAAAGTTATAATTATTAATTATATTATCAAGTGAGGTCATTTCTTTAAATCAACTCGATTTAGATGAATATTGAGTTGAGTCGAGGTTTCATGTTTTTAATCTTAATAGCATATGTTCACATTAACACATAGCCATATGTTGAGCATTTGAAGATAGATGATGAAATATGTGTAAGTATTGATTGCTTGATTGCATTGAATTATACATGAGTTATTTTTATTTTATTTTTTAAATAAAGAAGTGATTAGTATGTCTTTTTCCACTTGGTAAGCTGGATGTCTATAGAGTAGGGACAAGTCGTTTAACCTTTTCTATGGAGATAAGAAGTCCTAAGATCGTCGTATGTTTGGACTAAATTATCTACATTTTTCAAAATTCTTGTTTATAAATAGATTTAATAAATCAAATATTAGATGCACCTTGTTTAGACATGAACTTTACTTGAATCCAAATAGTCCCTAAGTTGAGACTCGAGCCATCGTTTGCTAGCCCTCTAATCAACCTTTCTTTTATCTTTCTTCAAAAATTAGGATTTTACCCGATAATGCCTCTACCAACCAAAATGTAGGGAAGTGCTTTGTGAGCAATGAAATTACCATAATGTCAATTGTACACTTTCTACTTTACATAAATGGTAAAGTGAAGCTCCCATGATGTTTATATGATATCCAACTAGTCCAATAGACGCAATATGTGGTGGTAATGCTCAAAAGAGCAAAAAAATTGATTGATCTAAACGTAAGGTGAGAACACACGTGTCACTTAAAAACATTAAAATGCAACCCATTTTGTGATTGTATCATAAAGGGGCTTTTGGCACATGGTAATATTAGATGGGATTAGGTGGGATGGAATTGCATTTGGTCGTGCCAATTCAACTCAATCTTTGGGAAGAATGGAAAAGCTTGGAATTAGATTAGATGGAATTGCATTGGGTCTTGTGCCAATTCCATTCAATGTTAGCAAGTTGTGTAGGTCCCACCATGATGCGTGGACTATATCTACACCGTCCATCCAATTTTTGAGATCATTTTAGAGCATGGGCCAAAAAATCAGGTAGATCTAAAGCTCAAATGGACCCCACCATAGAAAGCAACAAGGATTGAATACCTACCATTGAAAACTTCTTTGGGGCCACATAAGTTTTGGATCTACCTCATTTTTAAGCTCATGCCATAAAATGAGTTTACAAAACAGATGAACGGTTTGGATATAATACATACGTGTTATTTTCAATAATTTCAAATGATGGTGGGTATATTCATTCAATGTACTACCGTATTACAAACATAGCTTGGAATTAAGCTTATCCCATGGCAACAAGGGACCATACCTGCCGTATGTAATAATTATATTTTTTTAATCCCATCCCACCTAATCCTTCCCAGTACCATGCCCCGAATGTTTTTTGTTAGTGTGATTATTATGGTTGGATGCAATGTTTAATATGTTGGATATCTTACACAAGCCACCTGGGCTCCAAAATTTCAGTCTATTACTTTTTAAAGAAAAACAAATACAAGAGTACTTTGATAACTTCCCTTCTCAAAAAGCACTACCTGTGGGGCAATTATTTAGTAAATTTAAGATTTATGAAAAAATTTCTCATAAAAATTCTTACACATTTTACTATTTTGCTTTTGTTTTTCATTTTGGTTTATTTTTGTTTTTTTTTTTTTTTCTAATTTCTTATGAAAAAGTTATACCATATATGAACATAGGCATTAGATGGTAAATACTCGTGCTAAAGAAAATTCAATTGAAAAGTATTTTACTTAAATTGAAGCATCCCAACCGCAAAATTCATTTTAACACAAAACTCATATAGATCATTCTTTTTTTTTTACACACGCACTCACACCACATTGGGGTTTCACCACAATGGGTACTCAAACCCATGACCTTGTGTTGAAACTCTTGTGAGTGTACCATCGAGGCCTGATTAAGGACCCCTCATATTGATCTTATGATCCTTGATCTCTTCACCATTGACATTGTTTGTGGACTTTAGACCATCAACTATTTTCTTCGTAATCATCCATTAATCAGTGAGTTAATATATTAGTTTTGTATGAGCTTGTCTAGTCTCCATGTAGAGTTTGGGACACCATGTGGACGGTTTAAATTGAGTCATGTGTATTCAAAGTTATAATTCCAAGTGCACGTGCAAGTAGGAGTTGTGGGACCCATTTCTACATCCATTCCCAAAGTTGATATCTGATGGGGCGTTTATGGGTAGTCAATGGTTCAATTTCACCGAACAAATATCTTCACCATACATGGCCAATTATACTCTTACAATTATTGGGAGGGTTAAAATTTTAAACATTTACAAATGGTATAAAAGAATTACGAAGAAAGTAGTAAGTGAAGCTAAACTTAAGATTGCAGTGATCTTTACAATAAATTGGGGACAAGAGCTGTCTTCAAACTTGCGAAAATAAGAAAAATGAAGGGTTAAAATTTTAAACAATCTATAAATGGTAAAAGCAAAAAAAAAAAAAAATGAAGAAAGTAGGAAGTGAAGCTAAACTTAAGATTGAGGTGATCTTTACAATAAATTGGGGACAAGAGCTGTCTTCAAACTTGGAAAAATAAGAAAAATGAAGGGTAGGAGATTAGATAATATTAGATGTATAATGAGATCAATGAAAGGTAGGGATGTTATTTTCAAAACTTGTTGAATGACAACCACTCTTGGAGCGTAGGATTAATAAAAACCATAAACTCAAATGACGTTAGATATAATAGATATCTACATAGGATTAGGACTAGGACGTCTGAAGTAAAAGAATGTTTGAGAAAGATGAAAACGAGACAGGATGATATACCAATAAAGATGTAAAAGTCTATGGAAGATATTGGATTACTTTGGTTGAGAAAATTATTCAGCATGATTGTAAAATTGAAAAAGAAGAAGAAGAAAAAAGCCAAATGAATGGAGAAAAAAATATTGTGATACTTGTATAAGAATAAAAGAGATGTATATAGTTGAACTAACTATAATAGGAATTAAAAAGAGATATATAGAGCTGAATAAACTTTAGTAGGAATTAAATTTAGGAGCTATACTATAAAACTTTGGGAGATGACCATTAAGCAAAGACTATGGCATGAGATGAATGTTTTGGAAAATCAGTTTGGTTTTATGCCTGAGAAGTCTACCCCTAAAGCCATCTACCTACTTGAACATTGATGGTGAAATATAGGGAGAGGGGGAAGGATCTCTACATGCTCTTTGTTGACTTATAGAAAGCATACAATAAGATCCTCAAAGAGTCAATTTGATTGAAATGAGCTTCAAGATGGTATATTGACATAATTAAGGATATTTATAAGGGAACAATAATAAACACAAGAACCACTAATGAAAAGGCAAGTGAGTTCCCAATTTGTTTAGGCTTATATTGGGGGTTGGCAAAGCCTATACCTTTTTCGTTGATTATGGACAAGTTAATGAGCATTTACAAGAAGAGATCCCATGGTATAGTGTTTGGAGATGACATGGTTTTGAATGTCAAGACGTGGGAGGGCGTAAACACGGTTCATAAAGGGGTTCTTCAAAATATAAAGGATTTAAAATAGGTCTAATTTAAATGGTGTATAAGTGCAATGAGACTATGACTTTTATGTTGATTATGGACAAGTTAACAAGCATTTGCAACAAGAGATCCCATGGTGTATGGTGTTTAGAGATGACATAGTTTTGATTGTCAAGATATGGGAGGGCCTAAACACAGTTTATAAGGGGGTGGTTTAAAAAGTAAAAGATTTAAAATAGGTCAAACTTAAACATGGTATATGGACTGCAATGTGCTTATACCTTCTTTGTTGATTATGGACAAGTTAAAGAGCATTTTCAAGAAGAGAACCCATGGTGTAAAGTGTTTGGAGATGACATACTTTTCATTGTCAAGATTAAAAAATATGTATATGGAATGCAATTTTATAACAATAGAAGTGAAACCGAAGATTTAGTTAAGACGGTAGACCAAGAAGTTTTCCAAAATGACCACTTTTCATACCTTGGATCAATAATTGATAGGGGTGGAGAGAGATGGATGTTGCCCATATAATTACATTGGGTGGAAGAAGTGAAGATGTGCCTTTAGAGTTTTAGGTGATCACCGAATACAAGGGATGTAAAACCAGCCACACTTTTATGGCATAGAATGTTCAAGTCAAGGAACAACATATTAACTTAAATGAAAATATTGTGATGAATGAGCAGCGAAACAAGGATAAAATTAAAAATGAATGAATTCAAGAAAACTGAGTAACACCAATGGCCAATAAGTTATAAGATTAAGGAAAGTAGACAAAAATGATTTGATCACATGCAACAGAGACCAAGACCCACACCGATTACGAGTGAATTGGTACAAGTCAAAGGCTCTAAAAGTACAAACGAAGGCCCAAAAGAACATAGAAGAAGATAGTAAGAAAAGACTCAATGACATAGTCCAATTAAAGTTATGGCCTGCAACACAATTAAATGGTAGAACAAGATTCATTAGCCAAAAGCTTTGCTGGGCCCACCGGACAACTTTACAGGTTCCTGCAAGTACCTCGCTCTCACATTTTACCTTTCTTCACACAACTTACACAACGGCATCGTATTAGGGAGCCAGTGCAACAAAGGATTTGCCAGGCCTAGTAGACAACTTTGTGGGTATACACAAGTACCCCACTTTCACATTCTGCCTTGTCGGGCCCACCAAATGACTTTGCGGGTTCAAGTACCCTGCTCTCACATTCAGCCTTTCTTCACATAACTTGCACAATGGAGTCATATTAGGGGAGCCCGTGCAATGAAGACTTTGTCAGGAACCCGGATGGGCTTGTGGGTTCACGTGAGTACCCCACTCACATTCTGCCTTTCTTCGCACAGCATAACACAATAACATTATATTAGGGAGCCAGTGCTACAAAGGCTTTGTCAGGCACACCCGATGACTTGGTGGGTTTACCCTGCTCTCACATTCTGCCTTTCTTCACATAGTTTACACGTGTCTATGCAACAAATGCTTTGTCGGGCCCACCAGACGACTTTGTAGATTCACACAAGCACCCTGATCTCACATTCTACCTTTCTTCACATCGCCTACACAACAGCATCATATTAGGGAGCCCATGCAACAAAGGCTTTGTGGGGCCCACCAAACTGACTTCGTGACACCCACTCCACACATCTATTGAGCAGGTTCATATTACAAAATCAGACCAAAGAAAAGGCAGATCTAAAACAGCAGTGGGCTGCAACACAGGAAAAAGGATGGGTCAGCCATGCATTCTAGGTGCCCCCCCTGCATATAGCCGTGCCCTTTTCCTTCCTTTCTCATGGGTGAGGATCGTCCTTGTAATCTAATTTTTGTTGCAGTGGCTACCACAGATTGGACCATTTAAGTTATATGTACGCAATCATTTTTCAACATCCATCCATATCGACCGTCACACTCTAGCACCAGCATGGACTGTTACACTACCATATATAAGACACTGCCACCATGAACGTGCCTTGGCACAATCAGGCAGTAAATTATCAAATGTGCCACCCTATACAAGATCAAATCAATTTAACTGTGGCCCACCCAATTAGCAGACCAGCCTGATTTATGGTGCCAGATTATTTCATGGTGGCCCACCCAATTAGCAGACCAGCCTGATTTATGGTGCCAGATTATTTCATGGTGGCCCCACCAAATGGACGCTCCAATGTCCCAGGCTGACATATGTACTACGTGTAGAGGCATGCAGAACTATGGATAGGGCGAAGCTAGCAAATATCAAATATTAAAAAGCATGGAGATTGCGGTAATTCGCTTTTGATTGCCGCCATGGTTCCCAAAATTTTATCTACACATGAATGAAAAATCAGATTTTGATAAACCTTGACAGCCCTTTTCCAGCAATCAATTACAAATCAAAATGGTAAGACTCACCTTTGAATGCATTTCCCAATACATAAAAGTGCTAAATCAGATTGTTTGAACACTCCTAACTTCTGATTCTTGGACGTTTGTTGAAATCAGACCATTGGATATTTTTACTCAGCCATCCAAAAAATGTCCACCAATCAAGTAACTGTAAAAATTCTGGTTTGCAATGTAAAATTTGGACAGTTTAATTTGACTAAGTAATTTCTAAGTGGTGCAAGAATACCAAAGTATTTATCACACATATCACAATCTGAAAACTCACCCAGTCAACCTGGTTGAGACTTAATTGGATTTTGAATAAATTCAATGAGATTCATGTTTTTTAAGGAAGAAGACGAGCAGAAAATTGATATTTAGAAAGAAATGGACCTTGCCTTGGGCGAGAACATCAGCTTCAACAAGGATAATGGCCCCTTCTCAAGGTTGAGATAGGATTTCATTTCTCACCTAAAGTTTCAGTCCAGAATGGATGGCGACTACTCCACCCACGAGATTTTCATATTCAACCTTCTGAAATCCAGCATCTGCAATCAGTCTTGCAAATGCATCCTGCGTGAATAAAAGCCAAAAGAGCAAAGAAGAGATTAAAGACACCGAAAGAGAAACATAGACCCAGATCCATAAATTCTGAAAGGATATAAAACAGGGGAATGATCACATATGTTCGAACTGTCTCGGGCCTTTGAGATGAATGAGCGCACACGATTAGATGCACACCCTTATGTCAGGTTTAGATCCCGAAATCCTGTACGATCCATAGATCAGGTGGGCCACACAAAATGGAGCAATGTTGGGACACCCCAGATAGACACTTCCGGATGGACTGTGTGGTGCACTGTGTTGTGTACATGACTCCAACCCATTCATCAGGTAAGCCCTGCCAGGATGAAGAGAGGCCAAACAGCAAGCCATTCCAACATTCAGGTGGGCCACAACAAGTGTATATACAAGTTTTAGACATGCTGTTGCCTGTGGTGTGTCCCACCTGGGCTTTGGGTTGAGGATGATTCTTGGGATAGACAATGCGCATGAGGGTCCTCTCTGGGTCCATGATTTGGATTCCACATACACATTGGGTGGGCCCCACATTTCTCAGGGTGTGTGGTGATTGCCATTCGTTAGAATGCATGTGATCGTTCTCTGTAAAAGTTATGTAATCAATGACCAAACTTGTCTTTCAGGAGCTATTTGGAGTTGTCAAGGAAAATATACTGTGATATAGACACCTGCTGACATCCAAAATGATTACAACCAAGTTGGCTTCAGCAACCATCATCATCATCATCATCATCATCATATATATATATATATATATATATATATATGGGAAATGGTACTATGAGGTCGACCTCATGGGAACTTCCCATGAGGTCGAGTTGTGTGGGCCCCACCATGATGTGTGTCGAACATCAACACCGTGCATTTGATGGGTCCTCTTTAGGTTATGGGATATCCCAAAAATTAGTTCAATACGGAACTCAGGTTGGCCATACCATCTAAAACCATGTGAAGACATGCCTAAAAGCACTTGGTGGTGCCCACTTAAGTTTTGGATGCGGCTGAAACTTGGTTTGGCCCCTCATCCAAGTGGGACACACACAATGGATGGGCTGGATTTGTGAACCACATCTCAGTGGGCCCAATAAATTATTATGAATGTTTTAATGGTGTGGCCCACCAAAGTCATGGATTGACTTGATTTTTAAGCCCATGGCCCACCATGGAATGGTGCATCTGGCTGATGGGATAGATGTTCGACACACATCACGATGGGGGCCACACAGCTTGACCTCATAGTACCATTTCCACACACACACACACACACACACATATGAATTCCGTTCCACCATGGCCCATGTCAGCAGTTCTTGTAAATCACAATAGATAAAAACAACCTAGATGGGCCCTAATTAATGTCAAAAGGACAGTCATGTCCTGAAACTCCCAAACAGGTCCTAAACCTTAGTTTCAGAAGGATAATCAGGTCTTTAGGGTTGTATATCACAACACTGGCAAACATAGTACACCCATGTTTGGCGCCTCAAGATAGGGAATTTCGAAAACTCACTCCTTGTAATGAACCCTTCATATCTATTCTACAGATATTGCTATAAATAAAGAGCTTTTATAAAATGCCACCCATATTGTGGCATGTTTAGAGGGACCCACCCTCTTTAGTGAGGGTCACATGAAACTAATGGAATGTCTAAAGGGAACCACCCTCTTTAGTTAGGATCACACAAAACCAATGGCATATTTAGAGGAACCGCCCTCTTTAGTTAATACGAAACCACCCAAATTGTATGGTGCTGCTTTATTTCACCACTATCTTCCAAATTTACTAATGCCTATCCATTCCATCTTTTAAAAAGATAAAAATGCCCCAGTGCACAAAAGTAATTATAATGCCCCTGAGTCACGGACCAGGAGGATGAATACATTGACCTAAACCATCGAAACTATGATCCAGATCATCTAGATTGTCGACTCTATGATCGAGAACAACTGAGCATCAATACTCTGATCCTAAACATCTAGGCCGTAAAAACAATGATCAAAACCTTCTAGACTGTCGATATGATGATCCAGACCACCCGAATTGTTGATACTGTGATCCATACAATTAATATTAAGATCCAGACCATCCTGACAGTTGTGATAGATACAGATCGTCCTGACCATCGGTATCATGACCCTGACCATCCAGAATGCTGCTATTACTATACAGACCATGAAGACCATCAATACTATGATTGAGACCATCTAGACTGCCAACAATATGGATGGTTTGGATAATTGCATCAAAAAATTTGAATTTCTAGATTGTAATATCAATATGATGATCCAGACCACCTGAATTGTTGATACTGAGATCCATACAATTGATATTAAGATCTGGACCATCCTGACCATCATTATGATTCAGATCATTCTGACCATTGGTATCATGATCCTGACCATCCAGAATGCTGCTATTTTACTACCCAGACCATGAAGATCATCGATACTATGATTCATACTATCTCGACCACCAACAATATGGATGGTTCGGATAATAGCATAAAAATTTGATGTTCTAGATTGTAATATCAATGGTCTGGGTAGTCTAGATCATAGTACCCATAGCTATAATGGTCTGGATCACAATATCGGCAATATAGATAATCTAGATCATGACATCCTGTTTGGATGGTCTAGATCATAAATTATCAATGGTATAAATGGTTTGGATCATAGTATTGAAGAGTTGGATGGTCCAAATCATAATGTCAACGTTAGCCTAGATCATGTTATATACAATATGGACGCTGTACATCATAATATCCACAATTTGTATGGTCTAGATCAAAATATTGACAGTCTAGATTGTTTGGATCATATTAAGTCTAGATGGCCAGGATCATATATCGACAATCCAGATGGTCTAGATCATACAATCCACAATCTAGATGGTCTAGATCATATTATCAATGGTATGATGGTTTGGTGCATAATATCGGTATTTTGGATGGTCTAGATAATAATGTCAATGGGCTTGATGGTCCAAATCATCATATTGACAGTCTAGAGGGTATAGATCATAATATCAATGGCCTGGATGGTTTGGATAATCATATCGATGGTATATATGGTTTGGATCATAATGACGACAATCTGGATGGTATGGATCGTATCATCGACAATTTGGATGTTCTGGATAATAATATCTACCGTTTGGAGAATCTAGATCGCAATAACCAGTCTTCATGGTCTGGATCATCATATCAACCATCTGAATGGTCAAGATATACTTATCTCGAAGTTTAAGATGGTCTGGTTGGATGGTCTAAATCATAATATCAAGGGTCCGGATCCTCTAGATCATAATATTGACGATCTCAATGTCAGGCTCAAAATATTTGACAGTTTGGATGGTCTAGATTATAATATCGACAGCCTGGATACTCTATATCATATTATTGACTGTTTGGATGGTCTATACCACAACATCGACAGCCTAGATGCTCTGTACCATAATATCGACAATCTGAATGATCTAGATCATAGTTTTGACAGTCCATATCATTAGTTTAGCTCGTCTAGATGGTCATGATGATAATATCGACAGTGTCGATGTTCCAGATCATAATATCTACAATCTGGATGGCCTATATCATAATAGTGACAGTCTAATGGTTTGGATCATAATACTGACGGTCTAGATTGCCTAGAGTATAATATCCACATGTGGAAAATAAAGTTGATGATTTGGATGGATTGAAGCATAATATAAGTCTGTTGCTTTGGATGGTAGTATCGACGGTTTGGATGTTCTGAACCATAGTATAGCAGTCTAGATAGTCTAGATCATAATATCCATAGTCTAGGTTGATGGACTACATGACCAAGTATGTAGAATGGCCTGGAGGGGCATTTTGTAAATTTCAATGTCTGCGGGGACATTTTAATCATTTTTGTGAAGAGAGGCTCTTTTGTAACTTAATAGGAAAGTGGATGGACATTGGTAAATTTGGATGGAAAGTAGTGAAATAAACGGACACCCTAAAATGTGGGTGGTTTCTTATAATCAAAACTAAGAGGATGGTTCCCTCTTAAGTATGACATTAGAGAAGAAAACAATGATAGACGGCGGAGATTTGTCTTTGAATATGAAGAAATTCCTATTCAGGGTGGCCCATCCAGAAGCAGGCTGAGGCTTAACTATCAGTCCTGCAGGTTGAGCTAAGCAAGGCCATCTTATATATCGGGTTTTTTACACAACTGTCACTCTAAACTAATCGACTCAAATGTGTTTATCTGAATATAATTTCAAAAGGAGAGCTTGTTTAATATTTCAGAATGCCAAACCTGAATATAAATGTGGAATGGTCATTTTTTTAAAACCCTAATAATGTGAAATGGGTCATGCTTAGGACTTTAAGCTCAAATTGTCTATGATATGGGCTGGGTATAGTAGGTTCAGGCCTTTTGACCTGCCAAGGCCTGCTTGTCCACGGCCCTAGTTCTGATTTCAGATTGGGCGGGCTCTTGTTGGATGTTAGTGGCGTGTGGGTGGGCTTGTGTCCGCTACTACAATACACACAAACTAATCAATCTATGCATATATTGTGTGTGGACATGTGTCTGCTCCAATAATACATACAAAATGATCAATCCAGGCAAGCAATAAGGGTCTGTTTGGAACATGGGGTCAGGTAGTATGGAATTGCATTTGGTCCAATAAATTCCATCTAGCGTTTGGAAACAATGAGAATGATTGGATTAATCTAGGTATCAGATCATCCCGTCCCAACAAGAGATACTGAAGGATTTTTGGTGGATTTTGAAATCCACTACATATATAGGCCTCACATTGATGCATGTGTTCTAACTACGCCGTCCATCCATATGCGCCCTTCACACATGAGAATCGAGTTGCATATGCATACAGGCGACTGGCATCAGTTGTGACATCTGGTCCATTGATTACGATTCCATGGTCCACCAAATGCAGGTTTCACTTAATACAGTGTTTTTCTCAAATGAAGAATTTGATCCCAAATGTGGGATTGGACGGTCAAAATACCATGGTATTTCCAGAAATAATAATTATGTTATAATGGTGTTAATTCTACCCAATGCAATTCAAAACCATTTAATCCTGCATTCCAAACAGGCCCCAAGTATGTTGCCTCCATGGGCATGTTTGTAGCATGTGCACATGTGTGCAAGTGAAGTGGATGGAAGATTTTGGAATAGACCTGGGATGGGAACCTGCGAATGCTCTCGACCAGGTACTGGTAAGAGTCCCTATCGCCTGCTACTATCTCTCCTATAGCTGGAATTACTGAGAATGAGTAGTAGTCATACCTGTTCCAGACAAAAGCACCATGCTAGGATTACAGCTGCAGTAATCAGTAGATAAAAACCACGGCTCACCTTTTTAACTTGGACACAACCTCAAGTCAATATCATACACTCTTGGAACGTGAACATGAGATACATAAATGTTATGCAAGTAAATGGGTTTTGCTAATGTCCTCACCTTCATGGGGACATTAACATCCCAAAACCTTTTGAATGACAAGTGAGACACAATCATCAATTTGAACCATTCACTATGCATACAACGAGGGACAAGCCATGGTGCAAAAATCTCACCTATCGGACGATCCTAATCATCTCTGATCAATAGCATGGAAAATAGTCAGTCAAGATTAAGCAGATAACCAAAATAGGTCTAATCATCATCTTGAATCATCTACCCGATAGATCCCACTTTGTATTTCTTTTCCTTATGATTCCAAAGTAGCACTTTGCTTTGATGATTATAACCATGTGATCTATGGCTCGTAAGAAACAGACGATTGTAAACAATTGGCTTCATTCATAGTGTTAGGATCATCTGATCAGCATGATTCTTGCACCATGGATTGGTCCCAGTGGCACTATTGAATGAACAGTCCCAATTGATGATAGGGTGCCCCATGTATCATTAAGAAGGTTTGGGGAGGTTTCTCACATCCCAATGAAGGTGCGGACATTCGCAAAACCTTAAATAAGACAAGTACACAATAACTAAATAAACAGTATAGGAGATACATGAAATCAAGAGAAAAGATACATGCAGGTTTTTCCCAATTGTCCAATGTTGCAAAGCTCAGGACCACAATTTCTCCTACTAATAGCTCCATACGTTGCTCGGCCAGGAAACTGCTTGAGCAGGATGGAGCTTGAAACCAGGACTCCATTTTTAATACCGGTAACCGATGCACACACAAAAAGGAGGACGCTCTAGTAACCGGAAGGGGAGATTGATTCGGTCGATGTCATAGCCAATGGCTATGAAAATTTTCCTACGCCGCTGACAGGATATCCATGTATTTTTGTGCTTATACTTGCAATCTAGACCTCCAGCATGAGTTGCAAATGGGCTGCCTTAGCCATCATGGTGTCTGTTGCTCTGCATAAGCACAATGATAGCGGCATTTAGAGTTGGACACAAACCGAGCTATTTTGGTTAACTTGCTCGGCTCGGATAAGCTCAACTCGGCTCGACTTGAAAGCTGGTTCAGGCCAAGCTGAGCTGATTTTTTGAGCTCGAAAGAATTTCAAGCTGAGCTCGAGCTGGCCCGAGTTCAACTCAACTTGGCTCCAAGCTTGGCCTGAACTTGATTCGGCTCAGCTCAGCTCGAGTTATAACTTTAATTATATAATATTATTTATATTTATATATATAAAGAGTCTGCCCATATAAAAACTAAAAAGAAAATGCTCGACTTGAAAGCTTAAACTTGAACTCGGCTCGAAATCTTGAGCTCGAACTTGGGTCGAACTCGGCTCAAGCTGACCCGAGCTACTGACCGAACCAAGAGGAGCTGGCCAGTTCGGCTCGAGGACTGAGCCAAGCCAAACTCGAGCTGGGATAGGCTGCTGGCCGAACTGAGCCGAAATGTGCCAAGCTTGATTCAGTTCAGCTTTAGCAGCATTGATCAATCGTGTGCTGCAAAATAAGTTTTGCAACCCAGTTCGACACATTGCATTCACATCTTTCTTTCCTCTTTGGATTCCAGCAAGTATGATATTGTGGGTTTCATGTTCCTGGTCATATCTGCACTGCTTGGTTATATTTACTCACATTGTTTGGATTCAGCTCCCGTAAGATAGGTACATTTGCAAACAGATTTTTGGATGCTGTTGATGGCATAGTTCAAACCCCAAAACTCAAGTCAAATCGACATTTCATCCAGGATGGGTCAACTCAAAGACTTGACTCAGGTTTTTTTTTTTTGAGGTAACGACAATTTATTAAAAGGCACATAAAATACGCAAAAGAATACAACTACTTGACTCAGTATTTAATAATTACATATTAAAAATATTACACATATTAACAGATACCTAAAATAGTTAAGAATTAGTGTAAGTAATAGAAAATAGGAAAACTGTCACCAAAGTATCAGTTGTAGTAGCTAAGAGCAATGTTGTCAAATCACATAGAATCACATAAGCCATCAGCCTGGGCCCATAACCACATAGGCGATCACTCAGGCTGCTAGCTTCTTCTTCTTCTTTTTGAATTATTATTATTTTTTTAAGGGGAAATGCATTTAAAAATCTAAAAAATTAAGAAAAACTATGTCTAATTACTATGATGATTGGATTGGATTTTTTTTACCTATTTCAATGTAGTTTGACTATTAGACCATCTAAAGTTATTGAAAAAGGAAAAAAAATGAAAAAATAGTAAAAATTCTAAAAATTTAAGAAAAACTGTCTAATTGCTATAAGTGATTGGATTGGATTTTTTTTAAAACCTATTTCATTGTAGTTTGACTACTAGACCATCTAATGTTAAGTAGATAACAAAATAAATTTAAACAATTAACAAGTTAAAAAAAAAAAAAAAAAAAAATGGGAGAGGGAGAGAGAGAGAGAGAGAGAGAGAACTAAAAGATTCATTGAAAAGCCACCAAAGCAGGAAAGAATACAAGAGCTAAACATAAAACCATGAAGGAAGATCAGCGCTAGCAGCTGATTTAACAAATTACACTAAGAAAGAGGGAATTTAGAGAGAGTGAGGAAGTATGCCATCGCATAACTGAATGCAATGGCATAAATTCACAAGTCATCACATACTTATGGCATACAAAAGTCTGCCATCGCATACTCCCCAAATAGCATATGCCATCATGTCAGGCATATGCAATATGCATTGTCCAAACCACATACGCGATCACATAATCGATTATGCAATCGCATATGACAACAATGGTTAGCTTCTCCCCCTAGTTGATGATCGTGGGTTTGGCTCTCTACCTCCTTTGTAAAAAATTTATTAATACAATAACACTGATTGGGTTCAAGTCACCCTGAGTCGCGTCGAGTCAAATTAGTGGTCAAGTTGACTTGTCGAGGCTTCCCAAGTCATGATCGAGTCAGACCCAGGGCCTAGTTTCCAGGGGATTTGGCCGAAATCTCACCTTGTCAAGTTAACACAACCAAGTTTTGAGTCGAGTCTGCGAGTTTTACAAGTATGGTTGATGGGAAGCAAGCAAAGTTGACAAATATTCACAGATGTGATACACTTGGCTTTTGGAAGCACTGTGCCAAGTGGAGACTGGAGAGAGCAATCTATGGTTCTAGGTTATTTTGGCGTTTAACATTTGATCATGTGATCCGAGTATAATTGTTCACAAATATACTCGTTCTTCCAGAAATAAATGGACCCACAGAAGGTCTCATGATGATTTTTGTGCACCATTTTTTAAGATATATTTTGTACTGAATGGTGGATACAGAATCTTATAGTGTCTATCCATCCCATTATTGAATTGGATACCATGGAATCCTAAAAGTCCAGTTTATGAAGTTGTATTGTTTTTTAGGACTATTAGAATTGTTATCCAACCATAGGACCAATGTTGTCAAATGGCATAAGCGATCACATGCAGCCCAAGTGGGCCGTGCGCATATGCAATCGCATAGCCCCCAAAACTTTTTTTCTTGAAAAAGGGGGGGGGGGGGGAGGATCTAGGGAAAATGAAAGAAAGAAGAAGAAATAATTATGTAAAAATACTACAAGTGTAGGAAATTGTTTTTTATAGTTTTATTAACAATTTCATTAAAATTTTGTTGTTTTTTTTGACGTCTATTAGACTATTAGACTATAACAAGTCAACTAACAAATATACAAATGAATGCTAAAAATGTGAAGGAAAAAAAAAAACAGCACAGTTAAGAGAGAATGAGAGTATTAGAGTGAAAGAAAGAGTAAGAGATAGTAAGAGAGTGAAGAGAGAATGAGAATATTATAGAGAAAGAGAGGTAATGGAGATTGAGAGAGAGAGAGAGAGGAAAATGGGGGGTGGGAGTGCCTATTTATAAGAAAAAAGGGAGAGAAGGAACAAAAAATAAAAATAAAAATTGAACGGTCAGGTTATGCCCAAAAGTACAAAAACCACATGCCACTGTGGCATATGTGATTCATGGTCTCCAAATGGCATATGTGATTGCACAATCGCTTATGCGATCTCGCATATGACAACACTTGTAGGACACACCATTTACAATGTGTTTCAGGTTGTTCAGGCAAGAAAAAGAAGCATATTACTGACATTAGCAATGATTTTCCCTTTTGGTGCACTACGCAGGGTTCTTGCCTGGTCTTTCATTTCTCCATCTGATGTTATCCAAACTCCACAACATTTGCTTGTAGTTGGAATCTGATTTGCATTTGGATTCCTTGTGGAAAGGACAATTCTAGCTCACTTAAGCAATCGCCTGACAGGCTTGAAAACTGGAATGGCTATCTCACTATTGTATTTTCCTCTTGCCATAGCATATCAACTCACTCCTAGCATCAACGACAGGACCCTTTTTTTGCCCAAGTCACAGAAGCTCAACTTCAAATGGCTCATGGAACTTCTGCTTATTGTTTTAGAGAGATTTTACATGTGTGAGATGATTCCAGAATTTCAAAAGGATTCAGATGAACAAAAGAAAGCAAATATACAGTTCATATAATAAACATGAAATTGTTGTTATATGCATCCAGGGATAAGCCATGAATACTCACAACTGTTTAACGACAGGGAGCTCCACATGACTCAGCTCAAGGCAAAGGAATCTCCCACCCCGTTTTAGTACCCTGAAAGAGACAGGAAAATATCAACCATGTTCAATAATAAAACGCTGCTGTCTAGTAAATACAAACACATGATAAAGCATAGCCTATTTGCAGTTAAAGAATTAAAAAGGAGAACTTTTTTCTAGATAAGAACAGAATTTTTTTATTTTTTTTATTTTTTAAAGTATGAGGAGTTTCATCTCGATTGATTAGTGGATCAAAAAATTACTTATTCTGCCACTTTCCATCACATGCCCTTGAGTAAGCCAAGGGAGATGCACCCCATCCCATAGGTGGTTTATAAGGAGGAAACTAAGGTTTCAAAGAGACCGCTTACGGTACCCTACCATCCTACAATGTTCCATGTCTTACTATATTGGAATCTTGCGACCTTGCCTTGTCCTGTGCATCTATATCTTATTCAATCCTTCTACTATTATATGGCCATCCACCAAAGACCCAATACCCATGCAAATCAAGTGGACCCCCATATTTGGACCATTAGATTATCATCAACTACAATCAAAACCTTTTTAATAGTTAAACAAAAATTTAATGGTTGGAAACACTTGTAAAGCCTTTTAAAACCTTTTGAGTGTTGGCCACACAATGACCTCGTAAAGCGAACCAAAGAACGTATAATCAAGACCTTGAACCCTCACCCATCCTCAAGTCTAAGGATTAATCAAATCCATTGCATCCTCAAGTTGAACATAATCCATGCATGATGAGCCTCCTGGTCTCGAGGCTTCACCTTGATCCACCAATGTAAGTGCCCAATAGGTCCAACACTAGGAGCTTGTATCCACAGCACACTCTCATTGTTATGTGGGGTAGGGG
Source organism: Magnolia kwangsiensis (assembly GCA_037074715.1). NCBI lineage: Eukaryota > Viridiplantae > Streptophyta > Magnoliopsida > Magnoliales > Magnoliaceae > Magnolia > Magnolia kwangsiensis. The sequence continues at coordinate 153,971,696 of CM073574.1, read as the reverse complement.
AAGGCACATCGAGTCACTATCATGCCTGATGGTGAAGACCTCTCATCCTGACTCGTGGTCAGTCTCCTCACACAAGATGGTCACATCCATCATCAAAATGATGACAACAAACATGGGTTTGTCCTACAACCAGCTAGGTGTTCATGGTACAACAGCATTCATGCGTGCTTTAAGGCACCTCCACATTAACCGTGGCATGGCAATTTGTCCATGGTGTGCCGTAAAGGTAACAGTGGCAGATACATGTTTTTCATACTTTTTAATCAACATTACGGGGCAGATATAGGTTTTTTGGGAGTTTTTTCAATAAATAAAAAATAAAAAGAAGAGACCGTAATGACCGTTACGGGGCCGTAACAGCCGTTATGCCCTGTATCGTAAAGGTAACGATGGTGGCCATTACGGCCACTGTTACCGTTACGGAACACCTTGAATTTATCAATTTAGTTCCAATGACCATCATGATCTATGGCTAAGATCATCGCTATCACATCCGCATCACTAATGGAAAAGGTTAACATTGGTTTTCTAGGGCACAATTCAAAAGGCCGGGTCAAGGTCTACCTAAGCCCTGCCCACAAAGCAGAACGTAGACTGAGACTTGCCCAACCCGTGATGGGCCAAAATTGACAATTGTGAGCTAGCCCAAGATGTTTATGTCGAGCCGACACAAGGCCTTCTTAGATATAATCTTACCTCTTCTCTAATTTTAGATAGTTTTGGAAATTAGCAGATGCGCCTACATAAGTTTCGCACCATTTAAAACATGGTGGTGACTTGTTAACCATGCACACGGCATAGCTGTACATCAATTCAAACCACTCAAATCGTTGATCCAACTATTGGATAGAGCATAACAAAAAAAAAACTGTGGTGAGAAGATAAAATTGAAGTTCTGATTTTTCGTTTGAATTTGGACCGCCACTATTTACTTTTAACCATTAATTTGATAGCATTAATTTAATGGTTTGGATTCCTTGATAAGTGCCATTTTAGGGATATGCTCCATCAACAATGAGACCCACAATTAGGATGTCTTGAGAATTGTATGCTACTGCCACATGTGAGGAGGATGAGTCTCCACAATTTCAAAAATGGTGCAAAACTAACATAAATGTAGAGTTGGGCATGTCTGACCCAATCCGGTATATCCAACCAGATCCGACCCGATTCGAACCGAACCGATGGCTTGGATCGGTGCGGACCGAGTAAAGCCATTCAGATCCGACCGCTTTTCGGATCGTGGTCAATCCGGACTGATCCGAACCGAATGGATCCGATCCAAGAGTGTAAATCAATACTTTTGCCTTTTTCCTGTGGTATGGTCCACTTGAGCTTTGGATATGCATCAATTTTGGGTTCGACCACTAAAATGATCTGGAAAACGAATGAACGGCGTGGATAAACCACATGCATTCACGGTGGGCCCCAACAGAGTTTACTCAGTACAATTAGGGCTACTGAGTTACGTGTTGTGCATGTCAACACAGTTACACAGGCAACAGCTATAGCTGTTGTACCGAGTTACGTGCACAGCATATCAATACAGTTACACAAGCAACAGCTGTAGCTGTTGTACCCATGGAGTTACGTGCACAACACGTCAACACAGGTAGGCGGGTAGCTAATGACAAGTTGAGTAGCGAGAATCCCTACTAAAGTGACGTCACCAAGTTCCATGGGCCCCACCATGATGTATGTTTTGTATCCACACCTTCCATTTGGAGAGAGCATTTCAAGGCAATATCCAAAGAATGAATTGAATCCAAAGCTCCAGTGGACCCCAGCACAGAAAGCAGTGGGGACAATGACGCCCACCATTAAAAACTTCTAAAGGCCACAAAAGTTTTAGATCAACCTGATATTTGTGTTTCCCTTATTTTTGTCTTTTTTAACTTTTGAATAGGTTGGATTTCAAATAAACATTACGGTGGGCCTTAGGATAGTTTCAATGGTAGGAATCACTCTACCCACTGTTTTCTGTGGTGGGGTCCACTACAGCTTTTTATCTGCATCATTCTTTGGCTCATGCCCTAAAATGATATCTCAAAATGGATGGACTGTGTGGATACAACACATACATCGTAGTGGGGCCCACGGAACTTGGTGACGTCACTTCAATAGCCCACTCTCAACCTGTCATTATCTAATCCGACGGGACATAGGCAACAGTTGGCAGCTAAGCTGCCAGCTAGTGTAGATACACGTCGTGCAAAGACGAGCGGAGACGCCCCTCGAGCTCCGCATTGTACGAACGGCTCAAATGAGATCAAAATTACATGGGCCCCACAGTGATGTATTTATTATATCCATACCGTTTATCCATTTTTCGTGATCATTTTAGAGCATTTGAAAAAAAATAAAAAAATGAAACATATCTAAAGCTCAAATGGACCACACCGAAAATAGCAGTGAAGATAATGATTTTCAACGTTAAAAAATTCGATTCGAATCGTACCCAACCCGATCCGACTCGGTTTCACTGACCGAGTCAGACTTGGTTCAGGTCAGGCCAACCATGCATCGGATCGGTTCGAGTCAGATGTCCCAGATTTGGTCCCGAATCGGATCGAGTTCAGGTCAGCCATGTAGATTTTGGACCGAATCGAGTTGGACCCAATCCGATCCGACTCAATCCGATGCCCGGCTCTACATAAATGTAAGGAGATTTGTAACTAATCACTATTTTATTACTATTTCCATTGTGTTCTTTATCAAGCATGCTCATTTCAACAAACCCGCATCCTATTTTCAATGTAAGAGTTTCTTTTTTCCTTCTCTGAAACACAACAAGAGATGATCGAGGCTACCTACACCATGAGAGATCTCAATGAGGCCATGAAGAAAATATAAGAGATGTGAGAGGTGAATGCCTACCTAGTCCAAGGAGATCACTATCTAACTCGTCCAGATTCCAAGCACCTGCTGGGAAGGTGACTTGGGTGGATGGAATAGGGGAGATTCAAGAGGAAGATCGTCTGATGTTTCAAGAGGTCATGGACGTCAGAAGGCGTTGCAAGAGATGACCTGTATTGCCAAAGCAATTGGGGGAGAGGATGGGTGGAGGGTGACTAGCTGCATGCGATGGAGGTGAAAAGTTAGTTGTTGGATTGTGGTGGGTTGGATGAAAGCACATTCAGCCTCAAGCCTCTTCGAGATCAGAGGTCCAAGTATCCCCCTAGCCATAGACAATTATCGATCAACCGTTGATCGTCGAGGCCCATCTTCAACGATGGTCTAGTGGCGCATCTTCAAAGGTGGAAAAGATCAATCACTATTCGGATGGGAGAAGGCCTGGCATCGGATTTAGGAAATTCCTTCGAACTTTGGTTCTCAAAAATATTCGCAATCCTAGGTTCATGTATCGAAGAGACTCTGATGGTGGATTCAGCTACAGAGGATGAGGCGGAGGTTAGGGTAGCAAGAGTCTTCGTCAAGAGGAAGAAAAGGATCATGGTGTCGGAGATGATTTCCTTTGTCGTTGGGGAGGAGAGGGTGATTGACAAAGTGGAGTCACTAGGTCAGGAAAGCAGTAGCAGGGGGCAACAGAGGAGACGGGAGTGGCCAAAGTTCTAGTCACGGCTAGGGAGAAGGTGCCATGGTGGATATGGGAGCTCAATTCTCATACTCTTACAAAGTACTAAGTGAGTGAAGGTGGGGGCACATGGCAGCCTATGAGTGTTTCTCGTAAGGCAGTTGGCCTGCAAAAGATGGGGCTTCTGACGTGTGGACGAGATGATGGGCTGGTATTAATGGTGGTGTCAAGGGGCAACACAGACAACAATGAGACTGGTCCAAGAGGTTGTCAGGTTCAGATTTGATAGTGGGATTGTGGTGTCGGTTCGGGTGGCTAATTAGGAGGATCAAATGGCAGACAGAGGCTCGGAGGACATGTGGTGCTTCATGTACCAAAGCTAGGGGGATGTAGCGGTTTAGGGACCACTATAGGATCTTAGGTGTATGACTAACGGTTCTGACAGTGCAATCAATGGCTCAGATTGCTTGACGGTCGACACTTGTATTGATGATGTCGGCTTAGGAATTATAACGGTCGGCGGTGTCAGCACCTCGAGTCAGGAGCGAGAGGCCACCTATCTAGCTGATGTTGGCATAACGATTTTGCCTTTTCTCTTAGTGGTGTGGAGAATGCAGCACCTAATACGATATACATGAGGATTGTTAGCATGCTTCGAAGGAGAATCATGCGAGCTTTATGCTTGCACCGGTTCACGTGGATCTATTATTAGTGTTCTCAAGTGCAAGACAACCAACCCAGCCTCGTCCCTTATTCCCATTTCTTGTTCTTTAAAGAAGTCCCTCTCGACTCTTCTGTTCTTATCTTCCTAATGCAGGACAATTAACCACTTGCTCTAAAAGCTCAAACTGATAAAGCATAGCGAATTAATCCCTTTATCTCATTGCCCAGGCCCCAAATCCATGGGTTCCACCTCACACAAGCCACCCGCCTCACACGGGCCCCAAATCCATGGGTTTTGCGGGCCGCCCGCCCCAAGTGTGCCTCTGCATCCCACAGGCCACCCCACTCGAGCCTGATGTGAAGATGCCCCCGCATTACTTCCTCTCTAGAGGTTAATGGTTCTCCACAACAAAGTGCTAAGAGGAAGCTTTGACTCGAGCAAGAAGGTGACGACGATAGCCTTCAAAGAAGAGTGCTAAAGGAGAATGACAAGCGGTCTCGCACCCTGGTCAGTGTTCAGCAGGTAGAGGATCCAGATCTATATGTTGAGTTTACAATAGAGGTTCTTAAAGATGAATAACGTCAAGAGGAGTTGATCGGGGTGATCCTGGATGTCAAGCTGCTTTCGAGTGGCTACTGGTGAAAATAGAGAGCTCATGCTCTCCCCAACCAGGCTGAAGCTTTTCATTCTTTGGTGGACGATTTTGTCGCAATTCAAGCAGCAATAGTGAAAGGGCGGAATTGATTAAAGGTGGCAATGCATCAAGTGGGAAATTTGGTGGGAGTCTCGTTCGGTGAGAAACTTGAAGATTACTAAGCTCTATTCCAATTCGTGAAAGTGCGGGGTACTTAACTCTCTCCATTGGTGACTCCAAGGAAAACACAAAAGTCTCCAAGAGGACACAGGGAGCTAGTGAGCTTGACTTCATATGCTAACTACAAAAATGATGATCCAATAGATTGGCTAGGGAAAGCAAGTGGAAGATCGGTGCCCAAATGAGGATTCTAAGCTAGAATGAGGGGGGGTCAGGGATGCCAACAAAAGAGGGAATAGGTTAAAGATACCAGTCAAAGATGGAAGGTTCATCTTCTATCAATCCAGGAAACACTGCAGGTTGTCGACAATAGGCTAATGGACTCTTTTATGTGGTATTTCTAAAGACTACGTGCCCTTGAACTCATTCAGTTTGGCTGGAGTATTGGTGGTGGCCTGCGATACCAGGGCTTGGTCAAAAGAGGACTGATGGGGGGTTCCTTTTCAGTCTGAATGGTTTTGTGAGATGTTGTTGATGAATTTCATTCATGCTTCTTAGTGTTTCATGGTCCTTTTTTTATTTTTTGAAAGATGATCCATGGTCCGAATTTGGTACAAGAAGGCGAGAATTTTGGTCTAAGCTTTCTTCGATTCGCAAGGTTCAACCTACCTAGGTGTATAGGCGGTCATTTTGATGTTATTAAATTTTTGTTTGAAAATTCTGGTAGAGGGGGTATCACCCAAAGCATGTGAGATTTTTCTGATTGGATGTCTACAAGAATTAATTGATCTTCCAACGACTGATAGGGAGTCTGCGTGGACTAATGGTCACGATCGCCCAATCTTATACATATTAGATCACTTCCTGATATCTGCTAACTGAGAGGCAAAATTCTCGATGGTATCTTCCGACTGGACTCCAGAGAACAACCTCTGCTTATTCCCCAATCCGATTGGATGTTGTGGTGGAGAGTCGGGGCCCGAAACATTTTAGGTTCGAGCTTGCATGGTTGGAAGTGGCGGGATTCTCGAATCACATCTCGGAGTGGTTAAGATCTTTTGAGATGGATATGTTGCTTTCAAATTGGGATAGAAATTAAAACAAATTAAAGGCAAGATTATGGGTTGGAAAAGGGATGTGTTGTGCAGTAGGGAAAATGAGTTAGGGGACATTCTCTCAAAGATTGATTCTTTGGACTTAGAGGTGAAAGAACTAGAGCTTTCAGAAGATGAAAACTCGTTAGGATTAAGTTAGCACAAGATTATTCAAACCGACTAAAGGAGAGAGAGATTAAATGAAAATAAAGGTCTATAGCAACTTGGCTTACGGAGGGGGACACAAATACGAAATTTTTCCATACCATTGCGAGTATGCAAGCGAGAAATAACAAGATCGGAAGTATAATGGTGGATGGTAGAAGAGTTGAAGAGAAAGATCGGGTGTGCTCTAAAGCGGTCAATTATTATAAATCCCTTCTTTCTTATGATGGGTGGGAGAGACTCTAGATGACTTAGAATTTAAGTGTCTTTATTATATTGAGGCGGTCTTGTTGGAGAAGTTTTTGAAGGATGAAATAAATATGGCAATGGGTTCGATGGGGAGGGATAAGGTGCCAAGCTCAAATGGCTTCCCAATGGCCTTCTAACAAGACTTTTGAGAGTTGGTGAAGAGTGATGAGATGAAATTTATGGTGGAATTTCACAAGAGGTGTAGACTATCGACAAAGCTAGGAGCTTCTTTCATCACTATCATCTCATAGGTGTTTGAAGTGGAAAGTTTGAAGACTTGTAGGCCGATTAGCTTAGTTAGGGTGGGCATACAAGATTCTTGCAAAAAGCATTGATGCTCAGGTTAAGGGCGGTCTTAGGCTCGGCCATACCCCAAAATCAAGGCGCCTTTATTAGAAGCAAGCACCTATTGTATAGTGCCTTGATAGCTCACAAGTGTATTGATTCTCGATAAAAGGAAGGTGTAAAAGCATTAGTGTGAAAGTTGGACAACAAAAAGGCGGGCGATTACATTAATTGAAAAAAAAATTGGATTATTTGATGGGCCGAATAGGTTACAGGGTGAAATGGAGGGGTTGGATGGGAGAGTGTATCTAGTCAACCAAATTTTCACTTTTGGTCAACAGTTCCTCCAAAGGATTCTTCAACTCGTCAAGGGATATACATGAGAGGGACACTCTTTCTCCCCTTTTGTTTGTCGTCGTGGTGAGGCTTTAAGTAGAATGCTAGCTGGAGGCCAGGAGGCGGGCATCATTTACAAATTCAAGCTAAGTGTGATAAAGTGCTCCCATCTCCTAACTTCAGTTTGCTGATCATACTATGCAATTCTATGAAGCAATTGAATCTATGGTGAACAAGCTTTGAATGATCATTCTAATTTTAGAAGTGGTCTTGGGTTTAAAGATAAATATTGTTAAAAGTGAAAAGTTGGGGTGCATATGAAGGAGGAAGTCGAGCGGAATGCATCGATCTTCAGATGTCGGGTAGAGGTTTTCCCACTACCTATCTTGGGCTACCACTTTGTATTAGGAACCCAGTTCAACACTTGTTGGATATAGTAGTGGAGAGGTTTAAAAGGAAGCTTGCTAATCGGAAATTACAGTACCTTTCTTTGGGTGGTCATATCACCCTTATTGAAGCGGCATTGTCAAATCTCTCATTATGCTTCACATCCTTATTCAGGTGCCCAAAATCAATCTTGGAGAGGTTGGAAATGACGAAGCATAATTTCTTATGATGGGAAGCAGACGATAAAAAGAAGTTCCACTTTGTAGGGCTGAAGAGAGGTTTGTAGGCTATATGAGGAGGGAGGGGTTAGTATAAGGGACTTGGAAAAGATGAATCTAGCTATTTTGGGAAAATGGTTGTGGGTTTTTAAGATGGAGGAAGATGCTCATCGTCATACAACTATAGCAGAAAAATACGGGTAACGAGAAGGGGGATGGGGGATGAAAGATTGTTCTCTCTATAGAGCCACATAGATTTGGAAAAGGATATTTAAGATCAAGCATATAATTAGCACAAGATTGGCTTTGCTATCAAAATATGGGGAGGGAATTTGCTTCTCGAAAGATGTATGGATTGGAGAATCCCCACTCTAATTTGTGTTTCCTAGGCTGGCCCCACCTTTCCTCGAGGAGGACAATCATGATATCCAGCTACTTCTCCTTGGCAATAATGCGACTTGGTCTCCTCCATTCCATAGAAACTTGATGGAGGAAGAGGCAGAGGAGTTTGTAAGGCTACTTGGGCGTCTTAATCATTGTTTGCTGATAAGGGAGGAAGGGGACAAAATGATTTGGCTAAAGGATAAATCTAGTCTTTTTTCATTTTGATATTTCTATGATCTATTATAGCACTTGGAAGATGATAATTCAAGAGTGGTCACGGCTAAGGTGCGGCATTACGAAGCTGCCGTGAAATTTGTGGCTTTCATATGGCTAGTTGATAGAGGAAGTGTTCTCACTATAGACAAGCTACAAAGATGATCAATGATGTTGCCTAATATATGCATGATGTGTATGGTGGATGCCAAAACAGTAGATCATCTCTTCATTCAGTGATCCCTTGCTAGGCAAGTGTATGGTAGACTTTTCAGAATATTTAGCATGTCTTGGGTGATGCCTAGATCAGTGGGGGACCTATTCTTGATTTTGCATAGGGTGGGGCTAGGAAGAAATTTTACAGTATGTAGAGATTGGTTCTTCTAGCCTCCTTATGGGCTATTTGGGGGAAAGAAACGGAAGATGCTTCCTTAATAAATCCCTCAAAGCAGAGGAGGTCTTCTTGAAGGTTATATTTCATTGCTTGAGTGGGTATCTTGTATTAAATGTGGAAGATTGTAATATTTCTTTTTTGTTCCTCGTTTGTAATTTTTGTGCCATCTCAGCACTTCTTTAATAAAATCTCTTTTTACTCTTCAAAACAAAAACAAAAAATCGACAAGATGAGTGTATGTTGTCAGCTAGGGCTATCAGCAGGCCAAGTTCATGAGGTTGAGGTCTGCCCGTGCCTAACCCACAAAGCGGAACCTAGGGCTAAGCCCAACCTGTGACCAAGGTGTTCCAAAACGGTAATGGTGGCCGTAACAGCCACCACTGTTACTGTTATGATACGGGCAGCCCTTTTTTTATTTTTTGAAAAAACTGTTACAGGACCGTTACAGGCTGTTTTTTCTGTAACAGCTGTTACGGCCATTTCAACCCCATAACGCGTAATGGTTATGACCGTTACCATTACGTAACCAATTTTGAATACCTTGCCTGTGACAGGCCAAAATAGATGGGCTCGAGCCAAGCCTGAGATGTTTATGTTGGCCCTAGCACAAGCCCTTCTAAGATGTAAACTTACATCTTCTCTAATTTTAGAGTTTTGGAAACTAGTCTATACTCCTATGTTAATTTTGCACCATTCAAAACATGGTGGTGGCTCTTCAACCATGCACATGGCATAGTTGTACAACAATCCAAACCGTTCAAATCGTTGACCTAACTATAGATGGAGCATAATTGAAAAGTTGTAATGAGAATATAATACTAACAATCTGATTTTCCCTTCGAATTTGGACCATCCACTATCTTACTTTTAACCATCCATTTTATATCCATTAATCTAATGGTTAGGATTCCTCAATAAGTGTAATTTTAGAGATATGCTCCATTGACAATGAGACCCACAATTTGGATGGTCTTGATAGTTTTACATCACTGCCACTGTGCCTCAAGTGAGGAGGATAAATTCCCACTATTTTCAAAATGGTGCAAAACTAATATAGGACTCTAGCCCTTATCAACATTAACCTATCTGGAAAGGAGATTAGCGATTAATCTCAAAAAGATGGTGACTCAATGAGATCAATGGGCCCCTCATGTGAGGTGGCAGCACACATCTTAGAGATCCGAGCAAAAGCACACATGTAATAGATCCGGATCAATCATCAAGTAGTACCAAAATTTAGGGAAGAGCACCCATCAAGTGAGTCACACGTGTTGAATAGGGACTCTTGATGCAGTTTATTTGTTTCCAAGCACTCATTTTTTTCTCATACAAGTTTGACCTGCTTGATCAGCCAACCAACATTATTGTTAGTCCATGGCATGTCCAAAATTTGGGGTACCAGATGAGTGGAATAGAACTCTGATACATGAGCCTTCCGCCCAGCTCTCAACCGCTGTTCCATGGCTTCTACCCCCTTACATTAGGGTCCCCTCATTGAATCAGCATCTCAAAGCATCTTCATGGAGTTATGAATGCATTGATGCCTCCATTGCTCTAAATATATGAAAGAGAAATGATCTAGCGGCTCGATGTGTGCAAACTTTCCTATGCAGCTAGTTGCATTTGAGCTAGCTGGCATCCATATCATCTATCTGGGCCATCCATTAGGGTCAATCCACTCTTCTTCCAGTATTATGCAAAATTTGCATCAATCTGATCGTCCTAAACATCTGTGACTCAACACATCTTCTGCAAGTGACTTCATCCATTCATTTTTGCATGCCACTTACTTTAAGATTCGGTCATCAGATCAGTATGATTTTTCCAAGGCAGACTGTGAAGTGTAGACTGGACCTAATCAACGGTCTGGATAGATGATTTGGGTACCAAATAGTTCAAATGCAACTATTGGCATGGCAAATTTTCCATACACCTATTCCACTAGTCATTTCTCTATAAGAAATGATTTAGTAGGCTGCATATATGGAAACCTTCCCCTCATAGTTGCATGTGAAATTGCTGGCATCCACAACGCCCATATGGATCATCCATTGGGTCCAATCCACTCTTCTTCTGTTACCATGCAAAAATGCACAGCAATCCAATGGTCCTAAACATCTATATGACTGAACTTTAGATGTATAAACAATCTTGTAAATTTATTTTTGCATGCAAATGATTTGATGGTTTGGATTACCCAATCAGTATGATTTTTTCCGGGAAGCCTGCAAAGAGTGGACTGGACCTAATGCATGGTCCAAATAGATTATATAGGTGCTGTTGAGTGCACATGCAACTAAGTGCATTGGAAGGTTTCACACATTTAACCACTAGATCATTTCTTTATATATATCATATTGCAAAAATATCCTTATGCCCTAAATGGGCTGGATTATGAGCTTTTATACACAGCCCGAGCCCGGCCTAATTTAACAAAATTAGGGGAGCCTGATATGCTAGCCCAAACCTGGACAAGGAGGACCAGGCCCAAAAGACGGAAGAGCCAGCATGACCCATTGACAGCCCAATTGTCAGCAGAACTTACCCATCTCAGATCATATAGATGAAACAACAAGGGAATGCATAACCTGACATGTAATAGAAGGGTTACTGACCTGTAAGCTTCTGCAAGGACTTTCTCTATATGTGTTACATTCCTGATCCCAAAAGCAATTGTGTAACCATCCATCGAACCATCTCCAAAACTCAAAGCTTCTGCATCTCCCTCAACCCATATGAGGGCACGATCTTCACCAAGCCCTACATTTATCAAGAGATGAGAACATGACATAAAATATGCAAAGTAGCTGGAATCAAAGTATTAACTCCATCCCACCTCTCTCTACGGCACGCTTTTTGCCGACATTCAACATATTTGGGTTGATGTCGCATACATATATCTGAGTGTCATTTTCAAAGTGATCAGCTACAAAATCTTGCATGGCTCTACGATTAACACTATTTATAGTTTCCAAGACTCGAAAAGCAATGTCGCCTGCAAAATTGCCCAAATTTCCATCTCAAAATTGCAAACATATAAAAATAATAGGCAGGAAAGAAATAAAATTATAGCAAAAATGTAGTTTCAAGAGTCATAAAGAAATACCCTCCAATATTTTGTATGGAAAAATGACTCACCGTGCTTAAATTTTTGAGGTTATATTCCCAATTGGATAAAGCTTGAAAGTTCTGTAAACATGCACTTCGGTATGATATTTACTTCTTTAGCTTCGAAAGCAGAAATCATTGTTGCATTCAAGATATTATTAAACTATTAATCCATGCATCCTCCTCTTTAAATGTTTATTTAAGCAAATATGTTTGAAAGGGTTCTTCTTCTTTTTTTAATCCTCGACCTTCTGTTAGTGCTTGAATACATTAAATTCACTATTTCAAAATCACACTCATGTTCCTGGGTCAGTGAGAATACCAATTTAAGGGAGGCCTTGTTTAGTTTTAGATGACTGCAGACAGTGCAGAAGCCTAGATCTAAGAGGTGAAATTTTTTGTTTGAAGAGACATGGTTTCATTAGCTTTCAAGATGCCTCAGGAGAAATTCTCAGTTCTCATAATTTCTCCTCATGCTTAAGCAAACTATGGCTTTGGTCCGCAACTCATGATTGATGGAGAAGAAAATACTCCAAAAGAGTCAATTTTACATACGGTCAGTTATCAACTTCTAACTCTTGATTGTAACAATGCTAAACATCAACGAAACAATTAAGGTAGTAATAGCCTTGGATCATTTTGTCATGCTTCAAAGGCAAACAGAAATGATTCTTTTTTGACTGATTAGAATAATTCAATTTAAAGATCTTTAAGTGACTTCTCGTTGTCTTATTCTTCCCATTTTCATGTCTTTCAATTTATCTACCTCAAGAAATAAACAAATCCTGATCCTTCAATGGCTCCTTACGTCCAGTTTGACAACACATGGAAAATGTTCTTACAAAGTGAAAGGCCATTGATCTTTTTCCTCGTAGGGAAAAAAGAAGATGCACCACAAAACGTCCTATCGACACAGTCACAGACAGATATTACACTGGAAGGATACGTTCAATCGATAATCATTCACAGTTCTTCCATCAAATCCAAAGGAACATGTCACAAGAGTCATAAGACAGCATGCATTTCCAAGCAAGGTTTGACATATCATCCGATATTGGTACGCATTGCTCATACATACCAGTATTGGCCTGTATCGGCCCAATATAACCCTATACAAGGGCGATACACCCCATATTGGAAGTGAACGATTTGATACACAAAAACCAATTTGCAAACCATGTTTCCAAGTCAACGTTATGCATAAGCAAAAGTCAGTATACATAACGACCGAATACAGTAAGCTAACCTGTTCCACCAGCCACATCAAGATGCTTCATTCCTAGAAAAGGATGAAGATTGGAGACCATCCTGAAAAAGAAGTTAGTTGAGAAGAGATTCTGAATAGATGAAGTTGAAGCAGGTACGTAGCTCACTAGATAAATGTTCGGGTATAAAATAAAAGAACTAACCTGTCTTTCCATAACCTATGCAATCCAGCGCTCATCAAATCGTTCATAAGATCATAGTTTGAAGCGACACTGCTGAAGACATTGCCAACCATTTTGCTCTTTTCTTCTTCATGTACTTCTTTAAAACCTGTGTGAAATTTGAATTAAGCATCATCCAACACGAAAGTGCAAGTAGGAAAGAAAGAAATTGATAGTACAAGAAAATAAATTTGCAAAGGAATAGCAGATATACAACTCCCATATATCTGAAGACATTGCCAACAATTTTGCTTTTCTTTTTCTTACAGGACAAGATGATTTGCATTTCAAGAAACATTCAAGGGAAATGGGACACCCAAGCAGCTGGATTGCATTTCAAGAAAATTGCAAGAATTTTTTTTTCCAAAACAATAAATATCGAGAAATTAATAAAAATGCATTTTTAATGAAATCCCTCCCTCCCTAAAAAATTATAAAAAAAAAATTTTTTTTTTTTTAAAGAACGAGAGAAAAAGCAAGCAATCCGTTTGCAAAAGTTCGCATTTGAAGAAACATCCAAGGGAAATGGGACATACAAATGGATGCACTGCATTTCAAGCAGGAAATTTTGAAATTTATATGCATCTATAGATATGTACTCTCTACAGCAAATGGAATATTAAAAGGGGGATTTTGAGAAGAAGTCAGATGAGAGAGAAAAGGGCAGTGTTGGACATACCAAAGCTTGTGGCATGAGAATGGAGGAGAGAGCTCCAAGAGAACTTGGATGAGACCTGCGTCGTGAGATTTCGGGTGATCACTCTAGACAACGCCATGACTGTTCTACTCAAACCACAATTAGGAATAGTGAGCTGTTCCCTTCTGATGCAACCATGGATTCCTTCTGCCTATAACAAGATGTAAATTTCCAGTATATCTATGAGGTGATGCCCAGAGTTAGAGCATCAACATCTCTACCTTCCAACATATATGACAAATTATAACAAGGCATGTTCATGACCTATAAAACTACATGCGCTGAGAATAAATAGCTAGGATCTTTTAAAGATTTTGAGAGCAAACGCCATCTAAGGTGAGGCCCACCCATCAGGTCAACAGTCTAGATCAATGAACCATCACGGCAGACACATGGATTGATCTTTACCATCCCATTAGATTTGCCCCACTTCTTGTTTTTCTTTCTTCTTCCACTTGTTATGGGCCACTATGAAAATTTCATATTGATGGAAGGATTCTAAGATTCTAAACAGCAGCAGCTATTTTATAACCATTGCCATTGAATAGATGGTTATGGTTATCTGATCAAAGGGCTAACTCCTATGTTAGTTTTGTGCCATCTAAAAAAATGGTGGTGACTCTCTAAACATACACACGGGGTAGTTGCCTGGCAATCCAATCCATCCAAATCACTGAACTATGAAGGGAGCATAACTGAAAATTTGCACTAAGAAGATAATATTAACCACGCATTTACCTTTGAATTTATACGACTCATTAATTTAATGTTAACTATCTGCTTGATAGCCTTTAATTGGATGGTTAGGGTTGCTTGATCAGTGTGATTTTATATATATGCTCCATCCACAATGGGACCCACATTTCAAATGGTCTAGGCAGCTAAAATTAATAAACGAGTTTGGGTTTTCCTACTGCCAGATGCTCTAATGGGAAGTGTTATAGTTGGATCCTGCTCAAACCCAGATGGATTCAATATTGGATCTCTCTATGGTACTACTAATGGTATCGGTTTTCTTCAGAACCATCTCAACAACCTTTTGGGATGGTTTTCTCTGACTATTCAAGGTAAGAAACTTTTAACATGGAGAACCATGCAGTATCTTATGGCTTATGGTTCATAGGCTGGTGAGTCCCTTTGGTTCACACCTTAATCAAAATTTCAGCTGATCCAGAACAAGCTATTAAAGTGGCCTCTAAAATCACATGCCATTTTTCCTAGGACTCCAAGATCAGAATAATGCAAAGTTCCTTTATCGATTAAGACATTTCTCACATTTGAAAGTGAGGCTATAGAGGTATGGATTGGCATGTGAATAATCACTTTCTAGACAATTTCACTTCATCAAATTCTGGTGGTTGATTGACCAGTGCAACCCACAGTCAATTGGATGGCAAGAAAACATCCATCTGTTTGACTTTGGGGTCCACAAGTCCAATCAGATACAATATATGACTTAGCATACAAGCTACATGGAGTTTTAGGAGGTTTTGTACATCTGTGTGCTCTACATACAACATATGGATGGATCTACAGTCTACACCCCCATATATAGTTGGCATGCAAAGAGTTTGATGGAGATTGGACTTCATTATTTGAAGTCCATTTTAGTATTTATTTTATTTCAAATTGAGCAAATTGAGATAATGTAGAAAGATTATTTTATTTAAGCCATTAGGCTTGGCTGATTTGGGTTTAAGTTGAACTTTATGGCTATGTAAGATCGTGCATATGGACCCTTTGGGCATGTTTTTTAATAAGTTTAAATGATTAAAGTTACTTTTAGTTTCCATACATAGGATTCAAGCCTCAGAGAGTGATTCTTCTAGAATCTAGTGGTGTGGTGCCTCTATATCCCTTTGTTGTGACTTGTTAGGGTTTCCTTGATGATATGATTTCACATGTTGATCTTTATTTTCTCTATATACTAATGTTGGAATTAAGGATTTTATCAGAACTTGAGGATCGGAAGATGTGAAACTGAAGCACAAGTTGATACTATGAACATCTTTTATTCTTATTCAATTTGTAGCCATAGCTCCATCAAGATCCCAACTGAAGTGGGAGATAAAGATATGCTAGCATATTAAAGGCCAGGACATGAATCTACCACTCCAATTTTCTTCTTCTTTGACATAACTTGAACCTTGTCAACCACTCAGCATAAGAGTCCAACTATTAATCGCTAAATAGCAGTGTTTTAAAACTAGGACCGGGCTGGGCAGTCGGCCAGTTTGGACTGGAACCGATAGAATATCCCTCCATAGTTGGCTTTGGGAACCGCTTTTGGAGTTGTGCCACCCAGTTTTGGCGGGTTTTGTGGTCCAACAACTGAATTATAGAGACTGGGCTGTTTTAATTAACTTATCAAGTCAACCATTTATATATATATAAATTAAAAATTAGAGGTCAGCTAGACTTGAACCCAAATCTCTAAGATGGCAGTCATGAGTTTGAACCATTGCACCAGAGGCCAGTAGTTTAAATTCTTCAAATAATGAGATATATTAATGATAAATATTTGCTACATGTGTCCTCATGTCCCAAAGCAGATAAATTTTTTTAAGGATAATGCGGTAATTTTATTGATAGGCTGCAAGACAAAAAGCCAAGCAGAAAAGAATACAAAAAATAGCCCATCAAAGGAGAGAAACAACATCAAAGCCTAAACATGGATGAAACATCAGATATATTGACATATTTACTCGCCGAAGCCCACTCTAAAACATCCTCTCTTTTTTAATTTCCAAACAACTTCCCACGGCCCCTGTTTGTTGCGGAAACAACGGTGATTGCACTCCCCCCATATGTTCCAAAGGACAGCAAATAGACTCAGCCACCAAGATGCTAACCTCTCCTTAGCGAGTGAGACACCATGCCACATCCCAAGCAAACTGAATACAGTTTGAGGCATCACCCAGTCGCAACCAAATATCTTTAGAAAATATGACCACACATGGCTAGCAAAGGAGCAATGAATGAATAAATGGTCAATTGACTCTACCGCACTCTTCTACAAGAGTCACATGTTGGGGGGAACCATGGATCTCTTCTGGAGGCTATCAATGGTTAGAATACACTTCCTACCTACCAACCATACGAATGATGCTACCTTGGGAGGAGCGACGTAGAACCAAAAAGCATAGAACTCATGATTACCCGTGGTTGGTAGATTCCGAACCATCAAATATAAGGACTTGACCAACAATGAGCCTGAAGGAGAGCCTCTCCAAACCAAAGAATCTTTGAAGGCCAGAGAAGAATAGAATAGGTGAAGTTGTTCCAACAGTTTAGCACATTACTTTGTCTCCTCGTCGGATACGTTCCTTCGACATGGAGGACACCAAACCCCACTCCCACCCGTGTGTGAAAAGCAACTAGCCACTGACAAATCCTTCGAAGGGGAAATAGTCGAACCAACGACAAAGTCCACCATTGAGGATATATCACCACACTACACATTTTCCCAAAAATGCATCATGTTTCCATCTCCAAGAGAGAAGGCTAAGCCTGATTTAAACATAAGAGCTACTGAAATGATGGATTTCGAGATTCCCCAAGTTCGATAATATGATGACTTCTTAATCTCCCAACCCCCCTCTTGAAAGCCATACTCGAATGTAATGACTTCCCTCCATAGCTTCCTTTCTTTAGAACCAAACCTCCAATGTCACTTCCCAAGGACAACCACATTCATAACCTCTAGCTCTAATGCATGAACATCCCCCATCCAACTGCTTGCACACACCCACTTGAGGAGGTGGAATTTGTGCATGTTTTTGGCCCCTTGTAATGCAGGGGCATTTTCACATTGGGCTCGAGTGGGGTCGCCTATGGGATGCAAGGGCACACTCAAGGTGGGTGACCCATGTGATTTTGGGCCCACGGGGGAGGTCTCGTGTTCAAGACTCCTCACCAGGGGTGATTAATGCGCATTTCACACCGGGCTCGAGTGGGGTAGCTCGTGAGATGCGGGGACACACTCGGGGCGGGCGGCCCATGTGATTCGGGGCCCACGAAGGAGGTTCGGCTGAGGTCCTAAACCCATGAGATGTAGGGCCTGGGCTATGAGATAAAGGGATTAATTCGCCATACTCTAACAGTTCGAGCTTTTTTCAGTTCGAGCTTTTAGAGCAAGTGGTTAATTGTCCTGCATCACCTTGCCACACGAAGTCCCTTCACAACTTTTCTAACTGGTCTAAAACTGACTTTAGGCACTTAAACAGGGACAAAAAATATATAGAGAGATTGGAAAGGGCCAATTTAATGAAAGTTATACTACCCACTAAAGATAGATGTCTACACTTCTACTTTGATAACTTCCTCTCAAATCTTTCAACCACCTTATTCCATAGTTGTTTAGGAGGTTTGCCCAAGCACAACAGTAATCCCAACTTTTCTTTGGCTATATTGATACCTAACATCTCGTTTTTTCTAACATCTATGTTTAATCTTGAAATCTCTTCAAAGCACCCCAAAGTCTTCCTCAAGTTGTCAACCATAGCTACATCAGCCTCAAAGATTAGTGAACTGTCATCTACAAATTGCAAATTGGATATTCTATCCCAATCATGAATGCCTCAAAAACCATATAAAAGACCCACCTCCTGACCTTTGGCTAATATTCTACTCAAGGCTTTAGCTACCACTATGAACAAAAAAGAGGAAAGCGAATCCCCTTGCCTCAAACCCCATGAAGCTTGGAAGAAACCTTCTGGAGAACCATTAAGTAGCACGGAAAAGCAAGCCAAAGAAACACATTCATGCATCCAACAAATCCATTTAGTCCTCAATCCCAATCTGCCCAACATATAATCTAAGAAGCCCAAATCCACATAGTCGTATGCCTTTTCAATGTCCAATTTGCACACCAATCCTTACCTTCCTTGTGTCTCAAATCAATGCACTCATGGGCGAGCAAAGCGCTATCTAAAATCTGACTATCTACTATGAAGGCACCCTAATGATTCTCACCAAAAACCGAAGATACCACCAACCTGAATCTAGAAGCCAAAATCTTCGCCAATTTCTTGTAGGGGCTGCCAATTATACTGATAGGACGAAAATTTGTGAGTGCCCTGTTCCTTTCTTTAGAATAATCTCTATAAATGAAGCTCCCATCCCTTTGGACGGTCTCCCCTTATCATAAAACTCTTGAACAAATGCAATAACGTCTGTCTTGATTGTATACCAAATGACTTGAAAGAGAGCCCTTAAAAGCCCAAAGCCTTATCTTTACCTAATGACTCACCAGCATTTTAGGGCCTGTTTGTTTTTCAATTTACATGGTAAATAGAGTGTAAATGGCTAATTATTACTTTTTACACCCATTTGAAAAAAAGGAAGATTTACACTGTAGTTGGCCTTGAAAATCATGATGTAAAAACGTTGAAACTGGACAAAAATAGTGGCTGTAAAACTTGTGGGGCCCACCGTTATGCATGTGTTTGATCCATGCCATCATTTGTTGCACATGCTAATTTTAGGGCATGAGTTAAAATATGAGGCAAATACAAAATTCAAGTGGACGGCCCCAAAGGAAACAGGGGGAATTGAACGCCTATTGTTGAAAGTTAAAATGAGTGTAGGGCCCATTGGGATGTGTACTTGTCATCCAACTTGTTCATAACATCACACGGATATGGATGAAGGGAAAACACAAATATCAGCTTGATCCAAAACTTTTGTGGCCCCAAAGAAGAATTGAATGGAAAGCGTTCAATACCCACTGTTTCTTGTGGTGTGGTCCACTTGAGCTTTGGATTTGCCTCATTTTTGGGCTCATGCCCTAAAATGAGTGGGAAAAATGGATGGACGACGTGGATCAAACACATACATAACAGTGGGCCCCACAGATTTTGGTGGAAAAATGTCTCATTTCCTCCGCTCAAACATAAAAACTTTCCAAATAGGCTTCCTGTCACCATCAAGTCAACATCAAAAGGCCGTTGCCGATTGTAAATACAAAGGTAAATAATAACTACCTACTTACACCTTATTTACCTCGTAAATTGGAAAACAAACAGGCCCTTAACTTCATCTTCAAGAATCAGCTTTTTAAGAGACTCATATCCGTGCCCGATATACAATCAAAACGCAAATTATCCAACATAGGTCTTCTCCACCCTTTAGAAGATAGAAGCTTAGAATAGAACTGCACAATAGCCGAGAAAACTGAACCCTTTTCTTCTAATCTTTGACCATTAACTACAATACCACTTATCCAGTTGTTCCTTAACCTGTGCTAGCAATACCATGAAAAAAACTAGTGTTCTTGTCACCTTCTTGAAGCCATGTAGCCCTAGATCTCTGCTCCACGTAATCTCTTATTCTTTAAGGAGTTTAGAGAACTCCGCTGATAAAAACAATCTTCTGTTGTGGTTGTCTACATTTAGGTCAGACCCTTTCTCCTTAATGTCTATATCAATTAACTCAGAAATAATGCTACCTGCCATAGCAGATCTATTGGACAAGAACTCCTTCCAGCCATTTAACTACCCTTTGTGAAGTGTAAGTTTTTGAGATAAACAAAAAATCAGCCATCCCTGAAACAAAGGACTGTCACCATTCACAAATCATGTCTGCAAAACCATCCACCTCCAGCCATACAAGCTCAAAACAGCAGGGCTTGGGTCCCCAACTATCCTCCTATACCTATAATAAAACAGATCTATGATCTGAAGCAAATCTAGGCAAGTCGCGTCAAGACACCAACGGGTATCTGTCAACCCAATCAGTAGACAGCAAGAATCTACCTAACATGGCCATAACCAGCTGCTCCCTTCCTTTGGTCCATGCAGAAAACATATTTAAGATCCAATCCATCTATTAGGTGGAAACCATTGGTCGCTGGCTAAAAGTCAACCCAGTCCAAATATCAAAGGCGCCAATGCATTCGAACAAAAGGGCTCAGAATCCATTTGTTCCAAAAATCAGTCAATGAGTAGGCCAGTTTTTTGGTAAAGGGCAGTTACATGGGACCCATCTAATATATGGTGGATCTCCTAGATGTATGGCCCATGGCATGAGTGATGCAGACAAACTACCTTACACACACAAGTGGGCTTAGCAAAGGGCTAGACTCTTATGATGGTTCACCACCATTTTGGAAATCATGGTGACTTTCCCTCCTCACGTGGCAGTCATGTAAGGCTATTCAGACCCATCTAATGTATGGTGGATCTCCTAGATGTATGCCTGTTTTTTGGTGAAGGGCAGTTACAAGGGACCCATCTAATGTATGGTGAATCTCCTAGATATATGGCCCATGGCGTGAGTGATGCAGACAAACTACCTTATACACACAAGTGGCCTTAGCAAAGGTCTAGACTCTTATGATGGTTCACCACCATTTTGGAAATCATGGTGACTTTCCCTCCTCACATGTGGAAGTCATGTAAGGCTATTCGGACCATCCTAATTATGGTTGGCATTGTGGATGAAGCATATATTTAAAAGCACACTAATCAAGTATTCTAACCATCCAATTGATGGATATCAAACAGACAAATAGAAATAAAATAGTATGTAGTTCCAATTCCAAAGGCAAAAACGGATGGTTACAATCATCTTCTCAGTGATTTTTTTGGCTACACTCCATTGAAAATTGGTCAGCAATTTGAATTGCCTAGATTGTTGTACAACTA
Source organism: Magnolia kwangsiensis (assembly GCA_037074715.1). Classification (NCBI taxonomy): domain Eukaryota; kingdom Viridiplantae; phylum Streptophyta; class Magnoliopsida; order Magnoliales; family Magnoliaceae; genus Magnolia; species Magnolia kwangsiensis. Next base: position 153,950,140 of record CM073574.1, on the reverse strand, counting down.
TTGCATGTGTATGATTGAAGAGTCGCCCCCATTTAGTGGTAGTTGACTACTGTGGTGTCCAACCAATACAAGAGAAAGACATTGATGCTTTGGACAATGAAGGTGATACACATGCATTGAGAAATGTTCCACTTCTTTTTTTCTTTTCTTTTTTTCCTTTTGAAAGGTAACGAGAAACTGTACACATGATCAGAAGTAACTCAAATTAAACATTCCAAATCATAGGCCCTATTTAGATAGTTCATGAACCAAAAGTCATACCAATTAATTTTCCAACTAGATGATTGGTGGAAGGAAAAGTTGACGGTGTAAAGCAACCGTTCAAAATATATATATATATATATATATATATATGATGTAAAGCACCCAAGGGTCTGAATTCGTGAACACCCCTTAATCAGAGGATATAATCAAGGTAGTAAAAAATGTTTGCCTAACTGCCACTACATCATGGTAACAGTGGTACCTGTTACGCGATACATGACCGTAACTCCCGATTGAAAAAGAAAGAAAAGATAACATAGGATAAGATAAGGCCTGTAGCGGGGCTATAACAGCTGTTACAGGCCATTAACGGACTGATACGGGCCAATGCATGGCCGATACATTTTTCCTTCCAAAAAAAAAAAGGACCGTTACAGTGCCGTAGCTGCCCATATTTGGCAAGCCATTGCAAAATACCATGGACATAATTGCTCGATCTATCTGATTTTTATGCATTGACGATAGTAGGTCCTGCAATTTGTGAGTTTTAGTTTTGGTTAATGAATGCCACGTTTACAATTTATGAGGCTAGGTAGGAACTATACTTTCCTCCAAGGAAAACAGGTTGACATGGTTGGACAAGCAGTTGGATTGGTTTGGACTGAACTGCCCACAAATACAAGCCAACATCAAGTCTGGATCTTAAGAGTGATACTAAGAAGCAAGGATATCCTAGAGCTAGTTGGTTAAAGGTATATCCCCTAGTAGGCAATAATTTTGGCAACAGAATGAACTCCCATGAAAATTTCTTCAAGAATGCAAATCAAACGGTTGAACTTTGGAAATGAAAGAAGAAAATTTGACATATCAATAGTTTAAAATTTTGAACAGAAGTGAATGTGTATTCTCATTGTCATGATAAATAGAAAGTACAACAGACAACTCAACGAATTGCATAAAAAGAATGAGCCCCTATTAGGCACTAAACATCAAAAAGGGAATCCCTTGCGCAAGCCCAACTTTGAATCTTGGGCTAATCTCTTGATACTCTTCGCCTTGCTGTAAAATTCCATCAGACTCTTTGCGATGTCATTCTCATGGCATGTGATGAATGCTTTCTGGAACCGAGGCTTTGCCATCCTCATTGCTGTCATCATGGCAGGACCTTTGATCTGTGGCTGCAAACCCATTTCCTGAATCTTCCCAGCAAGGAGAAACCGTGGTCTCAATACCCCCTCCAAGTTGGCGTACAACAGGAACGGGTGATCTAGGACAATGCGGGCGGGTAGCTTCATGGTCCCCATGATATAAGTCATGTTCCTCTGAACTTTATGGATGGAAAGTGTGAGCACGTTGGGAGTGCGGGCGAACAGATGCATCACTTCATCGAACGAGAACCCAAACTTTTCAAAGTTGGCAACTTTCTCACGGATCGTCTCAAGGCGAGAGACAGCAATGAGGGAGACAACGTATTTATACATCTTGGATTCCTTGGAGAGGCCAGTGGATTGAATGTAGGCAAGCTTCTCTTTGTTGAGGGATGAGCGGGGTATTATCATGGGGCGGGAATTAAGCATGAACCCCAATTCCAGTCTGTTGATGCCCATCTCTTCATAGAGGGCGACACAGGGTTTCATTCGGTTATCAACATCATAATTGAGGAGGGAGGGGTTGCGAATAATGGCCTTGCGGAGCATTTGTCGAGATTCAAACATTGTCTCGAGGAATTGAAGACGGTGGTCGAGGCCTTTGTTAAGTCGGCAAGCTAGGAAACGGGGGCGGCAGGTTATGATCTTGATGAGGTCCGATCCGACAATTCCCAAGCTTTGTAGAATATTGAGCTTACATTGGAGGAGGGAAAGGTTGACTCGAAGAAGGGAAGGCTGGCGAAGGAGGATTTTGGAGATCTCAGTGTCATTGCAGCCGCATCTGCGGAAGATGTCAACAGTGTCTTTAGGAGCGTCGTTACCTACTACTTTTTCTACTCCTGCTACTACTTCTAATGCTTTTGAGGAGAAGGTGGGGGAAGCAAGGGTTAAGGCTTTGCAAACAGAGGAGGATATGAAAATGGAGTCGGATAGAGTAGGAACGATAAAGTGCAGAAAACGGAGAGCAGAGGCCTTTGCTATCATATCTCTCTCTTCATTCCTCAGTACTAGGAACTGTAGAGTATTTATCTCTACCCAATATACAGAGCAGAGAATGATTTGGTGCGACAAAATTGAACAATGCTCACACGTGAGATGAAAGAATTTAATTTTTTTTTTAAAAAAAAAAAAAGAATTAGGTCATTTCAAACATAGAAGAATGGTGAGGATGTGAAAGATATTGAAAGAAGAAGACACGTCTGGGAGATGGATGATGGTGTTTGTATGGCTACCAACAGGCCCACCGAGCTCTCTTTCCACCACTTATACAAGGTTGCAGTTCTGATGGGTTGTAATGCAACTACAATAGAGCCTCAGTTATATCCCCTGTTCATAGTTTAAAAATCCAGAAAAAAAAATTATACAGCTCATCCAAGCTGACTTCACTTAATTGAAAATGGATCAACTCAGATGAAAACTCAATTTAGCAAGGCTCAAATCCATGTGTCCAGTCTTGGAAAAAAAAAAAACTCGCTTGAGTAGTCCAATCAAGTCATTAGCTCTTGCTCCTCTTTCTTCTCACCTCTCTCCTCTGTCCAAAAAAAAAGAAAAAAAAATAGTGATGTAGCAGGTTTTTTTCTTTTTCTTTTTTCTTTTTTCTTTTTTTTTTTGAAAGATAAAGGAACTTTTATTAAAAAGGCACCGACTGAGATGGCGCCAAAAGCTTACAGCCCTATCAAGCACAAAGCAAGATACTATATTTCAAAAGCGCTATACAAGAAGCCCACTTGGCTACAAAGGATTTCAAACTACAGAGGACAAAACAAACATCCCACAGGTGCACGCTCCACACGTACTTCTGACATAGAATATTCAGCCATTTCTCTATTGGACGTGGATTTGATGCAATCGCGCCACATCCCACACATGCACGCTCCACACGTGTGGACAAGAAAATGCCCAATTTCCTTTTTCAGGTTGTTCCTAATTTCATTTCTTTCATATTTCTATGTTAGGAAAACATCTTAATGCTAGGAAATAAATATTATCAGATTTTCATGTTTACGGGTTTTCTTATTTTATGGATCATGGCTAAGCAAGGAATTCTATTCTTGGATACCTTCAATCATGCTAGAGATTTTCTCAAGGAGGAAACCTTATAAATTTTTTATAAATAAGGCAATGGCCCTGTGAAATAAAACAAGTAGACATGTTCTTTGAGCAAATTCTCATGTTTGTCTACGACAGTGTGTTGGGAGAGGAGTGGTGATCTCTAATATAAGAATAGAGGATCGTTGACCTTGCTCACGGTCATTGCATCTTTTCTCGTGTGATTCAAATTTACAATCCATTACATTGAAATTCATTACAATTAGTTTCTTTGATCTACTTGCATTATTTTGATATCAGAGCAAGTTTTGCTCTTAGGAGATTCTTGTCTTTTACTTTTCTCTTCTCTTCCAATCTTCTTTCCACAAATATTGTCCTAATGTTCATACCAAACCTACCCACATTTCCCAAAACCAGCCAATTATTTTAGCCCAACCACAAACCATATACAGCCTCCATCTCACCTAAATCACCACACCCTATTTCTATCCTAAATAGTACAAAGCCTTGCCCGTTATTCAACCAGTAAACAGCCCATAATTTATCATACACCCAAACTTCCCAAAATATTCTCATTCCCTATATCCCAAAACAAAAACCCCGCCCAAAACCATTCTCACATATTTTGTGTATATCTACTATCGTTCATATGAGCACCAAAAGAGGAACAACTTACAATTGCGGGATGCCTACTGAAGCTCTAGATGGGATTGTATCAACCTTGCAGCAAGTAGTCAACTTGATAACAAAACAGTTAAACGATCTGGAGGCTCACTTCACAACCAGAGTAGATACTTTGGAAGAATGGGTTTTTGTTCTTGAAGAAGCATGAAAGGAAATCAATCTGAACCATCAAACATTCATGGATTGCCTTGATGGAGACTTGGAATCTGGAAATGTTGACACAAGGTGATCCTGCTCAAAATGGTGATTTCCACAAGGAGTATGAACCAAACTATGGGACTCAACAACATCAATATGCGCAGCCAAAAATAAGACAAGACTATCCCAATTATCCTGAAGGAGGCCAGAATGTTTGCATTGTAGATCCCGCCAAGCATGTCGAGATCGAGATTCTGGATTACGATAGTAATCTGGATCCCAATGTGTTCAATGGAGCGGTTGAACAAAATGGAGGCTCATTTCACAACCAAAGTGTATACTCTGGAAGAGTGTGCTTTTGTTATTGAAGAAGCAAGAAAGGAAATCAATCCAAACCATCAAACATTTATGGATTGCCTTGAGGAGACTTGAAATATGGAAATGTTGACCCAAGGTATCCTGCTCAAAATGGTGATTTCCACAAGGAGTATGAACCAAACTATATATCATAATTATCATGGAGGCTAGAATATTTGCACTGTAGATCCCGCCAAGCACATCAAGATCAAGATTCTAGATTACGATAGTAATATGGATCCTAATGTCTTCAATGGAGCAATATTTCCACTATTACGAAATGGAAGAAGCCATCAAGTTGCATTTGTTGTCCTAAAACTTAAGGGCAAGGCCCAACACTGGTAGTACACTATCGAAGAAGACTTGCAATGATGTGGTATTCCTCCCGTAGGCAGTGGAAGGAAATGAAGGCAACATTGAAGTCAAGTTTTATACTACTGGATTATGAGACAACTTCCTTCTGGGTGCTCTTCACACTATGACAAAGACAATTGACTGTGGAGGAATACACACAAAGTTATTATGAATTGATGATTCGTTGTTGCCTAATGGAGACGAGAAAACAAGTAACGCATTATTGCAATGGACTATGGTTCGATATTTAAAGAAAATTGGTGACCGCTCGACTCAAAAGGTGTGGACAAAGTGTACCAATTGGCCTGAAAAGTGCAAAAGCAGAAGTCGGAGACAAGACGCAATAGCCCTCAAGCCAAGAGTCGTACATCCACTCGCCCCACTGCTAGTAGCTCCACAGCATGGATTCATCCTAGGGATGAATGGAAGATGAATTGTATGGTGACCAATCATGCCTTTCGGCTTGACAAATGCACCTAGTATGTTCATAAGCAAGCTCATCATCGTGTACTTCGATAATATCCTCATCTATAGTCATTCACAAGAAGATCATGTAATCCATCTTTGTTACATGATGAGAATATTACACCGGGAGAAACTCTAGATCGATTTGAAGAAGCATATTGTGTACCTTCACGAGTTTCAATGTGATCTTTCTAGGATTCATTGTTTCAGCAAAAGACATGAGGGTTGATCCTGAAAAGATAAAAAGCTATTCTCAAGTAGCCTATTCCCACAAATAATTATGAGGTTCACAGTTTTCATGAGCTAGCGATGTTTTATCAAAGGTTTATCCAAAACTTTAGTTCCATCATGGAGACCATTACTGAATGTATGAAGGATGTTCCCATTTAAACAGACCAAAGTAGCAACCAGTGCTTTAAATAGCGGTGGCATATGGTGTAGCGTTCAGCCCTATGTAGCGTGTAGTGCAATTAGTGTAGCGTGTAGCGTAAGCTACGAAATACTTCTATTTTTAAAATTTAAAATTAGGAACAATGTGATAAATAGTAAGAAAAAGCATATATATATATGTGTGTGTGTGTGTGTGTGTAGGCATGTTCAAACAAGTTGTTAATTATAATTTATCAAAAGCCAATCCACATATATAAACCATATTTTGAATCATTATCACATCAACAACTTTCTAACCAAACCACTTTAATTAATAATGTATAATTGAAACCACAATTCCCAAGTATGAAAAGAAATTAAAATCTCACAGGTTAAGAGTATTAAATACAAAATACAATTATCATTTATTAAAAAAAGTAAAGTGTACACTACACACACACTATATACACTAGGTGTGTGCTGTGACACTGCACACACTACAACCGTTGTAGCATACGCTACATGGAATTAACACTTTTTTATTACTCTAGGTAGCGTCGTAGCTACGCTGCGCTACGGGCACTATTCAAAACACTGGTGGCTGCAAAAGCATTTCAAGAAATCAACTGAAAAATGACGGGAACTCCATTTCTTAGGATTCCTGATTTTAAGAAGGTATCCGAGGTTGCTTTTGGTGCATCTCATATTAGGCATAAGAGGCATCCTCAGTCGGGAAGGACATCCACAGGCCTTCTTCACTGAAAATTTCAACGGGGCATGAAAGAAGTATTCTACATGCGATGTAGAATTTTACACTGTCAAACAAACTTTGAAACATTGGCGTCATTACCATTCATCGGGAGATTCTACTCTATTCTGATCACGAAGCGTTGCATTATTTGAATTCTTTTAAGAAATTCAGCGCACAGCACATCAAGTGGAGTGCTTATATTCAGGAGTTCACAGTCAACCACAATGGGCCAGCGTTGAACATAAGGCAACAGATGCCCTCAATCAAAAATTGCATCTATCGTCTACCTTTCGATCTTCTTTGTTGGGTCCGAGGAACTTAAAAGAGACTATGCAACAGTTGATGAATTTGGGAAGGTATTTTCAACACTCTGTCGGCTTAAGCACCACGATACAACTTGCATGATGGGTATTTATTCTATGATATGAGGTTGTATCTTCCTAAAAGCACCACGATACGAGAGCTTCATTTAGATCCCTTAGTGGTCACTCTAGAATCAACAAAACAATAGCCCTCGCTGAGGATCGTTTCTATTGGCTGAGTTTGAAGAAGAATGTAAGAATCATCGTTCGATGGTGTCGAGTGTGTGACTCTTCAAAAAGTGTTGAGTGTGTCAACCAAAGTAGCAAGCACAATACTTATCTCTATACTCCACTGTCGGTGTTAGATGCTCCACGGGAAGACATTAGCATAAATCAAGATTACCTAAGACTCAATGTGACTATGACTCTATTTACATGGTAGTTGACAGGTTTTCTAACATGGCCCATTTCATCCCTTGTAAGAAAACACTAGATGCCCTATACATCACTAATGTTTTCTTTCAAAGAGCTTGTTCATGTACATAGTATTCCAAAGACAATTATATATAATCATGACATTCGGTTTTTATTAGAAGCAACAACATTTTATTAAAAAGCGGACAAAGAATACAACCCTCGCCTAGAGTTGCCTAGCAAAGCAGTAACATGAACCTGTTAGTGCACTGATTTGTGCACCTATTTTGTCAATCATGTGAGTCCGTGTGTTGTATAGTCGATTGAGCCCTTAGAAGCTGAAAAGCAAAGACACAAGAGAACATGGAGCATCAAGGAGTGAAGAACAGATAAATGAGGTGCCTTAGTGACCCTAACCTTAGACCCAAAACAACGTAACCTTTAAGTGATCATAACCTTAATAGGTAAACCTTATTTGACCATTCATAGCCTTAAGAACCTTAATTGGAACATGATGAATAAGGTTAGAATAGGTTCGAAGCTGCTGTGAAAACATACTGCTCAAAACAGCAATTTTCGTGTGGTTCTCAATCCCATCGAGCAGTCCTCGAGGGATCTTTGATGGCATCAAAGACCACTCAATGGCATCAAGTAATCATCTAAGATCTATCCAGCAAGTTGTGCATTTTATTTGAGTTTCTTGATGGCATCAAGGTCTCATTCCATAGAATCGAAGACCACTCAATGGCAACGGGTAAAAGTGTGTAAACTGTCTAGCAACATTTCAGCTGGAAATTTGTGTTTCTCGATGCCATTGACAAAGCCATTTTTTGCTCTTTTTTTACCGTTGGAGCTCGAACGTTTTATAAAGGACATTTGGTTCTTGGGCATTTGGATGGGTTTTTTGTGTAATAGAAGCCTAGGTGATTCCATGTTCATATCCCTTCTGAGTCATCTTCCTTGAGATTATCACTGTAATGAGGACTCCGACCTCCACCTTGAAGATGTACTTGAACTTCACCATTTTCTAGAGATTAAACCCAACCCTATTGGCAAATCCTTAGTCTAAATCCTCTAGAAGACCCATTTAGGTGAATCCCATTGGATTTCAGTTATTCCATCATTTGTAAAAGATTCGACTAACCTCCTATCATATTGGTCACCTCAATAAAGTATTGCATGCAAGGTGTTTAATCTTGGATCTAAAGCACTGTCAAGCATCGGCATCAACGATCGAGGGAGCAAAAGGGGAGTAGATTCAAGCACGGGAGAGCATTGAAAAAGCAACCCAAGAAGACGCGTTAAATGGGCTTAATCCAAAAGGTGAGTTGTTAATTAGTAGGTACATATTATATTTCCTTATGTAGGATTGAGGAGAAGAGTTTGTGACCCAAAGTAAAATAAGTTCTTGTGTAGGACCTAGGCTCTTGTGTAGGGCCGAATTCACCAGACACAGGTGCATACATGTTAGTCTCCGTGGGAGCCTCCAACAGGAGTAAACGTAGGTCATGATTAGGACCGAGTTTGTTGGTTCGCCAATAGAAAACCAAGTCTCCGAGAGAGCCTCTGGCAGGAGTGTACATTAGGTCATTGTGTAGAACCTAGGTCCTTGTGTAGGGTTGTAAAGGTTAGAGGTGAACTTGTTGAAAAACATCTGATAGTAAATATCAGTACACTCAAGGAAAGCGCGTCCACCGAGAGTGGAGTAGGAAAACCAAACCACTATACATGCTTGTGTTTGCGATTGTGAATTGCATACATTTCTATCCATGCTTATGTACATGATTAATTGAATTATATGAATGCTTGAATTAGATTGTATGCTAGGCACTTAACTTGAAATGTACACACAAGCTAACTATCGATTATAGACTAGTTGCTTCATTGGCATATCTGTTGCAGTCTATGTGATTGGACCCACTTTGGTTTAGAAGTCTTATGGCCTGTTTAATTTTCCGGCTCAAGTGTAATTACCATGTAAATGGGTAATAATTATTTACCTGGGTAATTACCACATCATTTCCAATGAAGATGTGACAACTTACCTTTTCAACACTTAAATCGAGAAATTTACAACATCAATGTGGGGCCCATTGTGATGTATGTTACTTATCCACACCGCTCATTTGTTATGCCAGCCAAATTTATTGCATGAGAAAAAAAATTATGCAAATCCAAAGGTCAAGTGGACCACACCACAGGAAACAACAGGAATCGAAAGCCTACCATTAAAAACTTCTTGGGGCCCATAAAAGTTTTGGATTAAACTGATATTTGTGTTTTCCCCTTATCCACCCCTGTGTGACCCTATGAATGGGTTAGATGATGAAAAAACGTCAATGTGGGCCTAGTGAAGAAAATAACTTTCAATGGTGGACAAACTAAGGCCACTATTTCCTTTCATGTGGGCCATTTGAGTGTTGGATCTGCCTCATTTTTTGGTTAATGCTCCAAAATGTTCTAATAAAATAGATGGACGGTGTGGATATATCATATACATTATGGTGGGGTCCACATATTTAAATCAACACGTTTGTTTCGATTTTTGAAGTGGAATTACTCTCATATTTTCAAACAACATGAAAAAGTAATAATTACTTATTTACCGTGATTTACATGTATCATGGAAAATCAAACATGCCCTTAGTGTTAATTGCCTTCTTAATTTAATTTGGTATATTAGTCTAAGTTAAGCAATGGTGTTTTTAATTGGTATAAATTTTAATTAGTCATATCCATCCTCCCCTTAGGACTTAGCCATAATTCTCTAGGTTCATTAAGCTTCCGCACGCCGTGATAGACAATCCACGCAATTTCATAACAACCCAATTCAACACGACTCTTGACTTTGTAGTTTGGGAGTTACTTTTGGAAAATATTATAGTCTAAGATGGAAACCAAATTAAAGTTCTCAAGTGCTTATCATCCACAAACAGATGGACAGACTAAGGATGTCAACCTTCAGTCTTGAGAATCTGCTTTAATGTTTGGTTGGTAACCACATTAGTTCAAGGGACATCGTGTTATCACAACATGAGTTTGCCTATAACAGCTGTATGAATAGTTCTAAATATCGATATCGGCGTAGCGGGCTAGCGGCCCATCCAAAAAACTGATAAGATAAGCATCACATGTCAATATCGACCACGTATCAAACAGTATTTTTTTAGCAAAAAAGAAAGAGAAAAAATATTAAAACATGGGAAATGAAATATCCAAGAATCTATTATTTTCCTATGTTTTGAACATGTATTCAATGGTTTATCAAACCAATCTTGGGTAAGAATGTTGTCTGACGGGATGACCTACTGTAAGTTGTGATGTTGGATCTCTTTGGTATAAATCGTTGATGCATGTCATAAATTAATATTTTTGACATATGTAATTCATTATATGATATGATATGATATTACAAATTTATCCCCCAAATTGTTTTTTGAAATAAATAAATAAATGGTCAAAAATGCCTATAAAAAACAAAACAAAATTACAGCTCACGAATGGAAGATTCATCTTCAAACAATACATATCTATGTTCAAAAAAAAACAAAAAAATGATTGTTCATTTCCCCAAATCAATTTTTGAAATAAAAAAATAAAAGAACATGGAAATTGCCAAGAAGGGCAAAAATACTTTAAAAATAAAATTATAGCATATAAAATGTAGATCTATGTTCAAAGAGTTTAGATGTATGAACCAAATATATCATTCACCCAAAGAAATTTGACAAAAAAGGAAATAAGAAAAAATTCAAAAAATGCCTAAAATGTGGGAAAAAGGCATGAAATGCAAAAATAATTACAATCCAGCAACAAATGGTAGATCTATGTTTAAAATACACACACACACACACACACACACACACACACCTAGATCTATCATTCAATTCATTTCTCTAACTTATTTTGGAAAAAAGAAATTAATCAAAAAATGCCCAAAAGAAGGCCCAAAAATACGAAAAAAGAATGTTGTAAAAAATTTATTAAAGCAATGCATGTATGAAATCTATATATCTGTAGTAGTAAACTTTATCTTCATGCATCACTACAACAATGGGTTGAAAAAAGATTTTTTTTAATGAAATTTTCAAAAAATTACCAATGTAAATTGAAAAAATAATAAATGCAAATATTGCGATATCAAACACAAATCAAGCATGATTTGATCGATTGGGGATAATCACATTGATTTGACATGATTACAGGCCACAATTTTTTTTAAAAAAAAAAAAAAGTTTTTTTGGCTAATTTTTTGTTTTCCACAATTGGGCACCAAGCGTTGGTCCTTCAATTTGGGTCTAAAAAACTTGATTCAATCTTTGAAACATGTGTATATATGGAGGAAATAAGCATACAACAATCTTTGGGCTAACGAAATTCAAAACAAGAAGGAAAAAGGGGGGGAAAGGTGAAAAATGGCACCCAGTTGTGGCTTTTTATGCACATATCAGTCTGACCAACACGTACGACGTGTTGGCGCCATTACAGGTTGTATTGGCCGATACGGCATAGTTTTTTTAAGATGGACCGAAATGGATCAGTATCGCATATTGTACCCTGCTAATCTGAATAAGATACGACCATATCATCGATATTTAAATCCATGGTTCTGTGAACCACACTACCAGACTCTCTGCTTTCAAAATTGGGACTAGTATGCAGCCTCAACAATTGATCAATTTAGTCCCACGTCTTATTGCAACTCGATTGAACTAGGACGCCGAAGGTTTTACATAGTATATTAAGGAGATATATGAGGAAGTAACCAAACTTAGTATTTGGTAATGAAAATTACAAGGAGCATGCAAATGTTTGATGACGTTTTGCACAATTTCAAGAATGGGATAGGGTTGTGGAGCAACTCAAACCTGAGAGGTTTTCACCAAGTTCTCACACCAAGCCCCACTCCAACAAGGCAAATCTTTATTGTATTTTGAAGAAGCTAGGTGATAATGCATACGTGATCAAGCTTCCACCCAAGATGAAGATTAGCCACATTTTCAATGTGGAAGACCTTATAGTTTATCTTGGACATCATGAAAATGAGAGCATGGAAGAACGAGCTATCCAAATACCACAAATACAAGGCCAATTCGAAGAAATCATCGAAGATGAATCAACGATCAGATAGTTTCGAAACACCAATGAGGGTGTCAAAAGTTTATTGTCAAGTGGAAAGGCCAACCGAGATGCTACATCACATAAATCTCATCAGACAATTTCAAGCACATTAACCAAAGCTCTATAAGGAGTACATGCCACTAACTCAATGGAGCTGAGAGTTTCCAAGCCAAGAGGAATTGATGCAATCGCTCCACATCCCACACCTGCACGCTCCACTTGTGTGCACAAGAAAAGACCTCATTTCCTTTTTTAGTTTATTCCTAATTTCCTTTCGTTCATATTTCTCTATTAGGAAAATATCTCTAAGCTAGGAAATAAGTATTATTAAATTTTCATGTTTGAAGGTTTTCTTATTTTGGAGATCTTGGCTAAAGAGGACATGCCATTAACTCAATGGAGCTGAGTTTTTCGAAGCCAAGAAGAATTGATGGAATCGCTCCACATCCACACCTCCATGCTCCACTCGTGTGCACAAGAAAAGACCCGATTTCCTTTTTTAGCTTATTCCTGATTTCCTTTCTTTCATATTTCTATATTAGGAAAATATCTCCATGCTAGGAAATAAGTATTATTAAATTTTCATGTTTGAAGGTTTTCTTATATTTGGAGATCTTGACCAACAAAGAATTCTATTTCTTTAAGCAAGTTCTCTTGTTTCTGTACATGCATGTGCATGTGCATATGTGTGTGGGGTTCTAGTTTTCCCAATCCAGGAGATTCATGGTGCATGGGCCATATATAGTGGAGCCCAGAGTATCATTGAATCATGACCATCAATGGATAGTCAATCCAAGATTGACTGTCCATAACACTATTGCCAAGCCTTTGATGCAAAACCACACTGGCCGTATGATCATAACAATCTGATCAATAGCAGAAAAATGGACGATAAAGATTGAACAGAGACAAGGGAAGGTCCAATCATCATGATGGAACATCTATTCAATAGGCTCGCCTAGGATTGTTATAGTTCTGCAAAAGCACTTGATGAGATGATGACACTAACCATCTGATCTACAGCTTGTAGAAAGATATGACTACGATGAAATGATCAACATTCAAAGGATTCTGATCAACCGATCAGTGTTAGTTTTCATCAGGGCTTACCAATAGTGGTGGGGATGAATGGATGGTCTAGATTGATAATTGGGTGTCTCACATGTCCTTAACAGCCCACTTTTTGGCGGGAGCGGATTAGGTACGGCGCCAGCCTCACCCACGACAATGCGGTCCTCACCATGGGACACACCTTGATGTGTGTATTCTATATCCACGCCGTCCATCCATTTTGCCAAATCATTTTAGGGCATGAGCCCAAAACTAAAATGAAGCAGGTTCAATTCTCAGGTGGACCATACCATAGGAAACACTGGTGATTGACTATTAATGGGCCACAAAAGCTGTGGATAGAGCTGATATCTGTTTTTTCCCTTCATCCAGGTTTATGTGAACTTATCAATAGGTTGGTTGGCAAATAAACAATACTACAGTGGGCCCTAAGAAGTTTTTAATGGTAAGGCATTCAATCACCACTGTTTCCAAATAGAATGGGCCACATGAGATTTGGATCTTCTTTATTTTTGGACTCGTGCCTAAAATAATCTGATAAAACGGATGGATGGCGTGGATATATAATACATACATCAAGGTGGGCCCCACAGTAAGGGCCGCACCTAATCCGCTCCCCTTTTTGTTGATCCGGACAGTTGATCTGATAGGCTCGATTGTGGATCGATCGTGCCCCAAAAAAGCTCTTCGGTGGGAAATTTTGTAGCATTACCCGCTGTGGGGCCGACGAAATGGACGGCTTCGAACTGCCTAGTAGGCCCACAAATCAAAACCCTATATGCGGGGAGAGGAGAGAAGAGCAAAGGAAATAAATATAAATAAAAAAACGTCAATAAATATAAATAAATAAAAAAGGTATTTATACCTTTCTTCTTCTTCTTCGCCGAGAGAGTGCGAAAGGATGAGAGAGAGAGAGAGAGCTGTCGAGGAGTCGGGGTTAGGTTTTTTCGAACTAAAACTTTAAATACTCCGGCTGAGTGTGATGTATGATACGTAGGCAGTTAAATTTAAATTAACCGTTTTAAATTATTCTTCCAAGTTGATATGTATCTTGAACCAAAAAATTATGCCGATTTGATTGTGTGAATATCGGATTGGTGGATATAATTGGACGGTTGAGAATGAACATATCCAATGGTCCTACTTCAACGGACGTCTCAGCAAATCAGGGATTTGGATTGTTAAACCATTTTCATTTCATGGCTGTAGTTTATTGATGTTGGGTTCAACGATTTGTACCGTTTACATTAAGTGCATGTGTATCAACTGCGCAGAATATCAAATAACTCTTGTCTGGAAAGAGGGGGTGGATGAGTGGCCCACCTTAATTTATATGTTGTTTATCCACTCCATCCATCGGTTTTTCCAGCTCATTTTAGGGTGTAATTCCAAATTTGAAACAGATCCAAGTCTCATGTGGACCACACCATAGGAAAGAGTAGTAATTTAGTATTAAAGACTTCTCGTGGACCACAGACGTTTTGGATTCATTTGATATTTGTTTTTTCCATTCATCCAGTTATCAACATGTAAATAAAGATTAGGAAGTTTCTTATGGTGCTGAATTCCATAACCAATGTTTCATATGGTGTGGCCCACCTGAGATTTGGGAATATGCCTTAAAATGATCATTAAAAACTGAATGGACGACGCGGAAATACAACGCATACTTCAAGTTGGAATTGCCCACTTAGTAATGGAGGTGGATACACCTATATCCATAGCTCAACTGGTAGACTGAGCAGAGATACCTCATTTCAACACCTGTGGTATTGGTAAATCCCTAGTAGGGGTGGCTAACATGGAGTGTGTGCTGACACGGGTGTGTACTAACAAGCTAACTAAAACAATGTAATGAAAGTGGATTGACTGGTGTACCCACACGACCGACCTGAATGGTGCATTGATGTCACCAAGTTGCATGGGTCCCATCTTGAAGTATGTGTTGTATCACAACTATTCTTCCACTACACCATGATACATAGCTCAAGTGGTAGACTAAGTGAAAGATACCTTGTTTTAACACCCAAGTCTTGATACCGATTCCCTAGTGGGGGTGGCTAACAGTGAAGTATGAATTGTCAGTGGTTGTACTAACAAGCCAAGGAGAGGAAAAAAAAAAAAAAAGCCCATCCTTTCATTTAGCTAACAAGTAATAAAGCTTTGAGTCAAAACATAATACATATCAAGGGATCAAGTAGACCACACAACCCTTGGGGGTTACAAAAGTTTTAGATAATATGATATTTAATATAAAAAAAAAAATTATTTTTCCTCTTTATCCATGTATGTATCCTTACGAGCAAATTTGATGGAAAATAAACATTATGATAGGTTCGACTTATGTTTTAATAGTAAGAATCATTGTCTCCACTCTTACTTTTAGTGTGTTCCACTTATGGTGTGTTTAATTTTCCAAATCTTTGGTAAATATATTGTAATTGGGTAATAATTATTTCACTTGATAATTATGGCATTATTAGTGATGCTTATATTGATGCTTATATGAGGCATACTTTTTTAGCTCTAAAATTAAGGATACTGCCATATATACGTGGGGTCCACCATGATGCTTGTGGCTTATTCATACCGTCCATCCTTTATGCTATGCCAGTTGAATTTAGGGCTTGACTAGAAAAATGAAGTTGATACAAAGCTCAAGCCAACCACACCACAGGATTTAAAGAATTGAATATTTACCAATAAAATTTTACCGGGGCCACTGTTTCATTTGGTGTGGGCCACTTGAGTGTTGGATCAGAATCATTTTTCGGCTCATGTCCCAAAATGTTACCTAAAATGGATGAACGGCGTAGATATATCATATATATCATAGTGGTGCTACAAATAAAAACTAGTCATTTTGACCTAATTTTCAAAACAGAAATACTAGTGCATTTTCAAACAGGGTGGAGTAATAACTAGTAATTCACAATACACTTACGTGAGACATACTAAAAATAACAATGGTGTATATATATCTTATCCATGCTGACCATCTCTCTTTTTTTCCAGTTCATTTTTGTGGCATGAAAGTTTGATTAAAAACTCCTATCACCCCTAAGGAGATATCACCTTGTACATGCTTCAATTATAAGCTTATGCCTTACAATGAGTTTTAAAACGGATGGATGGTGTGGATAAGACACATACATCATTAGTGGGTCCTGTTGTGGACTAATCACATATCTAGAATTTTACTAACCAATCATTCCTAACCATCCAACAGTGAAGTGATCCAAATTCAGAGGGGGAATTTGGATTGGTGTCATCTTCTATCTTATATTTTGGTTATGCTTCATCCACCATTGGTTCAGCTATTTTGATGGTTTAGATAGCTTAACAACAATGCTAACCACCAATTTTGAACTAACATGTGTTGTCAGACTTTTAAAGTCTTCAATGCTTTATGGCTACTCGACCAATCGAGAGGCCGACTCGACTGGTCGAGGGTCCACTCGACTCAAAGTGTAGCGTACTACTT
Source organism: Magnolia kwangsiensis (assembly GCA_037074715.1). Lineage (NCBI taxonomy): Eukaryota > Viridiplantae > Streptophyta > Magnoliopsida > Magnoliales > Magnoliaceae > Magnolia > Magnolia kwangsiensis. The sequence continues at coordinate 153,933,229 of CM073574.1, read as the reverse complement.
ATTTAGGTGTCCAGGGCACTCAACCGGTCGAGAGGATGGCTCGATCGGTCGAGGGGGTCCCTCGACCAGTCAAGGTTACATAGATTCTTGAGCGGATTTGGTGCGGACTGCGTAAATTTGAGGCAGTTTCGCAAAGGTGCAAAAGGGAAGTTACCTAAACTATAAATAAGGGTCTCTAAGGCTATTCTAAAGTATTTTAAGACTTTTTAAAGGCATTTTAAAGGGTTCTACGATTATCAAAGGGTGTAGCAAGGGTGAGATTCGAGGTTGTTCAAATCGGGTAAGTCCTTTCTCTTTTTAATTTATGCTTTCGTAGTGGATTTCTGTCGCTTTGTGCCGTGATTTTTTTCTGAAAGGATTTTTCACGTTAAATTTTTGTGTTCTCTTGTGTGTGCTTAGTGACATTGGATTGCTATCTTAGATCTATATCTGTGTGATTCCGCAAACCAAATCCTAACAAGTGGTATCAAAGAAATCGTTGGGCCACAGATCTGAATTTAAAGGATTAGTAATAATGGCGAGCACTAGGTATGATATTGAGAAATACTCAGGGAAAAATAATTTTAAGTTATGGAAGATCATGATGATGAGTTCCTTAATTAAGAAAGGCAAAGATGGTGCTCTTGAGGAGCAAAAGTCTACTATGACTAATGATGATTGGAATACTCTTGATAAGAAAGCCTTATCATCGATCCGTTTATGTCTCACGAATGAGGTTCTCTACAACGTCACGAGGGAGAAAACTGCGGCTAAGTTATGGGCGAAGTTAGAGGATGTCTATGCGAAAAAATCCTCAAAAAATCACTTACCCTTGAAGCGGCAGTAGTATAACTTCAAGATGGCAGAGGGTGGAGATCTGGAGGCTCACATCAGCAACTTTAATAAATTGGTTTGCAAATTGTTGGATATGAAAGAAGTAATGAAAGATGAAGAACAAGCATGTATGTTGCTGAATTCTCTTCTGGCGTCTTACGAGTCATTCAAGGACACAATATGCTCCATGAATAAAACTTTGAGTATCGACACCGTTATCTCAACCACTCAAGGGAAGCTATGAGAAAGCTTAACGTTGACATGGGGATATCTTCTAATACACTGATTATAAGGGGTAGGAATTCTGAACAAGGTATAGGTTCTTTAAGTTCTAGATCCAAATCCAAGAGCAAGGGCGAGGGAAAGGTAAAGTGATGAAACTGTGGGATGAAAGGATTGTACAAATCCTAAATATAAGAAAGAAGATTCTGGGGCTTCGTACAGGGAGGTTAATGTTGTCACGTCAGATGGATTGAGTGGATGCGATTATAATATTTTGTCTGTATCTACAATCAGGCGACCATACGATGATTGTAAGGACGAGTGGATGCTAAACACAGGAGCATATTTTCACATGATTCCTCATTGAAGTTGGTTCACCAACTACAGGGAGTGCGATGGTGGACAGGTATTTATGGGTAATGACATTGCCTGTAATGTTATAGATGTTGGTTTGGTGCGCATCAAGATAGTTGATAGGGTGGAATGTCCCTTGACTGATGTCAGGCATGTTCCTGATTTGAAGAAGAATTTGATTTATCTTGGTATACTAGAGACAATGAGCTGTAAGTTTACAGGTATTGATGGTGCTCTTACGCTATCTGAGGGGGCATGGGTAATCATGAAAGCGCAACGACTCGATAACATGTACAGGTTGATCGGGAGTACTTCAAAAGGTGGAGCTGCAATGGATGTAACGAATTCCACCTCTGCACGTGTGTGGTATGTTGGATATGGCTACATGGGCGAGCATGACAGGAAGGCTGAGACGCGCGGGCAGGGATACAGAGCAGGTGAAGTAGCCACTTGTGAGAAGAATCACACGGCATAATCGTAGGATATCGACAAGGTACATGGACAATTGCAATACTTCTATTCAGACAGCTCTATGTGAGTTATATGCCAAGAAGTGAAAAGTGACTATGGGCGATGTGATTGACTCGTTGTATCTGACCGACATATGGGAGTTGTGAAGCTTCTAGTGGGCCGGAAAGCGATTGGATGCAAGTGGATCTTCGGGAGGATATAATATAGATATAGAGCAAGGTTGGTGGTGAAGGGTTATGCTCAGAAAGAAGGGATCGACTTCTCAGAGATATTCGCATCGACGGTATAACATGTGTATATTAGATCCGTGATTGGTGCTGGTTGGCCAATACGATCTTGAGCTGGAAAGATGGATGTGGAGTCTGCACTTTTGCAAGGAAAATTGGAAGATCAGATCTACATGAAGCAACCAGAACTATTCAGGGCTGAGAAAAAAAAGTTTGCAAGAGGTCATGCTATGACCTGTCGCCTAGGCAGTGACTTGATTCCTTCATGGCGGTCAGGTATTGTATGTTGATGACATGTAGATCGCCAATTATGACATGTCTGAAATCAATGTACTGAAAACTCGATTAAGTGGGACATTCAGGATGAATGATCGAGGGGCTGCAAAGATGATTCTCGACATTAAGACTGAAGGAGGAGTAGGCTTTGATTATCTTAGGTAGAATACATCAAGTATGTGATGGACTAGGTAAAGTCGGAGAGCGTCCCCTACGCGTCTCTCCTCAAGTTTTCCTCAGGACATGTCCCAAAACAGATGAGGAAAAGCAGAATATCTCATGAGCCTTATTTGAATGTGGTTAGCGGTATATGTTGTGGTCTGGATTAGACCGGTTATTTCACAAGCTATCGTTGTTGTGAGAAATACCCCGACAAACAATATTAGGTAGCGGTGAGAAGGTAAGAAGACTACGTCTTTCCTTTTGAGAAGACAGGAGCAAAGGTGGTTGGGCATCTGGATTATGATCCGACATACATGCTCACCTAAAACGTTCCTGAAGAGAAGTTCAAGTTTTATGCAATTTCTCTGGGCTTGGCAATGAAGGAAAAAGAAGGGTAGAGCGTGCACAAGAAGCTATGATGCAGAGATAAGAGAAGAGAGCAGTAAGATACAAATTAAAGATTGAAGACTTTGTCAAGATTGTTGTCAGACTTTTAAAGCCTTCGATGTTTTAGGGCGAGGTTGGCTCGACTAGTCGAGGGTCCACTCAACCGGTTGAGGGGATGGCTCGACTGATCGAGGCCTCGGCTCGACGAGTTGAGGTTACACAGATTCTTGTGCGGATTTGGTGCGGACTGCCTAAATTTGAGGCGGTTTCGCAAGGGTGTGAAAGGGAAGTTGCCTAAACTATAATAGAAGTCCCTAGGGCTATTTTAAGATATTATAAGGCTTCCTAAAAGTATTTTAAAGGGTTCTAGGATTATCAATAGGTGCAGCAAGGGTGAGATTCGATGTTGTTCAAATCGGGTAAGTCCTCTCTATTTGTAATTCATGCTTTCATAGTGGATGTTTATCGCTTTGTGGTGTGATTTTTTTTCGAAATGGTTTTCCACGTTAAATATTTGTTTTCTCTTGTGTGTGCTTGGTGTCATTGGATTGTTATCCTAGATATAGATCTGTATGATTCCTCAGATCAAATCCCAATAACATGAAATCCTAAATTGAACTTTGGTACTTGGTAGTGTCATGGTTGATACTCCGGCACCAAGAAATTGTAGATTAAAGAACACAAATTACCAAATCCAACCATCCAAGCCAAGAGACCTTATTTGGATTAATCATCAACGTATAAGAGTGAAAATTTTATCCTGAATGTATGGCCTAAAAATAGACAAGTTAAACAATCCACACCTGATCAATGGCTTTATAAAATTTTACTAATTCGGAATGATGATTGGTCTACTGTGAATCTGGAATTTTGGACAATTCAATTTGAGTTAGCGTATGCCGTGCTATACCTGCATATCAGCCATCAGTCAGAGCATAAAACAACTCTCCTTTTCTTTTTCCCTTTAGGGCATGTTTGGCGCGCATCACCTGGAACAGTTTAGGTGTGCTCCAGCCTCATCCAGGATAGTGTAAGGTGCATATCCGTGTTGTCCATACGTTTTTCTATGTCGTTTTAGAGTATGAGCCCAAAAATCCAGAAAACCCAAATCCCAAGTGTACAAAACTACTGTGAGAAATCTATAAGATGGACCTTATTGATCAAAGGTCTGGATCTCCCTAAGAGTTAAATAATGTGATCGTACCAGTGGACTCCAAATCTCAGGTGTACCATGTTACATAAAACAATGTTAATTAGACACCCTACCATTAAAAACTTCATGTGGCCCACTTTAATGTTTTCATAACGTTTATTTGTCATCCAATCCTTTGACAACTTCACATGAACTTGGATGAAGGTGAACCATATATATATATATATATATATATATATATATATATATATATATATATATATATATATATATATATATATATATATATATATATCAGCTTGATCCAAAACCTTCGTGGACCATTAATGGTCAATTACCACTCTTTCCTATATTCTGGTCTACTTGAGAATTATATCTGTTTTATTTCTAGACTCGTATACTAAAATGAGCTAGCAAAGTGGATGAATAGCATGAATATATAATACATATGTCAAGGTGGGCCATGCCTAATTTGCTCCCTCCATCATTATTTTGCAGTCATAAAAATAAATTGTTTAGCTTTATCACCTTGGCGCTTAATATACTATACTTGTAAGGTACTTAGCAAAGTAGCACTATTTTCTAACACTTTGTTATAACTGAAATTGTTGACACTATGGCAATCGCTTGGAATCCGACTATTTCGATAAGAAATTAATCCTTCCCAATGGAGCCATGTCAGGAAAGGGAACCCAAGTGAGATCAAACGGTCGGTAGGGTGCAGCACCTCGTTTTAACCAAAGAGCCCAAAAATGAAGTTTATCCAAAATTCAGGTGGTCACACCATGGGAAACATTTGTTATGGTGATGCCTATTGTAGTTGTTTGTGGGGCCACCGTAGTCTGCATATTATATTTATATCTAAAACATTTGTTTGATACGTCCTACCAAGATGAGGGGGGGTTCTAATAATCAGGGTATTCCAAATCTACCGTGAGCCTCGCCACGTGATTTTAGATCGGCATTATTTACATTTTTACCTTTTTTTTTTTTTTTTTGGCCATTACCTAATTTATTGGATCACCAAAGGATACGGGATTTCATCATGCAAATTTGTCGCAGACATCTCACTCTGAAACGAGAATGAAGCTTGTCGCATATGCCTCACCCAAAAACAAGAGTGAACTGCTCTTTGAAATCTAGTTAGGCTTCGATGAAGCATTATCTAAGCAACTTAAAAAGTATTGAAAATCAATAATTTGTTATTAAAAAATATTTTTTATCTTTCAAAAATTAACAAGGACTTAACAAATCAGTAGATCAGGCCTTATACATGTTTAATTTGATGTTTGAAGTGCAACATTGCGAGTAATTTGGAAGAAAATTTGAAATTTTTTCAAATTGGATTACTTACATTCAAATTTCAAAATTAGAGTATATGTGATTGTTGAGCCATAAAAATGAAGAACTAAGAATAAAATAAAAAATGAAACTAGAAGAAGAAGCGTGAGAAGAAAGTGAGGAAAAGAACGAAATTCATTCTATTTGCGTCGACCCGCGCAAACCCTAGTGAATGAGCGGGACCACGAAAATGGTCTGGACGGTTGCGCATACCTGCACAAAAGACAATTAGTCAAAATGGTTCAAACGACTAAGATTTGATGGAAGGTGGGTCAAATGGCACAAAGATCAAGGGTTCGCATGCGTGAAAGCCTATAAATACCCCACTCCATCTCTCATTTGCACACATTGAAGATTCTGAAGAAGATCGAAGCTCTAGAGGAGAAGAGAAGTCTAAAGGTATCAAGAGGAGAAGAGAGAGGAAGCTTTATGCAGGGCCACACAATAGCATGGTGTGCATGGGCCTGCACAACACAATGTTGTTGCATGGAGGTGAATACTCAAGAGTTGGGATGCTGTAAAAATCTTTGAATGAAATGTAATTTTCGATTTTTGTTTTATATAGGAACATGAGTTCAAGAAAGAGAGATCAGATGATCAGATCCGCACAACATTCCTCTTAATGAGATGATCAAATTACAAGCCGAAATGTTGCTGGATTTGATATCCAGATTTGACATTTAAACTCTTTTAATTCTTGTATTTTCGAATATGTTATCTTAGAATCAATGGAAATCAAAGAATGTAAATGAACTCAGTATGAATAAATATGATAATTTTTTTTTACATATTTTCTCTATTATGATTAAATAAGACAATCTTCCAAACCAAATACTTTTGTTTCTTATCAAAATAAAATGGCGACTTTGCTGGAGAATTCTGTCTTATTTAAGATTAACTTGGAGAAAATTTTGAGAACTTTATCGAAGTTTGGCGTCTTGTTGACACCAAAATGGTGACTCTCAACGGGAACATCCTCCCCTTCATCTATAAGATATAATATTTTACTATTTAAATACTAATCTTGATTTTATATTCTTGTATGAAGGAATCTGAATAAAACAAAACTTCAAATTAGGCAAGCGTACTTCACAGCGACCGGGTTTGTAATTGAGCATGCAACGAACTAGCTTATAAATCACAAAGCCCAGCTTATTACAAATAAGAATGACAAGCCCCAAGTTATGCTCAGAGTCATATCTGCTCTGTCATTAGCACAAGAAAATGATAATGATTGGATTGTCGTAGCATCTCGAAAAATAAAGGCCCGAAACACAGTAACTACCAAGATGAATTTATCTCCATGTAAGATTAGGGGACCGGTAACACAACATACGGGTAAAAACAATCCTGAACTCGCTCCTCTGGCCTTGTATCCAAGGAGATCTCTTCCTTCTCTAACATCACAAGACTTTCCGGCACCACCTGTTATGAAGACTCGATGGATAAGAAAAGAAAAAGGTAAAGCACTGATGAATAATGCAATGTCTGTCTCACCTCAAGATACGCCTCAGCAGGAAATTTCGTATTCGGTAAAATTCTGCAAAAGTGCAGGAAAATCAAACGAAGCTTCTCTTTCGATAAGTCCCGTTATATCATTATATTCTCAGTCCACTCCAACGACAGCTTCATCACAGAGCAAAGAAGCCGCTGTGCATATGGCAAGAATCAGTCAAGGTTCCCTGTCGAATGTTAATGAACCTATGGCTGAGATGGTTGAAGCTCAAAGAATCTTGATGGAGGAATGTCGAAGCCTCCGAGAAGCTTTGGTCACTCTCGCTCATAACGTGGCTCAAGCAACAGTCCTGTTAGTAATGGCCACTATAAACGAACAAGAGTGACAACCTAAAGGTTCATTGCCATAAAGAGTAGGATCACACGGGTCTACTCCTATTACTATAGCAATAATATAGGAGGAGATGCGACAAATTACAACGGATGTTGTCAGAGAGCATGAACATACTAGGAGATTTTGATACAAAACATCGTATCCAAGAGAAGTAGAAAATGTTCCATTTCCAGCAAACTTCAAGCAACCCAATTTTCAGAAATTTAATGGAGATGGGTCTTCAGAAGAACATCTCATACAGTTCATCACCACTATGTGAAACTTCTCTACTGTTTCACAATATTGTTTACGGTTGTTCGGTGTTTCCTTGACTGACAAAGTGTTTCGATGGTATTATAATCTGGCACCAGAATCAATAAGAACCTGGGAATAGATGCAAGACGAATTTATATCCAACTTATTCTCATCAGAGCATGACGTCAGTGTTGTAAAACTGGCCACTATTAGACAAAGAGAAAATGAACCTGTGGAGAAATTCATTGATAGGTGGAAGATTTTGGAGGCTTCATGCAGGCAATTGCTAGAAGAGACGGAACAAGTGAACATGTGTTTGAATTCTATGGAACCAGGAATTGTTTTCAGGCTCACAAGTGCTAATATAAAAACTTTTCAAGAACTCGTAATAAAAGCTCGTGCATTGGACCTAATGCCTAGGAAAATGCCGGCATTTCAGATCAGAACAGAAAGAAGATGATCGAATAAATTAATGGTGAATACCGTTAATCAAGAAAAGAAAATGAATACTTTTTACAATAAGTAAGAAACAAGGAAGAGAGAAGATTTGGGTCAGTATAAAGATCAAGTAAATGACAAGCGGACGCGATCATACGACCACCATAAAGTATATGATTTTGAAAAAAAAGACGTCATACCAATGATAGAATAGTTATTGGCTGCCGGGACCATTCAATCACCATAGCCCAGGCATCCAGAAGAAGTCGAAAAGACTAAAGATAAGAGATATTATTGTTATCATCATTATGTGGGACACTTAACGGAAAATTATTTTACACTAAAGGACACGTTGTAAAGGATAATAAAACAAGTTGAGATAGTAACGAAAAAGAATGAGAAGCAAGACAAGAAAGTAACTGTGAACGCAACATTTGCAAGAGATCATTTGAAAAGGTGGGAAGATAAAGGGAAGACTGTTGCGGCAAGAGAATGGCCAACTGCGATGGGTTCCATAAAAAACTCTCATTATAATTCACGATTTGTTGGATCATCTTCTGAAGAAGCCAGTAATAACTTAACTTCTATTAGCCAAAGAGAAGATGAACCGTTTAGAGAATTCATCAGTCGATGGAGAACCCTAGGGGCACTAAGCTTACAGTTGGTGAAAGAAAAGAGAGGATGAATCAAGCTTTGCATAGGATGCATAAGGCCAGCTATTGCAATGAGTCTTATTGGTTTGAATATATGCACCTTCCAGGACCTAATAGAAAAGGCGGACAATGTACAAGAGATCACTGCAAAAATAAAGTCTTATCAAAGTGAGATATTTTGAAATCTTAAAAGAACTTCAATTAGTATCGCTGAAGAAGAAAGAAAGACGAAGAATCAACAAGATGAACAAAGGAAATTTGACAGAAGGGACACGAATAAATATATATCCAAGAAAATAAAGAGAGAATTCAGACAGTCTGAGGATTACAGGGAGTATTCATTCAAAGAAGATATCTTCCTATGTTAAATAAATTGTTGGCAACAAAGAAGATCAAGTTATCATGGCTAAAATGTCCAAAAGAGATGAAAAAAATAGGTGAAAGTGATTATTGTTGTTATCATCGTCTCCTTAGATAGCAAACTGAGAATTGCTTTAATCTAAAGAAGATATTGCAAGGAATGATCAATAATGGTGAAATAATCATAAGAAAAACATACGATACAAGAGAGGAGATAAGAGCACACAAGCTTAATTGAAGCGATTTTTCATATCTTCGTAATCGAGATGCAAGGCTATAAGACAAATATATTCATGAATCTGGGGTAATTTTATTCTTGGATAGTTCATGCGCAATGATAAGGCATCAATATATTTGTTGAAACTCACTACATCAAGATATATTACCTCTGAAGATCACCGTGATTTTGATTATGAAGATTATCAGTATAATGCTTCCTAATTAAAAAGGGGTAAGATACATAGAAAGATATGAAATAGCTTCAAAGGGAGAAGCCATATATTTGTCCCCGAATATGAATGAATAAAAAGGCAGATTTCCAAGCATATCAAGTTCAAACATATTATCGCCAAGCGCCTACGATTGTTGCTGCATTAACAAAAACTACCATTGCCATTGTCATATCACTGATGCGAAAATTATTCTATTATCAAAGTTTATCGAAATTAATATTATTGCCAATTTGATGCTCCATTCTGACTAAATTTTATAATATCATCAATAACAATAGGGGCGATATATCAATTATCGATTTATTATTTTCAGCGAAGCTTATACGGTCAACCATATATATAAATACCACAACAGCGAAGACAATTTATCATTTACGGCAGCATAGCCAAGCCCATACGGCCAACTATGCCTAAGACCTACCATCATTTAACTATATATATATATATATATATTATTCGGGCAGTAGTGAGAAGCCAGTAACCCTAAAAAGTCCGTATAGGCCATCACATGCATACCTATACGGGCAGCGAATGGAGCCAGTGACTAAAAGCCTTAAGCGGCCAAAAGTCCATAACGGCTAGTCACACGTGAGACCAATGCCGTCTGTATAGCTTTCAACAGTGTCATGGGGAAGGAAGAAAATGCCCTCCTATGAATAGGTCTGACCTTTCAGATGAAGAAAAAGCGGGCAGCAGTGTGCACTCTTTGGCCATTGTACATAAATAGACCAACCATGCATAAGACCTCCCAGATCCCTGGTTTGATTTCAGTAGTGATTTAGGAGGAAGGGTTTTTAGCCTACTCATTGATGAACTGACGACCTTAGATTTGGTACCCTAAGGTAGCTGCCCTGTGAACTCTAGAGAGTTATTGCGGCCAACCCTGTGCGTAAATACCACCGAGTTCACTGCCCCGATAGCTTCACTGGGCCCCTGTGATAGATCACGATTTATGAACTCCCCGGCTGCGATAAGTCTAGTGAACTCATGAGAATTACAACGACCATTTGTGTAAGACTCGACTTCAACATGAATCTAAGAAACTGTGCTTACTCCACTACTCATGAGCTTAAAATGTGTGTGCAAGTGTTAAGTCCAGTTAAGTTAAGTCTAATTAAGTTAAGTCAAGTCCAGTTAAGTCAAGTCATACTTAGTCAAAGTATGTTAAGTCAAAAGTATATTAGCTCAAGCTTAAACTATGTGTAGCATTAAAATGCTGCAAATACATTGATTTTGCAAATGCGTATGTTCGTATGTTTGTCTATTCTATTCAAAATATGCTCAATTGTGCAATTGCCGGATATGATGAAATAGATTATGAAAATCTCATGGTTAGATTAAACAAACAACAAAATACACTTTTCTGAAACAGGTTCAGATTACAACAATATCAAGTTTGACCAAAATGCTTGTTACTTCCTATTCTAAAGTCAAAATGTTGTCAGATCAATAACGAGTCTTCAATGACGATATGTTCATCTTTCTAAAGAAGACGAGTCTTCAATTATGATATGTTTATCTTTCTGAAGAGGATGATGAGGCCTTTCAATCTCTCGCCTTTCTGATGACGAAGGATGGTTATCTCATAAAATCTGGAAGGGTGGAGGAGGATAGAATTGCAAGGAACTATCACTATCAGGAAACTCAGGAGTATTTTTCAAAGGAGTGCCAAAAGCTATCCATCTTTCAAGAGTATCGACAGTCTTCACTCTAGAAATAGTATCTTCTAAAGAAATCTTTATACAAAGTTGGTCCAGAGAGGGCACATGATCTGCTTCTTCAAAATAGTCAATGCCTTGATCTTTCAGATAATCTTTTAGGCAAGGAGGAAGAATCCATATGGTTTAATTAATTTAGCAACAATGTTCCACTAAGTAATACTGGTGAACCAAGCACATCTAGCAGTAAGAAGCGCTAAACGGATAATTATAGCCTGGAATTATGAAATGTGATCTGGTATGAACATTTAAGAGCTACTTTTATATCAAAGCCCAATTATATGGCCCAATTCCGTAACTTCTCATTTCTCTAGTAACAATATCGAAAGTCTCTGGCACAGTTTGATCGAATCCAAACTGGCGAGCAAGCCTGCTGGGATAGTATGGTTCACGTCAGAATACGCTACCTTCCCTCAAAGGAAGAGTACTAGATCTGATGGAAACAAGAAATGAATGCTCGTCAAATGAGATGGAATTATCATCAACAACTGCTACGTCTTCAGAAGAGCTAGTAAATGGAAATTGATGAAAGTCGATAGGATCATTGTTTTATATCTTTCTAGTGACCCAGCCATTCAACTTTTCGATCATCTTTCTTAGTTGGTAATGTTGAAGAGGAAGACGAGCAGGGTTTGAATACACTCTTTCAGAATTAGTAAATGTCTATGAGAAATATACTCCTAGCCAGCCTATAAAGAAATGCCATAGAGCGAAAACAGAAAAAGGTTCAGAGGAAGAATCTTTAGGCCTAGAGATGACATTCCCAAAGGCACGATACAAAGAGCACAGAACTGGAGGAGCCAGTAAATATTTTTGGCCTTCCGCCATTGTACATGCAACCACGAAGAAAGATGGCCAGATGATATATATCTGTTCATAGTCTGGAAATATTACCAAGCTTAGCCAGTAAGCTAGAAAAGTGGCTAGTTCACAGGAAGAATTGTATTCCGCGGTATTCTTGATGTTCTTGCGAATGGTCTTGAGTTCTTGATGGTTATGGCTTGCAAAACTTTTAAGGTGAAAATATAGTTAATGAGACAAGATCATACAAGATCGAAATTTTGAAAATAAAAGATAGGAAGAAGAAAATATACCGCAGCTTTTGAGAAAAATGGGCTAGCCATTCGAGAAATGATGCGATCGGGCTGAGGGAAATTAGACAGCGCATTGAAAAGTTCAAGTATAGTCTTTGAAATCCTAGATTTGTTGTCCCCCACAGAAGCTAGAGTGAATTCTCCATTACAAGGTACATATGCATCAAAAATGTTACCCATTATGGGAAGACGTGTTATGCAAAGAAGGTCCCATAAGGTAATGCTCATTTCGCCCGAAGGAAGATGAAATGAATTAGTTATTGGAGACCAATGATTGAGGAAGCCTCAGAAGATATCCACATCTACATGAAAATGTTTCAACGTATGTCACGCCCCGAACTCGGAAACCGAGCGTACAAAATTTCTAATCGCCGAATCTGGTGTCGACAGGCTCCGTAGTATCCCATTTTTGGCTCCCGACACCCATACACCGGGTTCCGATCCTGTGATCCTACAAGGAGAATTTTTAACATGAATTTGATTCGTAATAAGCATAACCATAAGCATAACCCACAAATAATAACCAAGACAACATCACAAAATCCACTATGATGAAAAACTTTAAGGTACAATGCGCATAAAGGAAAATATAATGATAATAATAATGAAAACTCCTGAAACTCGACTGCACGCTCCTGCTCTTACTAAGCTACGACTGCGTCCTGGTGTCACATGCACCCATCAATCATGCATAAGCTTATAAAAAGCTTAGATGGTGGTGTAAGTATGTGCATAATATGAGCATGCTCAGAATGCAATATCAGAATAATGCAAAATCATGCTGATGAGTCCATGAATGCAATCAGCCGTACCAAGGCTATGCGATGCAAGGCATGAATGCTATCAACCAAACCAAGGTCATACAATAAAGGCCTATATAGCCAATGTCATGTGCAAGATGCAGCTCAAGCATACCAATCCACATATAAATCCAACTCATCTATGGAGCATCATATATCATTACAGTTCTCAATGGATAATCACCGGGGTTTAGTACACTCCAAATGACACAGCCCCTTCCTCATGTGCCAATTCAAGTGAGTGTAAGAAACCTTACTATCCGTCTGACTAATAGCCTGCCAATACCTATCGGGCACATCGATAGCGGACCCATTTACGAGCTAGTTGTAAAACTCGTATCCTAATCCATACTGTTCCATCGACTCTCGCGATCCTTCCCGTCGAATATCTGCAACCCGCGACCTATGATCAACGTTTGTGCACGACCCTAAGTCGTATCCCCTATATTTGAGTCGGCTTAATCTGAGACATGTACCATTGCGACCGCACCGTCATCGCCGTTTCGATGCTGCGTATTTCACACCAATCCGATACGCAGACCAGGAAATGTGGGCCCACGTTCAGTTCAAGAAAAACGTCGAGCGTTGCAAAACTCAAGAGAATCTCTACATCATGTCACATCAATCCATCAATCAATCAAGTCAAATAAACCCATACCCTACCCATCCCTCTCTCACCCAAAGTCAACAACACCCATACTCATCCCATTCCTTTCTTACCAACAAGTCAACAAGCACCATACCCTCCATTTATTACATCACCTCTCTCTCTACCTTTTTCAAACCAATTCTCAAGCAACCCATGAAAGCCAAAAATGTCCAAGCTCCAAGCTCCATGGATAGAGCTTGTGTGGCCCACTCCCTACCACCCTATCTCCCATCTCCACCCTTGGATCATCATCTCTACCGTTGACAGAGCACTTTTGGAGCATTGGAAGGCTAGGGAGGAAGAAGAAGGATAAGTGGGGTGCTTTTCTCTCTCTTTTTCATTCCTTTTGTGTGATGTGTAGCCCACTCAGATGGACCCCACCATTTAAGTATGTATTTTACCCAGGCCATCCATCAGGTGGGCCCATATATTTGGTGAAATCCCACTAAAACGTGAGTGTGATGGGGCGTGGAGGACGCTGCTGCCAGCGTCCAGAGAACGCTGCAGCAAGCAGCGTCCAATTGCTTTGTTAGAGAGGAGAGTGGGGCCCACAACAGGCCCCATACATGATGCATGTGTTTAATCCACACCGTCCACCTGGTTTCCCTGCTCATTTTAGGCGTTGAGCCGAAAAATGGGGCCGATTCAAATCTCTGGCGGGCCACGTTGTTGAGAATAGTGATATTTATGGTTAAAATCTTTTAGGGCCCATTGCGATATTTCTATACATTAGAAATGTTAAATATTGGGCTTATTAGACCCGTCACGAGCAAGAGAACTCCTTGGACGGACTGGATTGTCCCGATGTGGGTCCCATATATTAAAATAAATAAATAATGTAGCAGTGCTACTGCTCTCAAAAACCGCAGGCAACGCCTGCTACGTTTGGGCCGGCGAACAGGGATCACGGTCCCATGTGTGGGCCCCACCGTGATGCATCTTAATCATCCACACCGTGCATTGGTGGGCCCCTTAGGCCAGTGGGGCTCCCACCAAAACTCAGCCCTATACATGGCTTAGGTGGCCCACATCATATGAAACAGTGAGATTGAACGTCTGCCCTTGAAACCCCTTTTGGGTGACGTAGAAGTTTTGGATTAATATGAAATTTGTTTTTCCTATTCACCCAGGTCCGTGTGACCGTATGTACTGATTGGATGGTTTATAAACATTATGGTGGGCCCCACGTGGGACCCACAGTGATATATGTGTTTTATTACACCGTCCACTGCTGTGGACGGTGGAACCCACCTAGATAAATGTGTTTTATCATTGCCTTCCAGCCATCCGGCTGGCTACTGGACAGGTAGTGGACCCCACCTTTGATGTGTGGGTTACATCCAAACCATCCACCCAATGGCGAGCTCTTGTTAATGCTTGAGACCAAAAAATTAAAAAAAAAATAAAAAATAAAAAATAAAGTAGATTCAAATATCTGGTGGGCCCTTCTATGATGTATGTGCTACATCTTAACTGTTCGTCCAGTGGAGGACGTGGACCCCACCTTCATGTATATGCTTTCCATCCAAACCGTTCATACCCGTGGGGCCCACCATCAGCCATCTGTCCGGCATCTTTGGACGCTAGGTGCTGACAGCGCTGACACCCCCCTTACATATAATATATGATATATATATATATATATATATATATATATATATATATATATATATATATATATATATATATATATATATATATATAATATGTTATTTTTATAGATCTGGCGTGCAGGTACGACCCCACCATAATGCTGTGTTTTATCTCTACCGTCCGTCTGTGCATGGACGTGGGCCGCCGTGACGTGTGGGTTTTGCCACATTCGTCCAGTACGCTGAACGGGCGGAACCCACCATAGATGCATGCGTTTTATCCATCCGTCCATCTAAACGGTGGTATTAGGGGCCCATCACTAATGGATGTGTTGCACCCAGCCGTCCATCCATTTGGTTAGCCTGTCTCAAGGCTTGAAAAAAAAATAAATAATAATAATAAGTTAGATCTAGTAATCAGGTGGACCACACTATAGAAAACAGTGAAGATTGAACGTCCACCGTTGAAACCCTTTTTTTTTTGTCGCAGAAGTTTTGGATTATATGAAATTTTTTTTTCCCCATTTATTTAAGTCTTTATTACCCTATAAGTAGATTGGATGGTATGTTGTCCCATTGTAAGACCCACCTTGTTGACCTCCAACAACATTAATGCTACCTGGACTATTCTGGGACGGACCTGGGTTCAAAAGGGGTTCAAAATGGGTGGGCCACACTAATGGGTGGGCCACACTAACATGGACCCCACCTTGATGTATGTGTCCTATACCCCTCAGCCATACATCTAAACATCGCCTAGACCTAGGGCTCTTGCTGGCCGCACCACAACAATGGTAGTGTTCTTGGTGCTGTTGAACCCAGGCCCACTATAACTTTATATGTTACCCAATCCAAGAGCTATGGGACCCACCTCGATGTATTGTATCCACACCGTTAATCCAATCCCAAATCATCATAGACCATGGGCCTGGTAGCGAGGCAGATCCAAGTCTCAGTTGCTCCACACCGTGAGAAATAGCTGGGACTGACGTCTATCATTCAACATTTTCTTTGGGCCCACTGTAATGTTTGTTTGAAGCCCATCTAGGGGCTATGAGGCCCATCTTATCCTTGTGTTTCGTCTTAGTTGCCCATCTGTTTCGATGACCAAACTGGGCCAGCAGCAGGTGGGCTGATTGTCTAAAGGTGGAGCCCACCTTGATGTACATATTATATATTTACACTGTCCAAGGGCCTACCATTGATACATGTATTGTATATTTATGCCATCTATTGGTACAGCCTGTATGGTGTGGCCCATATAATGTGGCCCATGTAATGCGACCCACTTGATATTCAAGGCCCATGGGTGAGGCCCGATGTGATGTATTAGGCCCATGGGCGTGGCCCACTGTGATACACTTGAGGCCTTCGTATGAAGCCCAATGCGATGTATGTGAGGCCCACCGTAATGTATTAGGCCCATGGGTTGTGGCCTATTGTAGGCCCATTTGATTCAACGCATTTGTACCGGCTCATTTGATTGACCCATTTATATCGGCCCATTTTATTTGGCCCATTTGTATCGACCCATTTGATCGGCCCATTGGTATTGGCCCATGTGAGTCAGCCCATTTGTATCAGCCTATTTGATCAGCCCATTTGATCAGCTCATTTGATTCGGCCCATGATGATGTATATTAGGCCCAGGTGCGAGGCCGCGAATCTACTATATGTTTGGCCTTATGAAGGTCACTCTTTGGGAGCAAATGTTGGTTAGATGTCCACGTTGATGAGCAATGATGGTTGGATGTCCACATTGTGACCTTCCCTTAAGCCTTCTTAGGCCCATTCTCATCATTCCCTTAGTGGATTAACCTAAATAAGTGGCCCCATCAGCCGTGGATGGATGACTCCATGCTATCGGATTTGATATTACCACGACTATGTGTCGATCTTCATACTATGGTTGATCGGCTGATCATCTATGGACCCCGCTTGTTATCTACTGATTATCGCTGCCGATCATTGAGGTGGACGCCGGTTATCAACCCTGATTATCGGTACCGATTATCGATACTGATTATCGGTGCCAATTGTCGTGACCGATTGCTGAATTCCAATTTACGTGACTGATTTGACAATTCCGTGATTCCGATTGTTCTGATCAATTTGCAGATTGCTGATTCCGATTGACTTGATCGATTACCGATTACCGATCGTGGCCGATCGTCGATTGACGTGGCCGATTGCCGATGCTGCTTGTCATGGTCGATTGACCGATTCTGATTATCGAGGCCGATTATCGATCGAGACCAATTATCGTGGCCGATTTTCGATTCCGATTGTCGTAGCTGATCGCCGATTTCGATTGTCGAGGCCCAATGTGATGTATATGCAATCCGTATTTGAGGCCCGTTGTGATGTGTATCCAGCCCGTGTTTAAAGCCCAATGTAATGTATATGAGGCTTATGTGATGAGGCCCACTGTGATGTATTTGAAGGCTAGGTGATAAAACCCATTGTAATGTATGTTAGGCCATGTGAAAGGCTCATCGTGATGTGTATTTAACTCTTGAGTGAGGCCCATGGTGTTGTATATTTAACCCTTGTGTGAGACCATGAGTCCACCATATGTTAGGCTTTATGTGGGCCATTCTTTGGGGGACAACGTTGGTTAAATGACCATGTTATTGATGTCGATTGTTAATGCCTGTTATTGATACCGATTACGAGTATGTGACTGCATAGTATCATGATACATGCCCATACGCATCATTTGCATGTCTGTTATGAGATATGATTGACCATTGCATATGTCATAGTGCTAGTTGTATGAGACTCCTTGATAGGCAGAGATTATCTCACATGAGCACACGATATGCGCAGGATTGATGCATGATTAGATTGTATGACTCATGCATCTTGTATTGTGTGTTGTGATTACTATATGCCCTAGAGACATCATGGCTGTAGCCTCCACAGGCATATCGTGGATGGCCAGATGGAATACCAGAAATCTGTTTTACATGGGGTGCTATAGATATCCTTAGGTGAAAGTTCCTAAACCCTCTTGATTTCAGAGGTTGCTCCAACGTCTAGACCGAGTGGATGCATGAGCGCATGAGGGCCATACACCGTTAGGCCGCGTCTCCCACTATGTCGTGGTCGATTGGAAGGGGGTGCGGTCTTACCTGCCCATGAGGAGGGGGCAATGCTCGGCTAAGTCTGACCAGCTCGAAGAATGGGTCCACTATTGACGAGCTAGGCCCAATATTGGCAGGCGGATAGTGAGGTCTCTTCCACTCACCTTATTATGCACGATGGGGCGACAATTTGGTTTAGAGTGTAATAGACCCCGGTGATTTTTTAAAGAGGAACCGTACTGATATGTGAACTTATTGAGTAGGAGTTGTATGCTCATTCATTTATTCACTATCCACTTGCGCAATTAATTGTTGTATACCTTCGTTATGGTAAGAATTTTACCACGTTGAGTCTGACTATCCAAGTTTAGGTATGAGACTGGTTTGGATAGGAGTCCCTTGTGGTGGACCTCGTAGCCTGCGATACTACGTACTATCATCCCGACTTCACACTCCAGCATAGTCATTTCATTCGCATTGCATATTGCATTACATTCGCAGGCATATGGTATTTTGGGCTGCTATATTTCTGCACTTATATGGCCTAGATAGACTTTGCAAGATTTGTATATTGCATTGCATCCTCGGCATATGATATTTGACTCTTCATGACTCCTTGTTGCATAGCTGTTCTATATTTCGTATTCTGCTATTGATTTACTTATGGAATTGTCCGTACTCCCGCTTACTCTGTTATCGTATGATTTATGATCTTGTCAGTATTTCTGCTTATTTTGGTATTGTATGATGATAGCATTGTATTGAACACTTGACACTTACCTTGTGCACACACTTATACCACCCCCTAAGATTTCTATAAGCTTATGCATGATAGATGCGTGCAGGTGATGTTAGGTTGCAACAGTGTTGAACTTGGAGCGTGCAGTGGTCTTCTGGGACTTGATTTTCTATTTATGTATTTCCCTTTCAGTGTTATACTCAAATGATTATATTAGTGGATATATGATGATGATGTTGCCTTTGTGAATAGGGTAATCTTGTGGTTATGCTTATTACTAGTTAAATGTATATTGAAAAAAAAAAAACCTCCTTATAGGATCCCGGGATTGGAATCTGGCATATGAATGCTAGGAGCCGAAAATGGAGTACTACGGAGGCTGTCGGCACCGAATTCGGCGATCGAGATTCCTGTGAATCCGATCTCCGGGTTTGGGGCGTGACACTGGTCATACTTAGCTTAGCAATTGCTTCTACCCTTAGGCAGGTAAGTGTTCACACCCCAAGTATAGGGTTGTGATGTAGTAATAATCTCGGTAAGATCGAGGTCGAATCCACGGGGACTGAACCTTGTACGTATTCTGAGGTAACTAGAACTAAAACTATAATAAGATGAAATCTAAATCAGGTGAATACGAGGAAATAATGGTGAAATATTAATCTAAAACTTATAAATTTAAAGGTACGAAACTAGGGTGTCAAAGATCCACTTGTAGAGATCAGAAAGATCTATACTTGATTCACAAACACAACTGGATTTAAAGTCCCATCTTCATCCAGTTGGAAGATATATCGTTAAAAACCAATCTGAACTTCCTTTGAATAAGCTTTCAAGAGATGAGAGGTATGAGAATTAGAATTGATTCTAAAAAAAAACCATACCCATAAGACAAAACAAACAATAGAATTTAACCAATCCATATCCAATCTAAGGGAGTTATGAACGTTAGGAAGGGTTCCATCATCCAACCATGGATAGGAGATATTGGTGAATAATAGGGTTCCCAAATTCATAAACCCTATAATGAAAAGAAAATACTCAAAGCTATCACAGATCTATTGTAATTTAAGTCACAACAAACCATTAAAAATTATGAGTATTCTTTATAATCAAAGGGAGGTCATAAAACATGAATCAAAGCCATAGAAACCGTCCCATCACGCTACAAGCCTCACCTCTTAGCCCTAGTTAAGAGGTTTAGTCAGTCATGACTGAACTAAAATCTCAGGAAAAACATAAAAGGAAAAGAAAAACAAGGAAGAAGAAGGAAAAACTCTTGATGGAGCTTGGCCGGTCGCTCCACCCTTGCCTCCACGACTGCTCTCATGAATCCCTCATGCATCCATGCTCTCTCTCCCTTTTATAAACACAAGGTATGGCGGTGGAGAAGGCTGGAAGTCGGTGGAGAAAGCTGTTTATGCCGCACGGCAGCGTTCCGCAGTGAAAACACAAATCGTGCTTGCGTTCCATGGTTGGGGTCAGGACCCCATTTTCTAACATTTGAACGGTCTGGATCAGGCATCAGAACGTGATATTGATCACGTTATGACCGGATAAACCAGGCAGTGTCTGGCCGCTCGTGATTACGCATGCCTAGCTGCACTGAAGCTTAGTGGGGCCCACTTGTAGTGAATGTTTCATGGATCAGGGCCATTCATTGGCCTTGTAGGGCCGATTCAGGACATTGTTTAAAAATTGAGTTGGATATGAGTTCTTGGTGGGCCACAGTGCCGCTCAACATTCATCGGCTTCTCCTTCTTTACTGCGCTTGTTCTTGTGCATGGTTGCACAAGAATGTCAAGGGTTTGGTCAAAATCCTCTCCTGGATGCAATAGACGGTTCGGATTGCTTGCCCGGATTGTGATGGTGGGCCAACAATGTCCTAGTGGACGTTCGTTCGCACAAATGGAAGCCAGGAGAGAGAGACTCTCTTTCGGATTCAGAAAGTCGGGTTAAACTGACTTTGACCAGATTTTCTAGTCTGGTGCACCGTGGCTGTGCACATTCTATGCACGTGCACCCATGCACGTGGGGTCCAATATGATGTTTTTGAAACATCTGCTCCATTCATCTGACTTCTTATCTAATTTAAGGAGCTGAGACAAAAATAGAGATATATCCAGAGATCACGTGGGCCCCAAATCGATGATTTATGGGATGATCTGTCCATTTGGCTACTTCCATAGGGATACAAGGGCTGAATTTCGACGTGTATGGTAGATTTATGGTCCTCGGTCCATATATAAAGTTTCGAGCCGAACGGATAGTGAAAACCTTATGATCTTGCATTTTGGATGATTTTTAGGTTTCTTTAGCGTGAATGACTTGATTTTCTCGGATCTCTGATAAGTAAATTCTTCGATCTCTGACCCCTGGGGTCCGTCCCTTGCCTTAGTGATTTATGAGCGTTAAATTCATGCTTTAAGTACCCTTTTTCAGTCAAGGCTCTTGACTTCACCTTGCAACACAAACGCGATTAAAATAGGCCGTTAAATAGTATCATATTTGTAAAATCATGTACTAACTGGGGTCTAATATGCAATATTCGACCCTCAACACAATTCCTAACCAGTATTTTGTTAGTACCGAACAAAGTATGTGAAAAATAAGTTGAGTACTAAAGAATAAATTTTATAAACTCGAGTGATTAAAGTATGTGAAAAATAAGTTGAGTACTACAGAAATTGTATAAACTCGAGTGATTTTTGAACAACAATCCAGTCAATAGAATTTTAAGATTCATGAATGTTAGGCATTACTTTCTCCCGGATTCAAGTGCACAGTAAACTTCACAGTTAAGTTCAAAGTATTAATCCATCAATTAGAATAATTCTAAACATTGAGTTCCATGGGTGTATAGTGAAACCTAAACTTATCAAAATCAGGGGTTCAATTCTTTATTTTCATGATAACATTGATAATCGCAAGAGCATTCAGGATAACCATAACTAAACTAAAACTTATCTTATAGATCATCTTTTTATTCTTCTAGCTTTTAATTTTTTCATTAAAAGTAACGCCAAGGAGGGGAATGAAATCCTCACCTATAGGGAGAAAACCTATGGTGAAGAGTAGTCGTCCAACCCTTTCCTAATGTCCACCTTAGGGAATCGAACCTTCACTTATAGGGAGCAAACTTATGGTGAAGACCATTCGTCCACCCTTTTCTAAAGGCAGCTACTTTTTTTTTTCTTCAATTCTTCTTTATGAGCATGATGGGAAAATTTCTCAAGTTGGTTCCTTTCATGCTTAGTGATTACCAAGTTAATCCTTCAATATCGAACTAAAACCTCAATGTGCAAGCAAGATGTGACATGTGAAATCATGACTCATTTAATGTCTTAAGCTTCTAATCATGAATTAACAATTCAAACTTAACTGTGAAATCTGACAGATGACTGAATCCAAGAGTCATAAATTACCAACATCACGTATCTTATAATTCTAAATCAAAGTTGGTCGTCAAAATCACTTTGAATTCACAAGAAATTTCAGAAAAATTTTAAAAATTTTCACAATTTTGCTCGAGACCAATGAAATACTGATTATGTTATCTAATCTCCCATCCCCAACCTGAAATCTACATTGTCTTCAATGTACAAGATATAAGTATGCAATGCACATGAGACAACAAAATTGAAAGAGAAATGATGGAAAGATAGTACCTGATGAAAGAGTTTAAAAGGCTTTTTCCAAAGAGATTTTAGCGTGACGGTGGTTCGGCATACGACTCAATCTAACAAAGGCAAACTATCTTAAAACAACTGACAAGCAAACTATCCTAACGGCATAAAGCAAACTATCCTAATCCTATGAAAGCAGGAGAAAAACTACTCAGTCATACTGCAAGGTTCCTCTTCCGACCAGTATCTTTATAAATTTCTTGGTGGGTTTCTCAACAAGAACATCCAAAAGCCTGTTTGCAATAGGCTTGGACGCCCTGGAGCATGAATTTTTAAAGAAATTTATAAACCTCAGCAAAAAATTGTCGTTGAATCGCTTAAGGTATCCAAAGTATATATGACTCACCTATAATAGAAAAAGTGTCAAAGTTAGTATCCTATAGTGAATCAGAGACTACAAGTAAATAAAATTTAGAAAAACTTTCAAAAAGTGATGTAGTCTCAACATAGTCTGAAATTTCAGACTCCGATTCAATTTTCAACTCCTCCTCCTTTAATGGTAAGCATTTAAGATCTATAGAGGGAAATATTTCAGAGCATGAGTTCCCTTGATCCGTGACAACCATCGAGGTATTGTCTTACAAGGCATCCACTATTTCTTTTATCATAGGATCGTTTAAATCTGCAAAGTGTGCCAAGCAATTATACAAATAGTTAGAAAATTCCACATTGAAATTTATAATGAGATGTTCAAGGACTCCATCGTCTTTAAAAGTAGATTGAGGTATGCACTCTTGCTCTAGCTCTGCACAGACAGATTGAGAGTCAGTAGACAAAGTATTGATGTGAGGACTATATTCATTGATACTACTTAGAAGAGGCATTGAATCGTCAAAACTTAACAGCTCAGATGGTGGCCTTAACTAGGTGGTTTCAAATTACAGAATCATATCGAGCAACTTGTTCCTCTCTCGAATTATATCATCATTCAATTCAGGTGTAACGCCCTGGAAATCGAGGGTCGGGCATACGCTGAACACCCGAGTTCTTGAGAGTCACTTACAACCATTTTCATTATTAAGCATTTAATCCGGTTTAATAGCGCAACGTGGAATTTCCTGAAATCATGAAACACAACCACAAGTCCACTGAAATGAAGAGATCAACATACGTATATATACATGTCCAAAAGAATAAGGGGATCGCACATGACATGACCCAAATAAAATTATAAAAATACATAGGTCCAAAAGAATATGAGGCTGAGTCCACTCTCAGCAGTCCAAACCTATAACGCCCGGGAAAAATCCGTACTTGGACTCGAGTACTGACTCGACCCGAAATCACGTAGGATTAATTCCTTTAGAAAATATGACTAAGTTGACTAGCGCAACACTAGAGTAGATGGGAAATAGTCCCTGATCACTTTAAATACATTCTACAAGACCCAAATCGAGTAGAACTAAGACTCTATAATACTCTATAACCTCGGATCAAACTCTAAGCAAGTTTGTTCTCTGAACCACTTTGAAACTTTGTATTGGATCTAGACCGCGCGTCGAAAGTCTGATACATCCTATCTTAGACCGTTAGAACCGTCTAGATGGACTTGACAATCATTTCAAAAATCAAGTCCAACCGATAATCACAGGCTATTTCATTGAGCCCGGACTGAAGAGAGTGCGAATAGGGACAGATTTGGAATTTGAAATTCAAATCTGGCACACGATTTGACGTGTCAGTATTAAGCGTTCTGACCGTCAGAATTCAGCTAGATTACACCCTTGGATCAGGAAAAATTTCTATTTCATATCATGAGACTTGCAGTCCTGATCTACGTGCAGTGACCGCTGAACTGAAACTGGACCGCCACGTGCGATCTGCGAACCCTGCTGGACTGAAAACTTGATGCGTGCTAGATCCGGTACGCATGAGCTTAAGTCCGATCGCATTCGGCCAGGGGACCACCAGAAATCACCTTTTGGACCGAAACAACCCCGATTTGGATATGCCCTAAGTAAACTTTGTACCTGAGCCTATTTTGGGCATTTTTAAGCTTATAAAAGGGATCGAAACCCTCACTCCTCTCTCCCATCCGAATTTGAGAGAAACCCTAGATTGGGAGAGAGAAAAGGTGAGAGTTTGTGAGAGAGATTGGAGGAGAATTTTCCCACCTTTGCACCACCTGTTGCAAGTGCCTAAGCAACACACTTCCACCACTCAGCCGGCGATTCCTCCACGTTTTCAGGTAGAAAATAACCCTAGAAGTTGCTGATTTGAGGTTTACTAGGATTCATATCATGTTAGCTGACGTAACTCGTAAATTAGGTTCTCTATTCACCGTAGACAAAGCGTATACGCTCTGTTCGAATTTACACATCCATAAGAGACAAGGTGGGGATTTTA
Source organism: Magnolia kwangsiensis (assembly GCA_037074715.1). Lineage (NCBI taxonomy): Eukaryota > Viridiplantae > Streptophyta > Magnoliopsida > Magnoliales > Magnoliaceae > Magnolia > Magnolia kwangsiensis. Next base: position 153,908,130 of record CM073574.1, on the reverse strand, counting down.
GACGCTTTGATTGACGGTTTCCAACGCTTTCAATGTCGTTTAATAGTAGATTATTGACGGCATCGCCGTTTGACATGTACAACATGCTATCCGTTTCCTGTTTCGTAAATCAACGAAGAATATGAGATTTAGGGCATTTTAGTCATTTGTAGGAAGTGCTGATTTCATTCATATTTTGCTGATGTGATTGACATAGTTTGTTGTTGCATTAGAATGTTAGGAATATATGCATAATTAGTTTGGCGAAGAGATTCGCCTAATTGCACACTTCGGGTCGACATACTATCTGTAGACTTAAGTGTGTAGTGTATGTGTTTGTATAAATGCTTGTATTAGTATGTATTGAATTAAATGATGTTATGAATTAGTTTGAGATTGATTTCTCAATTAATATGCTGACATAAATGATTTCCTATATGGTGACTATATGCATGATTTCATTATATGTATGAAATGTATGTGCTTGAAGATTTACTTAAGTTGTATGTTATAACATGTGTTAACATGCTCACATGGTTGTATTTCAATTCCAATACTCTCATATGATTTGCTGATGTGATTCTATAATTGTTTGGGACTATACTTAGTCCAGGCAGTCGGTAACCGAGCGAATTCGTGGTCGGCTTATCTTGGCTATGAACGACGCGTCGATGAACGCGAGTCGTGTTTTGGAGTTGCGACAGTAGTTAGGCCATGCGAAGTGTAAGACCCGTATCTTGGTCCGTACCTTTTCGTACACTTCCGCAGTCGTACCGGTCAAATTTCGACAACTTTCGACCCTTAAACAATATTGACGCGCGACCTGGATTCATGTACCGACAACCCGAGTCGACTCAACCAGAGACCTATACCATAGCGACCGCACCGTCTCCGCGGTTCCGATACCGCGACTCGCGCGCCAAGGCGATACCCTGATCAAGAGATATGAGCCAACGTTCGGTGCGAGGAAACGCCGCGCGTTGCGAAAACTAAGGGAATCTCAACGATGTGTCACATCAATCACATCAATCCCATCAATCAATCACCCATCAACCCATCACATGTCAAGTACACATCACTTCCATCCCTTTTTCCAAGCAACCACAAAAGTCTCCCAAACCCATACCTCTCTTACACAAAAAGCCACAAAAGTCTTCCTAACCCATACTTCTCTTACACAAAAGCCACAAAAGTCAAATTTCTCTTACACCACCATCACTCACCCATCCATCCATCACTCTCTCTCTCTCCCTTTACATCACTCTCTCTCTTTCTCTCTTTCTCATTCCAAAAAAATGTCCAAGCAACAAAAATTCCAAAAGCTCCCATGTATGGAATTTCCCAAGTCCCTCTAAGCTTTAAGTGGCCCACCTTCCTACCCCAAAATCTCCCATCTCAACCCTCCATTCTTCATCTTAGCCATTGAAGTTGAAGACAAGGTGCCAAGGAACCTCTAGGAGCGAGAAGATCGGACGGTGGGTGCTTCTATAGGGTAGATTTTCTTGATTTTATGGTGGACCAAGTGAGGCCCACCGATCCATGGTGTGGATCTCACTTGGGACCCTTATTTGTGGCCGATGGACCACTTGGATCATCATGATCATTCCATGATGGGGCCATTCTCCATGGACCCCATCATGATGTTTATTTTCATTTGAAAAGGTCATCTAGACCATTCATATTGGTGGGGAAGGGATCCTCACCGTTGATCTTTAATTTTGAGGGTCATATGTACAAAATGACCCAATTGATGTATGATTTCATGCATGGGAGGGCCCATAGTGACGGGGTCCCTCCATCACTAGCCGTGTCCCACTCTCCATGTCTCTCTCTCTATTTTATTTTATTTTATTTTATTTATTGCAAAAGGATGGTGTGGCCCACTTGAATGGATCCCACCTTGATATAATTATTTTATTCAAGTGGGGCCCACCTTAGACGTTGGACTTATGGCACCCATCAGTGGTGGCCCACTTCATCAAGGCCCACACAAAAAAAAAAATACATATATATATATATATATAAAAACTGTCCAGCGTCTGGGACGCTGGACGTTTTACAGAAAGAAGAAAAAGGAAAGAAAAGGAGAGGTTTTGGGTGGTCCCTTAGTGTAGGCCCCACCTTGATGTATATGTTTGATCCGAGCCGTCCATCCCCTTACTCACATCGATTTAACCGTCAAGTAAAAGAATGGGACTGATCCGAATATCTTGTGGGCCATAGCATGGGAAACATTGACGGTCACCATTGAAAATTCTTCTGGTGTTTTTAGGCCTCAAAAAAATTCGAACTCCGGACTCTTTTTGTCTGTTGCGAGCTATAGAACACTATGGATGGGATGGATTTTCAAGAAGCGGGTCCCACACGTGCTTTTTGGCCGAAACTAAAATTTAGAGGAGAGAGAGAGAAGGAGAGGCAGCAGCTGCTGCCGCCGTGTCAGGCGCACGCAGGCGCTGCCTGCGTGCTGGCGGACGGGCGGGCACCCACGGCTGCTGCCGTGGGCCCCACTTGATGCATATGTTTTATCTACCCCGTCCATTGGGTGGGTCCCCATCTCAGGTGGGCCCCCTGCGAATTTCAGGTTGGTCCAAAACTCAAGTGGCCCACACCGTAAGAAACAGCGTGAATGAGCATCCACCATTGAAACTCTCCCTGGGGCCCACAGAAGTTTCGAATCAAGCTGAAATTTATGTTTTTCCTTCATCCTGGTCGGAATGGCCTTATGAATGGGTTGGATTTCAAACAGATATGACGGTGGGCCACATTTGTGGGACCCACGTGGATGCATGTGCCAAGTCCACCGTCCAACGGACGGTGGCACTCACCGTGATGGCGCCCCCCCTTTGCTTGCGTGCCTCCACCGTCCAGCGGACGGTGGGGCCCTGGGAAATGTATGTGTTTTTATCCGCACTGTCCATTGGACAGTGGGACCCACCATGATGCATGTAATGCATCTAAACCGTCCATCCACTTAGTGAGATCATTTTTAATGCATGAATTATTAGGTGGGTGTGCCATTCATTTGGGTTTGGCCCATTTAAATTGTAATAAGCCTATGGGCTAGGCCCAATTGAATTTTAAAAAGGGCCATGGGCTAGGCTCACTTGGCTTATGAAATGCTTATGGGCTAGGCCCATTGGATCCACTTAAGGCCTAAGATCCTAGGCCCATTTAATGTACTTCAAGGCCCATGTAATTGAACTTTTTGTTGAAATTTAAAAAAAAAGCCTATGGAAGTAGGCCATTTGATATATTGTAAGGCCCATGGGACTAAACCCATTTGATTATAAAAGGGTCCCTGGGATTAGGCCCACTTTGTTATGCATGCAAACTCATGGATTAGGCCCATTAGAATTGTTTAAGGCCTAAGGATTTAGGCCCATTCGACTCATATAAGGCCTCTTGGTTGAGGCCCATTTGATATACATTTGGGGGCCTAATTGGTGTGGCCCATTTGATACATATTAGACTCATATGACTAGGTCCAATTGATGCAATCCAAGGCCCACGGGTTTCGACCCATTGCAATGCACATAAGACCCATTGGTGTGGCCCATTTATGTGGCCCATCTGATGAATAAAAGCCCATAGGATATGGCTCATTTGATATATATATGTAAGATCCAATGGGGACAACCTACGGTCCATTGCAATGTGTAAATCCATTATAGACTAAGTACGATGTTCACAACGATCGTGCCTTGGGAGCAATGTTGGTTTGACGTCCACATTGCGAGCGTAATGCTGGTTGGATGTCCACATTACGACTCTCCTTAGGGCCCATCACCAGGCCGTACTTGCTGTGTATTGACCGTCCAAGTCCATCTGCATTGTTAAATAGTTCATTTCATTATAACATGTTTAGTATAGTTTCATGACTCATGATCATACGCATCATATGTATGCTTGATATGAGGACTGACTGATCATAGTAATTGCCTTCGGGCAGGTTGTTTATGGGCTCCCGGTTAGGCGGTGTTGCCCTACATGAGCGCACGGTATGCGCAGGATTGGTTGCATGACTGGATAGCGTGATTCATGCATTCCGCATTTGTGTGACATGGTTATTGTACGCCCTAGCGACATCAGGGCCGTAGCCTCCACAGACGCATCGTGGTTGGCAGGATTGGATACCGGAAATCTTGATCTACATGGGGTACTATAGATATCCCTGGGTGAAAGTCCCTAAACCCTTATGGTACCAAGAGGTTGCTCCAACGTCTAGACCGAGTGGGTAGATGAGCGTTGAGTGCCGATTACCAGACGGTTACGCTCTCCACTGTGTCGTGGTCGGTTGGAAGGGGGTGCGGCCTTACTCGCCCGAGTGTAGGGGGCAATGCTAGGCTGAGTCTGACCAGCTCGAGGAATGGGTCCACTATCGACGAGTCGTGCCCGATATTGGCAGACGGATAGTGAGGTCTCTTCCACTTACCTTATTGTGCGCGATGTGGCGGCAATCTGGTTTAGAGTTTACTAGACCCCGGTGATATTCCATACTTTGAGCTGTATTGATGTGTGGACATTGATGAGTATCCGTATGTTTGAGTTGCATTATATATTGCATGGCCTTGGGATGGCCGATACCATTCATGTCTTGCATCGCATAAGCCTTGGTACGGCTTATGATATTATGTTTCCATTTGCATATTCCGCATCACTCTGACATTGCATGTACATATTACTACCTTGAGCACACACCTTCACCACCCTCTAAGCTTTCTGTAAGCTTATGCACGACCGTTGCGTGCAGGTGACGTTGGATCGCAGCAGCGTTGAGGCAGGAGCACGTTGCTGATCATTTTGGAGTTTTTCTGTTATTTACCCTTGTATTTCCCTTTATGCCCATTGTACTTGTAAAGTTTTTGATCATAGTGGAAATGTAATGGATTTCTTGGTTGTTGTTTGTGGGTTATGCCTTTGGTTATGCTTAATACGAATCAAACTGATATTTAAAATCCTCCTCGTAGCATCCCAGGATCGGAACCTGACGAATGGGAGCTAGGAGCCGAGAATGGGGTTCTACGGAGGCTGTCGGCGCCGGATTCGGCGATCGGGAATTTTGTGAGCCCGGTTTCCGAGTTTGGGGCGTGACACGAAGTGTTTTACGCACTTCATGTCGTTCGACTTGAGATGCGATCGAGCTAGTCGAGCCCATCAAGTAACCCGACTGGCCGTTGTATGTTCACCCTGCATGAGTCATAACTGCTTGAACCTAGGGTACTGAACTTACCATTGTAAACCCTGTTAACCATGGTACCTTGATCCACGAAGACTCATGAGCCGGGCATGGTGGTATGGGACACCGTGGTCAAGCTGTGGGCCTACGTTGGGGCCACAAACCTCCTCGTAATGACCAGTGAGCACCTCGTCTCGTGAGCAGATTATGGTGGTATGGGACACTATATTCTTGCTGTCGGCCTACACTGATCAGGCGACGAGTCCTTTGTAGTGACCGCGAGCGTATTCTGAGTCTACGGGAGGCGACGACCCTTCAGTAGCAGTAGAGTACAGTAGGCCTGTATTGATAAGGTGATGGGGGAGAGTTGCAACGAGTGCGAGCAACAGCCCTGACAGCCCTTGCAGCGACCTACAAAATATACATCGTATGAGATTACTAAGAGTGACGACCCTAGACAGGATCTGTGTTGGGATTGATAAAAGGGAAGTACCTTAGTTTCCCAATCCTGCTGTTTGAATGAACTAATAACAACTTGGAAATCATATCACCATACCATTGCATGTGCCTGGAAGATGTGGAGCACTTGAGGGTCGATTGCATGCCGCGGTCATAAGATGGTGCCGTATGAGGGAGATCGTCGGTGAGGGCATACATCACGTCATGTCATATTGCATTAACAACAGTATTATGATTGTCTGATTTACTGCTTTACTATTATCGCATGATTGATTTGTGAACATGCTAATCTTTGCTCTATGATTCCACTGAGTTGATCACTCATTCCCACGTTACGGGATGGTGTTTGCAACACCCACCAGACCCTGTTGTAGATGCAGGTGATGCTGAGATCTAGGAGGCAGAGCCAGACTTTGACGAGGACCAAGACGAGTTCTCGTACATGCAGTACCATGATGGCTTTGCATAGGTGACCTGGGTTGACGGGACTTCATAGTGGGACTCTTTTGGACATTTATTTCTGTCATTTACATGTATATGAGACTCAGTGATGTATTCATACTTTAGTGACAGTTGAGATCTACTTTGTTTTTCCATACAGTGATATATATATTCTTTAGTCTTCCGCTTGCTTTTATCACTGGATCTGGAGTATGAATTGCAGTTTTGGTATACTTTTACTCATGTGAATGCTTTAACTCAGACAACATTGAATCATAATCATTTTTGTTGCATAAGTGACGGACTGGAACTCGAGAGTTGAGTTTATACACGACTCCCGATTTTCAGGGTGTTACAAAACCGGCCACTCAAGCTAGCGAAGAATCATCCATCAGCTGCAAGTATGACGGCTCCTCCTCCTCGTCGAGAGTAGTATCGCCATGCTCTCCCCGCTCTGCATCCCCTGCATCTACGAGAGAGTCTGGTTGGTGTTTTAAAACACCGTCCCAGAGTGGGAGTGAGTGATCAACTCAGTGGGTGCTATTAGTCTTAAGTTACAACAGGCAACAATTATAATATGAATTTAATGAAATACAGGCATTCATCAATTCTTAGAAACTCTTAATTAAATGTATGGATACGAGATGATATGATGCATGCCCTCGCCACAACGTTCCCTCGAGCGACTCCGTCTTATGATCGCATATGTCAACACTCCCTCATTGCGACCTCGACTTTCGAGTCGCCACCCTAGCTAATGGATGTAGTGCGATCGTGTTAGCCAAGTTATTAATTAGGTCCATTCATCCAGCAGATTTGGAAATCTAGTACACCCTACAAATCAATTGCCCTAAATTAATTGCCAGACCATAACCCCCCAATGTGTGAGGCCAAGTCCCCGCGATCCTTGATCCCGTCGGGTTTCCCATCCCCGACTTCAAGCACATGGGGAGTGCTGAGAACTGGGATTGCTCGCGGTCACTACGGGGAGGCGCGTCATCCCAGCGTAGGCCGACAGCTTGGACACAGTGTCCCATTCCACCATGCCCGGCTCACGAGACTGGATCGAAATTCAAGTGGTTATCGGTGGCTACAATGGTAGCAGGGTGTTCCAGGTTCCATACATGTGTGAGCAAACATGGTTAACAATCAGGATTTGCCAGTGTGTAGGCTAAACCGCACAAGTCAGGCGAGTACGGGACAAATGACATCGGGTACGATAGACTCATGTAGTCGAACTACTGCCGCCCATACGCATCCGCCCAATTCGCGGGTTTAGGCCCAGGGTAGTTCAACCAACGAAACTACCGTCTAACCTCATGTTCCTGACTAATCCACGGTTCAATGATGATTCATAGCATACTAACATCAAGGTTATTATCCAACATACAGTATCATGATGCATTCATACTATCATACACATCAATGTTCCTAACAAGCATGTTTTAATACTGTAATTAGAGTGCACGTGAGGAGTGTGAGTGGGCGAGGAGACGAAACGTCTCCTACGCACCTAGGAATTTAAAATATGCAAGACAAAATATCATACATGTCATAGGCATCATCATAGGTGGGAATCACACCACATATGAGCATGTGAGCATCGATTATATCATCAAACATATGAGAAGCATAAATACAATCATGAGAAAGGAAAAACTAACAAACATGCAATTCCATACTTTTCCACCAAACACTCAAATCCTAAGGTCTCTCTAGATTTCACACATGCTTCACCCAAACAAGCAAAATCATTAAACTCATGTTATGATTGGTGCTAGGCCACCTAGGATTAATAGTCCGCACCTTGAATTCGATGGAAGCTCGGAAGCGACCTAGAAATGGGGTTAGAGGGTTGACCGGCCGGAATTCATAAAACCACAACCTTGCATGTAAGAAAATCCCATGCCAAACCCTTCTTAATGCTTGAATCTCAAGAAGAAATGGGGAGAGGTGCTTACCTAGATGCTCTACGGACGGGTTTGGAGGATTGAGGTGGAGAATTCCTCCTTGGAGGAGAAATTGAGAGTTGGAGGGGTTAATGCCTTTGGCCCCACCTTGATTTAGGGTCCACACATGCACTTCTCCACCTTCACCTCCACCTTTAGCTATCCTTAGTCATTGGAGAGAGGTGGAAGCTGTTGAGGCTCAAATAGTGTATATCAGACCCCATTTATTGCCTAGATTTACGAACAAGATACTATTTAATGGGCCGTATTAATCGTGTTTGTGATGCAAGGTGTAATTACGGATGTGGACTGAAATTAGATGCTAAAAGCATGAAATTAACGTCAAGATTCACCAGAGCAAGGGACGGACTCCAAGGGACCGCGATCGTCGGATTTACATGCCAAAGATCCATGAAAATCAAGAAACTGAAGCTCAAGTGGTCCGGAAGGTGTCCATTATGAAAGATCACAGGGTTCTCACCATCCGTTCAGCTCAAGACTTCATGCATGGCCTAAGGACCATAAATTAACCGTACACGTAAAATTTCATCCATTGGATCACTATGGAAGTACCCCAACTGACAGATCAGCCCATAAACCGTTGATTCTCGGCCCACCTGATATCTGGAACTGCCTCAAAATTATTATTGACGGTTTAAATGAGATGAGAAATAATATGGATGGTGAAGATTTCAAAAAAGCATCACAGTGGGTCCCATACATGGTGCATGTACACCTTGCATATACAAAGCCGACGTGCACTAAAAGCGCTGACCATGTCAGCGCCTTCCAAAGCACTTCGCCAACGACCGTCTTCAAAAAAATGGAAATTTTCGTTTTTGTCCAGCGTAACGCATGGCCGCTGGCCGTTTTGCGGAAGCTAATGGGCCCCACACGTACTCTGTAAGCTCAATCCGAACCGTCCACCGTGTAGACGGCATTGAATACTTCAAAATCATGTTGTCACTTTTAACCCATGCGTGCACACGTGTGAGATACAGAGGCCACAAAAGGGCTGCCCTGCAACGTTCAAAACTGATCCTTTTGTAATATCTTCTCTGGGCCACATCAATGGACGTTCAAAACCACCCATTCTTGACTGAAATTTCATTCTGAATCCAATGGATGGGGTGGATTTTCCATAAAATACTTCTGTGGGGCCCACCGATCACAACAGCAAAATGGTGAGAAAGGTTTCGCACATCCGCGAAAACTGACTTTTCCAGGCGGTTTTGGCCCACCATCTTTGATCATATGGCAGATCTGAACCGTCTATCATGTAGAGGACCCAAGAAAGTACTAAGGGACGGTGTTTATTTAGAATTTGAGTGAGAAAAGTGTCATGTTTCGAGGCACCGAACTTAGCTGTGAAAAAGCTTTCACTAGGCATGCATAGCTTTCCAAATCCGATTCAAATCCAATTTTCACCACTCCAGCAGCTATATAAGGAGGTTTTGGACATGGGGAGGAGGGTATTTAGACCTTGAGAGATAGAGGTTCAATCCACGGCTGGAGGGAGAGCAAGGAGCTCTTGGCTTGGGTTTCAACGTGGGCGGAGGAGAGAGAGAGGAGCTTGGTTTTTCTTTCCCTTTTCTTTTTCTTTTCTTTTTCTCTTTATTTATTTGGATTGAGCCCATCCATGGCAGGTTAAATCCTCCTAGCTAGGGCTAGGAGGTGAAGCTTGTAGTGAGATGAGAGATTATATGTTTTTAATTTAATTTTATTTTTTGAATTGAAGTTGGTTTTAGTTTGATTTTAATGGAAATATTTTTGGTATTTAATGGTCTGTTGTGACTGAAATTACAATGGGTCTGCAATGCTTTGAATATTTTCTTATCCCTTTTATGTTTATGACGTCAGGAAGCCCTGTTGTTCACCATCGTCTCCTGGGCATGGTCGGATGATGGTACCCTTCCTAACCTTCGTACATGTGATTGGTTGGTAATTAGTTTAATTTTGTTATTTGCCATAGTCTCTTGGGCATAGTTTGGTGATTGAATCCATTCTAATTCATATACCTTTCATCTCTTTGAAAACTAGATCAACGACAGTTCAGTAAATTCCATGATTCTTGAAGCAGGCATAAGATCTCTCTGATCTCTACAAGTGAATCCTCTGAATCCCTAGTTCTCACCTCTGATTTCTCCTAAGTTTTAGATTAATATTTCATAATCATTCTTCAAATTACAACTCAATTTAGATTTCATCTCATTCTAGTTCTAGTTCTGGTTAGTTTTAGATAACGTACAGGTTTCAGTCCCTTGGGATTCGACCTCGGTCTTACCGAGTTATTGCTACATCACAACCCTGCACTTGGGGAGTGAACAAGTTTTTGGCGCCGTTGTCGGGGACTGTCGGATATGTTTTTCCGAAATTAATTAGTTTTAGGATTAGTTTAAGATTAGATTTTCTTTTTAGAATTTTCTGATTCTAGGTTTAGAAGCTTAGTTATTTTTCTTGTTAGAAATTTTTCGTAGCTTTAGAAACTTGCTATTCTTCATTCTATCTGATTTTTAGAACTAACCCAATTTTTCTGTTTTGTAGGAAACTTCTAATTTAGTAAGCTCTTTCTAATTTTTCTTTCTTTGGAATTTCTTCTTTTCTCTAGAAATTAGTTTACTTTTAATTAAGACTTTCTATTCTTAGATACTAACTTGTTTTGTTTATCCTGCAGGTTCTTAACCTAGGACTTCAAATTTAGTTCGATACCGACACATTGGACATTGCAAGATAAGAAGAAATTCTTTACCAAGGTGCGTAACTTTTTCTGGGACGATCCATATTTGTTTAAATATTGCCCAGACCAAATCTTAAGGAGGTGTGTGCCAGACGATGAGCATCAGAGTGTCATCTCCTTCTGTCACTCACAGGCCTGTGGTGGTCACTTTTCTGCTAAAAAGACCACGGCCAAGATTCTACAGTATAGTTTTTATTGGCCTACCATGTTCAAGGACACTCATGAGTTTTGCAAGGCTTGTGAGCGTTGTCAGAAATTGGGAGCATTATCCCGTCGAAATATGATGCCCTTGAATCCCATCCTTATTATAGAAGCATTTGATTGTTGGGGCATTGATTTCATGGGACCATTCTCCCAATCATTTGGAAATTTATATATTTTGCTTGCCATAGATTATGCCACTAAATGGGTTGAAGCAATTCCGTGTCGCAACAATGACCATCGCACGGTCATTAAGTTCTTAAAAGAAAATATCCTGTCGCGGTTCGGGACGCCTCGAGCCATCATTAGTGACGGGGGCTCACACTTTTGTAATAGACCATTTGAGAGCTTAGTGAAGAAATACGGTATTTTTCATAAGGTGAGCACCCCATACCATCCACAGACAAGTGGACAAGCTGAGATTTCCAATAGGAAGATCAAACATATCCTAGAGAAAACGGTTAACCCTGATCGTAAGGACTGGTCAATCCGATTGACCGATGCCTTATGGGCGTACCGTACTGCTTTTAAAACTTCTATTGGAACATCTTCCTTTAGACTTGTCTATGGAAAGGCTTATCATTTGCCTGTGGAATTGGAACATAAAGCATACTGGGCGATTAAAAATCTGAATTTCAATCTGGACAACGCTGGCTCGCTACGCAAACTTCAGTTGAATGAACTTGAAGAAATCCAGAACGATGCATATGAAAACTCGAGAATTTACAAGGATAGGATGAAGGCGTTTCATGATCAACATATTCTCCGAAAATCATTCACGCCAGGTCAGAAAGTCCTTTTGTACGATTCTCGACTACATCTCTTTCCGGGTAAGCTTCGATCTCGTTGGACCGGCCCTTACATTGTGGTCACTGCTTATCCTCATGGGGCCGTCGAGATAAGAGATCCTGACAATGGCAAGAAGTTTAAAGTAAATGGACATCGATTAAAGCCATTTGTCGAGACATTTGATTCAGAGGACATGTCCATGCCTCTGATTGCTCCTGTTTACCAGGACTGATCTCCTAGTCTGATGGAGGTATAGGTAGGTTTATCGCTTTCATAGGTCTAGGATAGTTGCTTATTTGTCTGGCTGAAGACGGTAAATTTAGCGCTCCTGGGAGGCAACCCAGCTTTTTTATTCCAATTCATTTTTTTAGTTAGTTAGTTCAATGTTTGTGGGTAACATCACTGCAAACCCTCACGAGACTACAACTCGTCCACTAGGGGTAACTTAGGGGTTTAAAGGCTTGTTGCATACGCTAAATACAATCGAGAGCACCTGCGAAAGTGGTATAGGTAGAATTTTCTTTTTATGATTTTATTTTTGTTATTTTTGTTTTGTTGATTTCTCTCTTGTGCTAACTCGCTTGTACGTTGATATTTTTAGAAAAAGCCTTCTGATTCTCTGTTTCAGGTACTATCCTCCCATCACTTCTCATTTACTTTTGTTGTTCCATGTGTATTGCATGCTCATATCTTTTACATTGAGGACAATGTAAATGTTAGGTTGGGGGTGGGAGATTAGGCTTCCTAATCAGTATTTTCTTGGTCTTGAGCAAAAAATTGTGAGAAAATTGTGAAAATTTTTAAAATTTTTTCTGAAAACTCTTGTGAATTCGAAGTGATTTTGACAATTATTCTTAATTTAGATTTTCAAGATACGTGATGTTAGTAATGTATGACTCTTGAATTCAGTTATCTATTAGATTTCACAATTAAGATCGAATTATTAATCTATGATTAGAAGTTGTGAACATTGATTGAGTCCTGATTTCACATGTCACGTCTCACCTACACATTTAGATTTCAGTTCCATATCGAAGGATTAACTTGGTAATCACTGAGCATGAAAGGAACCAGCTTGAAATATCTTGCCATCAGGGTATAAAAATTGAAAAGGATGAGTAATTAATCTTCACCATAGGTTTGCTCCCTATAGGTGTGGAGTTAATTTCCCATGAATGATATGTGAAAAAGGTCAGGGAGTACGGTCTTCACCATAGGTTTTCTCCCTATAGGTAAGGATTTGATCCCCCTTCTTGACATTACTGTTAATGGAAAAATAAAAAGTTGAAAAGATCAAAAGATGGAATTTATGAGGCAAGTTTGGTTTTCATAAATTCTCTTGCTGGTTACCAATGAGATCCTGAAATAGAGAAGTGAATTTTAATGTCGATAAGCTGAGATTACACTATACACCCATGCAACTTAATGTTTAGAATTATTCTAATTGATGGAGTAATACTTTGAACTTGATTATGAAATCTACCGAGTGCTTGAGTCTAGGAGAAAGAAATATCTAACATTCATGAATATTAGAATTCTGAGATTTGGATAGTTTCTCAAAAATCATTTAAGTTCATAAAAATCGTCCTATAATTTTCAACTTATTTTTCGCATACTTTGCTCGGGACTAGCAAGATGCTGGTTGGAAGTTGTGTTGAGGGTCAAATAGTGTATATCAGACCCCATTTATTGCCTAGATTTACGAACAAGATACTATTTAATGGGCCGTTTTAATCGTGTTTGTGATGCAAGGTGTAATTACGAACGTGGATTGAAATTAGATGCTAAAAGCATGAAATTAACGCTCAAGATTCACCAGAGCAAGGGACGGACTCCAAGGGACCACGATCGTCGGATTTACATGCCAAAGATCCACGAAAATCAAGAAACTGAAGCTCAAGTGGCCCAGAAGGCGTCCATTATGTAAGATCACAGGGTTCTCAACATCCGTTCAGCTCAAGACTTCATGCATGGCCTAAGGACCATAAATTAACCGTACATGTAAAATTTCATCCATTGGATCACTATAGAAGTACCCCAACTGACAGATCAGCTCATAAACCGTTGATTCTGGGCCCACCAGATATCTGGAACTGCCTCAAAATTATTATTGACGGTTTAAATGAGATGAGAAATAATTTGGACGGTGAAGATTTCTGAAAATCATCACAGTGGGTCCCATACATGGTGCATGACACCTTGCATATACAAAGCCGACGTGCACTAAAAGCGCTGACCGTGTCAGCGCCTTCCAAAGCACTTCGCCAACGACCGTCTTCAAAAAAATGAAAATTTCCGTTTTCATCCAGCGTAACACACGGCCGCTGGCCGTTTTGCGGAAGCTAGTGGGCCCCACACGTGCCCTGTAAGCTCAATCCGAATCGTCCACCGTGTAGATGGCATTGAATACTTCAAAACCATGTTGTCACTTTTCACCCATGCGTGCACACGTGTGAGATACAGTGGCCACAAAAGGGCTACCCTGCAACGTTCAAAACTGATCCTTTTGTGATTTCTTCTCTGGGCCACGTCAATGGACGTTTAAGACCATCCATTCTTGACTGAAATTTCATTCTGAATCCAATGGACCGGGTGGATTTTCCATAAAATGCTTTTATGGGGCCCACCGATCACAACAGCGAAATGGTGCGAAAGGTTTCGCACATCCGCGAAAACTGACTTTTCCAGGCGGTTTTGGCCCACCATCTTTGATGATATGACAGATCTGAACCGTCTATCATGTAGAGGACCCAAGAAAGTACTAAGGGACGGTGTTTATTTGGAATTTGAGTGAGAAAAGTGGTGTGTTTCGAGGCACCGAACTTGGCTATGAAAAAGCTTTCACTAGGCATGCATAGCTTTCCAAATCCGATTCAAATCCGATTTTCACCACTCCAGCAGCTATATAAGGAGGTTTTGGACGTGGGGAGGAGGGAATTCAGACCTTGGGAGATAGAGGTTCAATCCACGGCTGGAGGGAGAGCAAGGAGCTCTTGGCTTGGGTTTCAACGTGGGCAGAGGGGAGAGAGAGGAGCTTGGTTTTTCTTTCCCTTTTCTTTTCCTTTTCTTTTTCTCTTTATTTATTTGGATTGAGCCCATCCATGGCAGGCTAAATCCTCCTAGCTAGGGCTAGGAGGTGAAGCTTGTAGTGAGATGAGAGATTATATGCTTTTAATTTAATTTTAATTTTTGAATTGAAGTTAGTTTTAGTTTGATTTTAATGGAAATATTTTTGGTCTTTAATGGTCTGTTGTGACTGAAATTACAATGGGTCTGCAATGCTTTGAATATTTTCTTATCCCTTTTATGTTTATGACGTCAGGAAGCCCTGTTGTTCACCATCGTCTCCTGGGCATGGTCGGATGACGGTACCCTTCCTAACCTTCATACATGTGATTGATTGGTAATTAGTTTAATTCTGTTGTTTGCCATAGTCTCTTGGGCATGGTTTGGTGATGGAATCCATTCTAATTCATATACCTTTCATCTCTTTGAAAACTAGATCAACGACAGTTTAGTAAATTCCATGATTCTTGAAGCAGGCATAAGATCTCTCTGATCTCTACAAGTGGATCCTCTGAATCCCTAGTTTCTCACCTCTGATTTCTCCTAAGTTTTAGATTAATATTTCATAATCATTCTTCAAATTACAACTCAATTTAGATTTCATCTCATTCTAGTTCTAGTTCTGGTTAGTTTTAGATAACGTACAGGTTTCAGTCCCTTGGGATTCGACTTCGGTCCTACCGAGTTATTACTACATCACAACCCTGCACTTGGGCAGTGAACAGACGCCGACAGCCTCCGTAGTGCCCCATTCTCTGATCCCGGCACTCATATGCCAGATTCCGATCCTGGGATCCTATAAGGAGGATTTTCAGTATGATTTTTTTTTTTTTTTTTTGTAATTGAGCATAGCCATAAGCATAGCTAAGTCATAAAACAACATCACCACATATTCACTATATCAAAAACTTTAAGTACAATATGGAAAGGGAAATATAAGGTAATCAAAAACTCTAAAATAATTCGACACGCACTCTTTCTCAGCGCTGTTGTGATTCAACGCCACGTACATGCTTCTATCATGCATAAACTTACAAAAACTTAGGAGGGTGTGAAAGTGTGTGCACAAGATAAGTGGCAAGTATACCATAAAGCCCATAAATCATACATCATCGGAATAAGCAGAAATACTGACAAGATCATGAATCATACAATATCAGAATAAGCAAAAATATACTGATAAGTCCATGAGTGTTATCAGTCGTACCAAGGCTATGCGATGCAAAACATAATAAGACAATAACAGATGCTGAGGATGCAATGTAATATGCAAATCCTGACAAGCCAAGAATACAATCAACCTCATCTAGGCCATATAAGTGCAAAAATATAGTAACCTAAAATGATAAGTACTGCGGATGCAATGTAATATGCGGTGTGAATGAAATGACCATGCTAGAATGTGAAGTCGAGATGATAGTACGTAGTATCGCAAGCTACAGGGTCCACCACAAGGGACTTCTATCCAAACCAGTCCCATAGCTAAATTTGGATAGTCCGACTCAATGTGGTAAACTCCTGATCTCAAGTTAGTCGCGCGCCCAACCGAAATCCTAGCCATGCTAACGTACACACAACAAATGGTTGCGCACTACCAGCCCGAGTGGATAGTAAATGAATGAATGAATGGATATGCAATTCCTGCTCAATAAGTCCACATATCAATACAGTTGCTCTCAGAAGAAATCACCAGGGTCTATTACTCTCCACACCGACTGCATCCTCCCTATCAGCACTGCCCCGCGAGTGGAAGAGACCTCACTATCAGCCTATCCAGCAGTCTACTAATACCTACTCAGCTCATCGATAGCGGACCCATTTATTATCTAGTCATACTCAGCCTAGCTTATAGCCCCCTCACTTAGGTGGATAAGGCTACAACCTCTCCCAACTGACCACGACATAGTGGGAGACATGGCCTACTAGTATTCGACACTTAGGCGCTCATGTTCCACTAGGTCTAGATATTAGGGCACCTCCTGGCCTCAGAGATTCTGAAATTTCTCTAAGGACATCCTAAGTGCCCACAGTGCTAGAGCCAAGTATTTTTGATGTCCCATTTAGCCATCCACGATGTGCCTGTGGAGGCCATGACCCTGATGTTGCTAAGGCATACAATGATCAAGTCACATATATGCGAGATGCATGAATCATACTATCCAGTCATGCAGCAATCCTACGCGTATGGCGTGAAAATGTAGGTACTCTGTCTCATAAGGAGTCCCGTAAATAGTCTGCCCAATGGCATATGCAATGATCAATCACTACTCATACCAAGCATACATATGATGCGTATGACATGAGTCATGGAATTATACTAAGCATGTTATCAAGTAATGAACTATCCTTGCAATGCAGATGGGCTTAGACGGCCTATACTCAACAAGGGCCTATTGATAGGCCCTAAAGAGAGTTACAATGCAGACATTTAACCAACATTGTACTTACAATGTGGGTGTCAAACCATCATTGCTCCCAAAGCATAGCCCGCTATAAAGGTCAACACATAAACCACGGTGGAATCACATTATAATGGGCCTTATGTACATCTTATTGGGCCTCGACCCATGTGCCTTCAATGCATCAATTGGGCCTCATAACGTGGCCTCATATATATCAAGGTGGGCCTCAACGGATGGGCCATAACTACATCAAGATGGGCCTAATCACATGGGCCTTATATATATATATACATACATACATACACCAAGGCGGGCCTCAATAGACAGCCACAAATGAATCAAGATGGGCCTTATACATATACCAAGGTGGGCCTCAATGGACGGCCACAAATGAATTAAGATGGGCCTCTACATATACTAAGGTGGGCCTCAATGGACAGCCACAAATAAATCAAGATGGGCCTCATACATATACCAAGGTGGGCCTCAATGGACGACCACAAATGAATCAAGATGGGCCTCATACATATACCAAGGTGGGCCTCAATGGATAGCCACAAATGAATCAAGATGGGCCTCATACATATACCAAGGAGGGGTCCACTTGAACTATAGATCTGTCTTATTTTGATCTCAAGCTTGTAAGATAAGCTTGCCAAATGGTTGGATGGTTAAAATGTAACACATGCTTCATGGTGGGGTCCACACACATGGCCCACCAATTAAATGGAAGGTTTGGATATAACACAGACACTAAAGGTGGGGCCTACTAGCCGTCCAGCAAATGCCTGGACGGCATTGGTAAAACACATACATGGTGGTTTCCACCGTCCACTGCCATGGACGGTGTGAGTATAGCATTATGGGTCCCATGTGGGGCCCACCATAATGTCTATATGCCGTCCAACCTGTTGATAAGGTCACGCTGACCTAGATGAAAGGAAACACAAATTTCATATTGACCCAAAACTTCAATAACCACCAAATTGTTTCAATGGCAGCCATTAAATTCACCACTGTTTCCTATGATGTGGGCCACCCGAGGTTGTATACAACTTATTTTTGAAGGGCCCACTGCCCTAAGGGGCCCATCAAAATGCACGGTGCTGATGTTCTCACACATCACGGTGGGGCCCACGGCTGGGACCCATAATCCCTACCCGTCCGTCCCCAGCGCAGCAGCACCTGCTACTGACGTCAGTGGCAGCAGGTGCAGCCTATTTTTATTTTTTTTGAAAAATTGGATTTTTCTGAGGTTTTTCATGCATAGGGCCTGTATCGAAAGAATCCACCCTGCCTACTGGTTTCTATAGTCCATAACAAATCCATTAAGCCCAATATTGGGCATGTTTCAGCGTGTAGAAAAATTCAAGTGAATTTAAATGGTGAAAATCACTATTTGCTAAGGTATGACCCACCGGTTAGTTGGATCAGCTTCATTTTTCGACTCAACGCCTAAAATAAGTTGGGAAAAAGGATGGACGGCTTGGATTGAATCCATACGTCAATGTGGGGCGTATAGAAGTGGCTCACCCAAATAGCCTTGAACCAAGTCTAATATTTGTGTTTTCCATTCAAAGTCCAGTGTCTAGGGACATTGGATGGTTGTGCATTTTAGGTGGGCTACCCACGTGGGCCACCAAATGAGGGATGGGGTGGATACAACACTTATAAAGTGCGCCCCACCTATGGATGACTTGGATAAAATACATGCCTTATGGTGGGGTCCATCCGGGTGGGCCACAGGCCACATCATCACATACAATAAGAAAAAATGAAAGAGAGAGGGAGGGAGGGAGGGAGAGAGAGAGAGAGAGAGAGAGAGAGAGAGAGAGAGAGAGAGAGAGAGAGAGAGAGAGACATACGTGTGATGGAGGGACCCTGACACATGGGCCCTCTTTTGCAATCAATCATACATCAAGTGGGTCCCATTACACGTGGGCTCATCAAATCAAAGATCAACGGTGGAGATTCCTTCTCCACCAAAATGGAAGGTCTAGATGACCTCTAGCCATGCCAAGAAAATAAACATCATGATGGGGTCCATGGGGAATGACGCTCTTATGGAATGATCATGCGGATCAAGGTAGGCCATCGGCCACACCTAGGTTTCAAAGTGAGATCAGACCAACAATCAGTAGGCCTCACTTGCCATTCATAAAAAAAATAAGGAAATCTAAGCCTAATAGAGCACCCACCGTTCGATCTTCTTGGTCCGCTGGAAAGCCGATCTCCTTATGTCTCACTTTAATGGAGGATGATGAGAGATAAAGAATTTTGGGATGGCGATGGGCCACACACAACACACTCTTTTCTCTCACTTAGGAATTGCTTGGGACGTCTACCATTTTGGAGTTTCTTGGAAAATGTGTAGAGAAGGAGAGAGAGAGAGAGAGAGAGAGAGAGAGAGAGAGAGAGAGAGAGAGAGAGAGAGAGAGAGAGAGAGGGTTGTAAGGAGAGACTGATGGGTGATGGATGTGAAGTGAGTGATGGGTGAGGTGAGAAACTTGTTGACTTTTGGGGTTTACTTGACTTGTGGAGAAAGAAAGCATGAGTTGCTCTTGTACTTGACATGAAGTGATTGATTGATTGATGAGACATGTTGTAAAGATTCTCTTGGGATTATAAACACGTGGTGTTTTCTTGAATTGAATGAGGGTCCACATCTCCCTTCAAAAGTATTGGATCGGTGCATGAGTCACGGCGTTGAAACCGCGACAATGGTGCGGTCGCAATAGTATAAGTCTCGGATTAAGCTGACTCAAATCTACGGGATACGACTTAGGGTTATGTACAAACATCGATTATAGGTCGCTGATTGCCGAACTTCGACGGAAAGGATCACAGGAGTTGATGGAACAGTACAGACTAGGATACGGGTCTTACACATGATCAGGTGGAGCATCCACCGGTGAGAAAGAACCTACTACATGATCACAGGTTATCGACAAGATACAAAGACGACTCTAATATTGCATATACCCTCGTTACAGATGAGGGGGACCCGTCTACTATATATTCAGGAGACTCTCAGTGAGCTTGATGTAGAAAAGTGGAAGGCGGCTATGATTAATGAGATGGACTCGTTGCACAAGAATCACATATGGGAGTTAGTGGAGCTTCCAGTGGACCGAAAAATAATCGTATGTAAGTGGTTATTCAAAAGGAAAGAGGATAGATACAAAGCTAGATTGGTAGCAAAGGGTTATGCTTAGAGAGAAGGAATTGACTTCACAGAGATATTAGTGCAAGTGGTCAAGCAGGTGTCTATCAGATTTGTGTTGGCACTGGTTGCCCAATACGATCTCGAGTTGGAATAAATGGATGTCAAGACTGCATTCCTGCACGGGGAGTTGGAAGAACAGATCTACATGAAGCAACCAGAGGACTATGAAGTTAAAGGGGTAGAGAAGAAATTTTACAGGTTAATGAGATCGTTGTATGACCTAAAATAGTCGTCTAGGTAGTGGTATAAAAAATTTGATTCTTTTATGGTGAGTTAGAAATTTACTTGGAGTGAATACGATCACTGTGTCTATTACAAGACATTAATTTATGACAAATTCATCATCCTAGTATTATATGTTGATCACCTATCATAATATGTCTGAAATCAACATATTGAAGACTCGGTTATTAGGAACATTGAATGTCATGTCCCAAACTCGAAAATTGAGCCCATGAAATTTTTGATCACCGAATCTAGTGCCGACAGTCTTCGTAATACCCCTTTCTCGGTTTCCAGCACCATACGCTAGATTCCGATCCTGGGATCCTATAAGGAGGATTTTCAATATACATTTGTCTCATAAGAAGCATAATCACAAGTATACCCAAATTACAAGAAAAAACATTTCACAACATATCCACTAATATAATCATTCGAGTACAATGCTGAAATGGAAATACAATATAAATATATCAAAGAAAACTCCAAAAGCTCTACTGCATGCTCCTGCCTTAGCTCGGCTACATCCTAACATCACCTGCACACATCTATCGTGCATAAGCTTATATAAAACTTAGAGGGTGGTGTAAGTGTGTGCACAAGGTAAGTGCTAAGTATACAATATAATGCCATAAAGCACACAATATCGAAAATATTGGCAAGATCAAGAATCATATGATATCATAGTAAGGAAAAATACTGACAAGTCCATGAGTCATACAATATCCGAGTACGCAATACAGATTAGCTATACAAATGCGAAATCATAGAGAGTCAAATGTCATATGCCGATGATGCAATGCAATACACCTTATCTAGGCCATACATCACACCTGTGCGCATCGCACGATCATGTGGGGGCAACTTCGTCTCACAAGGAGTCCCATAAGCATCTCAGCCCAATGGCATAACTCTGATCAAACATTCATCATAACGTGCATACGAATGATGGGGTCCATAGAAGGACGACAGATCTAGTCCAAATATCAAGATAGACTCACTGATTAAAACACGGCACGACAATTAAGGAAGGAATCCAACTTATAGCCACCACAACATTGAACAATGCTCCCGATGTGGAACAAAGTTTCGCCTTCACTATGTGCACAGTGCCTACCAATCACTGGTAACTCGCTCAGGTCCTCATGCCCTACCCACTCAGCATCCCCCCACGTGTGTCCGCCCACATGTGATCATAGTGATGGAGCGTCACAATATCTCTCATCAAGGGTAGAGCCGAGTCTAAGTACAATAAGTGGGCTTCCTTACCCTCTCTATCGCGCAATAAACTAGACTTTCCTATAGGCCTAATATATACATAAGGTGGGCTCCAAGGTGTAAGTCTCATAATGATATGTTGTGCCATACTCATAATCGGCATCGATAATCGGCCTCAATAATCGGCCTTGACAATCAGCCTCAACAATTGGCCTTAATAATCGGCCTCGACAATTGGCCTCAATAATTGGAATCGCCCTTAACAATCAGAATCGCCATCGATAAAGGGCCTAAGGGAAGGTCACAATGTGAAAATTTAACCATCATTACCCATCAATGTGGACATTTAACCAACATCGCTCCAAATGAGTGGCCCACATAGAGCCAAATGTATAGTGGGCCCATGGCCTCACATAAGGACCTAATACACATCACTATAGTCTTCACTCATGGGCCGCATATACATCATAATGAGCCTCACTCATGGGCTGCACATACATCATAATGGGCCTCATATACATCAAGTGGACCGGATTGGGCCACACCAATGGGCCTCATATACATTAAGGTGGGCTGCAATAATGGGCCCTGAATACACCACAATGGGCCGTAATACATGGGCTCCACACATCACTATGGGCCGCATCACATGGGCCTAACACTCATTACTATGGGCCAAACACACATCACTATGGGCCGCATTAATGGGCCTCAAATACTTCAAATGAGGCCTCAAGTGAGAGTTTGGGTTACACCAAAAATCATTTCAATGGTTGCAGATGCAACATATGTATTATTGTACACTCATTCGATGGGGTACAAGGCTCACTAACGACGATTAGCACTGTTCAAACATTATCCAGCACCATCCAACACTATATGGATGGTGTGAATGAAATGAATACATCACGGTGGCCTACAAAACTTGCTGATGTGGTACAGTAGTTACATAGCTAGAGTGAGCTGCCCCTATCAATCTACCCACAGCAGGTGGGTCCCACAACCCTGAAGAGATGAATGGAGTGGATATAGAATAAATAAATTAAGGTGGGCTACGTTGGGCAGCCTAGATGAAACATATATACCAGGTGGGTCCACACATGTGGGACCCACAAGAAATGAATGGACAGTGGGATATAACATATGCCTCGTGATTAGACCCACTGAACTCGGGATGTCAACACAACAGCTATATTAGCAAGTGAAAACATACACCAGCCAATCATCTTCATAGGTGGGTCCCACGTGGGGCCCACATAATGTTTATTTTCCATCCAATCTGCTCATAAGGTCACAAAGACCTAAATAAAGGGGACAAAAACAAATTTCATATAGATTCGAAACTTCTGTGACCCAAAAAGGGTTTCAATGGTAGACAGTCAATCCCTGATGTTTGGTGGTGTGGACAACATGAGGGTCGTGAACAACTAATTTTTTTTGGGATGTCCCAATAATTAAAGGGGACCCATCAAATGGACGGTGATGATGTTCAACATGCATCAAGGTGGGCCTATGATGGGGGCCCACTGACCCTGTGTCCAAACCAAGCAGTGAACGCTGCTTGCTTCAGCGTCCTCTGGATGCTGACAGCAACGTCTGCTGTTTAGTTTTTTTTTGGAAGTATTTCATAGGTGGGGCTCACATCAGGAAAATCCACATCGACTATTGGTCTCCCCGGCTCGTAATAAGTCTAATGAGTCCAATATACAATATTTTTTAGCGTATACAAACATCACAACGTGCCTTAACAGTTTAAATCATCAAAAACCACTATTTTCTACATCATGGCCTGCCAAAGATTCGGATTGGCTTCATTTTTTGGCTCAACACCTAAAATGAGTTGGGAAGTTGGATGGAGGGTGTGGATCAAATACATACATCATGGTGGGGTCCACGTGAGTGGCCCACCAGAATTTTTGGATTAAGCTGATATTTCCCTTTTGCCCTCCAATAGCAGGCGCTGCTGGGTGGTGAATATACCACACATATATCAAGTGGGCTCCACCGTCCCTTACTAGATGGTGGACAACATAGATGAAACACATATATCAAGTGGGGTCCACATTAGTGTGGCCCACTCATTTTAGATCAAGGCTGATATTAATGTTTTTCCTCTATCCATACCTGTCCCAAAATGGATAGCAAGGTAGGCTTCGCTGGCTAGACATATAGCTGGATAAAATGTATCACGATGGGTTTGCTAGCCCCAGACGGTTTGGATGTGTTGTGCTCATTAGGTGGGCTACACACATCATTAAAAAAAATATAAAGAGAGAGAGAGAAAAAAAAACGATTGTAGGAGGGGCCTCGCCACTATGGGCCCCTCTTGCATTACAATACATGCATCAAGTGGGTCCCATCATAAGTAGGCCCTAAATCAAAATCACTATCTAGAGATACGAACACTCACCTTTGATCTCCTCTTCCTTCTTTCGCCAATGCGATCTAGAGCTCCAAGGGGTACGATTCAATGGTCGAGATGGACTTTGAATGGTGGGGATGAGAGGTATGAAGGTGGGGTAAACCAAGCTCTCACATGGAGGTTGGGCGTTGGATTCCTCTCATGGAGCTTGAGAGAAAAATGAGAGAGAGAGAGAGAGAGAGAGAGAGAGGTGATGTGAGTGATAGAGTGATAGGGAGAGGGATGGGTGAAGTGATGGAAAGTTGACTTTTGAAAATGGGTATGGTACTTGGGGATGGGTGTGAGTGATAAGAGTGATGGGGTGTGTACTTGACATTTGATGGGACATGTTTTCTTATGATTTACAACGCGCGGCGTTTTTTTTGAACTGAACGCGGGCCCACATCTTCTGGTGTCGGAACCATGGTGACGGCACAGTCGCAAGGATACAAGTTTCGAGTCGAGCCGACTCTAATATATAGGACACAACTCAGGATCATGCGCAAACGTCGATAACAGATCACGGATTGCTAGAATTTGACAGAGAGGACCGCGGAAGCCTGCGGAATGTTACGGGCTAGGATACAGGTCTCACAACTCTCCCCACCTAAAAAAAATTTCGTTCTCGAAATTTACAGAACAGACAAGGGAAGATGAAACATCATCGAGTATATATGTCAAGGCTCAATCAATATACAAAATGATGAAGATAACGCTCTCTAATCTTAGCCTTGCGCTCCCAAGACGCCTCCTTAACAGAATGGTGAACCATACTAATCATCGAATCCCGGATCGAAAACAATCGAAACAGGAATATTATGCAGCCTCATAATCTCAACGGTAGGGAGCTATATCAAAAAATCTCTAAGTTATTCAAACTTAGGGATCTAACCATTCTAAGTTCTCAACAATTATAGAGTGCAGGGTAGCTATCAACATATATGTGATGTTATCTTTAGGTATTCTCAAGTTATGCTCTTATAACATCTTCTGTCACGCCCCAAACTCGAAAACCAGGCCTATAAAATTCTCGATCGCCGAATCCGGTGCCGACAGCCTCTGTAGTATCCCATTCTCACTTCCAGTGCCATATGCTAGATTCTAATCGTGGGATCCTATAAGGAGGACTTTCAATATACATTTGTCTCATAAGAAGCATAACCACAAGTATACCCAAATTACAAGAACAACGTCATCACCACATATCCACTAATATAATCATTCGAGTACAATGCTGAAATGGAAATACAATATAAAGATATCAAAGAAATCTCCAAAAGCTTTACCGCATGCTCCTGCCTAAGCTTAGCTGCGTCCTAACGTCACCTGCAAGCATCTATTGTGCATAAGCTTATAAAAAGCTTATAGGGTGGTGTAAGTGTGTGCACAAGGTAAGTGCCAAGTATACAATATAATGCCATAAATCATACAACATCAAAAATACTGGCAAGATTATGAATCATATGATATCAGAGTAAGCGGAAATACTGATAAGTCCATGAGTCATACAATATTTGAGTACACAATACAGATCAGTTATGCAAACATGAAATTATAAAGAGTCAAATATTATATGCCAAAGATGCAATGTAATACACCTTATCTAGGTCATACATCAAACCTGCGTGCATCGCGTGCTCATGTGGGGGCAACTCCATCTCACAAGGAGTCTCATAAGCATCTCAGCCCAATGGCATATGTTCTAATCAATCATCCATCACAACATGCATACAAATGATGGGGTCCACAAAAAGACGGCAGATCTAGTCTAAATATCAAAATAGGCTCATTGATTAAAATGCGTCATGAAATTTAAGGAAGGAATCCAACTTATAGCCACCACAACGTCGGACAATGCTCCCGATGTGGGACAAAGTTCTGCCTTCACTATGTGCACAGTAGCCCGCCAATCACTAGTAGTTCGCTCAGGTCTTCATGCCCCGCCCACTTAGTGTCCGCCCACGTGTGCCCACCTACATGTGATCACAGTGATGGAGCGTCACAATATCCCCCATTGAGGGCAGAGCCAAGTGTAAGTACAATAAGTGGACTTCCTTACCCTCTCTATCGTGCAATAAACTGGACTTTCGTATGGGCCCAATATATACATAAGGTGGGCTCCAAGGTGTATGTATCATAATGATATGCTGCCACATACCATAATCGACATCGATAATCGGCTTAAAAAATTGGCCTTGATAATTGGAATAGGCCTTGACAAAGGGCCTAAGGGAAGGTCACAATGTGGACATTTAACCATCACTGCCCATCAATGTGGACGTTTAACTAACATTACTCCCAAGGAGTGGCCCATATAGAGCCAAATGTATAGTCGGCCCATGGCCTCACACAAGGACCTAATACACATCATTATAGGCCTCGCTTATGGGCCGCATATACATCATAATGGGCCGCATATACATCATAATGGGCCTCATATACATCAATTGGGTTGGATCGGGCTGCACCAATGGGCCTCATATACATCAAGATGAACCGCAACAATGGGCCATGAATACACCATAATGGGCCGCAATACATAGGCTTCACACATCATTATGAGCCGCATCACATGGGCCTACCACTCATCACTATGGGCCTAACACACATCACTATAAGCCACATTAATGGGCCTCGAATACATCAAATGGGGCCTCAAGTGAGAGCTTGGGTTACACCAAAAATCATTTCAATAGTTGCAGGTGCAACATATGTATTACTGTACACTATCATTCTATGGGGCACAAGGCTCACTAACGATGATTAGCACTGTCCAAACATTGTCCATGTAAATCAGCACTATCCAAACATTATCCAGCACCGTCCAGCACTATCTGGACAGTGTGAATGAAACAAATACATCACGGTGGCCCACAAAACTTGCTAATGTGGTACAACAGTTACATAGCTAAAGTGTGGTACCCCAATAAATCTGCCCATAGTGGGTGGGTCCCACATCCCTGGACAGATGGATGGAGGGGATATAGAATAAATACATCAAGGTGGGCCATGTTGGGTGGCCTAGATGAAACATATATACCAAGTGGGTCCACACATGTGGGACCCACAAGAAATGAATGGACGATGGGATATAACATATGCCTCGTGATTAGACCTGCTAAACTTGGGACGTCAACATAGCAGCTATATTAGCTAGTGTAAACATAAACCAGCCAATCCTCTTCACAGGTGGGTCCCATGTGGGGCCCACCATAACGTTTATTTTTCATCTGTGACACCCCGAATTTTTACCAACCTGGAGTTAGATGTACTTAGGCAATGGGTCAACCATATCTCTCTCAAAGCTCAATCCCAAAGTCTAAAAATTAATTTTTAACCCATTTCCTTCAAAATCTCACCTTTCACCACCTCATTCTTTAAATTTCTCCAAGTACTTTCATGTTAGACACAAATCTTAAAGTTTAAAAGGTGAAGAACTATACTTAAACTAAAACTTACTATAAATGGTACGTACAAGAATAAAATTAGATTTTTACTATTTAATTTTTAGAATTTCATGATGCAAATAGGTTATTTGGATAGATTAGCTTTTTTTACCTCAACATCATATATTGTACATCGCGTAACTCATTCCGGTTTGCAAATGAGACTCGATAAATGCCTTGACGGACTCGTGGGCCCAAACGGCTCAATTTGGGAGGACCCGAGGTGGGTCCCACATGTTTTTGGCATCCTTATGGGGGGGGGGGGGGGGGGGGAGGACATCGCCCCTGGGTTGAGCCCTCGTCAAAAAGTCCAGTGATCGGTGAGGGGCTCGCCGGTTTGGCGAGGTCTCGTCCGTACAGCGGTCTGCAGCCCAGTTTCTGCATTTTTTCTACGCTTTTTGTTAAACTTTGAAAAATCATATTTTCTTCATTATAAATCTAATTTAGGTGATTTAAAAACCAAATTAAAGATAAATGAGTCTAGTTTTATATAAAAATATGTGAAAAATATAATAAAATATTTAATATAGTTTAAAGTAGGTCGTTGTGACAACTGTCCGAAAATCACTTGTTGGACAGCTGCTGCTTCGGGAATTTTTAGAATTTTTATACAACATGAAATCTCATGAAATTTGGTGGAGACGGGGTAAAATTGATGTTGAACTACTAAAAAAATAATTAAAATAATATAATAACTAGAAGTGCCCAAAACGGGACATAGGATGGCCCTAGGACCATATTTTACCATAATTATGGTAGAATTTGGTTAAGTACTAAACTGAATACTCAGTAGAATTAGCTTGAACCACTTTAAATATGAATTACAAGACCCAAAATGAGTAGGACTACTAATTCTACGTTATGTAGAATTCTAGGATCCAAACTTCGTATCGGACCTAGATAGTACGTCGAAAGTCCGATAGCGATGAACTTAGATTATTATGATCGCCTAGTTGGACTTGACCATCACCTCAAAAATTAAGCCCAAACGATGTCCTGAGACTATTTCCTTGAGTCCAGAGTGAAGAGAGTAAGAAAGCGAAGATTTTTAAAAAATTAAATATGATTTTAAGTAATCTGAGTCGTGTCGCTTGCGCGTTATTTATAAGCATTCTGACTGTTGGTTTTTACCCAAATTCACCCTCGGATCAAGAAAGGTGGCCCATACATGTCAAAGTACTTGTGACCCTGATCGAGTTTCAGTGATCGTTGAACTGAAACTGGTCCGCCACGGTCAATCTGTAAACCCGACCAGACTAAGAACTTAGTTTGACCTAGATCCGATATTAAAGAGCTTAAGTCCGACTGCATTTAGTAATAGGATCTCTAGAAATGCTCCGTTGGATCAGAACAAGGCCGATTTGGTTATTACCTAAGTATACCTTGGCCCTAGGGTTATTTTCGTCGCTTTTATGCTTATAAAAAGGCCTTAAACCCTCTCTCACAAATCCCATACAAATTCTAAACCCTAGCCAAATCAAGAGAGAAAAGAGAGAGAAAGTAAGAGAGAACCTGTTGTTCCTTCTTGGAATTCTTCTCAGTTCTTCTACACATCAAATCCATCGTCTCTGAATCGTTAATCCGGCGATTCTGATTCCATTCTTGGGTAAGTTAAGCAAACCCTAACCTATTTTGAAGCTTAGAATAGTTGAAGTGAAGTTATAGCTAACTTGTTTCATGCCTTAGGTAGCGTATCAGCCGTTGACGAAGACTTATCGTTTGAATCATATCTATTACACGTTTTCTGATTTAAGGTATGGATTATAGACGTATAGGTTATAGTTTTCAAAGCTTTTAATGTCAGATAATGATTTATTATTGACTTGGATGCTATTTCATATGCAAAACATGTTGTTTGTTTTGCATTACAAATACGTATGAAATATGTATACCGTAGTGTATTTTATGTATTTGTTGAAATACCTGTATACGTATAAATTTTGAATTTGTGCTTGCCATGATTAATTGTTGTCTATGTATGCTAGATGCATGTGTATCACCTTCTGGGTGAACGGATTAGCCTAATACATATTTTATCAACATACATTGTGTATATTATATTGTGTAGTATAAGTGATTATGAAAATGACTGAATGAGTATAGAATTCGCTTTCGTGCTCGCCATGACTAACTGTCATGGTTATATGATTGTTGGATAGGCGATAACCCTTTGACGAGAGAATTAGCCCTAATACGTATGATAAACTTATATATATTACATATGATGGAATGTGTAGGCTAAGTGTTTGTAAAAATGTTTGAATGAGTTAGTAGTTAGTAAGGCGTACCTGTATGCGTGTTGAGATATGCTTCTCAACTACCTTGTCTATGTGTATGACTTCCTCCATGTATTTTATATTGCCTATATGTGAATTCATGTTTAAGTTGTATTCTGTAACATGTAGAAACAAAGCCATGAAGGGTGATGGGGGAGTGGGGTAACGATTTCGTACAACAGCCTTGGCAGTCCTAAAGCGGACAATATCGAACCTTTGATTGTATAATTTGAAATATGATCCATTTACTGTTTTGACTATATCATCGGATGACATGCCATAATTGAATGTGTTTGGGGCTATGACATAGTCCAGGTAATCGGTAACAACCCTTAAATTGGTGGTTGAAGTTATTTATGCCATGCAAGATGGGTTCAACGAATCCGAGTCGTACTTGGGATGTTCGACAGTGGTTAGGCCACACGGAGTGCTCATGCATTCCATGTCGATCATTTCGACGTGTGCTTGGCCTAGTTGAGCTTATCAACTAACCCGATTGACCGATGTATGTTCACCATGTTTGGACGCTACTGCTTGAACCTAAGGTACCAAACTTACCAGTGTAAAGCCCCTCTAACCCTGGTACCTCAATCCGCTAAGACTCATGAGTCGGGCATGGTAGTATGGGACACCGTGGTCGAGTTGTCAGCCTACGCTGGGGCGACGAGCCTTCCCGTAGTGACCAGTGAGCAACCTAGACTCGTGAGCCGATTATAGTGGTATGAGACACTATATTCATGCTGTTGACCTACATTGATTGGTGACGAGCCCTTTATAGTGACCTCGAGCATACTCTGAGTCTACGTTGAGGCGACGAGTCTTTCCGTAGCATTAGAGTATAACTAGGCCTACACTGATCAGTTGTCGCGTCTTATGCATGTGATATATTTTCCGCAGGAGCAACACTGATTTGGTGACAAGCCCTTTTGTGGCGACCTAGAACCGCAACATCGTATGAGATTGTCTAGTACTGACGACCCTATAATGGATCATCGTTTGGGTATTGATATAAGGGAGGTACCTTAGCTTCCCAATCCTACTGTATGAAAAGGAATAATAATAACTCGGTAATCATGTTCATATCATCGCACTGCATGTGCCGACGATTAAGTGCACAAAGGGCTGGAAGCATGCCGTGAACGTAAGATGGTGTCGCACGAGGGAGTGTAGGCGAGGGCATGCATTCATGAAATATCTCATCCCTGCATTAATAAGAGTATTTATGAATGGTTGATATGTTTGCTTTATCATTACTGCTTGACTGAATTGATAACATGTTAATCTTTAACTCTATGATTCCACTGAGTTGATCACCACTCCCACATTACGGGATAGTGTTTGCAACACCAACCAGTTCCTGTTTTAGTTTCAGATGGTGGCGATGCTTGCAAGGCAGAGCCGGTCCTTTATGCTGATGAGGAGGGTTTCTCGTATATGCAGTTCTCAGGCGGGTTCATGTGAACAATGCTCTAATTGACGGGGATTCAGGGCTATGTTGGTAGTGATTTATCACTTTTTGATATATGTATTTTGAGACACGACTTGTAATTATGACCTAGTAGAGCATACATATCTTGGGGACTTATGTTGATTTATATATGTATTTCAGTCTTCCGCTCGTGTTTTCAGACTGTTCCTGAATTATGTTTGCTATTTCGGCTTAATTTACCTCATATTTTATGCCCTAATACAAATAACATTCATCCATCATCAAAAAAATATTGCATAAGTGATGTTCTGGAACTCGGGAGTTGAGTTATGCTCAACCCCCGATTTTCAGGGCGTTACACCATCCAATCTGCTCATAAGGTCACAAAGACCTAAATAAAGGGGGAAAACAAATTACATATAGATCCAAAACTTTTGTGACCCAAAAAGGGTTTCAATGGTGAACATTTAATCCCTGCTATTTGGTGGTGTGGACCATATGAGGGCCGTGAAGGGTTGATTTTTTTTTGGGATGTCCTAATAATTAAAGGGGACTCAGCAAATGGACGGTGATATGTTCAACACGCATCAAGGTGGGCCTATGATGGGGGCCCACTGACCCTGCATCCAAACCAAGCAGCAGACACAGCTTGCTGCAGCATCCTCTAGACGCTGGCAGCAACAGCGTCTACTGTTTAGTTTTTTTTTTTTTGAAGTATTTCATAGGTGGGGCACACATCAGGAAAATCCACACCTGATTATTGGTCTCCCCAACTCGTAATAGGTCTAATGAGTCCAATATACAATATTTTTTGGTGTATTCAAACATCATAGCGGGCTTTAACATTTAAATCATCCAAAATCACTATTTTCTACTTCATGGACAACAAGGTAGGTTCCACTAGCTAGACATATAGTTGGATAAAATGGACAGTCAGGATGTGTTATGCTCATCAGGTGGGCCACACACATCATCAGAAAAAATATATATATAGAGAGAAAACGGTTGTGGGAGGGGCCTCGCCACTATGAGCCCCTCTTGCATTACAATACATGCATCAAGTGGGTCTCATCATAAGTGGGCCCTAAATCAAAATCACTGTCTAGAGATACGAACACCCACCTTTGATCTCTTCTTCCTTATTCTGCCAATGCGATCTAGAGCTCTAAGGGATGCGATTTAACGGTCGAGATGGACTTTGGATGGTGGGGATGAGAGGTAGAAAGGTGGGCCACACCAAGCTCTCTCATGGAGGTTGGGCGTTGGATTGCTCTCATGGAGCTTGAGAGAAAAATGAGAGAGAGAGAGGTGATGTGAGTGATGGAGTGATGGGGAAAGGGATGGGTGAAGTGATGGAAAGTTGACTTTTGGGGATGAGTGTGAGTGATGGGAGTGATGGGGTGTGTGCTTGACATTTGATTGGACATATTCTCTTGGGATTTACAACGTGCAGCGTTTTTCTTGAACTGAACGCAGGCCCACATCTTCTGGATCGGGTATCGCTTCAGCGTGTGAAACACGGAGTCAGAACCCCGGCGACGACGTGGTCACAAGCATACAAGTTTCGAGTCGAGCCGACTTTGATATACATGACACGACTCAGAATCATGCGCAAATGTTGATAACAGATTGCAGGTCACCAGAAATCGACTGGGAGGACTGCGGAAGCCTGCATAACGGTACATGCTAGGATACGAGTCTCACATTCAAGATAAAAGATCTGGGGGCTGCAAATAGGGTTCTCGGCATAGATATATATTCATAGAGATAGGAAGAAGAGCAGGATTTGGTTATCACAGGCAGAATACCTTGAAAAGGTTTCGATCAAATATGGATGGACCAAGTAAAGCCAGTGAGCGTTCCCCACGTGGCTCACTTTAAGCTTTCCTCAGAACAGTGTCCTAAATCAAATGAGAAAAAGCAGGTTATATCTCATGTGTCTTATTTGAATGCTATTGGTAGTTTAATGTATGACATGGTCTATATGAGACCAGATATTTCACAGGCAATCGGTGTTATGAGCAAATACATGTCAAAACCCCGACAAGCAACATTGAAAAACAGTGAAATGACTACTTCAATACATTCGAAGTACGAAAGACCACGTCCTAACTTTTAAGAAGACGGATAAAATTGGTAGGGTATATAGATTCTGATTACGCAGGCAGTGTCGATTCTAGAAAGTTTACTTCATGATACTCGTTTGTATTAGCAGGTAGAGCAATTAGTTTGATGTTGAATCTTCAGTCCGTGGTGGCTCTTTCCATGACCAAAGCATAATATATGACAGTAACGGAAGCGTTTAAAGAAGACGTTTGGCTCAGAGGCATGATAAATCAATTGGGACTTTAGCAGGAGGCTGTGTCAGTTAACTGTGATAGCGAGAGCGCTATCGATTTGGCAAAAAATTCTGTTTATCACTTATGTACTAAATACATTGATGTTCGTCACCACTTTATCCGACAGGTGCTTGAGAAATGAGGTATAACACTGGAGAAGATTCACACTAGCATGAATCCATCAAAAATGTTCACCAAGGTCGTTCTTACAGAGAAATTCAAGTTTTGTGCAACTTCTTTGAGATTGGTGATGGCGTAAGAAAAAAAGACGGAGTGTGCACGAGAAGTGTTGATTGAAGCTATGATACGATGCAAAGATAAGAAAAGATGTCAAGAAGCTACATGATTGAAGACTGAAGACATGGTGGAGATTGTTGTTAGATACAATGTCTTCAATTCTTCTCGACTGCTCAACCGGTCGAGGGCCTGACTCGATAGGTCGAGGGTCCACTCGACCGGTCGAGGCCCGCTCAACTCAAAGTCCAGTGAGCTTATGTATTTTAGAGGTCCGAGCCGCTTGACCAATCGAGGGTCAAGCTAGACCAGTTGAAGGGGTCCTTCGACTAGTCAAAGCCCTAGCTCGACTAGTCGAGGATTACACAGCCCACGCACGGACTGCGTAAATTTGATACGATTTCTGAAAATTTTCAAACTAGGTGCGTAAGTGGAGTTTCGTAAACTATAAATAGGGGTTCCTAGGGCTATTCTAAAACATTCTAAGGCTTCCTAAAGGTATTTTAAGGGTTTCTAAAAGGTTTTCAAGGTTATCAAAGGGTATAGTAAGGGTGAGATTCGAGGTTGTTCAAATCGGGTAAGTCCTCTCTCTTTGTAATTTCTATCTTCATAGTGGATTTTTGTCGCCTTGTGCCGTGGTTTTTTCCTACAAGGGTTGAATATATAGAGTTTTACAATGACTATACAAGGTAAAATGATAAATATAAAATCTTCTATTTATACATCGTCTATCTATAGAATCGGCTATACAAGGCATGTGGCTTGTCTAATATCTCCCTTCAAACTAATGCAGGTCATCGACAAGTAATAATTTGCTAACTAGAAATGGGTGTCGTGCAAAAGTGAGGGACTTTGTGAGCATGTCGGCAAGTTGATCATGGGAAGCGACATGTGGTAGTGAAATGAGCTGAGACTGAAACTTCTCGCAGATGAAGTGACAGTCAACTTCAATATGCTTTGTCTGTTCATGGAAAATCAAATTAGAGGCAATCTGAATGACACTTAGATTATCTACATGGAGTGGAGGAAGATCTTATATATGAATGCCCAAGTCAAAAAGAAGTCCACTTAATCAGATAATCTCACTACAAGCTGTTGACATTGCTCTATACTCGGCTTCCGTACTTGATTTGGAAACAGTGGCCTGCTTCTTAGATCATCTCCACTCACCTGACTTGTATATGAACTTCTTGTATACAAGGTAAAATGATAAATATAAAATCTTCTATTTATACATCGTCTATCTATAGAATCGGCTATACAAGGCATGTGGCTTGTCTAACATCTCCCTTCAAACTAATGCAGGTCATCGACAAGTAATAATTTGCTAACTAGAAATGGGTGTCGTGCAAAAGTGAGGGACTTTTTGAGCATGTCGTCAAGTTGATCATGGGAAGCGACATGTGGTGGCGAAATGAGCTGAGACTGAAACTTCTCGCAGATGAAGTGACAGTCAACTTCAATATGCTTTGTCTGTTCATGGAAAACTAGATTAGAGGCAATCTAAATGACACTTAGATTATCTACATGGAGTGGAGGAAGATCTTGTATATGAACGCCCAAGTCAGAAAGAAGTCCACGTAACCAGATAATCTCACTACAAGCCACTGACATTGCTCTATACTCGGCTTCCGTGCTTGATTTGGAAACAGTGGCCTGCTTCTTAGATCATCTTCATGTATGGGACCCACTGTGATGATTTTCAGAAATCTTCCCCATGAATGATATGTGAAAAAGGTCTAGGAGTACGGTCTTCACTATAGGTTTGCTCCCTATAGGTAAGGATTTGATCCCCCTTCTTGGCATTACTGTTAATGAAAAAATAAAAAGTTGAAAAGATCAAAAGATAGAATTTATGAGGCAAGTTTGGTTTTCATAAATTCTCTTGCTGGTTACCAATGAGATCCTGAAATAGAGAAGTGAATTTTAATGTCGATAAGCCGAGATTACACTATACACCCATGAAACTCAATGTTTAGAATTATTCTAATTGATGGAGTAATACTTTGAACTTGATTATGAAATCTACCGAGTGCTTGAGTCTAGGAGAAAGCAATATCTAACATTCATGAATATTAGAATTCTGGGATTTGGATAGTTTCTCAAAAATCATTTAAGTTCATAAAAATCGTCCTATAATTTTCAACTTATTTTTCGCATACTTTGCTCGGGACTAGCAAGATGCTAGTTGGGGGTTGTGTTGAGGGTCAAATAGTGTATATCAGACCCCATTTATTGCCTAGATTTACGAACAAGATACTGTTTAATGGGCCGTTTTAATCGTGTTTGTGATGCAAGGTGTAATTACAGACGTGGACTGAAATTAGATGCTAAAAGCATGAAATTAACG
The DNA here is from genome assembly GCA_037074715.1 of Magnolia kwangsiensis. Taxonomy (NCBI): domain Eukaryota; kingdom Viridiplantae; phylum Streptophyta; class Magnoliopsida; order Magnoliales; family Magnoliaceae; genus Magnolia; species Magnolia kwangsiensis. The sequence continues at coordinate 153,871,790 of CM073574.1, read as the reverse complement.
CTCAAGATTCACCAGAGCAAGGGACGGACTCCAAGGGACGGCAATCGTAGGATTTACATGCCAAAGATCCACGAAAATCAAGAAACTGAAGCTCAAGTGGCCCGGAAGGCGTCCATTATGTAAGATCACAGGGTTCTCACCATTCGTTCAGCTCAAGACTTCATGCATGGCCTAAGGACCATAAATTAACCATACACGTAAAATTTCATCCATTGGATCACTATGAAAGTACCCCAACTGACAGATCAGCCCATTAACCGTTGATTCTGGGCCCACCTGATATCTGGAACTGCCTCAAAATTATTACTGACGGTTTAAATGAGATGAGAAATAATATGAACGGTGAAGATTTCTGAAAATCATCACAGTGGGTCCCATACATGGTGCATGTACACCTTGCATATACAAAGCCGACGTGCACTAAAAGCGCTGACCGTGTCAGCGCCTTCCAAAGCACTTCGCCAACAACCGTATTCAAAAAAATGAAAATTTCCGTTTTCGTCCAGCGTAACGCACGGCCGCTGGCCGTTTTGCGGAAGCTAGTGGGCCCCACAAGTGCCCTGTAAGCTCAATCCGAACCGTCCACCGTGTAAACGACATTGAATACTTCAAAACTATGTTGTCACTTTTCACTCATGCGTGCACACGTGTGAGATACAGAGGCTACAAAAGGGCTGCCCTGCAACGTTCAAAACTGATCCTTTTGTGATTTCTTCTCTGGGTCACGTCAATGGACATTCAAAACCACCCATTCTTGACTGAAATTTCATTCTGAATCCAATGGACGGAGTGGATTTTTCATAAAATGCTTCTGTGGGGCCCACCGATCACAACAGCGAAATGGTGCGAAAGGTTTCGCACATCTGCGAAAACTGACTTTTCCAGGCAGTTTTGGTCCACCATCTTTGATCATATGGCAGATCTGAACCATCTATCATGTAGAGGACTCAAGAAAGTACTAAGGGATGGTGTTTATTTAGAATTTGATCGAGAAAAGTGACGTGTTTCGAGGCACCGAACTTGGCTGTGAAAAAGCTTTCACTAGGCATGCATAGCTTTCCAAATCCGATTCAAATCCAATTTTCACCACTCCAGCAGCTATATAAGGAGGTTTTGGACGTGGGGAGGAGGGGATTCAGACCTTGGGAGATAGAGGTTCAATTCACGGCTGGAGGGAGAGCAAGGAGCTCTTGGCTTGGGTTTCAACGTGGGCAGAGGGGAGAGAGAGGAGCTTGGTTTTTCTTTCCCTTTTCTTTTCCTTTTCTTTTTCTCTTTATTTATTTGGATTGAGCCCATCCATGGCAGGCTAAATCCTCCTAGCTAGGGCTAGGAGGTGAAGCTTATAGTGAGATGAGAGATTATATGCTTTTAATTTAATTTTAATTTTTGAATTGAAGTTGGTTTTAGTTTGATTTTAATGGAAATATTTTTGGTCTTTAATGGTTTGTTGTGACTGAAATTACAATGAGTCTGCAATGCTTTAAATATTTTCTTATCCCTTTTATATTTATGACGTCAGGAAGCCCTGTTGTTCACCATCGTCTCCTGAGCATGGTCGAATGACGGTACCCTTGCTAACCTTCATACATGTGATTGGTTGGTAATTAGTTTAATTCTGTTGTTTGCCATAGTCTCTTGGGCATGGTTTGGTGATGGAATCCATTCTAATTCATATACCTTTCATCTCTTTGAAAACTAGATCAACGACAGTTTAGTAAATTCCATGATTCTTGAAGCAGGCATAAGATCTCTCTGATCTCTACAAGTGGATCCTCTGAATCCCTAGTTTCTCACCTCTAATTTCTCCTAAGTTTTAGATTAATATTTCATAATCATTCTTCAAATTACAACTCAATTTGAATTTCATCTCATTCTATTTCTAGTTCTGGTTAGTTTTAGATTACGTACAGGTTTCAGTCCCTTGGGATTCGACCTCGGTCCTACCGAGTTATTACTACATCAAAGAGATGATCTAAGTGTCATTCTTTCTGACTTGGGCATTTAAATTAGACATGTCAGGTGAGTGGAGTAGCTCATTATGATCGATCACTTTGTGTACTTCTTGATCATTGACCTAGACCGAACTTGAGATTGATCCTAGGAAAATTTGGGCTGCACATTCATGATCGTCATCCCAATACACATCATCTTCCAATTCAGTGTAATACACTCTTGGGATGGGATTACTTTCCTCACATTCTCTTTCTAAATTGGGTTGAGGTTCAAATAAACTAACCTCTCCCTCATCATTGAAACCTAGTGTGTCATGTGAGTGAAGTGTGTCATCATCATTATATTTGAAAGACACCCACATATCTTGATCATTCTTTTGAACCATCATCGAGATTGACTCTTCAAAAAATTGAACCATATGCTCATTAATATAATCCAACTCTTCATTCAAAATTTCAGAGTTATTCAAAAGCGAGTTAGGATCACTTTTCTCACATTGTATTTCTGGATTGAGTTGTGGTTGGGATGAACGATCTTCCTTTCTCTTATCGAGGCACAAATTAATTAAACGCTTCCAACGTTTTTCTAGTTTCAGCAAGATAGTCCATGTTACGTTGAAATAAATATTCTTGGATCGTTTCTGGTTGGATCTCAAAAGTAGGGTATCCAAGAGAATAATCATTATAATATATTGTTGGTTCATCTTTCCAGTTTTGATGTTTCCACTGGTTATAGTCATATAGATCATATGTGAGAGAATATGATTGCTGATAATAGTCCTCATTTCCATAATTATGATTACATAAGGACTTATTAACCAATGAAGCATAATATTCCAGTCAGTTCTCAATGATGGTTTCAGAAAAATCTTGAGGTACAGGTTAAATTACATCGTAATCATTATATATCCCTCCCCAATATCTCTTATCCATCTCAGCATAGTGACGTGCCCACTCTTCCATGGTGAAACCCTAACTCTGAATATAATCCTACGAAAAATAAAAGAAAAGATCCTACAACAATATGGAAAGTAAGAAGAGGAGAGTTAGAAGGAAGTTACCAAATTAGAAGTTCTTATGTTAAGATCCTGTAAAAGAAAACAAAAGAAATTAGTTTCTAAAAATAGAAATTCTATAGTTAGAAAGTTTTTAAAAATAAAAATAGAAAGTTAGTTTCTAAAAAGGAAAGTTTCTAAACCTAGAAATAGAAAGTTAAGTTAGTTTCTAAAAAATAAAAGAAATCCTAGAATTAAAAAATTTTTAGAAAAAAAAACCCTAATCCTAAAAATAGAAAAATAGAGAATTAGAAAGAAATTACCAATTTAGAAAGTCTATCTTAGAGTCCTACAAAATTAGAAAGTTATGTTAGTTTATAAAAAAAAGTTAAACAGAAAAACTTAAACATAAGTTTGAAAACCCTAATCTTAACCTAATTTCAGGACTAGTTAATCTCAGAAAAACACAACCGTCAGTCCCCAGCAAAAGCGCCAAAAACTTGTTCACACCCCAAGTATAGGGTTGTGATGTAGTAATAATCTCGATAAGACCAAGGTCGAATCCACGGGGACTGAACCTTGTATGTATTCTGAAGTAACCAGAACTAGAACTAGAATAAGATGAAATCTAAATCAGGTAAATATGATGGAATAATGGTGAAATATTAATCTAAAACTTATAAATTCAAAGGTAGGAAACTAGGGTGTCAAGGATCCACTTGTAGAGATTAGGGAGATCTACACTTGATTCACAAACACAACTGGATTTAGAGTCCCATCTTCATCTAGTTGGAAGATATATTGTTAAAAATCAATTTGAATTTCCTTTGATCTAGCTTTCAAGAGATGAGTAGAGTCTCATCTTCATCCAGTTGGAAGATATATTGTTAAAAACCAATCTGAACTTCTTTTGATCTAGCTTTTAAGATATGAGTGGTATGAGAATCAGAATTGATTTCATCACAAAATCATGGCCATGAGACAAAGAAAACAACAAAATTTAACCAATCCATATCCAATCTAAGGGTTCCATCATCCAATCATGCCCAAGAGATGTTGGTGAACAACAGGGTTCCCAAATTCATAAACCCTATAATGAAAAGAAAATACTCAAAGCCATCGCAGATCTATTGTAATTTAAGTCACAACAAACCATTAAAAATTATGAGTATTCTCTATAATTAAACTATAATCAAAGGGAGATCAAAGGGAGGTCATAAAACATGAATTAAAGCTGTAAAAACCGTCTCATCACGCTACAAGCCTCACCTCTTAGCCCTAGCTAAGAGGTTTAGCCAGCCATGACTGAACTAAAATCTCAAAAAAATATAAAAGGAAAAGAAAAAAAGGAAGAAGAAGGAAAAACTCTTGATGGAGCTTGGCCGACTGCTCCACCCTTGCCTCCACAGCTGCCCTCCCGGATCCCTCATGCATCCACGCTCTCTCTCCCTTTTATAAACACAAGGTATGGCAGTGGAGAAGGCTAGAAGTCGGTGGAGAAAGCAGTTTACGCAACACAGCAGCGTTCCGTAGTGAAAACGCAAACTTCTGTAGTGGAAACGCAAACCGTGCTTACGTTTAGACTGAGTTTTAGGAAGAAAGATCATCCCAAACTCTGATTTGTTTCAATGGTTGGGGTCAGGACCCCCTTTTCTAACATTTGAACAGTCCGGATCACGCATCAGAACGTGATCTTGATCACGTTATGACCAGAGAAACCGGGCAGTGTCTGGTCACTCGTGATTACGCATGCCTAGCTGTGCTAAAGCTTGGTGGGGCCCACTTGTAGTGAATGTTTCGTGGATCAGGGCTGTTCATTGGCCTCGTAGGGTTGATTCAAGCCATTGTTTAAAAATCGAGTTGGATCTGAGTTCTTGGTGGGCCACAATGCTGCTCAACGTTCATCGACTTCTCCTTCTTTACTGCGCTTGTTCTTGTGCATGGTTCCATAGGAATGTTGAGGGTTTGGTCAAAATCCTCTCCTGGACGTAATGAACGGTTTAGATTGGTCGCTAGGATCGTGATGGTGGCCCAGTAACGTCCCAGAGGATATTCATTCGCATGGACGGAAGCGAGGAGAGAGAAACTCTCTTTCGGATTTGAAAAGTCGGGTCAAACTGACTTTGACCAAATTTTTCAGTTTGGTACACCACGGTTGTGCACCTTTTGTGCACGTGCACCCATGCACATGGGGTCCATCGTGATGTTTTTGAAACATCTGCTCCGTTCATCTAACTTCCTATTTAATTTAAGGAGCTGAGATAAAAATAGAGATATATCCAGAGATCAGGTGGGCCCGAAATTGATAATTTATGGGCCGATCTGTCCATTGGGCCAATTTCATAGGGATCCAAGGGCTGAATTTCTACATATATGGTTGATTTATGTTCCTCAGGCCATATATAAAGTTTTGAGTCGAACGGATGGTGGGAATCCTATGATCTTGCATTCTGGATGATTTTTAGGCCTCTTTAGCGTGAATGACTTGATTTTCTCGGATCTCTGTAAATTCTTCGATCTCGGACCCCTGGGGTCCGTCCCTCGCCTTGGTGATTTATGAGCGTTAAATCCATGCTTTTAGTACCATTTTTCAGTCAAGGCTCTTAAATGCACCTTGCAACACAAACACAATTAAAATAGGCCGTTAAACAATATCATGTTCGTAAAAGCAGGTAATAACTAGGGTCTAATATGTAATATTTGACCCTTAACAATAAGGCCACACCCTCTTCCAACCGACCATGACACAGTGGGAGACGCGGCCTCCTCGTATTCGACCCTTGTGCGCTCATGTATCCACTCGGTCTCGACGTTGGAGCATCTTTCGGTACTGTCAGGTTTAGAAAATTTCACCCAGGGACATCTATGACGCCTCGATGCTAATAACAGTATTTTTGGTGTCCAATCCTGCCATCTACGAAATGCCTATGGAGGCTACAACCCTGATGTTGCTAGGGCGTATGGTAATCACAACAAACAATGCAAGATACATAGTCATACAATCCAGTCATACATTAATCCTGCGTATATCGTGCGATCATGTGAGACAATCTCTGCCTATCAGGGAGTCCCATAACAACCTACCCAATGACATATACAATGGTTAACCACGTCTCATATCAAGCATACAGTGATGTGTATGGGCATGTATCGTGATGATATGCTAAGTATACTTGTAATTTGTGTCGATAATTGACATCAATAATCGGCGTACATGCAAGGCGGGGTGCATAGATGAATAGCCAATCTAAACCATAATATGAAGATCGACCCTCGGCCGTGAATATATTAATTATGGTAGTACGGAGTCTACAATGAGGATGAACCATACGACATAAATGGGGCCTAATAATTTGGGTTAACCCACTAAGAGAATGATGAGAATGAGCCTAACAAGGCCTAAGGGAAGGTCATAATGTGGACATTCAACTATCATTGCCCATTAATGTGGTCCTTTAACCAGCATTGCTCCCAAGGGATGGCCCACATAGAGCCAAGTACATGGTGGGCCCACGGCCTCACGCAAGGGCCTCATACACAACATAATGGGCCTCACATAAAGGGTCTAATGCACGCCACAATGGGCCTTACTCAAGGGCCACATATACTTCATGTCTGGCCTCACTCATGGGCCTTAAATGCATCAAAATGGGCCTCATAGATGGGCCACAAATATATCAAAGTGGGCCTCACAGATGGGCCACAAAATACATCAAAGTGGGCCTCACAGATGGGCCACAAATACATTAAAGTGGCCCGCATCAATGGGCCACGCAAATGAGCCTCATATACATCAAGTGGGCTACATTAATAGGCCTCATATACATCAAGTGGGTTGCATCAATGGGTCGTGCCAACGGGCCTCATATACATCAAGTGGGCCACATCAATGGGTCGTACCAATGGGCCTCATATACATCAAGTGGGCCACATCAATGGGCCTCATATACATTAAGTGGGCCGCATCAATGGGCTGCATAGATATATAATACATGCATCTCAGCGGGCCGCACAAATGGACGGACGATGTGTATAAAACACATACACTACGATCGGCCCACACATACATGCATCGGGGTGGGTCCTGCCCGTTTAGAATGGACGAACGGCTAGGATACAGAATACATATATCAAGGTGGGTCCCATCTGCCATCGTCCAGATCAATGAATGAATAAAACACATACATCATCTGGTGGGCCCCCGCCCCCACACGGTCGAAATGGTTGGACGGTGTGGATTACACCACATATGGGGCCACAGAACTTGCTGACGGCAATACAACAACTATATAGTTGTTGTAAGTATGTCGGCCAATCAGCCACCTATAAAGGTGGGTCCCACGTGGGGCCCACCATAATATATTATATATTATAATATATTATTATTATTTTACTTGTTTTTTTTTCAGATCAGCAGCGTCTAACATCCAGTGATGGACGGCTGGATAAAATACATACATCAGTGGCCCACCATCCAAGCAATCGACGGTGTGGATGCCACACGTGTAATGGGTCCACGTGATGGACGACATGGATGGAATACAAACATTAGTGGGGTCAATGTCCCACGGACGGACATACGGCCTGGATATAGAATGCATAAATCAAACAGGGGTCCCCACTGTCCAAAAATGTTGGGCATTGTGGATAAAACATATACGTCTGGTGGATCCCACCGTCCCTTGCTGGACGATGCGGACATCACACCATTAGGTGGGCCACACGTCAGAGAGAGAGAGAGAGAGAGAGAGAGAGAGAGAGAGAGATCGGTGAAGTAGAGTGTAACACCTCGAAAATCGGGGGTCCCAACTCCCGAGTTCCAAAATGTCACTTATGCAACATAGATAATGATGAATGCATGTTGTCTATAGAAAGGCATTAAACAAGATTGAGATTATACCAAAAACAGCATATCATACTCCAGGGATGACTAAATTAGGCAAGCGGAAGACTGTGATAAATATATAAAGTACATAAGTGGTTTCAAAATCTCCAGAATATGAATATGTAACAGGGCTGAATAGATACATGTTTTGTGTCACATTATACCAATTATCAGGAAATAAAGTGTTCAACTAACTCATATAACCCTACAACCCCGTCGAATCAGGATAAGGTCTAAGAAGACCCGCCTAAATACTGCATATAGGAGAATGCCTTCTCATCATCCTCGAAGTCTGGCTCTGCCTCGCAGGCCACGCCATCATCTGAAAGTACAACAGGGTCTGGTGGGTGTCCAAAACACCGTCCCGTAACATGGGAGTGAGTAGCTAACTCAGTGGAATCATAGAGTAAAGATTAACATGTTATCAAATCAATCAAGCGATAATGATAAAACAACAAATCAAACATCCCTAAATACTGTAATTAATGCAAGAATGAAATGACATGATGTATGCCCTCACCAACATACTCCCTCATGCGACACCATCTTACGTCCGCGGCATGCTTTCTTCCCTCAGTGCTCCACATCTTCTAGGCACATGCAGTGTGATATGAACTTGATTACCGAGTTGTTATTAGTCCTTTTCATATAGCAGGATTGGGAAGCTAAGGTACCTCCCTTATATCAATTCCCAACAATGATCCAGTCTAGGGTCGTCACTCCTAGTATTCTCATACGATGATATGGTTTTAGGTCACTGCAAGGGCTGTCAGGGTTGTTGCACGCACTCATTGCACCGCTCCCCCATCACCTTATCAATACAGGCCTAGTTGTACTCTTGTTGCTACGGAAGGGTCGTCGCCTCACGTAGACTCAGAATATGCTCGAGGTCACTACAAAGGGCTCGTCACCAATCAGAGTAGGCCGACAGCTCGAATGTAGTGTCCCATACCACCACAATCGGCTCACGAGTCTAAGGTGCTCACTTGTCACTACGGAGAGGTTTATGGCCCCAGCGTAGGCCGACAGCTCAACCACAGTGTCCCATACCACCATGCCCGGCTCATGAGTCTTAGCGGATCGAGGTACCATGGTTAACGAGATTTCCACTGGTAAGTTTGGTACTTTAGATTCAAGCAGTAGCGTTACTGGACGAGTTCAACTAGTACGAGCACCCATTGAGTTGATCGACTTGAAGTGCATAAGCACTTCGTGTGGCCTAACCACTGTCGACAAGCAACGCACAGCTCGGGTTCGTCAAACACGTCCTATGTGGTGAATAGAATTTAACCACGAGTTCAAGTCTGTTACCGACTGCCTGGACTATAGCATAGCCCCAGACACTTGCAATCTGAATCAGTAAGCATATGAGAGAGACGGAATTGAAATATCAAGTAATCCAAGCATGTTATTAACACATTATAGGGTACAGCATACGTAGTTAAGCATACACAAGCATTTCATATATAAGGAATCAATTCAACAACGTACATGAAGGAAATCATACACATCGTCAACGTAGTTGAGAATCCTACCTCAACACTAGTCTACAACATCATTTACTAAGTACTTACTCACGCAAACATTTATATAAACACTTAGACTACACAACTCCAATGTACTTGACGTATGTTGATTTCAACATATAATATGACAGATCCTTATATCAAGGAGATGTCTAATACATAACAATCCTATTCTTACATTCAAAACATATGGCAGACATAAATCATATTGATTTAGGCATTTCAACAAACACTTAGACTACACTTAATAACATACATATCGTACGTTGGCCGAAACATGTATTAGGGCGAATCCTTTCGCCAAATAGATCATACATCCATAACTAACATATATGCACGGTAAATACTCATGGAAATCATATCAGAAAAATTTATACGTATACATTATTTCCTACAAATACTTAAAATACCATAAATCTCATATTCTTCGTATGTATTCGAAATATAAATCGGTTAGCATGTTCTACATGTGAAACAGTATTCTTGTCAACAATCTACCATTAAACGATATTAAAAGCCTTGAAAAATGGTAACCTAAGCATCTAAAATCCGCACCTTATGCCGTAGGAGCATAATGAATCGAATAGGAACTCTACGCTTCTGCCAACATCGATATGACAGCCTATTACACAAGGAAAGTCAGCTACTTCACTACTTTTATTGATAGAAATCCTAAAACAGGTTAAGGTTAGGATTTCCTTACCTAGAATGAAGCCGGAATCACCGGGATAGCGACCATAAAGCGATGGGTAAGCACGTAGATCGGCATGAAAGAATAGCAGGAAGGTTCTCCCACTTCTCTCACACTTTCTCTCTCTTTTCTCTTCTCTCTCCTAGGGTTTCTCTCAAATTCGTATGTGAGGATTGAGAGCGGGTTTAAGCTCCTTATATAGGCTAAAAACTTACCTATATAGACTTAGGACCAAGGTATACTTAGGTTATAACCAAATCGGGTCTGTTCCGATCCAACGGAGCACTTCTGGAGGTCCTGTTACTAAATGCGGTAGGACTTAAGCTTTCTAATATTGGATCTAGGTCAAGCTAAGTTTTCAGTCCGGTCGGGTTTCCAGATCGACCGTGGCGGACCGGTTTCAGTTCAGTGGTCACCGAAACTCGATCAAGGCCACAAGTGTTATGACATGTAAGGGTCACCTATCCTGATCTGAGGGTAAATTTGAGTCGAAATCTAATGTTCAGAACGCTTAAAAATAGCGTGCAAGTGACACGTGCCAGATTTATTAAAATTATATTTAATTTCTTAAAAATCTTCATTTTCTCACACTCTTCACTTCGGACTCAAGGAAACCGTCCCAGAGCATCGTTTGGGCTTGATTTTCGAGATGATAGTCAAGTCCAACTAAGCGGTCATAATGGTCTAAGATTATAAATATCAGACTTTCGACGTACGGTCTAGATCCAATACGAAGTTTCAAAGTGCTCCTGAGAGCAACCGGGTTTAGAGATTGATCTTGGATTTCAGGGTAAGGTAGCGTCAATGATTCTATAGGTTCTGGGTCTTACAGATCATATTTAAAGTGGTTGGTGCTAATTTCACAGGTAATCTAGTTTAGCGCTAGCTAAAACACATTAAATTTCTAAAGAATTTGGTTCTAAATGATTTCTTTGGCTTTGGAATTGAGCTTTAAGAGTGGTATGGTTGACCCATTGCCTAAGAACGTCTAATTCCAGGTTGACAAAAATTCAGGGTGTTACATAGAGGGACTCCGCAACTATGGGCCCCTCTTTAATCACAACACATACATCAAAGTGGGTCCCATCATAAGTGGGCCCTTAAATGAAAATCAACGGTGGATCACCCACCTATTGGCCTTCTTCTTTAGCTCCAAGGAATGCTAATTTCTTAAGCTCCTTCTTTGATGGAGGATGATGAAATTTGGATGGTTGGATGATGAGATGTTGGGGGGGAGGGGGTAAGAAGTGGGCCACACCTAGCTCTTTAGAGTAGCTTGGACATTGGGTCTCTTGGTTGCTTGGGAGTGAAGAGAGAGAGAGAGAGAGAGAGAGAGAGAGAGAGAGAGAGAGAGAGAGAGAGAGATGGGATGAAATGGTGATGGAGTGATGGGTGTAAGGAAGGGATGGGTGGAGAGAGAGAAAGAGTTGACTTTGGATGAGAGAGAGATGATAGGATATGGGTTGCTTGTACTTGTAATAGGATGTGTACTTGACTTGTACATATATTAATTGATTTGACATTTGGTAGAGATTCTTTTGAAATTTGCAATGCACGGCGTTTTTCTTGAAATACATGCGGGCCCACAACTCCTGGCCAGGGTATCGCATCAGCGTGCAGGATGCGGTGTTGGAACTGCAGCGACGGTGCAATGTCTAGGATACAAGTTTCGAGTCGAGTCGACATAGATATACATGATGTGACTTAGGATCACATGCAAACTCTAATTACAGGTCGTGGGTTGCTGAAATTCGACCAGGAGGACTGCAGAAGCCTATGGAACTGTATGGTATACGATATGGGCCTTACAACGTAGCTATGATTGTATTAGAAAGGTTCATCTATTCCAGGATAACGGTGTGTTTTCGAGCAATGGCTCGAGCCCAAGCAGTATAGAAATTACGAAGAGGTAAAAGACCTGTTACTGAATTATTTTTTTTTGAATTCCAAGATAGTCTTTTAAAAAAGAAGAGTTACTGAGTAGTCTTGAAATAATGAGCAATGAAAGGTTGTTGAGGATCGGGGCATGAACGCGGAAATCTCATTTTATGAATCTTACCAGCTCTTTGGCAGGGTCCATTTTCTTCCAAATATCCTGTCAAAATTCTTGGTTCCCTTATGACCCAATTGTCCATGGAAACAAAGACATTTTGTCGATCAAATGGTTCACTGTGTAAGATAGACCAGTGACATTGCAGATTAATGGGAATGATGGTTGGTTCATTACAAAAGAGTTATGAAGTTCCAGAGTTTCTTTGTTGATCTCTACAAATTCCAAGAATGCTGGAGAAACTGTCTAGATCTCGAGGGAGATGGATGATTCTTTCTTCTTGAGGAAGAGGTGTTTGAGCGATGCATGTTTATGAATCAAGAGTTATCAAAATGGAAATAAAAGCAAAGATTTAAGGGCTGAAGAAGGATTTCAAAAACATGAAAATTTTCAGACTTGGAAAAGAAATTTTAAAGATTGTTTGCGTGCAAATGCGTAGTATGGAATGATTGCGCAGTATTGCGCAAGCAAAGGAAGGATTCAAGACTTGGAAAGTTTTGAAAAAATGCTTTTTGCATAAAGGAGAAGATTACGCAGGAACGCGTAAAGGATATTCGTTGCCCGGTAACGCACGGAGGCAAGGTTCGACAAAATGCAAGGTATATGTTACGCGGAGATCACGCGCAAAGGCAAGTTGTTGCGCAGGCAAATAATGAAGAGACAAGATTTCCACCAGAGGTCAAAGGAATGAAGACAAAAAAGTGGCCTCGGTATTTATAAGGAGGATGGACCTAATAAGCAGGACCCGATTTAATTATACCTTTACGCGGACTTGCGCAATGACGTTTGCAAAAAAAGATTTGATCCTGTTTCTTTATCTAGAGAGGGATAAACAAAAAAGATAAAGGGGCATCTGTTGAGGCATAAAAATGAAGAACCAAGAATAAAATAGAAAAGAAAACTAGAAGAATAAGCATGAGAAGAAAGTGAGGAAAAGAACAAAATTCATATTATTTGCGCAGACCCACGCAAACCTTAGTGATTGTGTGGGACCGCACAAATGGTTTGGACGGTTGCGCGCACCTGCACAGAAGATAATTAGTCGAAATGGTTCAGATGGTTGAGTTTTGATTGAAGGTGGGCCCTATGGCATAAAGATCGAGGGTTCGCACGTGTGGAAGCCTATAAATACCCCACTCCCCCTCTCATTTGCCCACATTGGAGATTCTGAAGAAGATCAGAACTCAAGAGGAGAAGAGAAGTCTGAAGATATCAGGAAGACAATAGAGAGAGAAGAGAGAGGAAGCTTTGTGCAGGGCCACGTAACAACATGGTGTTGCACGGGCTCGTGTAACACCATGCTATTGCGCGGAGGTGAATACTCAAGAGTTGGGATGAAATACAATTTTTGATCTTCCTTTTGTACAAGAACATGAGCTCAAGAAAGAGATATCAGATGATCAGATCTGTACAACATTCCTCCCAATGAGATGATCAAATCACAAGCCGAAATGCTACCGAATTTGATATCCGAATTTGACATTTAAACTCTTTTAAGTCTTATATTTCCGAATATGTTATCCTAGAATCAAGAGAAATCAAAGGATGTAAATGAACTTAGTATGAATAAATATGATTATTGTTCTTTGCACATTTTTTCTGTTATGATTAAATAAGACAATCTCCCAAATCGAATGCTTTTGTTTCTTGTCGAAACAGTGATTATCATTTCATTAAATACTCTTATGGAGAACATGAAAAACTAATGGAATCAAAGTTCAAACTCTATAAATTTTTATGCAAAACATGAATAACCAACAAATTTATAACTATTTGAAACCGATTTAACATAATTAAAAAAAAAAAGATTAGAATTTAAAAATGCTCATTAGATCGAATATATTGAATATATCGGCACTACCTATACATTTCATATCACATAGGTGGGAGACCAGATATATCAGCTAATATTAGGGCTATACACGAACTGATTTAGCTTAGTTAGCTTGCTCAACTTGACTCGAAAAAGCTTGATTCGAAACTGAGTTCGAGCTGATTTTTTGAATTTGGAAAATTTTCGAATGAGTTCGAGCTTGGCCGAGCTTGACTCACCTCGGATCGAACCCTAGCTCGAATCAAACTCGGATCGAACTAGTTCGGTGACTTGTTTACTTTGATATTGATGTTGCTCACCAAGTGTTTGACGAAATGACTCAACGAAGTGTTGGCTAGTGGTAAGGAAGGTATGTAATGAAACAAATACGTTTTTTCTCTTGATTTTGATGTTGCTTACAAGGTGTTTGATGAAATACCTGTAAAACTGCTGCTGCCATTTTACATACAGTGAGATTTTTAAAGTGCATTTCATGTGTTTGTGGAAATGTTGCATGGGCGAACTCGTCTTGATCTTGCCTCAAACTAGCCCGAGTTGCTGACTGAACCTAGCTGAGCTAGCTACTCAAGGTCAAAGACCGAGCCGAGCCAAGTTCGAGCCGGGGTTAGCTAGTAGCAAAGCTCGACTCGGATCAACTCGTGTACACCTAAGGCTGATATTTAAAACATTGGTTCCCAGACGGCTGAACTGTGCCGGGACACAACCAAATCTGATTGCTGCTGGCACACTGTTAGAAATAGAATAAACTGAACCTAATGAACGGTCTAAACATGCTATGCTGATGCCTACAATTCCAAATACAACTAGGTGCATGGGAAGTTAACCTCATTAGTTCATTTCTCTACATACCTACACATACACACACCTTGGGCTAGCGGAACCCGCGCAGTCTGAACCTCAAGCACTACATACACAATACTACCCATTCTGCTTTAGGTGGGCCTTTGTGAAGGCATTCATCTAAAGTGGGCCTTTGTAAGGGAATTCATCGGGCGACTGAGATTAGCCCATGCCTGACCCATTTAAATTCCACCCTTGAATGGTCTGGATCATGCCCACAAGCTCAATGATTTAGACCAAGGCTGGCAGAAGATGCAAACTTGCCTATATTTTTTTTGTAAGTTTAAACCTGAGCCTGTACTATTTCTAGGACCCAAATTCAGGGCATGGGGTTAGAAATCATGTATGCCAGACCATTTATAGCTCCCCATCAAGGCTATAAGGACTAAATTAGTGGGGTTGAGGATTGTCCAACCGCAGTTATTATGAATTAAGGGATTGTTTGATTTCCAAAACCTCCAGTAAATACGCCGCAAATGAGTAATAATTATTTCCTTGAGTAATTACAGCGGTGATACAATGCTTGATTTGATGGTGGCATTTTTTAGTGCTAAGATGAATGACACCATCAAATGTATGTGGGGCCCACCGAGATATATGTGGCTTATCCACACCGTCCATCCGTTATCCAAGCTGAAACTAGGTTATACCCAAAAAGATAAGGGAGATCTAAAGCTCAAGTGGACCGCACCACATAATTTAGGGAATCAAACACCTATCTTTAAAAACTTCTTGGGGCCACTGTTTCCTTGGGGCCTCTATCACAGTAGGGCCCACAAATTTAAACCAATTCCTTTGGCTCATGCCTCAAAATGTTACGCTAAAACAGATGGACAGCTGTGATACATCATATATATCACAGTAGGGCCCACAAATTTAAACCAATTCTTTTGGACAGGTTTCCAAGTTGAAATACATGTGAATTTTCAAACGGGGAGGAGAGTACTAATTACCTGATTGGATCCTTGAATTGGCCAACTTAAGATCGGTTAATACATGCATTTTAGACTTTCTTCACTAATCCAAGGACATGTTTGGACGCACATTTAAAATTAGATATTGATATTAAAATATTATTTTAAATTAAATCCCAGTTCATATCGTGATATACATATGGAAAACAACATGGCCTATCAAACGCTAGACAAAACAAGCTAAAAAGCCTACTTACTAGAGGCCGACAAAATTGCGAGAAACCCTCTTTTGTGAGAGTTACATCCAAACAGACGGTAAAATGCATGTACCAAACAGGAATATTGACCAATAGGAGGATTGCAGTAGTTAGGTTTGCTGAGCTCACATGCGTGTGCAAGACAGCTTATGTACCTAACACATATCTACAAGCATGCCACATATGGGAGAGATCCAATCCATTCATCGAAGGGCTATCACCATAGAGATGCCCAAGGTCTGTCCATTAATCAGCTGGCTGTAGTTTACAAAATAAATGTACGTCTGTGAAAATCTTGGCTGACATACTCTATCATATCCATCTGTTGTGTCACCTGTTGATTGGATTTAGGCAAAAACATCTTAAAAAAACCAAGGGTCCACCTGATGGATGGCTGGATTTTGCACACACGTGTGGGCTTAGCAAAGCTTTGGATTACACGTGCACATCAACACTAGTCCCCTGAGTCCTAGCCCTAATTGGGCTAAAAAGGCCTTGGCCATGGCCATGGCCCTAACCCTAACCCTAGCCCTACAGGGTGGGTCCAGCCCTATTCTCTTATATAACATTGACCCAATTGATAATTGGACTAGAACAATGATCTGGGTCAGGCCATTAGCCATTGGCCTTTGCTCTACCCGTTCCAAACACCAGGCCTAGATTTCAATGCATATGAAAATCTAGATTTAAAGAATGTGCTGTTATGGCAGAATATTTCATTTGTGGCATCTGATGAACTGTTGTTGATCTTAGGTGGGCCATTAAAATTAATTCGATGGTGTGAAAGTTAGAAGTTTGATTGAATTAAACTAATTCTAATTTGAACTAGTGAGTGAATTTAACGATTGAATTGGTGGGTCCACGTGCCTAATCTCGAATCTTCGAAAATGGATATAAAACTGCTAACTACGATAAGAAATGGGGAATTTCAATTCTTTGATTGGGAGGGAAGTTGGCAAGATTTAGAGCTTATGGATGTGTGGACCTAATCGGCAAGCACCAGAAGGTCTAAAAGGTTGCGCTGAAAGTAAGTGGACCACTAAAATAAAGAAATTAAGGGCTACAATTGAGGGGGTTTAAGGGCCTAAGTTTATTTGGGTGGGGGAAATGAGGAAATTTCTTTTAACAAAAGACTTCCTTTGTAATTCAAGTTTCTATAGTGATAACTTAGAGCAATGCAAGTTATATTGCTCCTACTTGCATTGGACACTTTGGACAATCAAAGTCATCGATTTGTGTCGAACAGGCATTTCATGTGTTATCATGCAAACATGGTGTAGGGAGGGACATGATGAGGTCCATCACTGTCTTCCTCATAGAATAAGTATCCCGAATCTACAAAACTCTCTGGACTACTCATAAAGCTTTCGTAAATCCACGAGGGATAAAAGTAGGAATAATTCATAATAAATTTGAAATAATTTAATTGATGACAAAAAATAAAATTACAACCCTTTAAATAGTGAGCTCAAACTTAGGACAGAGTTTTAAACTAACTCCAACTCAAACACCCTAGAAACATGACTTGCTATATATAGTAAACTTACTATTTATAGATGACATTTATTCCTAATAGATGTCATGGTTTTTGGCCAAAAATAATAAGTGTCCAATTTGAGCCAACCACATTATTCTCCTGACTTTTCCAAGCCCTCTTCATGTTGTACTTCTACAACCCAAAGGATCAAAAGTTATAGAAGTTACTATTTACAGTAAAAGAGAAGATAAACGGGACTTTTAATCCTTGATATGCTGGAAGCTCACAAATCTGGTATGAGCAACCCGGCACAACAGGGTTAGTTGGCTTAAGTAGGTTCTCCTACTCAAAATCATACATAATATTTCAAAAAACTCATCCCAACTTGTGAGATATGATTGCTTTTAGGTTTTGATGGTTGGATCAATTCCGCCCCTGATCAGGCCACCTTTGATCCATCTTTGCTGTGAAAGTGTCTACGACCTGCTCTACATCAAAACACCATAGTTTGATCAATGGCCTTAAACAAAGATGGTCAAATCATTGCAATTTGTATAAGATAGCTATAAAAATTTGTTATGCACCCAATGAAAGGTTCAAATGAATCAATTCAATTGCCCAAGTGAATCAGTGCACCTGGGAGCTTTGTAACTTACATTGCTCAAATGGTTTCACCACAAGGTAGTGCAAACAACGGTTGTGGGGGTGTGTTGATGAAATCCACTTCAACTATCATACACACTCTCTAATGCTTACCCATGGGCCTAAAAAAGAGGACAATCTACTACTCCGGTGGACCACACAAGCTAGAAGGGACAATGGGCCAAATGAATAAGAGAGATTTTGATTAAGAGGCAAAGGCCATCTACTCAAATAAGCTCTTGATGAAAATATCTCTAAGTATATGCTGCTAAATGACTTTTGAATTTCAAATGCACTCTAATATGCTCAAGTCCAAGCAGCTAAATATCCATGTTTCTTAACTTTATTGAATAATCCCAAAAATACACTCTTTATATGATCCCATAACAACAAGAAGATTTCTACATTAGTTTTTAAAATAATGGTTGTGACTCTTCAACCATAAGCATCTAGTTGCAAGGCAAGTGAGACTGTCCAAATGGCCAAGCCAACTATGGAAGGAGACAACAAAAAAATGGCAATGAGAAGATCCAGACCATCTGATTTTCCTTTCCAATATGTGTTGGGGGCCTTGCACAAAACCTCAGGATCTAGTCTCCCGAAACAAACCAGAATTATGGATAATAAAGCAATGAAATAAATCAAAGTATAAATCACATACCACATAAGAGATTTTTACGTGGAAAACCCTCAAAGAGGTAAAAACCACGGGACCTCGTCCAGATCAACAATCCACTATGAAGTAAAACGTTACAACCGTCTTCACTCACGCAGGAGTGGATAAACAATGAGATAATAAAAGAAAAACGAAGAGATCTCACCGACTACGAAGACGTAGAAGCGCCGAGATATAAATTGCACAGTAGATAACCTCCACGAGCATAACCTCCCTTCTACAAGCTTTCCCTCTCTCTTTTTCTCTCTCTCTCTCACCCCTTTGTAGCCCTCTTGTATTTTTCATCTGTCTAAAAAAATCCTAAGAATTCCTATTTATAGTTTTAGGAAACTCCTTTCCCCATCCTAGTTGTGAAAGGACTCAGATTTCCACAATTCGCAAAATTGCAGAACGAATCTACGTAACCACGACCGATCGAGACGAGGCCACGACCGGTCGAGAACCACCTTCGACCGGTTGAGCACCCCGGAGAAAAATAACCCAAAGTTGCTGGACTTTGAGTCGAGTCAGGGCTCGACTTCACGACTGGTCGCCCACTAGCCCTCGACCGGTCGAGTGAGGCTCACGACCGGTCGAGCACGGGACAAAAAAATTCTATCAAATCTCTCCATTTTTTTTTATCCCAAGAGGGATTCACATTCTTCAAGCCAGTTTGGTTTCTGTGAACCTCAAACTTGCTATTAAGAAAAGCTTTGGTCATCATGTCTGACCCATTATCGTCCGTGTAGACCTTCTCAAGCTGTAACACCTTATATTCCAAAGTATCCCTGATCCAGTGATATCGAATCTCTACGTGTTTCGACTTGAAATGCTGACTTGGATTCTTGCTCAAGTATATAACACTCTTACTATCGCAATAGACCACATGCTGCTCTTGCTGCAGGTTAAATTCCTGTACGAACCTCTTCATCCAAAACATCTCTTTACATGCCTTTGTGACTGCAATGTACTCGGCCTCTGTCGTTGATAATGCTACGACCCTCTGTAGCTTGCTCTACTAAGAAACCGTTCCCCCTGCAAACGTGAACATGAACCCCGATATAGACTTCTGGGAGTCTATGTCACATGTCATATCTGCATTTGTGTCGCCCTCTAATACATGTTTTCTGTCACTATAGCATATGCTTAACCTAGATGAGCCTCTTAGATATCGCAGTATCCATTTCACCACTGCTCAATGTTCTTTAACAGGATTGACAAGATACCGGCTGACAACACTAACCGCATATGCTATGTCTGGGCGTGTACACACTATATCATACATCAAACTTCTTACAGCTGACGCGTAGGGTATCTTCTACATCTCTTCCACCTCTGTCTTCGTCTTGGGACACTGCCTGTAACTTAACCTGAAGTGACCATCCAGTGGAGTATTGACCGGCTTCGCTGCATTCATATTGAACTTCTTACAGCTGACGCGTAGGGTATCTTCTATATCTCTTCCACCTCTGCCTTCGTCTTGGGACATTGCCTGTAGCTCAACATGAAGTGACCATCCAGTGGAATACTGACCGGCTTCGCTGCATTCATATTGAACTGTTCTAGGACTTTCTCAATATACCGTTCTTGTGACAACTAAAGTTTCCTGCTGCTTCTATCATGGGTTATCTCCATTTCTAGGATCTGTTTAGTCGGGCCCAAGTCTTCATCGCAAACGACTTACTCAACTCCTGTTTCAGCTTATCGATCTTCTTGATATCTTTTCCCATGATGAGCATGTCATCAACGTATAATAGCAGAACTAAGAAATCATTATCTGAGAACTTATGCATGAGCACACAGTGGTCCGACTTCGTTCTGTCATACCCATGCTGTAATATGAATGAGTCAAACTTCTTGTACCATTGTCGTGGAGATTGTTTCAACCCATACAAGCTCTTCCTTAGCTTACATACCATATGCTCTTTGCCTTTGACTTCAAACCCCTATGGTTGGTGCATATAGATCTCTTCTTCCAGGTCACCATGGAGAAAAGAAGTTTTCACATCTAACTTTTCTATCTCCAGATCCATGCTAGCCGCCAACCCAAGTAACACCCGTATGGATGTCATCTTCACCACTGGTGAGAATATCTCCTCGAAGTTTATGCCGTTCCTCTGACCAAATCCTTTCACCACAAGTCTGGCCTTGAACCTCGTCTGTGAATTCTTCTGCTCAACCTTCTTTCTGAACACTCGCTTGTTGCTCAAAGCTTTCTTTCCCTTAGGCAATTTCATCATATCACAGGTGTGGTTCTTATGCAAGGATTTCATCTCCTCTTGTATAGCTTTCAACCACTCCTCCTTATGCTCATCGGATAGGGCCTCAGAATAATCTTCTGACTCTCTCCCATCAGTTAGCATAATGTACTCATGTAGCGAGTACCTCTTAGACGACTGTCTTTCCCTCGATGACCTCCTCATTTGTGGCTCAATAGGTAGATCAAGTAAGGGCTGCTCTCCTAGTCTATCTTCTAAAGGAATTCTCTCATCCTCTGCACCTTACTATACTCCTCTGTTATCAGGCACCACGGGAGGAATAGCCACATCCATGCCCTCTAGCTCACCTGAACTAGGCTGGTTATTCTCTGGCTTACCAATGTCTTCTATACATTAATCTTTATAAAATACCACATCTTTGCTCCTGATGAGCTTCTTCTCAGTCGGATCCCACAATCTGTAACCGAACTTTTCATCATCATATCTTAAGAATACATATTACCTGATCTTCATATCTAGCTTGGACCTCTCATCCTTTGGTACGTGAACGGATGCCCTGCATCCAAACACCCTGAGAAGATTGTATGATGGATCCCATCCAGTCAAAACCTTCTCAGATACTTCTCCATTCAACGGGGCTGATGGAGACCTGCTTATCAGATACACTGTCGTGTGCATTACTTCTCCCCAGAACATCTTGAACAACTTCACATTGGATAACATGCATCTGATTCTCTTTACAATGGTGTGATTCATTCGCTTAGTTACACCATTATGTTGGAGGGTATTGGGAACTGTCTGTTCATGTCATATACCTAGGGACTTACAATACTCGTGAAAGTCGCCAATGTATTCACCACCATTGTCAGTGCGGAACACTTCAATGATCTACCTGTCTCTCTCTCGACCATAGCATGAAACAATTTAAACACACCAAAGACCTCATCCTTGGATTTTAAAGCATAAACCCAAGCCCTCCTAGACGCATCATCTATAAAAGTAATAAAATACAATGCCCCACCCAAGGTTTTTGTCCTCATAGGACCACAAACATCAGAATAAACCAAATATAATGCATGCACTTTATTAACATGAGAAGCAGATTTAATAAATGAAACTCTATGCTGTTTTTCTGATAAATATCAAGACAGGTTTTGAGAGGCATATGTAAGATCCGTATGTTGGTCCGTACCTTTTCGTAGACTTCCGCGGTCTTACCGGTCGAATTCCGGCAACCTTCGACCCTTAACCGATATTGACGCGCGACCTTGATTCATATACCGACAACCCGAGTCGACTCAGCCCGAAACCAATACCATAACGACCGCACCGTCGTTGCGGTTCCGATGCCGTGACTTGCGAGCCAAGGCGATATCCTGGTCAAGAGATGTGGGCCAACGTTCGGTGCGAGAAAACGCCGCGCGTTGCGAAAACTGAAGGAATCTCTACGATGTGTCACATCAATCACATCAATCCCATCAATCAATCAACCCATCAAGCCATCACATGTCAAGTACACATCACTTTCATTCCTTTTCCCAAGTAACCACAAAAGTCTCCCAAACCCATACCTCTCTTACATAAAAAGCCACAAAAGTCTTCACCACCCATACCTCTCTTACAAAAAAAGCTACAAAAGTCTTCACCACCCATACCTCTCTTACATAAAAGCCTCAAAAGTCAAGCTTTTCTTACACAACCATCAGTCACCACATTCATCCATCACTCTCTCTCTCTCCCTTTACAACTCTCTCTCTTTCTCTCTTTCTGATTTCAAATTTCCAAGCAACAAAAAAAAAATTCCAAGAGCCCATACGTACGGAATTTTCTAAGAATTCCTAAACTCCAAGTGGCCCACCTTCCTACCCCATCGTCTCCCATCTCAACCCTCCATTCTTCATCTTAACCATTGAAATTCAAGCTAAGGTGCCAAGGAACTCCTAGGAGCAAGAAGATCGGACGGTGGGTGCCTCTATAGGGTAGTCTTTCTTATTTTTATGATGGGCCAAGTGAGGCCCACCGATCCATGGTGGGGATCTCACTTGGGACCCTAATATGTGGTCGATGGACCACTTGGATCATCATGATCATTCCATGATGGGGCTATTCTCTATGGACCCCATCATGATGTTTATTTTCTTTTGAAAGGTCATCTAGACCATCCATATTGGTGGGGAAAGGATCCCCACCGTTGATTTTACGTTTTGATGGTCCCATGTGCTAAATGACCCTCTTGATGTATGATTCATTGCAAGGGAGGGCTCATAGTGGCGGAGCCCTCCATCATAAAGCGTGTCCCACTCTCCATGTCTCTCTCCCTCCTTATTTCTTTTATTTTATTTTATTTTATGCAATAGTGTTGTGTGGCCCACTTGAATGGACCTCATCTCGAGGTATTTATTTTGTCCAAGAGCCCTTCAAGTGGGGCCCACCTTGCATGTTGTACCTCCCCATCATCCATAAGTGGTGGCCCACTTCAAAAGGCCCACCACAATGCATATTTTTAAAGGAGGCCCACCGTCCAACGTCTGGGACGCTGGACGTCCCTGTCCAAAAAAAAAAAGAAGAAGAAAAAGTGAAGCTCTTGGGGTGGTCCCCTTGTGTAGGCTCCACCTTGATGTATAATCCCTATCCAAGCCGTCCATCCTCTTACGCATCCCGTTTTAGGCGTTGACCCAAGTAATGGGGCTGGGTGGAAGGTCTGGTGGGCCATAACATTAGAGAGTTGCACCCTCACCATTCAAGATCATTATCTTGTTTTATTTTACTTTCCAAGCATCAAAAAAATTCGAACTCTAGACTCATTGGATTGGTCTTGAGCCGGGGAAACTAGTGAGCGGAGCAGATTCATGTGATGCGGGCCCCACACTCGAAAAACTCCAGAAATTCAGATTTTTCTAAATTTTTGCAAGGGACGTTGCCCCCCTCCCTGACAACGTGCAGGTGCTGCACGCTGCTGCGTGCAGTGTCAGCGCCGGGCAGGCGTCCAGCAGGGGCCCACGGCCCTGCGTGTGGGCCCCACCGTAATGTTTGTTTGCCATCCAATCTGTTCATGAGGTGGGCCCCCTTCTCAGGTGGGTCCCCTCCAAGTTTCGGCCTGATCCAAAACTCAGGTGGCCCACACCACTTGAAACAGTGGAATCAAATGTCTACCATTGAAATCTTTTTGGGGCCCACAGAAGTATTGGATCAAGCTGAAATTTATGTTTTCCCTTCATCCAAGTCAGAGTGACCTTATGAACAGCTTGGATGGCAAATAGACATTTCAGTGGGCCCCACATGGGACCCACAATGTTATATGTGTTTCAATGGCCACCGTCCAGGCGGACGGTGGCACCCACCTTATGTATTGTGTGGCCTCCACCGTCCAGCGGACGGTGGGGCCCTTTGTAATGTATGTGCTCCATCCGCACTGTCCACTGGATAGTGGGACCCACCATGATGCATGTGGTGCATCTAGACCGTTCATCCTCTCGGTATGATCATTTTAATGCATGAGTTGCCGATTGGGTGGGCCACTCATGTAAGGGTTAGGCCCATTTGATTCATGAAAGGCCTATGAGTTAGGCCCATTTGATGGATATAAGGCCTATGGGCTTAGGCCCACTTGATATCTAAGGCCTATGGGTTTAGGCATACTTGATACGTTTCAAGACCATGGGACTAGGCCCATTTGATATATCCCAAGTCCCATGGGATTGGACCCATTTGATGTGTTCCAAAGCTCATGGGATTAGGCCCATTTGAGGTAATTTAGAGCCCATGGGATCAGGCCCATTTGATTTGTTTAAGGCCTATGGGTTTAGGCCCATCTGATTTATACAAGGCCTATGGATTTAGGCCCATCTGGTTTATACAAGGCCTACGGGTTTAGGCCCATTTGATGTACCATAAGGCCCAGGGGTTTAGGCCCATTGAACTCATATAATGCCTAAGGGTTAAGGCCCATTTGGCGTTCATATGGGATTCAATTGGTATGACCCATTCGACCCATGAGTTAAGCTCATTTGATGCAATCCAAGACCCACGGGTTATGACCCATTGCAATGCACACAAGACCCATTGGTGTGGCCCATTTATATGGCCCATCTGATGAATAAAAGGCCCATAAGATATGGCCCATTTGATATATATGTAAGGCCCAATGGGATGAACCTAAGGTCCATTGCAATGTGTAATCCCAACACAGGTTATGTAGCGACATTTAAGAAGATCGTGCTTGGGGAACAATGTTGGTTTGACGTCCACATTGCGAGTATAATGTTAGTTGGATGTCTACATTACGACTTTCCTTAGGGCATATTGCTAGGCCGTACTTATTGTGTATAGGCCGTCCAAGCCCATCTGCGTTGTAAGAAAGGTTCATCACTCATATACATGTTTAGTATAGTTTCATGACTCATGATCATACACATCATATGTATGCTTGATATGAGGATTGACTGATCATAGCATATGCCTTCGGGCAGGTTGTTTATGGGCTTCTGGTTAGGCAGTGTTGCCCAATATGAGCGCACGATATGCGCAGGATTTGTTGCAGACTGGATAGCGTGAATCATGCATTTCGCATTTGTGTGACATGGGTATTGTACGCCCTAGCGACATCAGGGCCGTAGCCTCCACAGACACATCGTGGTTGGCAGGATTGGATACCGAAAATCATGTTCTACATGGGGTGCTATTGATATCCCTGGGTGAAAGTCTCTAAACCCTTATGGTACTAAGAGGTTGCTCCAACGTCTAGACTGAGTGGGTAGATGAGCGTTGAGTGCCGATTACCAGACGGTTACGCTCTCCACTGTGTCGTGGTCGGTTGGAAGGGGGTGCAGCCTTACCCGCCCGAGTGTAGAGGGCAATCCTAGGCTGAGTCTGACCAGCTCGAGGAATGGGTCCGCTATCGACGAGTCGCGCCCGATATTGGCAGACAGATAGTGTGGTCTCTTCCACTTACCTTATTGCGCGTGATGTGGCGGTAATCTGGTTTAGAGTGTACTAGACCCCGGTGACATCCTATATTTGAGCTGTATTGATGTGTGGACATATATGAGGATCTGTATGTTTGAGTTGCATTGCGCATCGCATGGCCTTGGGATGGCCGATACCATTCATGTCTTGCATCGCATAAACCTTGGTACGGCTCATGATATTATGGTTCCATCTGCATATTCCGCATTACTCTGAAATTGCATGTTCATATTACTACCTTGCGCACACACTTTCACCACCCTTTAAGCTTTCTGTAAGCTTATGCATGACCGTTGCGTGCAGGTGACGTTGGATCGCAGCAGCGCTGAGGCAGGAGCACGTTGCTGATCATTTTGAAGTTTTTGTTCTTTACCATTGTATTTTTCTTTATGCTCATTGTACTTGTAAAGTTTTTGATCATAGTGAAAATGTAATAGAGTTCTTGGTTGTTGTTTGTGGGTTATGCCTTTGATTATGCTTATTACGAATCAAACTAATATTGAAAATCCTCCTCGTAGTATCACAGGATCGGAACCTGACGAATGGGAGCTAGGAGCCGAGAATGGGGTTCTACGGAGGCTGTCGGCGCCGAATTCGGTGATCGAAAATTTTGTAAGCTCGATTTTCGAGTTTGGGGCGTAACAGCATACCTATCACGTCTGGAAGGAGCTGCTTATTCGCTAGTAGCTGAAGCCCTTTTTCACTCATGTGGCCTAGACGTCTGTACCACATGTTAATAGCTGAATCTTTCGCTGCATTCAATCCACCTTTGCATACACTGACACTTGTCCTGTAAAGGGTACAACACTTCTTTCCTTTGACTGCGATCAACGAACCTTTGATGAGCTTCCAGCGCACACCAGCAAACCGGCTTTCATAGCCATCATCATCCAACCTTTCCATTGACATCAAGTTGAGGTGAAGGTTTGAGATATGCCTCAAATCCCTGAGAACCAATGTGCAGCCCACATCGATCTTCACACAAATATCATCGGCCCCTACGATATTTGATACGTCAGAATTTTCCATCTTCATAGTCCCATAGTTACCAGACTTGTAGCTTGTGAAGAAGTCTCTGCGTGGAGTCGCCTGAAAAGAAGCTCCCTAGTCTATCACCCAGTCAGTGTCCTGACTTGTAGCCATGAGACATACATCGTGATTTGCTGAAAGAATAACTACAATGTCACCATTTGAAGCGACTGTAGTGAAATCTGATTCATCTTCCTTCTCCTTTTCTTTTCCTTTCTTGTCGTTCTTAGCCCTACGACATTCATGCTTATAGTGAACTTTCTTGCCACAATTCCACCATTCAACATCCTTCCAAGTACTCGACTTGTCTCTTGATTTATCTCGGGCCTTCCTGCCCTTCCTGTTCTTTTCTCTCCCCCATTTCTGTGTCACAAGGGCCTCTTGCTAAGTAGACCCCTGAGACTTCCTCCTTGTCTCCTCATTGAAGAGACAACTAGTTACCTATTCCATGGATATCTTTTCGTCTAGCGCGGAGTTACTTAGAGACACCACCAATGTCTCCCAACTGTTAGGTAATGAACTAAGTAATAACAAAGCCTGTAATTCATCATCCAGGATCATCTTCATAGCGGAGAGCTGGTTCACTATATTACTGACCTCATTCATGTGCTCGGCCACAGAACCACCATCTTTGAACTTGAGATTCATACGTCGCCTTATCAGAAAGATTTTATTACCAGCTGTCTTCCTCTTATATAGCCCTTCTAGTTTCAGCCATAGGCTAGCAGCTGAGGTCTCCGTAGACACATGGTAGAATATGAAATCGTCCAACCATTGTCTAATAAACCCCACCACCTTCCGGTCCATCTTCTTCCAATCATCATCAGACATATCCTTGGATTTTACTAATATGCCTAAATGTAACACCCTGAAAATCGGGGGTTGTGTATAAACTCAACTCCCGAGTTCCAGACCGTCACTTATGCAACAAAAATGGTTATGATTCAATGTTGTCTGATTTAAAGCATTCACATGAGTAAAAGTATACCAAAACTGCAATTCATACTTCAGATCCAGTGATAAAAGCAAGCGGAAGACTAAACAAGATATATATCACTGTATGGAAAAACAAAGTAATCTCAACTGTCTCCAAAGTATGACTACATCTCTGAGTCTCATATACATGTACATAACAAAAGAATAATGTTCAAAAAGAAAAGTCCCACTGATGTCCCCTCGATCCAGGTCACCTACGGGAAGCCGTCATGATACTGCATATACGAGAACTCATCCTGGTCCTCGTCATCATCTAGCTCCACCTCCTGGATCTCATCATCACCTGCAACTACAACAGGGTCTGGTGGGTGTTGCAAACACC
The DNA here is from genome assembly GCA_037074715.1 of Magnolia kwangsiensis. NCBI lineage: Eukaryota > Viridiplantae > Streptophyta > Magnoliopsida > Magnoliales > Magnoliaceae > Magnolia > Magnolia kwangsiensis. The sequence goes on along the minus strand of CM073574.1, from coordinate 153,843,541 downwards.
ATCCCGTAACGTGGGAATGAGTGATCAACTCAGTGGAATCATAGAGCAAAGATTAGCATGTTCACAATTCAATCACGCGATAATAGTAAAGCAGTAAATCAGACAAGTCCTAAAACTGTTGTTAATGCAAGATGATATGACGTGATGTATGCCCTCACCGACGATCACCCTCATACGGCAACATCTTACGACCGCGGCATGCCACACTCCCTAGAGTGCTCCACATCTTCCAGGCACATGCAATGCTATGGTGATATGATTACCAAGTTATTATTAGTCCATTCAAACAGCAGGATTGGGAAACTAAGGTACCTCCCTTGTATCAATCCCAACACGGATCCTGTCTAGGGTCGTCACTCCTAGTAATCTCATACGATGTATATTTCGTAGGTCACTGCAAGGGCTGCCAGGGCTGTTGCTCGCACTCGTTGCACCGCTCCCCCATCACCTTATCAATACAGGCCTACTGTACTCTACTGCACGGAAGGGTCGTCGCCTCCCGTGAACTCAGAATACGCTCGCGGTCACTACAGAGGGCTCGTCGCCTGATCAGTGTAGGCCGACAGCTAGAATATAGTGTCCCATACCACCATAATCTGCTCACGAGTCAAGGTGCTCATTGGTCACTACGGGGAGGTTTGTGGCCCCAGCGTAGGCCGACAGCTCGACCACGGTGTCCCATACCACCATGCCCGGCTCATGAGTCTTCGTGGATCAAGGTACCACGGTTAATAGGGTTTACAATGGTAAGTTCAGTACCCTAGGTTCAAGCAGTTATGATACATACATGGTGAACAAACATCGGCCAGTCGGGTTACTTGACGGGCTCGACTAGCGCGATCGCATCTCGAACTGAACGACATGAAGTGCGTAAAACACTTCGCGTGGCCTAACCACTGCCGCCAACTCTCAACACGAATCACATTCATCGACGCGTCATTCGTGGCTATGACCAGTCAGCCACGAATTTGCTCGGTTACCGACTGCCTGGACTAAGTCAAGTCCCACACATCTATGGAATTACTATACAAGGTATTGGAATTGAAATACATCATGTGAGCATGTTAACACATGTTATAACTTTCAACTTAAGCAAATCTTCAAGGCATACTTCCCATGCATATTCAACTTAAGCAAATCCTCAAGCACATACATTCCATGCATGTAATGAAATCATGCATTTTGTCAACATGTAGAAAATCATTTAGGTCGGCATAATAATTGAAAAATCAATCACAAAGTATCAAATAACATCATTTAATTCAATACATACTAATACAAGCATTTATACAAACACATGCACTACACACTTAGGTCTACATATAGCATGTCGACCTAAAGTGTGCAACTAGGCGAATCTCTTCGCCAAACTAATTATGCACGCATTCCTAACTTCCTAATGCGACAACAAACCATGTCAATCACATCAGCAAAATATGAATGCAAACAGTACTTCCTACAAATGACTAAAATGCCCTAAATCTCATATTCTTCGTTAGCTTACGAAACGGGAAACGGAGAGCATTTTGTACATGTCAAACGGCGATGCCGTCAAGAATCTACTATTAAACGACATTGAAAGCATTGGGAACCGTCAATCCAAGCGTCTAAAATCCTCACCTAGTGTCTTGTAGACTCGGGAATTGAAGCGGAGTGTATATGCTTCGTCTACGGCGAGTAAGGAGCCTAATACATAAGATCCATAAGCTACATCGCCATGGAAACAAGAAAAACTCAAATCACCAACTATTTAGGGTTTTTACTTACCTAGGATTGCGGTGGAATCGCCGGGAAAGCGGTAGAGGAGTGTTGCTTAAGCATGTGCAACACGTAGCACAAGTGGCGGGAAGAACTCTCCCACTCTCTCACAATCTCTCACTCTTTTTCTCTCTCCCAAGCTAGGGCTTCTCTCAAATTCGGATGGGAGAGAGGAGTGAGGGTTTCAACCCCTTTTATAGCCTAAAACATTCCCAAAATAGGCTTGGGAACAATGTTTACTTGGTGCCTAACCAAATCGGGGCCGTTTCGGTCCAAAAGGGCATTTCTGGAGGTCCCCAGGCCAAATGCGGTCGGACTTAAGCTCATGCATACTAGATCTAGCATACATCTAGTTTTCAGACCGGTTGGGTTCCCAGATCGCACGTGGCGGCCCAGTTTCAGTTTAACGGTCACCGCATCAAGATCAGGCCTATAAGTCCCGTGATATATAATAGATATTTTTCCTGATCCAAGGGTGTAATTTGGCTGTATTCTGACGGTCAGAATGCTTAATACTGATGCGTCAAATTTGTGTGCCAGATTTGAATTTGAAATTCCAACTATGTCCCTATTCACACTCTCTTCGGTCCGGGCTCAATGAAATAGCCTGTAATAATCGGTTTGACTTGATTTTTGGAATGAGTGTCAAGCCCAGCTAGACGGTCCTAACGGTCTAAGATAGGAGGTATCGGACTTTCAACGTGCGGTCTAGATCCAATACAAAGATTCAAAGTGGTCCAGAGAACAAACCGGCTTAGAGTTTGATCCGAGGCTTTAGAGCATTATAGCACCCTTAGTTCCACTCGCTTCGGGCCTTGTAGAACGTATTTAAAGTGATCAGGGACCATTTCCCAGCTATTCTAACGTTGCACTAGCTAACCTAGTCAAATTTTCCAAAGGAATGAATTCTACGCAAATTCGGGTCGAGTTGGTACTCGAGCCCAAGTATGGATTTTTCACGGGCGTTACACTAAAATTGAAGAATATAAGTCCTTGCAATAAAGCAAGTCCTCCATTTTAGCCTTTCATATGATCCAGTTAGAACCATTAAGGCTGATCATCCTTGATGAGCCACCTTCCATAATTCAAAACCGATCCTACTCATTCAATGAACTTAGCTCTGATATCACTTTGTTAGGGGTCTTGTACAAAACCTTAGGATTTAACCTCCCGAAACAAACCAGAATTATGGATAATAAAACAATGAAATAAATCAAAGCATAAATCACACATCACACCAGAGATTTTTACGTGAAAAACTCTCAAAGAGGTAAAAACCACGAAACCTCGTCCAGATCAACAATCCGCTATGAAGTAGAACGTTACGACTGTCTTCACTCACGCAGAAATGGATAAACAATGAGATAATAAAAGAAAAACGGAGAGATCTCACCGATTACGAGAACGTAAAGGCGCTGAGATATAAATTGCACAGTAGATAACCTCCACGGGCATAACCTCCCTTCTACAAGCTTCCTCTCTCTCTTTCTCTTTCTCTCTCACCCCTTTGTAGCCCTCTTGTATTTTTCATCTGTTTAGAAAAACCCTAGGAACTCCTATTTATAGTTTTAGGAAACTCCTTTCCGCATTCCAGTTGTGAAATGATTTAGATTTCCGCAATCCGTAAAATCACGGAACGAATCTACGTAACCATGATCGATCGAGACGAGGCCACGACCGGTCGAGCGCCACCCACGACCGGTCGAGAATCACTTTCGACCGGTCGAGCACCCTAGAGAAAAATAACCCAAAGTCACTAGACTTTAAATCAAGTCAAGGCTCGACTACATTCGAGCAATGGACAAAAAAATTCCATCAATATTGACCACTCATTAGTTTACTTTTAACCAACCTTTCAATTTCTTTTAATTGGATGGTTAGGACTCCTTCACCATTCTCACATAACTCCATCCACAAGGGACCCACAATTTAGACGGTCTGGATAACAATTCGCAAGCAATATATGAGGAAATGAGTCCCCCATTTTTTAATACCCCATGATTCTATTTTCCTTTTTTTTTTCCCCCATTTTTTAATTTTGCTTTTTCCTTCTTATTTTCCCATTTTGGATAGAAGTGCCCCACAGCCTCTTCCGCGACCCAATCTCTCTCTCTCTCTCTCTCTCTCTCCAAAAAACAAAAAAACAAAAACCACCACCTATATACCATTTCATGGTCCTCCATCCCATCAAAATATACAAATACCAATAAACCCCAAAAACCCCAACAAAAGAATATCACCACCACAAAACCCCTCATTCCACCACACTCTCTGCGCTACCAAGACATGTCTACTGCTCTTGGGCCACTCTCTCTCCTCCTGCTTTTGATCTCTGCGTTTACCACCATCAATGGTGCATCCTCTTCTCATGTAAGTCTCCCCAAAACACTATCCTAACATCTTCTCCATCCATTTCCCCATGTCGGTATTTCTCATTTGGCCATTTTATCACCACCCATGAGGGAGATTTTTCAAATGTAGTCGCCAGATTGAGATATTTTGGTTTTTGAAGACGTTGGGGTTTTTTTTTTATTATCACTATTTAGTCCTTTTCGTAAGTGGGTATTTGTTATTTGGTCCCTGTTATCACTATAGTGTAAAAAATAATTTTGATTTCTCCTGCAATTTTTATTTTGCTATTTACTCCTTTTTCTCTGTGGGTATTTGTTATTTGGTCCTTTTATCACTCCCCATGTGAGGTATTCTTCCATGTAGTATACAAAATTGAAACATCTTTTTTTTTTTTGTTTTTTTTGTTTTGTTTGCTATTTAGGCCTTTCATCATGACCATGTATTTGGGGAATTCTTCTCATGTAGATTGTTGAATGTGGGCAGGGTGTGCTGGTCAATGGATCGGACCTGATGGTGCCGTTGATCGAGCCAGGGACCGGATCGATAGTGCTGAATGAGACGCGTAGGCGGCTCGGTAGCTTCCAGATATGTGCTCTCTGTACTTGCTGTGGAGGGCCTAAGGGTCTTTGCTTGCCTTCTCCTTGTTGCTACGCTATCAATTGCAATATACCCAATCGACCATTTGGGTTTTGTTCTTTCACGCCAAAGACCTGCAATTGCTTTGGCTGCCATCTCTAACTTCTCTTCTTATTACATGTAAGCCCCTCTCATTATTTCTTTTGGCCATTGCTTCCTCTTTTTTTTTTTTTTTATATTGGGTGTGATTCTGTTGGGAGTGTGAATGAAAAGGAATATCTGTTTTGGTCTAATTGTTTATTCTTATAATCTCAGTCATTACATAGACTTGCATTGTTATTATTATTATTTTTTCTTATGTGGGTGGAACACTATATACATGAGTCTTTTATTATAATTTTGCATACTCTTAAGGGGTTTTCTGTAAATGTTTTTTTATTTTTTAATTGGGGATTTTCATTGGTGGTGTTAATGGTAGGTTAGATTAAGAGATGTGCTTTGTTTTTAATAATAGTATCATATCATGTGATGATAAGATTACTTTGTTGGGTTATATAATCATGGGCCTGACAATGTGTGCCATCCTTGTGGACTAAGTCATGTAAAAGTGGGGCCCATTATTCAGTCATCAATACCATTGATTTAATGGGTCTAGCGGATGGGCCAAGCCCCAAAAATCTTCTTGATGAAATTGAGCCTTCAAAAAAGTAAGAACACTCTAGATCTATGAGGCCAAATATTCGATGGCTTGGATCTTTTGGTGAAGGGGGATTTTAAGTTCAATGGCCATCCACAGTGGGGTTGATATGATAAACGGTCTGGATTGCCAAACTAGTGGAAGTCCATTTTAGTTTGGGTAGAGTGCTACTTGTAGCCCCACTTCTAAGGAAAGGTATCTAGATGTGTTTGAACATTGCTAGTGCGGTTTGATGGGGTGAAAGGAGAGAAGTGTTGTTATCAATGCTTAGTGGCCGTCCCAACCTTAATATTTAGGTGGGTGGGTGTTGGGTGGGGCATTAAAGATCAACTACAGGCTACATTATTGTTGTAGGGTTGTGGCTCTCTCTCTCTCTCTCTCTCTCTCTCTCTCTCTCTCTTCCTGTTTTTCAAGTAGGAATTGCCCTTGACGCTGTGAATACGTTATTTTTTTTATTTTTAAATTTAAAATTTAAACATCAGATAGGGGGAGTTCTTGTAACCTGAGGTTTGAAGGGGCCACCACAATGTCTCTGTGAGATCCACTCCGTTCGTGAGTTTCGTCAGCTCATGTTAGCGTGAGAGCCCAAAAATGAGGCTGATCAAAAAGACTAAATGGGGCCACTCCACAATAAACAGTGAAGATTGAATGCCAGCTATTGAAACCTTATTGGGGCCCACAGAAATATTTGTTTCCCCATCTTCTTGGTTGGAATCACCTGATGAATGGGTTGGATGGCATGGAAATATCATGGTTGGCCCTGGGACAATGGTGGGTGTTTTTATCCCTACTGTTTCATGTGGTGTGGTCCACTTGATTCCTTGATCTGCCTTATTTTAGGTTCTCATCCTAATATGAGCTGGCCAAAGTGATGGCTGAGTGGATTTCACACGCTGACATTGTGGTGGGCCCCACAGAGCTTTGGGTTACATAGGACTCCGTGTAACATGGGTCACCAGAAAATCAGTGCCTTTTTTTTATATATTTAATGCCCAAGGTGGGTACATGTAAAGCAATCCAGACCGTCCAAATAGCGGGATCTGTCCCGGCAGATTAAAAATCAAACTTGTTTGGTTTTAACTACCCATTTGGTGGCACCGATTGGATGGTTAGGATTGTTCAATCAGTGTAGCATTCTAGGCCCAGGATGGGCCCTATATTTAGATGGTCTGGATTGAATTCGTGGATTTCACAGGAACAGTTTGGTGAATGTAAAGTGAAAAAAATAATACCATGAGATTGCTTGCTGACTCTATGGCTATGATTGGATAAACATGGTGGGCCTGGGAACCCTTGGCAAGCTGTAGGTTAGGGTATGGCGTGCACAGATAAATGTAAGTCAATCCAGACCATTCAAATTGCCGGCTCCATTGCAATGGATCATTGACCAAAATTTTGTAGCGATACTGCAATCGTTTCGCACAGCTATTCCTTTATAGTTTTGACTAGCCATTGGATGGCTAGGATTGTTCAATCAATGTAGCTTTTAGGCCATGCTCTGCCCACAGTGGGCCCTGTGATTTAGATGGTCTAGATTGAATTGCTGGACGGTATGAGTACCGTTTGTTGAATGCAAACTGATTTAATACCACCAGAGAAATTGTATATCATTTACGTGGGAGGGACCCTGACCGCAGGGCCTGCCTGGATGTATGCATTGTATATCAACTTCCATCCGTTTTCCTAGTCTATTTTAGGACGTGGTCCCAAAAATAATGCAAATACAAATTTTAAGTAGAACATACCTCTAAAAACAGGCATTGAAAAACCTTTTATGGGCCACAGAAATCTTGGATCAAGTTGATATTTGTTTGTTCCTTTCATTCAGGTTTGCATGACCTGGAAGATAAATGGAAGTTTTTAATGATGGGTGTTCAATGACCACTGTTTCATGTTGTATGGTCCACCTTAAATTTATATTGCATCATTTTTGGGACCATATCCTAAAATAAGTTGGCAAAACAAATGAACAACATCGATATACAATGTGTACATTGAGGCCGGCCCTATGGTTAGGGCCTGTTTGGGATCGTTGATTTGGAACCCCCTGGTTTTGAAATCCTCCTATTGTGTTAGACACCCTGGATTGGCAATCAACTTTAATCCAAAAGTAATCATGCGTTGTATATTTATGGGAGTTTGAATTTAATTACTAAATCAACTTTAATAGCTCTAATTAGTGACATATGTAATGCTTGACACAATGGTTGTAATAAGCCTGCAAAAATATTTGTTTTGCCCCAAAATGATGAAATTCCCAGTCTCGGATTGGCCACAGGCAAAAGCTCATGTCCGAGTGACTAACCAATGATTCTAACTGTTGATTTACATGGACAATGTTTGGACTGATCATCATATTAAATTAATGGTGATGTTATTAATAATCTAATTATTTCTAGATATCATTAGTGGGCCATGTGTCTAATAGAATAATAGTACAGTGACACACATGTTACACATGCTACTATTGAAATGATTTTACGTATAATTCAAGCTCTGAATTTGAAACCCCCCAGTTACTTTATGTTGCCCAGGGATTTGAAACCCCCTCATATTCCCCCCAGATCCATGGTGCCAAACAACCCCTCAGGGTCCCACTACATTGTTGGCCTCGGTGGCTCTCAAAAAAATTGGGTTAGAATTTAATATTATAATTTTATAAATTGGGTTAGAATTTAATATTATAATTTTATTCTGATTTTATTTTACCACATTGTTTAGCATTTTTTTTTTCTTATTGAAAATGGTGAAAATACCCTCTGTATTTTAAACGAGAAAATACTCTTCTACAAAAATGATGGAAATACCTTCAAATGTGAGCCCTTCATCAGGTGGATCAACCTTCAGATTGAGTAGGGTCCTTACTCTTGATCTGGTGGCCGACTCTCAGGAGTTTCAACACCGGGTCAAGGGTTTGGAGTTCCAATAGGTGGTGAAATTCCACTAGCGTGAGTGTGTGCGTGTGTACTAGTAAAGTGGGCCTGATGGTATCTCAAAGAAATGGACGGTTGTAACTGGTTATGGGTGCTTTTGTCATATTTAAAGATAAGACCAGCAACCGTGACTTCAATGGGAAGGCGGTTGCATAATGACTTGAATAGAAAAGTGGTAACATAAAGACAGTATAAAGAATGTAGTTGCTTAAATCTGGACATGATTGCCACCGTCGGAACCTACGTGGGGTCCACTATGATGTTTGTAAGAAATCCACCCGTCCATCTGTTTTACAACCAAAATTAGGCTGATCCAGAACTCAAGTGGGCCACACCATAGGAAACAGTGGGGAGGGAAATGTCTAGTGTTGAAACCTTTCTAGGCAGCTACGTGGGGTCCACCATTATGTTTGTGAGAAATCCACCAATCCATCTGTTTTACAACTAAAATGAGGCAGATCCAGAACTCAAGTAGGCCACAGGACAGGAAACAGTGGGGAGGGAAATGTCCATGGTTGAAACTTTTCTGGGTAGCTGTGTGGGGTCCACCATGATATTTGTGAGAAATCCACCTGTCCATCTGTTTTACGACCAAAATGAGGCAGATCCAAAACTCAAGTGGGCCACACGACAGGAAACAGAGGTGAGGGAAATGTCTACGGTTGAAACTTTTCAAGGTAGCTATGTGGGGTCCACCATGATGTTTGTGAGAAATCCACCCGTCCATCTACTTTATGACCAAAATGACGTAGATCTAGAGCTTGAATGAGCCACATGACAGAAACAGCGAGGAGGGAAATGTCTACCTTGAAACTTTTGTAGGTAGCTACGTGGGGTCCACCATGATGTTTGTGAGAAATCCACCCATCCATCTATTTTATGACCAAAATGAGATAGATCTGGAACTTGAGTGGGCCACACAATAGAAAACAGTAGAGAGGGAGATGTCTACGGTTGAAATTTTTCTAGGTAGCTACGTGGGTCTGGTCTACCGTGATGTTTGTGAGAAATCCACCCGTCCATCTGTTTTGGGACCAAAATGAGGCGGATCTAGAACTCTCAGTGGGCCACACGACAGGAAACAGTGGGGAGAAAAATGCCTACGGTTGAAACCTTTCCAAGTAATTCAGCCATAAAAGGGGGAAAAATTCCCAGTAATTAGCTGCTGAATCTATGGCTATGATTGGATGAACATGGTGGGCCAGTGCAAGTAGATGGTGTGATGCAAGTACCCACCCCTTTAGCTTGTCTTGTTGTTGGGTCTTTCATGGAAAGAGTCCTGTAGGGGAGAGTTTTGAGGAATCTCATTGACTTTTCTTGGATGCATGTCATTCTTCCATGTGCACGGTGGGGACTACTGTAAGCATGTGACTGATTTTATATCTAGAAGGATTTGGACGTTTTGGGGTATTTTTCTTGGATATTCTAAAATAAATGATTTCTATTGGCCATTTTTAGAGACTGTTAGGGAATGTGGGCCCCCTGTGGCCCACTTAACATCGACGGTGAAAAACACAGCCACGTAAGCACATGCATTGTAGGTGGCACAATGGGGTTATTACAAAATGAAGGATTTCAGTACAGATGCTTTGAAAATTTGGTTGCGTGCTCATCCTGATTTCATTTAATTCTATATAGGTTGCTTTTATTTTCTACGGAATAAAAATGGGAGCGGATTCCGTCAGGTCCGTTGGGATGTGATGTGGCACGATTTCATTGGCCAATAAATGCCTGTCAGAAAAACCAACTTTCAAAAGATTATCAGATTGAGTACATACCGTGTCTGACAAGGACTCGGATTGGGTACTACCTGCACCGTCCATGGCTAGGAATGATATGAACTAAGGGGAATTCATGATGTATAGGTTTTATCCACCATTTTTCCATATCTTTTTATGATATAAGCTCAAAAATTAGATAGATCCAATTCCAGCTGGGGCATCCAGTCAAGTTAGACCAAGTATTAAGTCGGGTCAAGTTAGCGCCGAGCCGGATTACATGCAACTGGTATCCATAGGCTGGAATTACAACTCAAAACCTAGGTGCATTTGCTGGAATTGCAGCAGCATCTCATACATGAAACGCCAAATCTAGTTTATATATGTATGTGTGTGTACGTGTGTGAGTAATAAGTTGGATTTCAGGTGGAGTCAAGACCACTTACTGAGTGACCCAAATTCAACTGAGTTTTAGTTTAAATTGGACGAAGTTTAGTCGTTCAAAGCGAATCACCCACTCGGTTTGGATTGAGTTGGGTCAGAACGATTTGGGATGAGTTGAGCCTGCCGAGTCAAGTCGTTCTGTGCCCAAATCTAGATCCAATGCTCAAGAGGAAAACACGAGATGAAGTAGGGGTGATAATGACATTCATTGTTGAAACCTTCCTTGGGCCACCATGATAGTCTGTCCAATGTATTCATCGTCAAGTAGACATGGATGGTAGGAAAACACAAATATCAGCTTGATCCAAAACTTATGTCACCCCAAAAAGTTTTCATCGGTGGGTGTTTAATCCCCATTGTGTGGTCCACTTGTTCTATGGATCTGCCTCATTTTTGGTCTTCTACCTAAAATGGTACAGAAAAATGGATGGATGGTGTGAATAAAACCCACAAATCATGGTGGCCCTGCACGTTACTAGCTAGGGAGGGTTGGGATAGCCAATCTGCATCTCCAATGCGATGGCATCCGTAGGCAGCACTATCAATGGGCCGGCCCTGGTGTTAGTCTTGGCCCGAAATATGAACTGTTTCGAGCCGGGCCGTCGGGCTGGCACTAGTTACATTATAATTTTACAGGCCCGAGACGGCCCATTAACACACCTATCAGTAGGCCGTGGCTGTGGGGCCCACCTTGATATATGTTCCTTTCATCAAATCCGTCCATCCGTTTTGAAAGATCATTTTAGACATGTTTCAAAAAAAAAAAAAAAAAATCAGATCCAAATCTTAAGTGAACCACACCACAGGACAGAGATGATTGAATACCACCGTTAAACACATGTTGGGTCCACCGGAATGTTTATTTTCCATCCAACATGTTAATAAGATCACAAAGAGCTGGACGAAGGAACCACACAAATACAATCTTGATCCAACCATTTTGTGGCCTACGAGCTTTTTAATGGTCATTCACCACTACTTCACCCTACCAGAAATTTGGATCTGATTTTTTGGATGGTAGCCTAAAAATATCTTTCAAAACGGATGAACGTAGTGGATTTAGGGAACATAAATTATTGTGGGCCACAGTCAGGGATACACCGAAGCCGCTACACCTATTACGGTGAACCTGCTATTTCCCGGCCTCGCTAAATCCGCTTCCGAAAACTATAGATCTTTTCTAACCGAGAAATTTACAACTGTACGACCCATTTAAGGCCCATTTACATTTTCAGGCCCACTTCGTTTTCCCTTTCAAAAATACGCCCCATGCGTACGGACGCCTTGCCAAAGGTCGAAATTGCCCCTGCTTTTTCCTTCAAGCGGATCGGCTGCTGCGCGAAGCGAGCGCTGACACTCCTCGAACTCCGAGTTGTACGAACGGCTCAAAAGATATCAAAATTACATGGGCCCCACAGTTACGTATTTATTATATCCACAACGTTCATCCATATTTCGAGATCATTTTGGACTGTTATCCACAAAAAAAATCATATCCAAAGATCAACTGGACCACACCACAAAGAGCAGAAGAAAATTGATTTTCACCGTTGAAACTTTTGTAGGGTGCACCGTAACATTTATTTTCCATCCAATCTATGCATAAGGTCACAAAGACCTGAATGAAGAGGAAAAATAAATTTCGTAATGATCCAAAACTTCCGTGACCCCTAAAAGGGTTTCAACGGTAGACGTTCAATCCTCTACCGTCTTTTACAGTATAGTCCACTTGATGCCTAAATCTGTCTTATTTTTCTTCTCAAGACTTATAACGAGTTCACCAAATATATGGACGGTTTGGATATAACACATACCTCATAAAAGGACCCACAAACGCAGAAAGGGCTACGACAAGGGAAAAAAAGAAGAAAAGAAGCTGGAATCTAATCCGTAGCCATAAGTGCAGCCCATGTATTTTCATTATGTCGTTTGTTATGTCTTCGATTAATCGAAAAAGGTTCAGAGCTGTCCAATGACTTTGCATAAAAAATCTTTTAATTATCGATATATCGAAGTGTATTTGATATTATCGAAGATATATCTACGGATTATAGCCGTAGCCATAACTGCAGTCTGTAAAAGTCTGTGCAATTTTTTAATTTTTAATATTTTAATTTTTATTTTTTACATGGAGAATTTTATTTTACCTATAATTTTCTCTAATACATATTTATATAAATATGTATATATAAGCATATAAAATTTTTTTTCTCTCTTTTTATTCATTTCTTTCTTTATTCATTTAACAAGAATATCTTCTAAACCAAAATTAGTTACTTGATGTACCCTATATGATTTTGGGGTAGGAGAAGCTACTTTAGCCAACTAACCTAGTTATTTTCAAAGATTCCATTAGGTCGATAGTCGAAAATCCATTTCATATTCACTTTCCGGTCAATTTCAATCAGTTCGCGGTCAATTTCATTCATTTCATTTACTTCATGGTCATTTTCATGCATATCGCGGTCATTCCCTCCTATTTTGTGTTGATTCACGGTCCTTTCGGCACATTTCACAGTCAACTCCCTTCACTTCACAGTCATTTCCATGCATTTCAAGGTCAATTCCCTTCACTTCACAGTCATTTCCATGCATTTTATGGTCATTTTCCTTCACTTCATGGTCATTTTCATGCATTTCATGGTCAATTCCATTCACTTCACGGTCATTTCCATGCATTTCACGGTCAATTCCCTCACTTCACGGTCATTTCCATGCATTTCACTTTCAATTCCCTCACTTCACGGTCATTTTCATGCATTTCACGGTCAATTCCCTCACTTCACGGTCATTTCTATGCATATCACGATCAATTCCCTTTACTTCACGGTCATTTCCATGCATTTCACGGTCAATTCCCTTCACTTCACGGTCATTTCCATGCATTTCATGGTCAATTTCCTCACTTTACGATCATTTCTATGGATTTCACAGTCAATTCCCTTCACTTCACGGTCATTTCCATGCATTTCATAGTCAATTCCCTTCACTTTACAGTCATTTTCATGCATTTCACGGTCAATTCCCTTCACCTCATGGTTCTTTCCATGCATTTCACGGTGAATTTCCTTCACTTAATGATCATTTTCATGCATTTCACGGTCAATGCCCATGATTCTGCCTCACTTCCCAGTCATTTCCATGCATTTCACGGTCAATTCCCTTCACTTCATAGTCATTTCCATGCATTTCACGGTCAATTCCCTTCACTTCACGATCATTTCCATGAAGTGAGGGAATTGACTGTGAAATGCATGGAAATGACCATGAAGTGATGGGAATTGACAGTGAAATGCATGAAAATGACCGTGAAGTGAAGGATATAACCGTGAAATGTATGGAAACAACCGTGAAGTGAAGGAAATTGATCGTGAAATGTATGAAAATGACGATGAAGTGAAGGGAATTGACCATGAAATGCATGGAAATGACCGTGAAGTGAAGGGAATTGACCGTGAAATGCATGGAAATGACTGTGAAGTGAAGGGAGTTGACCGTGAAATGCATGAAAATGACTGTGGAGTGAAGGGAATTGACCGTGAAATGCATGGAAATGACTGTGCAGTGTGGGAATTGACCGTGAAATGCATGGAAATGACCGTGAAGTGAAGGGAATTGACCGTGAAATGCATGGAAATGATCGTGAAGTGAAGGGAATTGACCATGAAATGCATGAAAATGACCATGAAGTGAAGGGAATTGACCGTGAAATGCGCCAAAAGGACCGTGGGTCAACACAGAATAGGCGGGAATGACCGTGATATGCTTGAAAATGACCATGAAGTAAATGAAATGAACGAAATTGACTGCGAACTGATTGAAATTGACTGCAAAGTGAATATGAAATGGATTTTCGACCATCGACCTGATGGAATCTTTGAAAATAAATAGGTTAGTTGGCTAAAGTAACTTCTCCTACCCCAAAATCATATAGAGTACATCAAGTAACTAATTTTGGTTTAGAAGATATTCTTGTTAAATGAATAAAAAGAGAATTTTTTTTTTATGCTTATATATACATATTTATATAAATATGTATTTGAGAAAATTATAGGTAAAATAAAGTTCTCCATGTAAAAAATAAAAAAAAAAAATTAAAAATTTAAAAATTACACAGACTTTTACGGACTGCAGTTATGGCTACGGCTATAATCCGTAGCTATATCTTCGATAATATCGAGTACACTTCGATATATCGAAAATTAAAAGATTTTTTTATGCAAAGTCACTGGACAACTCTGGACCTTTTTCGATTAATCGAAAGACTTTCGATTAATCGAAGACATAACAAACAACATAAAGAAAATACATGGGCTCCAGTTATAGCTACGGATTATATCCATAGCCATAGATTCCAGCCTCTTCTTTTTTTTTTTCCCCTTGTTGTAATCCCTTCCGCCTTTGTGAGTCATTTTATGAGGTATGTGTTATATCCAAACCGTCCATATATTCGGTGAACTCGTTATAAGTCTTGAGAACAAAAATAAGACAGATTTAGCCATCAAGTGGACCACACTGTAACAGGCAGTGGAGGATTGAACGTCTACCGTTGAAACCCTTTTAGGGGTCATGAAAGTTTTGGATCGTTACGAAATTTGTTTTTCCTCTTCATCCAGGTCTTTGTGACCTTATGAATAGATTGGATGAAAATTAAATGTTACAGTGAGCCCTACAAAAGTTTCAACGGTGAAAATCAATTTTCTACTGCTCTTTGTGGTGTGGTCCAGTTGATCTTTGGATATGAATTTTTTTTTTTTTTTTGGATAACAGTCCAAAATGATCTTGAAATATGGATGAACATTGTGAATATAATAAATACGTAACTGTGGAGCCCATGTAACTTTGATATCTTTTGAGCCGTTCGTACAACTCGGAGTTCGAGGAGTGTCGGCGCTCGTCTTCGAGCAGCGGCCAATCCGGTTGAAGGAAAAAGCAGGGGCAATTTTGACCTTTGGCAAGGTGTCCGTACACATGGGACGTATTTTTGAAAGGAAAAACGAAGTAGACCTGTAAATGTAAATAGGCCTTAAATGGGTCGTAAAGTCGTAAATTTCTCTTCCTAACCTCACACTTGTTACAAGTCAGCCCATGCACAGGCCATAACATATGCCAACATGGCAGACAGGAAATATCAAAGCCAGTCATCAGGTGGACCTTACCGTGTGGATGTTACTTCCCAAAGATAAACATGGTCTATTCAGCCTACCTGCCATAATACTATAAATAAGTCCACAGGTTAAAAAGCTTCAGCTGATTTTTTCACAACCGTACATTTATTAAGTCCATTGTGGCCCATCTGATTTGTGGACCTAATTGATTCTTAGGATAGAGAATCTATGTAGTGATAATTTTCTAATGGACGGCTTTGATAGTGCAGCTATCTGCCATGCTGGCATATATGGTGACATGTGCATTAGCTAACTTGTACACATGCATGTAGGCTAAGGAAAGCTAAAAGCTATGCTGGCATATATGGAGACATGTGCATTAGCTAACTTGTACATATGCATGTTGGCTAAGGAAAGCTAAAAGCTATAACAACCAATTTCTATAAAACAATGTCTACCATTGGAAGCCTTTTTGGGGTTACAGGAGTTTTAGATCAATATGGTTATTTTTTTTTTCCGATTTGGATAACATATAAATATAAGGTGGACTTATTTGAAGGTTTTGTTGCTACCGCTGTTCAATCATATAAAATCTTCCTGTTAAGAGAAATTGAGGACTTTATAATAATATTTTAATTTTTTATTAAGTATTTTAATTTATTTAAATTAAATATAATAATTTTATTTTCATTTTATAAAAAGTAATATTTTTATAACGCAAAACATTTCTAAATGAGAGATAGGGGCAAATGTGTCAAATTAACATATTTCAAACATTTAAGATGTGTGTTAACAAATAAATTTTTTAAGATTCAGTACTTAATTTTTAGACTTCAGTTATAATTATCAAACAAGTTTTTTTTAACTGTAAATTTCAAATTTAGGCTTTAGATTTTAGATTCAGGCTTTAGATTTTAGATTCGTTCTTTAAACTTCAGGTTTAACAAACGGGGCCTTAACATGTAATTGATATTAACTAAAATGAGATAAACAACTAAGCAGGCCGTTAATGAATTTATTCATTTTTTTAACGATCAGGACTTCACAAGCTGAAGATGTGATCATGTGGCATCCAAACGATCTATGCTTGTGAGCTACATGGATGCACACATGGCATACATAGACAAGATTGATTGGAACCGTTTGTTCGATTGATCCAATAGCAGATGGGCCATAGACCTAAAAATCTACAGTTGGGATGATCCTAAAACTTTCCTCCTTAGTGCACGTAACGTCAAAGGAAAAGAGAGAACAATTGGGGGAATTTAGGTAGGGAGGAGAGGTTCATTGTCAATCACTATCAGAAATTCATCTTTATGGAATTATACAAACTCTACATTTAATGGTTAGGGAAATAAATGGTGTATTGATCATATTGCAATTGGTCTAATCATTAATTCATACCATAAATCATGTGGGTCTCACCTTTGATTGAAATTCCTTTAAAAAGAAAAAATCACTTTATTACAATGATCCTAACCGTCTCTTATTTCCCACCTTAGATTGCATATCCCTCTTCAGAAGGGATAGCCGCTAGTGGAAATCTACAAATTTTAGTGTTTTTATTTTTATTTACCGTAGCTAGTTAATTCGGAAGTACAAAGCATAATGAAAATTTCAGAGGTTCGGTTCTCTCTCTCTCAGTGATGGTTTCAAGTTCAATTGGTAAGATTTCACAAAGAACTCTCTACGCAAAAATAAACTCTTATCTACTCATCAAGTGAGCCATAAAAATATAAGTGTGGTCCACTTCAGGAGAAGATAAGGCTGATTTTTTTTTAAAATTAATTTATTAATTTTTTATTTTTTTTTGCATAAAGAGTTCCTAATGGTGGAGCCAATCTATTGAAAAGATTAGATAAATGCATTTAATAAGTAAGAAGTTATCTATTAGGTGGAACATAGCTTGTGGTCCAACTAGTTGCACTTGAGACTATTAAAGATGTGTGTCTATATATGTATAGAGAGAGAGAGATGTTCACACACTACTACTTAGGCGTGAGTTTTGGTCTAACTAGCTGGGCATTTAATGAAAAAATTTCCCCGGTATATAATGCATACACCTATATTGAGGGATTTTAGAATACATGTCATAGATATGTAAAGGGACATATTTGTTAAGATCTAAGCCATTCATCAGTTAGGATCCACTAAGGAGAACTTATATAAAGACAAAAGATCTATTCACCTTTCAATGAGGCCACGCCAATGTAAGTAGTTCGGAGGGTGAACTTTTCTTCATCAACTATTTCCAGTTGTGTGGTCCACCTGAAGCATGGATGGGCCTGAAATTTGAGCCCTAGGTGTAAAGTGAGGTTACCCATCAAATGTTCGGGATAGATTTAAAATTAACACCATAGTCGGTCTACCCGAAGGGGCCACTCTTTTTCAAAGCTACGTTTAAATCACTTGTGGATCGACATTAAGAGGATTAATTACCAAAACAATGCTATCATTATGAATATTAATTACAACCTTAAATTACGCCAAATGGTAATATTTCGGGAACATGTACCACATGCACTCCCACCTCAGATTTTTTACGGGCCCACTCCTAAATGTATGTAAGATCCACTCCGGCCATTAAACATGTAATCTAGTGCTAGGCTCGGAACAATGAAATTAGGCTAATCAGTAGTTCAGATGGGTCACACCAATAGGAACAATTAGGAGAGAGACATTTGTTCTTGATTTTTTTTTTCAGGGCCATCGTAAAGAAACTATGAATTCTGTTCCAGCTATTAGATATCACACCAAAATTAAGCCTAAGTCCCAAAAATGAAGTCCATATATGATTCATGTGAGTCACATTGATGGAAATAGTTTAGAGGGTGAACCTTTCCATATACACTGTTTCTAATCAAGTGATTCACCTGAACTAAGGATGTGAATGAAATATGAGAAATTGATCTAACATGGGGTGACATACCTAATGGACGGGGTTGATTTTACATTAACGCAATGAAGGGCCCACTTAAACTGTGGGCCCTTTTCCATGCCAAAATGTAATCAGTCTACCATGGAAGCATTTTACTTACATTAATTAAGAGAGTTTTTTTCATTAAATGTAGAATAGACTACACACTTATTATAGATTTGGACCATCCAACTAAAAATCAGATCGGTACATTAGATAAATTACATTATCAACTTGTTAGGGCCAAAATAAAAATAAAAATGATGATCTTATGGTCAAACATGTCAAATACTTACGAAAATAATGGGTTGTGAATAAAATAGTCCAATGATCTAGATTTAACATGCACACTTGTACTTTTCTTAAAAGCGTAGTTTCTTAGTTTTTAGCATATAAGTTCTCCTTAGTGGATTCTAACTGATGAATGGCTTAGATCTTAACACATATGTCACTTTATGTAACTATGACATGCGTTTTAGAATCCTTCAATATAGGTGCATGCATTGTGTAAAAGGGAGAATTTTTTCATTAAATGCCCAACTAGTTGTACCAAAACTTACGATCCAACTAGTTGTGTGTGAGCATTTCTCTCTCTCTCACATACACATATATAATATGAGCATGAGATCTTTTTGGGAACTTATTTCGCACGACAATAGCATAAAATCTGAACTGTCCATGGGATGTGGCACCCCATGAAACCTCCCAGGCCCAACTTTCACCTGATCCAAAACTTTGATGGCCCATAACCAAATGAAATAATTTCCTTCCTTAATTTCTCCTCTCTTTGCTATGACCCTCCAAAGTTTTGGATCAGGGTGAAAGTTGGGTCTTAGAGTTTTATGAGGTGCCACATCACCTCGCTTATTCCGATTTTATACTTAGGACACGTGTGCAAAGGTGCGCACGAGTGCGCATGTAAAAAGGTGTATAGGTGATCGTGACTCTCTCTCTCTCTCTCTCTCTCTCTCTCTCTCTCTCTCTCTCTCCCTCTCCCCCCCCCCCTCCCCACACACACACACATGGTGTACAATAACTTGTAGTCTAACTTGTCCGACTTGAAACCCCTCTCTCTCTCTCTCTCTCTCTCTCTACACACAGATATATACGTGTGCACTTACACATATATTGCACTTGTGCTTTTTTCACTTGGAATTCTCTCTCTCTCTCTCACACACACACACACACCCCTCTCTCCATTCCTTTCCCTTTTAGGCTTGCTATACCCATCAGTAATTCTGAAAATTTGAGTCTATTTCTATAAAATAAAAGATGAGTTCAACTAAAATCTTCTAATAAAATTGCAAGTAAATTTATGTGATTTTTTGTAAATATTGTGATATTAACATGATAATATCATTTTGTTGATATTTCACAATAATATCACTAGATTTTATCATTGTTCTTGTCACAATTGCATTGGGATACCCTTCACGGCATTTGAACACTTGTGTAGTTTCACGTGCATCAACCCTGAGTGGAGATTGGGATTGTAACAAATTTGAATGCCTCAATTCCAAATGGCCTAGTGACACTTAGATTCTAGAATAAACTAGAAATGGGGTGTCTACACCTACGTGATGTAAGGTCCAAATTGATGATCCCATGTGATCAATATTTATCTTCCATATACTAAGTCATTGTTCCGATCGTTAGCATTAAGTGATCAAAGTAATTTTTTATAGGGATGTGTAGTCAAAGGTGGGCCCTGCATGATATGGATAAAATGTTTTATATTATAGTAAGCGTCGATGGTCCCTATCCTAGCTTTTAATTGGATGGTTAAGGCTCGTTTGGGAGCTTGGATTAGGAATGAATTGGAATTCAAACCATAATTACCATGAAATCGATGTGCATTATTTCTCAATAAAAATTTTGACGTTATCCGCGGGGTGGATCATAGCTTGTTGTCTGACTGGAAAATTGCAAGTAAAATTAAGTGAAATTTTGTAATATCTATTATATATATGAGAAGGTTTCAAGTCTAATAGGTTGGATTGCAAGTTACAATTGACTAAGTGGATGACTTTTGACCTATCAAGTGCATGCAACATTCAACTCTATTAGTTAGATTGGCCCCACCATGAGTTTTGCAAAAATAATTCATATCCACCTATCAGGTAGGCCACACTTAATTTTCTATTTATTAACGGCTACACTTTGTTTTTTTATTAAGGCATCGCCCATTGAATGTGTATAGATTTTTCACTAGGTGATCTTATTATGGGCTCTCTCTCTCTCTCTTTCTATGTACACAAGGACATATGTGTGCATATACACATATGGAACCAACACCTTTTCCCCTCCGAAATCTCTCTATCTCTTTCCATTCCTTTCCCTATTGCATGTGCCATACCCAATAGTAATTATAAAAATTTGGGTATATTTTTATATAATAAAAGACAAGTTCAACTAAAATCCCGCAATAAAATTGCCATTAAAATCAGGTGAAATTTTGTACACATTGTAATATTAACATGATAATATCATTTTGA
Source organism: Magnolia kwangsiensis (assembly GCA_037074715.1). Classification (NCBI taxonomy): domain Eukaryota; kingdom Viridiplantae; phylum Streptophyta; class Magnoliopsida; order Magnoliales; family Magnoliaceae; genus Magnolia; species Magnolia kwangsiensis. The sequence goes on along the minus strand of CM073574.1, from coordinate 153,822,543 downwards.
ATGTCGTGAGATTTTTTAAATACGGTCATACTTGTCATAATTACATTGAGATATGCCTCCCGCATTTGAACACTCATGTATTCTTATATGCAACAACAATACATGTAAGTAGAGAATTTGATGGTCAAAAATCCAAATGGCCCATTGATACCTAGATTCTAGAATAAGCTAGAAATGGGGTGTCTGCATCTATGTGATATAAGGTCCAACTTGATGATCCTTAATGATCAATATTTGTCTTTTATTTACCAAGTCATTGTTCCGGTCAATAGCATTATATGATTAAAGTAATTTTTAATAGGGATGGGCGATCAAAGGTGGGTCCTGCATGATATTCATCAAACATTTTGTTTAAAGTGTTAGTGGTGCCTTTCTTAGCCTTTAATCAGATGGTCAAGGCTTGTTTGAGAGCTTGGATTTGAAATGAATTGGAATCTAAATTACAATTATTATGAAATTTATGTGAATTGGAATCCTCACTTGTATTTAATAACTTATAATTAGAATGCATTGGAATTTAAAATTGTCTTGGATGCTTGTAATTGAAATGCATAAAATTCTTTAATATATTCACAAGAACATAAGACCATAACTGTGACTCTCTGATTCCAAAGTTAGAACTGGCGCTCTGGGTCTAATAAAATTAGAGTTTTTGTGCATACTTTCTACCGTGTGTAGGGTTTTTGTGCATACCTTCTACTGTGTGTAGGGTTCGTATTTATAGTCCCTTGTTGCTAGTTACGTATATGACAATGAATCTTTCATAGTCGCGTATCATACACAGAATTGTCGTCGGAATCCAAGGCATTATCCTTGGCATGATTCTCAGTGAAGATCTCAGAAAATTAATCTTCCTCACGTAGAAAGTAGTTCTCCTGGTGGTTGGCTTCCGAGGATGGCATGGTCGATTGTCGTTGCCGACCTCTAAGTTGGTTTGGCCGATATCTACAGACCAAGCCAAATTGTTGATTATAGTTGAGGTCTATCCTCGAGGCCGAATCGATACTTATAGTGTTCGTTGGTCGTGATAATGAGATGTTAGTTAGAGTCAAGGCCACTATTGTGGTTGGTGCTAGAGCTGATCGTGGAGGTTGTGCTCCGCTATCTAGACCGAACTCTTACTCGACCTCTATTTCCAAGCTACTTGCCTTGTGTTTTCTCTCCCATTCTGGTTGCCTGGTCAGTCTAATTTTACCCATAACATATACTTTGACAAAAAATAAGAAAATTTCAAGTGTGAAACACAAACATTAGAATTATAGACGAGTAACTCGTTAACATTTTTTTTAACCATCCATTTAGACGACCAATGTTTGGACAGTTCAAATAATTCTATTAGTGTGAATCAATTAATTTTATTGGTGTGATTTTAGCGATGTAGTCGATAATTAGGTTGTTTTAAGGTATCATCAGCTTGTCACATTTATGGCAACTTAGTAGCTTAGCAAGAGCTTTGTTACCCACGACTCTCGCCTTTAGAAAGGAGCCAAGAAATGCATTTTACACCAATTACATTGAATTCACACCAAAACAAGAAGATTTCAAAACACATTAAAAAATAGTTCTTCATTTACTACCCATTTCATTACATGATACCAAACGCACAAAAAAAAAAGAATTTTCACCAAATTACCTATGAATACACCCAAATACAAAGTGCCAAACAACACCTTAGGACCATCAGTTAGTGATTTCTTGGAAGAGCGGCAATAAAAAATGAGCTGACATGATGGTTTCTCTAGTATAATAAATATAGAATGCTTATTTGCTATAAACTGATCAAACGGTCAAGAGAAAAGATTGTACTGATTTTTAGAGGGATGGTTGGTCAGTTAATCAAAGTGCCCACATCATGGAAAGTCCAAATCAATGATTAGAACTTCTTCTTCTTCTTTTTTCAAATTTTCAAATTTTTATTTTTATTTTTTACGGGAAGGACGCACCTCTAGTGTACCAGTTATCGTGCCCATGGTAAATGTTGGGTAGCCAAGTGCGGAGCGGATAACTGCTAAAAGCATCTAAGTAGTAAGCTCACCCCAAGATGAGTGCTCTCCTATTCTGACTTCCCCAGAGCCTCCGGTAGCAATGTGGACTATCATTTTCATAGCCATTAATCACCTAGTTAGGATCATCTGATCAAAGTGATATTTAAAGTGTATGGGCAATCAAAGGTAGGGCCCACATGACAAATGGTCCATATCAATGATCAAATATTCTGTATTGTAACAAATTTACACTGTCACACCCTTTATATCATCCATCACCTTATGAAGCATGCCATGTCTGTGCTTCCCATCTGGTTGCAACCAATTGGTAGATCTTATGTCCAAAAAATCAGGTCATCTTGCTTCTCAAGTCGGCCACATGTACAAGTGATGGTCAAAGAAAATTATCTGGCGTTTCGTTTTTTTTTAAAAAATGTTGTGCCCCACTTAAGGTGTGAAATGATATAATTTTTAATCCAGAAGATCTAAACAATATAACCCAGTCTAACTGAAGTCATTCCCTTGATAGAGTGGAACAACACAAAGTTCATGTTGCCGAACTCCCAATTAATTCAGATAAGGCTTAGATGACGATGACGATGATGATCTAAAGAGTATAATCCACACTATGGATAGCTTGGATCTCACACACATGTTTCATACTAGGATGAATATCCACATGTAGAAGGGCATGGTCCCACATGCATGTCGAATTAGAAAACCTTTGTTTTCAAATGACAGAGAGAAACGTACTTTTATTGGGCTACTGTTAAAGTTGCGCTCAAACACAACCGTCCCGCTAAGGTTTATTTGGATAACCTATTCAACATGTGGGGTTTATCTAGATTGATGGTGGCACATGTAGCACTTATTCATCTCACTTAATCACCATCAGAGTTGTGTTCATATAAGCTTATTTTATATCCATCGGTCTCACTAAGGCCGATTTGGATAGGATATTCTAATGTCTTTACCGGTAATGTTGGGGCTTTTTCACACTGGGCTTGATGGGGTCGCATGTGGGATGCAGGGGAGGGAGGTCTCGTGTTGGAGACTCCTCACTGGAGGCGATTAATAGGCATTTCACACCATGCTCAAGTGGGATAGCCTATGGGATGCGGGTACACATTCGGGGTAGGCAGCTCATGTGAGGCAGTACCCATATAATTTGGGGCCCACGAGGGAGGTTCGGCCGAGGTCTTAGCTCATGAGATGTGGGGACCGAGCTATGAGATAAATGAATTAATTCGTTATGCTCTAACAGTTCGAGCTTTTAAAGCAAGTGGTTAATTGTCCTGCGTCAACCTGTCTCACTAAGGCTTATTTGGATAGGCTTTTGTAATGTCGTTACCGGTCTCACTAAGGCCTATTTTGATAGGCTATTGTAATGTCGTTACCAGTCTAGAGCCTATTTGGATAGGCTATTCTGATATCTTTATTATCGTTAACATACAAGTTTGTTAGTTTGATAATCACACATGTGCAACACTTGAAGGTATAATTTTAAATATTCAGTGACTCGACTCAAAACTCAGTGAGTCAACTTGACGCTTGAGACATGGAGTGAGTATCTTGAAAGCTCATTGACATGAGCTTGGCCGGCTCATTCTCAATAGTATGTTTTTTTTGTTAGGAAAGAAAATTTAAACTACACTAAGTTTTTAATAATTATTTTATCTATTTTCAAAAATTTCTAAACTTTCTCATCAAATAAAAGCTTCTTCATGATTTATATGGACGACAAGGATAAGCTTAAATTAACTTTCAAGTCAGATTAACTTGTACAAGATGACACCCCATCATTACTTTTAAGGCCGTTTTCAAAGGAAGAATCAACCAGAGGATAATTAATTTTCTTTTGATTTGACATTTTTACCATTGGTTGGTAAACAAAAATGTAAATTCTGCAAAATAATTATTAGACTTACTTAAATTGATATAAGATATAAGGTAATAATTGTAATTTAAATTTGAAATATTTACATATGAAATAACGACACTTCATTTTTAATATGCGGAAGCACAATGCTATAAAAGGCAGTTATGACACATCCATCTGCACACTGAGAATTCTTGTTTCCTAATAGGCCTTCCATGCTTGGAAAAACAGTGGATGGCCTTGATATTCAAATATAACTAGTTAGGTGACCAAAATGGCTCAAGAAGGATATTATACAAATAAGCCTGTTTGGTTTTCTAGTTTCCTATGAAATGCAAAGTAAATGAACAATCTTTATTATCTTCAGGTGTTTGTTTAAACCAGAATTATGACTCTTAGATAAAGAGTCAAACATACTTGTAAAGAAAGTAAGTAGAGTAAATTATAATTATTATATTTTTGTGCTATAAAATTATAATTTTTACAGTGTTTTATGGGTGAAACAAATACTGCATCAAAATTATCATTGTTGTCAAATGTAAATGATGTTGCCACACAATTACGAAAGTAAATAATCAGTGTAATTGGAAAACCAAACAAGTAAAAGAATTGGAATATGGTAGACCACTCTCTTCATTGTAATGGCAGCAGTTCAATGCATGAATTGTTACTTTACATGCATTAGCGGTCTTCAAAACATGGGTAGAAAATGCGATTAGCTAATGGTCCATATTAAGTGCTGATTGTTTTGAAAGGTAACATTATGGAGATTGAATGAACCCTGGATCACCCACACACTAAAATATCTCCACCAACTCATTACAGGGTATTTCGATCTTAAGTTACTCTAGATAAGCTATTTATTTCATGAGCAAGTTATCTTGGTTTCTGCTTGTTCAACATGATTATGTTTGATAAGCAATGTATTTATCAATCAAAAAGTAGAAAAGCATATTTGGTTTCCAACATCATAAGCAATTATCTCTCAAGTCTGTTTGGTCCCTCACATGTACCGACGATAATTCAGGCCCACCTTTGATGTGGACCATTCATTGTGTGGGCCCCACATTTGATGTAGGCCATCATGCGGGGCCCACTTTCAATGTGGGTTGGCTATCATGCAAGGCTCACCTTGGATGTGGGCCATTTATTGTGAGGGATTGACCTTTGATGCAGACCGTCCATCATATGGGGCCACTTCAATATGGGCCATCCATCATGTGGGGCCATCTTCAATTCCACTGCCCATCATGTGGGACCTCTGATGTGAATTGTCCATCATGTATGCCCTACCTTTGAAGTGGGTTGTTCATCATACCTTCCCTTTGGATGTGGGCTATTTATCATTATGGGCTGACCTTTAATGTGGACCATCCATTATGTGGGCCCACATTAATAAGGGTTCATCCATCATGTTGGGCCCACCTTTAATGTGGACCATCCATCATGTGAGCCCCACCTTCCACACAGACAGTCCATCATGTGGGGACTCCTTTGAAGTAGACAGTGAGAGAGGAGAGAATTAGAAAAGTAATAAGTTAAAATGCTTTAAAAATTAAAAAACTACTTATTGAGATAGGTAGCTTTTATCATCTAAGTTTTACAATAATACTTACCTAACTAACTTGAGTAAAAAAAATAATTTATTCGGTGGTATCCAAACAGGCCCAACATATTAAGTACTGAATAATGAAAGAAAATGATGAATAAGAATATATGATGCCTGATTTTCATTTCGTAATGAAGGGCTATCCATGATGGGCCCCAATGGGAGGACAGTGTCTGAACTGGCACATGACTCTGCCACATGACAATGGAGAGATGGCACTCCTCATTTCAATCCTTCTGGCTCTACTGTATCAAAGGCACATTTTCTTTTAAACTGATCCAAACCATTGATTATTTTTCATATTGACCATCCATTAGATATATCACAATCTAAGGGCCTGTTTGGACGCAACTTCCATAAAATGGTACTTTTCCAGAACCCAACAAAATTTTGGGTGGTTTGGATGTGTCATTTAGGTTTGCAGCGTAATACATAAACAAGAGGAGCTGTAGACTCTATTGTAGCTCTCCATCACTCCTCACATGTGCTACTCATGTATGATCATCTCAACCATTCAAATTGTGGGGTACATTATTGACGGACCATCTTGACCATTCAATTGATGGCTATGATAGTTAATAGTAAATTAATTAATGGTCCAAATTCGGAAAAAAAAAATCAGATGGTTTCCATCATCTGTCAGTGTACCTTTTTGGGATATATTCCATACAAAATTGGTTTATTGATTTTGAGGGGACGGTCTAGATTGCCCCAAAAAATTACAGAATTTGTACATTGGATAGTCACTATACCATTTTTATGTGAGTTTGTAGAAGACTCTTGGGGTTTCTCAATTTGTTCTAGTGGACCACTGTCAGCAATCAAACCGTTGATATGGAAGGCCGGACCATGGATTGCTCAGACATGCAAAATCATCTTGTCCACAGCTCAGGGCTATCAATGGGCCAAGCCCAACAAGAAATTCAAAATTTTGAATAGGCCCGGCCTGATCTGCTCAAAATCTATGCCATTGGTAGGCCTAGTGGGCCCCACTCCTCGGCCCAAGCCGAATCTCACTACTGCAATTCATTAGCTAGGGCACACTACAAGCATATATACCTTGTCCTAAAGCAAAACTTGTATGGTCGATCCACTCATTAAATAGTCCACAGAAAAATGGACCATCTGTCCATACTCTGCATTTGATCGTGGCCTAACTGACTTGTAGATTGGCTTTATTTTTTTATTGACTCATTTTAACGGTGGATCTAGCATGATGAATGGTTTGGATCTAAGTAGTTTCCCTGTAAACCCCAGAGAGTAGCATTCCCCTTACAAATGCCTCCTAACCTTGCCTTGAGAAATACAGGGTAGCACATGTACACACCACCAAATATGCTAAGCATGGCACAGGAGGCAAGATTTGGACCATCGATCAGGTTGGGTCTGATGTCCAAATAGACGGCCACAAATTTCAGGTCGATCCACTGACTGGATGGTCCACATCATGTAAAATGAATGGATGGAATGACATGACATAGTCAAGATCCTGTTTCTGGGATATGTGGAATCCATCCATTTCTTCTTCTTCTTCTTATTATTTTTTCTGAAAAAAAAAAAAACTAACCAGAGCATTCCTTACCATTCACAAGAGGGCATGATGTGGCTGGTGCAAATCTTTACCGTCGATCGTGTGGACCCATCGTAAAAGCCGTCCAAAATCGAGGCTCTTCATGTGGCGTCTGAAAATAAATAAACATGTTAGAATGCAGAGTCTCTGATATACCCGAGTTGCAATATATTTGAGTGTGAGAGTGCATTATATCTTTCCGGATAACGATACATCTTTAGATTTCGTTTGCATTTCTTGCAAGCTTATCAGTTGTAACAAATGGACCATGAAGAACTAGTAGAACTAGTAGAGTAAGAGAGATATGAAGAAAATCTTTTCTTCCTTTATGCATCTTTCACAATGTGGTATTTTGAGTTTAACACTTTGAACACTTGAGGTAAGCCTATACATGATGAAGGGCTCCTGCAAGGTTCATTCGCCACCCTCTCTAGTGTCCTCACCACAATGTTCATGTTTGGCCTCTCTATTTTGTTGGAAATACATACGCCAAACATATAACGTCTTGGATTTTCATTATTTTTAATTTATAAAAAAATTAATGAAATTTTTTGACATATCTAGCCTACATTGCCATTGACTGACCCTTAACAATTGAGGTAAGCCTATACATGGGTTGTACTAGTAAAGAACTGCCCAAATCCGATTAATCAACTGTAGGAAGCCAACGAATCTGTCCGATCACTCAAACATAGGGGTGTACACGAACCGAGATAGCTCGGTTAGCTCGCTCGACTCAACTTGAAAAAGCTCGATTTGACATGGTTTGAAGCTGAGTTCGAGCCGAGTTGAGTTGATTTTTTTAGCTCGAAAATGAGTTCGAGCCGAGTTCGAGCAGGCCCCAGCTCAACTCGACTCAGATCGAATCCAGTTCGAATCGAACTCGGATCGAACCAATTCGGTGACTCAATTACTTTGCCATTGATGTTGCTCACCAAGTGTTTGATAAAATGACTCGACGAAGTGTGGCTAGTGGCAAGGTATGTACATGAAACAAATACCTTTTTTTTTTTCTAGGTTTTTCTTAGTTTTTATGTTGCTTAGAAGGTGCTTGATAATATACTTGTAAAATTATTGCTTTTGTTTCACATATAGGGATTTTGAAGGTGCAGTCCGGGTGTTTGTGGAAATGCTGCAATGACAAACTCGGCTCGAACTCAACTTGAACTGGCCTAAGTTGCTGACCGAATCAAGCCGAGTTGGTCGGTCAGGCTCGAGGACCGAGTCGAGTTCGAGCTGAGGTCAACTAGCGGCCGAGCCGAGTCTAGCCGAGGCCAACTCGACTCGGTTCGACTCGATGTACACCCCTACTCAAACATTGGTCTTAGCCTCGTGATTTATTCATATAGAGCTCAACTCTAGCCGACCTATCAATGACTAATCAAGAGAACCATGACTAAATAAAGATCTACTTAAAGCCAAGACAACCAAGAGTCAGATCTTAATTAATAAACCAAATGACCCAGTATCCTTTTAGCCTAAGAACCGATGATTTATGTTGATTATGATTGAATTGTCATTTACACTAGTTGTGAATAGGCCACAAGGTAAACTTAGCTAATCCAAACCCTAATCATGGTGTATAAGAAATTTCGCTACCCAATTCATTTCAGAAATGTCATAATTATCCAAACAGGCTTTAAACCACTCGTTAGTGGGCCACTAAACTCGAGGTTATAGAAATATGTTCATCTTAGTGGGTTTGATGTCCATCAAGAGACATCGAGTCGAGGTCGTGTCTCAAATTTATCAACTTGGACCCGCAAGCCAAGTGCATGAGGCGTGTGAATGCCTTAAGTGAAAACCTAAAATTTAAGTGAAACTAACTCATTGCTCTTTCGTGAAGTTGTAACTTTTGGACCATCGGTTCATGGCAAAATTCAGAGTACCGATTAAAGATATTTCTCCACATATATCCAATAGCCATAACCCCGATTGATCATCAATAACCGTTAATCTAAGTTAGGGCCTTCCTGGTCGATCGGTATGCCCAATCATCGTGTATTTGTATCCAAATAAAGGTCACATTGTTAGAAACATATTTCATGGCTTAGATCGACTCATATGCCTTCCATTGGGTCCCATTAGTGGGAAACAATCCCCTCAATGGTCAACATAGTGAATAAAGGGCCATTGGGGCCTTTTGCACCACTTCTAGTACTATATAAGGCCCTTATTTGGGCACCCCCTCCTTCCATACGAATTTTAACAAGAGAAAAAGGGAGAAAGGGAGAAGAGAAAGAAGAGAAAAGAGGAGAGATAGAGAGAGAGAGAGAGAGAGAGAGAGAGCTTGGAAGTATAAGGATTTGTGTACCTTCACCCTCACATCCCCCTTTATAGCCACCTTGCTACCCGCGGATCCTTTGTAGAGTTCTCTCGGTGACAATTAGAGGTAAGAAATAGAATCTAGTATTTTGGGTTAAGTTTTCTAGTCCTTACAATTGTTTGTATGATTGTTTAGGCTTTGATGGATTTTTCCTATATCTAATCCTAGGAGCGATTTGAGTCGGGTGAATCATTACAAAGGTACGGGCCATTATGCCTAGGTTTCTATTTATCGACCCTTTAGGGTCTCAATTAATGATGTCTTGTTGTGAATGGTTTGGTGATTGCTAATATATCCGTATTTCCAATTTGATTACAACATGTGTTATTAGTTGTTTATGGATGCTCATATATTTAATGAAGTGCCTAAGTGATTGAATGCGTTGTTCTATTGATGCTCACATGTTTGATGAAATGCCTAAATGAACGTATTTCTCTATTGATGCTCATTTCTCTATTGATGCTCATATGTTTGATGAAATGCCCAAGTGGATGTGTCGTTGAATCCATGATTCATATGAAATCTCATAATGACTACGTAACGAATTGCTAAGTCTGTAACAATGTTTAAGATTATTTACAACGTTGAGACAGTCGGCTAATCGCTCGAACTAAAGGGTGGCCCGAGTTAGGTCGGCCACCCTAGGCTTGTTCGATCGATCCGGTCGAGCACGGACGACCGATAGTACCTAGACTATACGGGATGCTCGCACCCAATGCCCCAGAGTTCTCCAAGTCAATCGAATTAGACTAATAGTCAACTAACCATGTGTGTTCACAATGTATGACAACACCGAATAAAATTTAGGATATCATGTTTCCATTAAATGAGTGTACTTTTAACCATTAGTGGTACGATCCACAAGACTCATAGGCCGGGAATGGTGGTTTGGGACACCCTGTCCGAGCTATCGGCCTCCGCTGGGGTGATGAGCCTCCCCGTAGTGACCAATGATCAATCAAGAAGGCTATGAGCCTGATGCATTCACTCCAAATGTGGCTGAGTGACGACTCTTATATCATTTGTGGGCGCCCTCCACCCGTCGATGGGCTGCCTAACCCTGTGCATCCGGACTGTGTCATCTGGGTCCTTGATGTGGGATCGGTCGGGCCAGTGTTAGACTCACATTGATTGGAGAGTTGTTGTTTATGTGATAAACCTAAATACGGATCAAGGGACACAAATAAGGAGCTTCTTTGGTTATCCCAATCCTAGTGATTCAGTTGAGACCACGATAAAATGAGGGTACCCTAGCTTCCTCAATATGCTGAATGAATGAAACTTAATAATTACTTGGCTAACATATGCATCAATCTCATTGCATTAGATAAGATGTGACGATTTGGCGTTGGAATAGCGTGATGACGGAGTGTTGCCTTTTACTAAATAGGCGTTGAAGTCGCTTGCGAGAGAGTGTTGGATTGTGAAGTGCATGCATCATTTCATAATCTCCCTCATGCATTTAACAAGAGTATTTAGGAAGTGCTTGATTTCTTATTTTATCATTTTAATTGCGCTAATTAGGTTGCTAATATGTGTAACTTAGAACTACTGGAACTACTGAGTTAGTTACTCACTCCCACTTGGGATAATGTTTTAAAATACCAACCAGACATTGTTGTTGATGTAGGTTCTATTGAGGCATCTGGTGGGTAGACTTTGGTCGATTTGCACTTTTGCCGTGATGCCTTGGAAGCGTCGTGTGAAGTCGGAGAACCTTGCTTTTATTTTAGTTCTGTATTTTATGTGTAAATTTTGTCGCATGTTCGTTGTAGCTTGTATAATTCCCATTTTGGGCGATCACCACTATTGGAATTGTATTGTTTATTGTTAGTGTTATATTTTTAATTTTTGTTATCTCTACCTCGCTTTGGATCTGCTAAATTGAATTACACTATCTGATTGCCAGTATGTGAAATAAATGTGAATTTGAACAAGGTTACATGCTCGTTTTCATTTGGTTAACACCTAGAAACTTGAGATCGGAGTCTATGTATTTGGATGCTGATTTTCGAGGTGTTACAAAACAACATGGTGATTTTTGTATGCTGATTTAGGTGGAAACTGTTGGGGGGAATGCGCATAAACAATCCTGAGTTATAATTAAAGAATAAGAGATCAATCAAACCAAGTACAAATAGAACACAAGGTTTTACAATTAAAAAAAAAAACCTTGTGGGAAAAAAACCACGGTACAAAGTAACAGCAAATCCACTATAAAATCAATGTTTATAAGCGATGAAGAGCTTGTCGATCAAGAATACACTCCGAATATCACAAAAAACCTTAGCTTTGAACTCTCTTTACTCCCCAACAGTCATAGAGATGTTTTTGTCACCCTAATCCCTGATTACAAACCCTTTGATATGTTAAAAAGCTGAAATCGAAAATGAAATCTGCAATTCTGCAAAATTGTGCAAGTCAGTCGATGGGAACTTCGACTATATCGAGCGTCATCGGCACCTGTCGGTAGGATAAAAGCCACCTTCGATCATATCGATTTGGACCTAAAAACTGGCCAGCGAATAAAGACAAAAAATCAGGATTTTCTCGATGGGATCAAGTGGTCTGTTGATCCCGTCGACAAACCTGGTTACAGACAAATTTAAGAATCAAACAACAATATTCATCATGTCTTCAATCTTCACAAATCATAGCTCCAAGTTACATCTCTAATTGCCTATATCATATCTACACCATCGTTATCACTTATTGTGCACATTTTGCCTTAGAAGCCTAGAGAAGTTGTATGGAAGTTGAACTTCTCTGCAGGAACTACCTTCGTAAGCATGTCCACCGAATTCACGCTTGTGTGGATCTTCTCAAGAGTCACCCCACCTTCTTCAAGCACCTGTCGTATAAAATGATGATGAACATCAATATGTTTAGTATGATGGTAAACCAAGTTCTTCGCCAAATTGATCGTGCTTTTGCTATCACAATTTACTAGCACGACTTCCTGTTAAAGCCCAAGATGATTTATTGTCCATCTCAACTAAATACTTTCTTCGAACACTTCCATCACTGCCATATACTCAGCTTTAGTTGTGGAAAAAACCGCCACAGACTGAAGTTTCGACATCCAACTGATCGCACCACCTGCTAGCACAAACAAGTAGCTGGAAGTCGATTTCCTGTTATCCACATTTCCTGTGCAATCAACATCCACATATCCTATCAACTTGTCCCCTAACTTTTCAAACGTCAAGACATAGTCTATTGTACATTGAATATACCGAAGTAACCATTTCACTGCCTCCCAGTGTTGCTTGTTGGGATTAGCCATGTATCTGCTCACAACACCCATTGTATGTGAAATATTAGGTCTCGTAGACACCATGGCATATATCAAATTGTCAACAATGCTCGAATAGATAACATAAGACATCACTTTCTTTTCTTCATTTGTAATAGGACATTTTTTATAAAAAAACGTAAATTGGGAAGCATAGGGTGTGCTAATTGGTTTCTCTTTGTCAATTCCGAACTTTATCAATACATTCTTAAGGTATTTAACCTGTGGTAATTATAAGTTGCTCCTCTGTCTATCTTTGTGAAAATTTATGCCGAGAATCTTCTTTGCAGTCCCCAAATCTTTCATTTTAAATGTCCCTAATAACTGAGTCTTCAATGTATCGATCTCAGACATGCTATGGCTGATGATAAGCATGTCATCTACGTACAATACCGATACAATAAACTATCCACAATCCAATGTCCTGTAACAGACACAAATTCATAACAAAGCTATACACATTATCCTTCAGTCCCATATCCTAAGAAAGAAAGAGAAAACCAATTCTTCATAAGGGGGGTGAAGAAAGGAAACACAACTTATACTTTGGCAGTTAAGGACAAAGGAAGATTTTAAACATGTATTGATGGAAGAGCCCCAAATGATAATGAAAAGGAAACCAACGAAGCTTAAATTTACTACAGATTGCGGGGAGACAACTGAAACGCTAGTTAGAAGAAGCTACACTTTTATTATTACATTCTTTATATGTTCCAACATTATTATTTGGCAGTTTCTATCTGAAGTTGTTGTTAACTAAAAAATTAGTATTTGCATACAACACAACATCATCACCACCTTCAACAGTAGCAGCAAATCACCATACATAACTTCAAATTAAAATAAACATCATATATAAATGCTCCAATGCAAGCATTTTCATTATCTTATCTACTTTTACCATCTTGTCGTGATGCAGGACAATTAACCACTTGCTCTAAAAGCTCAAACTAATAGAGTATGGTGAATTAATTTCTTTATCTCACAACCTAGACCCCAAATTCATGGGTTAGGTCCTTGGCCGAACCCTCCTCATGAGCCCCAAATCCATGGGTTCTGCCTCCTCACGGGCCCTAAATCCATGGGTTCCACCTCATACGGCCTCCAAATCCATGGGTTCTGCCTCCTCACGGGCCCTAAATCCATGGGTTCCACCTCAAACGGCCCTCAAATCCATGGGTTCTATGGGCCACCCACCCTGAGTGTGCCCTTGCATTCCACATGCCGCCTCACTTGAGCCCAGTGTGAAAATGCCCCTGCATTATGCTGCCATCCCTCGTTTGGCCATGGGGCACAAAAGACAGACCATGAGAGAGGGGTTGAGAGGGGACACCCACCCTTTTGATTCTTGTAGAAGGCTCACCATGTTGCATGTATGCCATCTAATCCATTGATACGAAACACTGCACAGATGATGCCACCCCTCAAGGATCAAGAAATTCTAAAACTTAGGTGGAGTCCAATGGAAATCAATGGTGGGCATCCCCTCCAAACCGTTCCCACTCATGTGGCCCACCTTTTTTTTTTCCCTTTCCACTGGATCATTTACCTGTATATATTTCTCATAAAAGAAACAAAAAGAGAAAAGCCTTAAGATGAAGTTCCCACATTCTTCAATACAAATTCACATTTAGTCATCTCAAATTTACAAGAAAGAGATGGTTAGTTGCATGCATGCCTCAGTTAGTTCAGGAAAGCTAGCATCTAGAAAATGAATTACCGATTCATTTGCATCCTTCATTCCTCACAATCAAATGGCTAAAATAACAAAAGACTTCTACAACAAAGGAAAGGCCTTTGGCTGCTCCAAGTTCCAGGAACTGTTGATTGCATTTCGTAACAAGTTCCCAAAAATGTGGACTTTCAAATTCAACTTAGAAAGGAGACATTTCAAGTTCCAGAAAAGTTAGGCTCCTTTGCCTTCTTCTAACCAGGGAGATCTTTTTAAGGGACTGGGTAAGTAAAGGTGGGACCCATGTGATGGTTCATATAAATTAATGATCATATCATATCTAGCAAAATCAAAGATGGATCGTCCACTTCCCAAGCCCATATATAAATGGATTGTTCATTTGATTGAAGTAATTTTCTGTGAGGGATGCACAATCAGAGGTGTGGGAGACACGTGGTGGATGAGGTAGCTCAATAATTAGACCATTTTTACTCCAAGCAATATGGATCACCCATTTCCCTGGCCATTTATTGGGTGGTTAGGATCATCCAACTGAAGAGGCAGTACTGCAAGTTGTGGTGGTATCAGGTAGATTTGGGATCAAAGTGATGTGTGTGTAAACAAAGAGAAAACGATGAAAGCTTTAAGGAAAAATGATTCTCCCTTGTTTTTCTATGTATTTGAGGGTTGAATATATAAATCTTTACAACAACTATACAAGATAAAATGATAAATACGAAATCTTCTATTTATACATTGTCTATCTATAGAATTATAAAAATGACTATACAAGGCATGCGGTCTATCTAACATCCCCCCTCAAACTAAAGCTAGTCATCGACAAGTAATAGTTTGTTAACTAGAAATGAGTGACGTGCAGAAGTGAGAGACTTCATGAGAATGTCTGCAATCTGATCATGGGATGCGACATGTGGTAGCGAAATGAGCCGAGTCTGAAACTTCTCGCAGATGAAGTGACAGTCATCTATGCTTTGTCCGTTCATGAAAAACCGGATTAGAGGTAATCTGAATAACACTCAGATTATCTACATGGAGTGGAGTAGGATCATGTAGATGAACGCCTAAGTCAGAAAGAAGTCCACCTAACCAAATAATCTCACTACAAGCAGCTGACATTACTTTATATTCGGCTTTTATGCTTGATTTGGAAACAATGACCTGCTTCTTACATTTTCAAGAGATGAAAGAAGTGCCGAGAAAAATATAGTAGCCAGTGGTAGATCTACGTATGAGAGTACAACCGGCCTAGTCAGCATCTAAATAAGCACGAAGGTCCAGAGGGGCCGTGGAGGAGAAGAACAGAGATCGATCCAGAGTTTCATGTAGGTACCGTAAGATGCGCAATATTGCAGTCATATGAAGAGCTCGAAGAGCAAAAATAAATTGGCTGACAACTTGGACCACATAGGCAATATCAGAGCGAGTCATTGTTAAGTAAACTACACTCCTAACCAAACGACGGTATAATGTGGGGTCTGCAAGGAGTTCACCATCGTCACGACCATATTGAACGTTAAGTTTTAAGGGAGTGAACTGTCTTCTAATCTGTTAATGAGGCCAAGGTAAGAAGATCCTTGGTATATTTACGCTGGTTGATCAGGATTCCACGTATACAACGTGAAAATTCAAGACGAAGAAAGTATGTCAGATGTCCCAGGTCCTTCATCTTGAAGGATGACTTCAGAACTTCCTTTAATACTAAGATGCCAGTATCATCGCTACCAGTTAGAAGTAGGTCGTCAACATATACGAGAACAATGACAATTCTATGCTCATTAGTGCACAAGAATAAGGATGGATTATGACCACTTTGAGTAAAGCCAGCTCCTATAATAATAGCATGAAATCGTTGAAACCATGCCCGAGGGGCTTGTTTGAGGCCGTATAGAGCTTTCTTCAGGCAATAAACCTTATTGGCAGAGATTAAAGATACAGGAGGAGGTTTTAAATATACTGTTTCTTAGAGGTCTCCATGAAGAAAAGCATTTTTCACGTCCATCTGAGTGAGTAATCAAGAGCAAACTGATGATACTACCAGAAGAGTGCAATAGTTTTTATTTTGGCCACAGGAGCGAATGTCTCATCATAATGAATGTCGTGTTCCTGTTTGTATCCCTGAGCGACAAGCCAA
The DNA here is from genome assembly GCA_037074715.1 of Magnolia kwangsiensis. Lineage (NCBI taxonomy): Eukaryota > Viridiplantae > Streptophyta > Magnoliopsida > Magnoliales > Magnoliaceae > Magnolia > Magnolia kwangsiensis. Next base: position 153,806,055 of record CM073574.1, on the reverse strand, counting down.
GCTTTGTATCTATCCAATGATCCATCGGACTTGAGCTTTAAAGAATAAATCCATTTACTGCCAATTAATTGTTGGTCAGTAGGCTGAGTAAAAATGTCCCACGTATGGTTATCATCCAATGCTGCATATTCTTCTGCCATAGCCTTCTTCCAACAATCATGACTGGCTACCTGATGGTATGAAGTAGGAATAAATACAATATCCAGGGTAGTATTCATAACAGACATAGAGTATATTAAGTGATCAGGCTATCGATGTACACAAGTGGAACGCCGCACTAAGATAGGATCTGGATCAGTAACGGATACAATAGAGAGAGTAGTAGGTGATGAATCTGAATGTGGTCGTCATGAATAAACCTGCAATGGACAAGGAGGTGTACTCGAGGCATTCGGAATGTCAGAAAAAATAGTAAGACCAGGAGAATCTGGTGTAGGTGAAGGAGGAACAGATAAATGGAAGGCAATATGCTCAAGAAAAATAACATGTCGTGATACTCGTACACGACGAGAGAACGAATCATAGCAACGAAAACCCTTTTGAGTTTCTCCAAATCCCAAGTACATACATTTAATTAATTTTGGAGAAAGTTTGTTACGTTCACGTGATATCAGATGAACATAGCATACATAACCAAAAATACGTAATGTGGAATATATAGGAAGTGAACTAGTGAGAACAAAGTAGGAAGATTTACTATTCAGGACTGGGGTTGGCAACCGATTAATCAAGTAGACCAAATGTATCATAGCTTTCACCCAGAAGGAATGAAGAACACTCATAGCTGTCATTTAGGTATTGGCGATTTCAACAATATGATGATTTTTTTGTTCAGCCACCCTATTATGTTATAGAGTATCAGAACAGGTGGTCTGATGAGTAATCCCATGACCCTGAAGATATGTACGAAAATTTGTGGAGAGATACTCTCCTCCTGAATCAGAGCAGAGAGTCTGAATTTTTACTCGAAATTGAGTGTCCACCATAGAATGAAATATTTTAAATTTTTTAAAAACCTGTAACTTGTGCAGAAAGTAAATCCAGGTGTAACGTATGAAATCATCAATGAATATAACATAATATCGTAGTCTAGAGAGAGACATAATTGGTGAAGGGCCCCAGACATCCGTATGCACTAGTTCAAACATAAATGAGGATTTTATAGTACTTAGAGGAAATGGAATACACTTACTTTTTAAAAGGCAACAGGAAGAACAAGAAAAATTCAAATTACTTTTATTAAGAGAAATATTTCCTAACATGTCAGAAGAAAAGAGCTGAACCAAATGATTAGAATGTGGATGACCCAGGCGAAAGTACCAGAGTTTTCACATTTTATTTGCTAAACAAATATCCGAGGAAGATGGAGAGAAGAAACAATAAGTTGGAGTAATGGATGGGTGAAAGTCTAGCACGTTCAAACAACCATGCCACCTACCCTTCCCAAGTACTCTCTCTGTTGCTAGATCTTATACAAAACAACAATTTGAAAAAAATATGATTAAATAGTTATTGAATGTAAGTTAACCAACAAAAAATAAATTTGAGGAGAGTTTAGGGACACGAAACACATCACAAAGGGTAAACTGACGATAGTCAGAAGGAGAGAAAGTTAATGAACAAACGGACTGAATGGGTAGTATAGTGTCATCCGCAGTAGAAATAGCCTGACTTCCAGTGTAGGGATGAATATCTCGAAGATGTGAAACATCACCAGTCATATGATTGGAAGCACTTGAATCGAAGAACCATGAAGAAGATGAGGCTATACCTGACATACCGGCTGCGGAAAGGGCCTGCACGATTTGATGGAGCATCCCAGGAGTTAAAGGTGAGGAAAGACCTTCAACAGAACTAGTGGAGGCAGTATCGCTAATAGAAGGCTCAAAAGAAATAGTCACAGAAGTAGCAGAAAGAGCACGACCACGGCCACGACCTCGACCACCACATCCACGGTCGAATGAGGATGCATATGCACATGAACGACAGTCCTGATTACCATGACCAGTCCTTTGACAATAAGTGCACAAATCTTTACACTGAGTGACGACATGTCCCACTTTGTTACAGCAGCGACAAGTTAAAGGAGTAGAACCATGGTTTGGTGCAGAGGAGGATACAACAAGTGCCAGGTCAGATGGTCCTTGAGATTTTCCTTGAGAGAGGACCTGCAGTCATTGTTCCTTGGCTAATAAATCATTAATAACTGAATTCATTGAAGAAGTTGGGTTACAGTTCAGGAGAGCAGCCCTGCAATGCTTAAATTCCGAACGCAGTTTCATTAAAAACTGTCTAACTCGCACACTCTCACGCATTGTGTAGAATATTTTATAGTTAGTTGGGAATTCTGGATCCATCATAGCCATCTCTGTCCAAATTGTCACCATTGTAGAGTAAAAAGTTTCAATACTTTTGTCACCCTGAGTAAGGTGAATCGGATCTTGTTCTTGGCGGTGTAACCTAGCCGCATTACTCTGTTGATATATTGTCTAGAGATACTCTCACATAGCCTTAACAGTGCGATGTGGTGTGAGGCCAACAACTATTGATCGATTGACCAAATTGAGAATCCAGGTAATAATCTGTCCATTTTTCATTTTCTAATCAGCCACTTTTTTTGCATCGGTGGAAGTAGGGACAGTAACAAATCCATCAATCAGTCCCCAAAAACCACAACCCTTGAGAAAACTCTGAAAGTGGATGTCCCATAGATTGTAGTTGGTGCCATTGAACTACATCGAAGGGCCTCTGTACAGGAGTCTTTATCCATAGATAGGAAGAGATAAGAACTATGCTAAAGAAGAAAGTATCTTACAGCCACAGATCAGAACAACAACCAGCAAGAGACAACAGTAGATTAAAACAGCAGACAACAATAGATCAATCAGACAGAGACAGCAGGACGTGCAACAGTAGGTGCAGCAGGAGTGATCAAATATGTAGGGATGTGCGCAGGTGCTGTAGGAGGGATCGACTGCGTAGGGGCGTGCGCAGGGGCATATATAAGGGTATGCACAGGATCGTGCACAGGGGCATGCGGACAAGCCTGGGGGCGTGCGGATGTGCTTGGGGATGACTAGATGAAGGTAGTCGATGCAGTAGGATAGCAGGGCAGGGCCGGATCTGACAGGGAAGGAGTCGAATCGGACAGAGGAGGGCTGGATCTGACAGGGGAGGAGCTGAATTTGACGACGGTGGTGCCAGTGATGAAGAAAATGCCGGATTATGATCGGTATCGCTCTAATACCATGTAAACAAAGAGAAAACGATGAAAGCTTTGAGGAAAATGATTCTCCTTTATTTTTCTGTATATTTGAGACAACCCTTAAGGGTTGAATATATAGAGCTTTACAACAACTATACAAGGTAAAATGATAAATACAAAATCTTCTATTTATACATTGTCTATCTATAGAATTATAGAATCGGCCATACAAGGCATGGGGCCTGTCTAATAGTGTGAATGACATCTAACCTGTCTCAGATGCATCATTCCGAAATACGCTTGAAGCCAACAAATCAAGCCAATCCAAAATTCATGTGGGCCATAGCAGAGGGAACAAGGTGAAAGTGGACGCCCACCCTTGATTGCTTGGTGGACAAGGTGTTGCGTATAGAGAATCAACGCCGTTCAAACCCTTCATATGGACTAGATAAAGGTTCAGGCAAACAATCAGATGGTTTCAAAACTCATGTGGGCCATGGTAAAAATTAAGGGTGGGCGTCCACTCCATCCCGCTCCCTTTACTTTAGCCCACCTCAATTTTAGATTAAGCTGATTTTTGGGCCCTCGGGAGTTGCTAAGGTGACCACATCTGATTGAAAGGTTGTATGTGATAAATACCTCAAGTGTGCCGCACTGCGTGCGTGCATGTTTGGTTATTTATATGTGTGTGTTTATGTACACGTACATTCCTCCTGACAAGCCCCTGAGAGAATATTTACAGTAGGAGACTGAAATGGTCACATAGGAACAATGTTTTAAATATAGACAATATCAGCCGATATATATTCCACGATACATCTTATATCCCACTTGTGCGATACGAAACGCACAAGTAGTGCTGATATATCCCACCTATTCGATCCAGTGAACATTTTCGATTTTCAATTTTTGATCCATGTTTTTGTTGTAAATCATGTTAAATCGGTGTTAAATGACTAAAATCTATGATTCTTCATGTTTTTCATGAAAATCATGGATTTAGAAGTTGGATTTCGAGATTTGGGCAAGATGGGTCAAGTTGCAAAAAATTGAGAAAAATCATAATTTCTCACAAATCAGTTGCAATCTTTGTATCCAAACACAAAATTAAACATGTATGTAACCTGATCCATGATTCTTATTTTTCTTTTTGAATGTATTACTTGTGCTTTCATACATGTCTTCTTACGTTTATAAATTATATGAATAGACTTTGGATATATTTGCATTAGTTTAGTCGAAAAGTGTATATATTAGCCATATAAGGGAAATCCCCTATTATGTGCACTTTTTTTTTTTGTAATGTTTTGATTTTTAAGTGTTTATTAATATCTTTTTCAACAATCTTTGAAGTTTCATTGAAAAATTCAACCAATTTTTCGATGTTCCCATGTTTCCCAATAACAACGATACATTACGCGATACAACCAATATATCCCATGTGATAACCGATATATATCTATATCTCAAGGGTGCGATACATTACGCAATAACGATATTTAAAACATTGCATAAGAAGAGAGTGAAGTATATGGAAGGGTATATGGAAGATATGGTTTTGGGAGAAGAAATAATATGGGGATGCAATTGTTGATTTGGTTATGGCATAGATTCTAGCTATTGAAAATACACTTTAAAAAGAGATATGACATTTAAAAACATTCAAAAGTGGATCATACACAAGCCAGATAAACTTCATTCTGTTCAGGAAGATAAAAACGATCAATATGTAAATACAACAATGTTATACATGAGAAAGTTTTGACCATGTAAGATTAGTTAATGGGTATAGATTCTTACAATAAGAGATGGAAGAGGGAGTGAATCAATAGGTATAAAAAATGACGTGCTGGAATACACAGCCCACACACATCTTCATAGTGTGGGATCTTCAAAGATGCACAAACCATGCACGTAAAGTCTTCTACGATGGCTAGGGATGTGATCTGGACCCCGTGAGCCCCATGTAACACCCATCTAGCCACAAAGAAGGCTGCATTGTTATCCTCCTCTGCTGGTACACTCTGAACGGTCAGATGTTCTCATCACAGGTTCTAGGTGCATGTTTGGGGTTGTTTAGGGGAATAGGTTAAAAAGATGGCCAAGGCAATTTTTGGGCAAGAATAAGAGATATCATTAGATTGAGATGAATAGACAGATAAAAGGACATTTGAAAGGGCACGATTAAGGAGGGGTCGGATATTTGAGATAGGGTAACAGACTGAGCATGGAGTGGAAATGAACAGTTCTGGGGATAAGTGTGATCTGTTTACGAACAGTTTGGGAAGAAAAATTGGTTCAGATTTTCTTCTTCATCTTCTTCTTCTTCTTCTTTTTACATGGTTTAGATTTTGCTCAGATTTCTGCAAATTGAGCAGGTTAAAGGTTGTAAAAATTGGTTTTCATAGTTGTACATAGGCTATTGTGGGGTTTAGTGTAAAAGTTACACAGAAAAATCAATCCACAGTAGGCAACCTTAGAGGAAAAAAATAATGTGCAGAAAAACTGTGGTGGAAAATCTGCAAAGTACCTGTAATAGTAATCAAATTAAAGAAGTGCCCAAGGTGTTGGAACTTAGATGGTAATTGGAGAGAAAGAGATAGAGAGAGAGAGAGAGAGAGAGAGAGAGAGAGAGAGAGAGAGAGAGAGAGAGAGAGAGAGAGAGAGACCACTCAATTAGTTTCAGATTCAAGAAAACCCAAAAACTCTGTTTTACTTTATGGCCTGCATATATTTTATAAGGATTAGTACATATGGGACCATGTGGAAATGATGCGGGACAATTAATCACTTGCTCTAAAAGCTTGAACTGTTAGAGCATGACGAATCAATCCCCTTTATCTCATAGCCCAGGCCCCACATCTCATGGGTTAAGACCTCGTCCGAACTCCCCTTGTGGGCCCCAAATCACATGGGTACCACCTCACACGAGCCACCCGCCTCACATGGGCCGGCCACCCCGAGTGTGTCCCCACATCCCACAGGTTACCCCACTCGAGCCCGGTGTGAAATGCCCTTGCATTAATCATCCTCGGTGAGGAGTCTCAAACATGAGACCTCCTTCGTGGGCCCCAAATCACATGGGTTCCGCCCATCCCGAGTGTGCCCCTGCATCCCACAGGCAACCCCATTAGAGTCCGGTGTGAAAATGCCCCTGCATTAGGAACTCAAACACTTTCTAATCGGTGTCAACACCTCACAAAGAGAGACTAACCGCACTTTCCTACTAATAAAAATTGGGACTTTTCCAATGAAATAGAAAACAACCAAATTTAGAACTTCTAAACCATCTTGGACACACACCTAAGGTAAAATCTACGACCCACTCCTACTTTAAGAATCAAGGACCCACCCCTTAGCTACATCGAAGGACTCTGGATAGACATATGACTGAACTCAATAAAAACGTAAGCTTAATAAAGAAAACAAGACAAAAAAACATAAAAGACAGCCAAATTAGTATATTATACTCAGGCCCTGTTTGGTTTCCAACTAAAAATGATTTCAACTCATTTTAGTTAACAGTAATTACGTATGAGAGATCATAGCATATATAAATTATAGGTTATCAACAATCAAGATTAGCTTACACAATTAGTTGGGATAAGGCTTGGACGATGATGGTGATGGTTAGATTATTTATAATCCTTAACAAAATCTCTAATAATAATTACAGTTCACTACAGATGAACTCAATTTTAAGTGACAACCAATCAGGGTCTAAACTGATCGCATTTAATTTGCATCTTGCAAACTCTCCAAAAATTGCAAAACATAAATAGCAACATCATTCAAAACAACATTACTTTTAACACAAGTATGACAACAAGAGCCACCTGATTGAGCATGATGTCAGATGTCTCGAGGTCCTTGTATAACATCTGACGATGTCAATTGTGTAGAAAAAGCAAGTGCATTGGCAACTCCAAGAGCTATATTTACTCTTTTTTCCCAAGGGAGTGGCTCATGGTCTCCTGCAAAAAGGATCCCATTAAATGAGAATGACAATCTACTTGGTTTAAGAAACAGTGTAAAATAATAGTTCCCCAAAATCAAATATGTAGAAGTCATGCTCAGTTTCTAATCAAGATAGTTAACTTGGAAATGGGAAGCAAAGGAGGGAAGCGTTTCAAATCATGGAGAACAGACAACTGAAGAAACAGCGCAGAAGAAAAAGATACATGTCGTAAAATTACAACAAAACTCCTCCTCCACGGGAAGCAGAGGGTTGCGTTCAAATCATTGTCATATAACCACTACTACTGCTTCACTGCTGCTTGTAGTAGCCTTGGAGGAAGTAGGAACCTCCAAGACAATAAGACAAGGAACACAAGGTACTCTTTTAATAGCCTTGGACTCGAAGCCCATATCCATCCCTCATGGCGACGTGTCGATCCCAGCTCACCTATCGGGCCAGAGACAACCAAAATACTCTTTTAATATTTTGTGAGCTATATACATTCTTGACGTCTGCAAATGTAGATATTAGAACTGGGACTACCAATAACCATAGATGACAAAGCAAACTTAAAAATTATGGTATTGTAAACAAAATATTCTTTTCTAATGTTTTGTGAACTATATACATTCTTAACATTAGCAAATGTGGACCTTCAAAGTAGCTGGTTTTTTTTTTTTTTTTTTTTATTATTATTTTTTAAATTTAAGTTCCCAACATTGCAATGTCCTCAAGAGGCAAAACAATTATACTTTGCATGTGATGACAAGATGGACTGCTCTCTTTGGCGTCAACACTTCATTAACATGATTGAGACACTAGTTTCCATGGTCACCACAAAGGCTTTGTAAGTAGGTGAAGGATATTTTTGAGCAAATTGATTCTTTAGAATCTAAGCAATCCATGATTGGCCCTAACCAAAAGAGGGATTAAATTGTTGATTGGACTCATCTTGGTGTAAATGGCATTGACTATCCCTATTGAAGGCTAGTATGATATTTGCATGCTAGCCCATGTAATGTGCATTAGACCTCATGAACAGTCTAGATCAGTGGACTTGACTGTCTATGTGTCCCAATGCAACCCGGAGCATTGTAGCTTATAATGCTATCAGAGCACTGGAGCATTTCACAAAAAAATATACTTCATCCATCATCCAACTATCAAATGAGGGGACATTTATGGGTCAGTGAAGAATGAAAAATATCTAGTGATCATATTTCAACAAACAAGAGTTCACAAATCAGCAGTAATGATCGTATGAGCAATCTGACTTTGGGATTGTGACTTGGCAATAGTAGGTCTCACAATTTCATTGGTTTATTTTAAATTAATATATGCTACGTGTATGGTTTCTGAGTGCAAGAGTAACAAGCGTCATACGCAACCAGAGCCTTATGTAACTTCGGTTTTTAAAACATGGCTAATATGAAGCCATGTAGCCTTTCGAGGCTCTTTACTTTGAAAAGACAAAAGTAGAGAGAGAGAAGGAAAAAGAAGAGACATTGTGAAGGAGGAGGAGAGTTTAATGCGACACAACTTTTTTGGTTTTTCTTCTTCTTTGGAAAATGGAATTTTAATGTTCTTTTTCAAGTCTTTTTTTTTTGGCCAATAGATACTGTAAACACTGAGCGTTACAGCCCTAGGCCGTTACTTTGGACCGCTATGAGCCTATAATGAACGTTATGGCTCTTACAGGACCATTATGATCTATTTTATGACCCCATAATGTGTAACGGCTTGAACCATTATTGTTACGTAATAGTTGTTACAACCCTTTTTTAGGTAACGGAATTTTATTCGAAAAAAGAGTGTCGAGGCAGCGCCACAGCTACAAATAAGGACAAATTACATCTTTCCACATCCTTACAATGAGAAGCCCATTCCACAACTAAGAGCTTTGCCATAGAGATAGATTCCTCCATCAATGTGCTAGAATTCCAAAGCATCTATTGTTTCTTTCTCCTCATAGGGTTCAAAGACCAGCCCACAAAGCTAATCTCCAACATCCCTTCTTATCTTTCTTTAGCCAACACCATTCCAGACAAAGGGGAGATCCCTGATCAATCTCGGCATTACCCACTGGATAGAAAAGATATCTCGAAATGACCTCCATAGCTTTTAAGTGTAAGAGCAATGTATAAATAAATGGTCCACCCTCTCAACATCCTCCATACAGATAATGCAAATGTTAGGGAACACCACTACTCTTTTCTAGAGATTATCCAAGGTCAATAACCTCCTCATCCTATCTTAGGTGCATTAGCCCCTCGTCCATAACTACCTCCCCTCAGGTTAGGGCTTGACTTTATTATTGGATGTTGGCCCATTGTCCCTCGGCCTATTGGAAGCTCCATGGTTGCCTTAAGTGGAAAGTTAGCATGTTACCTTATTATCGAAACAACCCTTGTGAGGGTTCCTGGTTGCCTTAAGTGGAAAGTTAGCATGTTACCTTATTGTCGAAACAACCCTTGTGGGGGCTCCAAATCCTCTCCCGACCTTAATTAATTATCTCCTTGTCTTTCAATGCAAATGTACATGCGTCAAACACTTTCAAAACATCTTTAAAAGCCAATTCATTTTTTATGTTTGGGTTAAGAATATTAAGATATCTTGAAATCTTTTGGTCTTCATACTCACGAAACCCTGCCCATGATGTCAAGGTATGGAACTCTATAGTATATTCATTTATCGACTTATTCCATTGACATAGATTGTGATATCTTTAATAGAGGTTATGGGGATAATTTAAGGGTGGGAACTGTTCCCTTTTAACTTCTTATTCATCTTTTTCCAAGAATTTATTTTCTCTTACCTTGACCAATTTGTTCTGCTTGAGATCATCCCACCATGCTAGCATGTGACCAGGAAACTTCACAACTGCTAATTTCACCTTCCAATTATTGATGTCTTCATTGTACCCCAACACCTTTCCTAAGCCATTTGGATCATCTAACAAAAGTTCTTTTCTAAAAGGGATGGGCAATCTAGTGTGGGACCCACATGATGGATGGTCTAGACCAGTGATCAATTCCACCCATGATTTGCAACATATATTTGAACCAAAAGTAATGATAATGCCCAGCAATTACAATAACCGGATATTGTGATATCTACTAATGGAAATATCTAGGTCATCCTAATGACCCCAATTCAAACAGCCCCATATTTCTCCATCAGCTATCTAAGTATGAAATAGCTTCAATGGTTGGCCTTTTGAGCATGAATACAAACTGATATTTTTCATGCATTTGCCTATGTCTTGATCTTCACCAAATCACTCTATAAAGTAACATAGTATGACTCATAATTTTGATCCCACGGTAGTGCAGCTCTGCATGTCTCTTTCATTCTTATAAATAGATACCATCGTACTTCTCCTCCATTCATTTAGCATTTTCTTTGATCTTAAAATCTCATTGAACAACTCTATCTACCAAAACAAACCAATATCTTGTGTACACTTCCAAACCTCTACCAATATACCATTTGGTCCTAGGGGCTCTCATATCTTCAACTTTCTCAAAGCTTCTTTTACTTCGAATATCATAATCCTACATAAGTATCTATGGCTTGATGCCTCATCTAATTTTATGATTCATCCTATCTCTAAGCTCTCATATTAGTCTTCATTTAACAAGTTCTAGAAATAGCTTCTCTACCTCCAATCCCATCTTCCTTAACCAATACCCTCTAGTCCTCGCTCTTAATTCACCTAACAAGATCTAAGCCCCTACCTTTCATCTATGCCATTTTTTGAAGTTTCAAAACATCTTTCTCACCGTCTCTTATCCCCAATCAATTGTGAAAATCATCATATGCTTTTAGTTTAGCCTCACTACTTTCTTAACATTATTTTTGGCAATTCAACATGCTTCTAAATTTTCCTTGTTTCCAGTCCCTCAAAACGATTTGAAACATGACCGTTTCTCAGTAATCACCTTTTACACTCCATTCCACCACCAACTTTCCTCATATAAATGATTTTTCCTCTACAAACTCCTAAAACATCTTTCACCACATTCCCCATAGCATTAACTTCTTACTCAACATTCCATTGTTCTTCCATGAATTTGTTCTAAATAACATTGTCTCCTCATAAATTTCACCAACTCATTTTTTTTTTGGTCGCCAATTAATTTTGCTCCCTCTTCTATCTCCTAATGTAAATATCCAAAACCAGTAACCTATGATCAATAGCCAAACTCTCTCATAGTATAACTTAAGGCTGTGAAAAAGAATGGCCTATTTGGCATTGCTAAAACAAACATTTTTGAGTGATTATAATTACAAAAAATAATTATTGAAGGCTTAAGAAGTTTTTTTTTAAATCATTAGAATTGCTCAAAAATGTTTTTTTTTGGCAACACCCCAAAAAGGGTTTTCGATCGGATACATCAATGAAAGATCCAGGGCACCCAATTCAATATGTGGACTCATCCAGGCAAACAACCCATAAGGGCCCCACTGTCCATACTAACCACAAATCTTGATCAAAACACTAATCAAGACCATTGGATAGTGTTGATTTTCCTTCAAAGTATCTGGATCATTGATGTAACCCAGACCTGAACGGTTGGAACAGACAATTCTTTTTATCAAGAACCTTGAATGCGCCTGATCTGGGCATGATAATCGATCAGATGGCATGATCATCGAATGGGTTAGCTTGTGGTATTATCAGGACCAATCTAACAATGAGAAGCCTGGAGATCCATCGATGATAGGGTTTCCGAATCCATGCCTGAAACTATCCAATTCCAAAAGACTTAGAAAATCAAAGAAAGGCAAGCTCTGCACTGGCATTCCCCACCCCAAGAAAAAAAAACCAAACAAGTAGATGAATAAACAAACATTCAAAGAAACCAAATTGACCATCGAATCGGTTTCGGTGCACCGTATCGGACACCACCGATACGTGGTCGTGGTCGTATCGACTCTGTATCGGGCTGTTTCGAGCCGATACAGCCGTATCGTTCACGGGTCATACCGTTGTATCGGGCTTCGTACGATACGTCATTCCAAAAGCTCTTTGAAAATGACGAAAAGAAAGAGACACGAACCATGCAGAGGTAGGCCTCACTTGAAAAGCATCTCCCAGTAAATGAAATTCCACGACAGGGATCTGTGGGGCCCACAGTGATGCAAGTTTTTTATCCATGCCGTTCATTGCTTTTATCGTATCATTTTAAGGTATGAAAAAAGAAATGAGGCAGGTCCAAAGCTCTAGTGCACCACACCAAAAGAAGCTGAAGTGATAATGACACCCACCGTTGAAACCTTACTAAGGGCCATCGTGATGTTTTTTTACGGTCCAACCTATTCATAAGTTCACGTGGACGTGGATGAAACTTCTCTAGTTCTCAAGAATTGTTTAATGGTGGAAGTTCAATCCTCACTCTGTCGGTCTACTTAAGCCTTGGACGTGCCTCGATGATGACGGCGTGGATAAAACACTTAACATCACGGTGGGCCCCACAGAGCGGTAGGATGCAATTTGAGTCCATTAGATACTGACATGCTACGGACCACTAAAGGGTCACCGCGATGTACTGCACCGTTTATCCACTTTTCCATATCATTTGAGATTTCTGGACCAAAAATAAGTTAGATCCGTTGGTTGGATAGATTGGAAGGTAAAATCCCAGGGTATGCCTGGCGTGCCAAACAAGCCCAGTGAACTTGTCTCAGGATATCGCAATCCCATGGATCTTAAACCAATCTAATGACACCACCATCATTACGCTTAAATCCATCCCATCCCTCACAATCCCATGAGATTCATCTGGCCAAACAGGCCCTAAGGATGCCCACAATTGAAATCTTCTTATGGTTCATGAAAAAACAAATATCACATAAACTCCCGTGGATCCTTAGAATTTTTCCTGGGTAAGAATTTAATCTTCACTGTATGGTCCATTTAAGTATTGGTTTCTCTATACAATAGATAAAATTCAAAAATCACAATGGCCCCTCAGTGGCCTTAGAGCCTTAACCTGTCCCGAGTTCCCCACAGGTGGGGTAGTACCTAATCCATGTGCCAAGCTTGACAGCCGTGCTTACCGATTCCAACTATGAGGTATGTTTTATATTCAAACTATCTACCTATTTGGCTAGCTCGTTTTAAGCTTGTAATGAAAAATAAAACATATCTAACTATCAAGTGGGGCATACTACGGGATTGAACATCTATCATTGAAGCCCTTTTTGGGTCATAGAAGTTATAAATCAGTATAAAATTTGTTTCATGTCTTTATTTCTAATTTAGGTCTTTGTAACCTTATAAACAGATTGAATGGAAAATAAACATTATGGCGAGCCCTATTAATTGCTCAACAGAGAAAACCATTATCTCCGCTGCTATTAATGATACGGTTGGGAAGATTTTTTGATATGATTCTTTTTTTTGAAAACTGCTATAAAATAATGTCTAAAAATACATTAACAGTGTAGACGTAATAAATACATCATTGTAGAGCTCATGTTACTTTGCTCTCTTCTAAACTGTTCGTGCAACCTGGAGCTTGTGGAGAATGACACGTACCTGCAGTAGCAATATGTGTGGTACACCAGCTGAGATTAGAAGCATTGGCTAATGTACCACACACCAGCCATGGTACATAGATGTTAGCAAGTTGTATGAGTCCCATCATGAGGTATGTGTTATATCCAGATTATCCAACTATTTTTTGAGTTCCTGGTAAGGCTTTAGGCTAAAAATAAGACATCTAACTATCAAGTAGACCCAACTGCAAAAAGCGGAGGAGATTGAAAGCTTACCTTAAGCCCTTCGGGTTTGCAGATGTTTTTGATCAATATGAAATTTGACTTTCCTCTTCATACAAGCTTCCGTGACCTTATGAATAAATTGGATTTAAAATAAATGCTATGGCAGGCCTTATAAATTTTTTAACAGTGAAAATTATTATCTTCATTACTATTTATAGTGCGGCTCAATTGATCTTTGGATATGATTAATTTTTTAGATAATGCTCTAAAATGATCTCGAAAAATGTATGAACGGTCTGAATATAATAAATACATCATCATGAACCACGTAACTTTGATCTCCTTTGAACCGTTTGTACAACCCAGAGCTCAAGGAACGTCAGCGCTGGTCTCGGAAGGACAGGTACCTACACCAGCTATATTGCTACTGTGTGGTACACCAGCCAATCCGCTTCCGAATGAGATCCACACCGTACATCAGGTGTGCCGCCTTTGACTCCAAATATCACAAGGATCCAAAGCTCAGGCCGGCCTCACCGTACAAAACAGTACAAGACATAGTGTGGCCCACCTGAGTTTCGGAGGAGGGTGTTCATTGGAACGTCCGTTCACCGCGTCAGTTTCGCCAGAGCAAGATCCAATGCTCACGTGGACCCCACCATAGGAAACAGCGGGATTAATAAAGCCCACCTCTGAACCTTCTTAGGGCCCGCCATGTTTATTTGACTTAAATTTAGCTGGAAAAATAGTTGGACGGCGTGAATACAGCACATACATCAAGGTGGCCACACAGAGCTTAGTGTCGCAAGAATCCAGGTAGCTGCAGGCAATCCGCATCTGACCATCGACCCGTCCAACAGTTAAAGGGCAAGAGGCACTTTTGATGGGAAGTGGATTGGCTTGTGTACCTCGCACCAGTAATATAACGGCTATACCGATGTTAGTTCTTTTTGTGTGATTATGAGTTATGTACCAAATCATACATCTATTTGGCGTACTTATATTAAAACTTGAAATGAAAAGTAAATTAAATTTAACTGTTAAGTAGATTATACTACAAAAAGTGATAAAAAAAACTACCGTTGATATTCTTTTTGGGTTACAAAAGTTTTGGATTAATATAAAATTTATTTTTTTTTTAATTCAATTCTTTGTGACCTTATAAACAAATTAGATGAAAAATAAACATTATGGTGGTCCTTAAGAATTGTTTGGTGAAAATCATTATCTCCTTTGTTATTTGTGGTGTGGTCTAGATGATCTTTGGATATAATTAAATTTTTTTGGATAATGCTCTAAAATTATCTCTAAAAATAAATGCATGGTGTAGATGTAATAAATACATCACTGTAGGGGCCATGTAACTTTGATCTCCTTTGAACCGTTCGTACAACTTGGAGCTCAGGGAGCGTGTGCTCGTCTTCGGACGACACGTACCTACAGATATATAGCTGATGTGCGGTACACCAGCCAATCCGCTACCCTTTCTATGCTTCCAGGACCGGCCAACACCACAGTGGGTGATGTATCCACGCCTTCCATCGAGTTTTACAGATCATCATAGGATATGGTACAAATGAAGTATATCAAACTCTCGTATGCACCACACCACAGGAAATAGTGGTCATTGAACCCCCACCGTTAAAAACTTCTTAAGGTCTTGTTGATAAGGTTACAAAGACCTGGATGAGAAAAAATATCATCTCGATCCAAACCTCATGTGGCCCACGAGAAGTTTTTAACGGTCAATCATCACTGTTTCCTCAAGCATTGTCTACCTAAGAATTGAGGCACTGAAATGAGCTGGAAGAACGGATGGACGGTGTGGATTTACAACATATACATCAAGGTGAGCCCAACGGTCAGGGAAACACCCACAACAGTATTTCCCCCAGTATCGCCTAATCCGAATAACGAATTAATACGTATTTTTCTATACTGGACTAAATACAAACGCATCAGGTATGGCGATGGTACGTCACACACATAGGTCAATGTTTAGCGATCTAAACGGTTGATCTAATGGGCCCCATTGGGAATGCCTCATGAACCAATAATCTCCCAGGTTGGAAAATTTTAAACTATTTAGGGCGTGTATGGACAGGCGGATTGGAAGGGATTGGATTGTATTGAACGAGATTGGAAGGAGCAATCCCAGGATTAGCCGAGTGTGCCAAACAGACACGTTGAACTTATGCTTGGATATAGCAATCCCATGGAATTGCTAGCAATCCACTGTCATCACCATCATTACCTTAAAATCCACCCAATCCCTCGTAATCTCGTCTATTTTGTCTGGGATGTGTTTGGTTGGATGGATTGGAAGGGATTGGCTGGGCATAATCCTGAGATTGGCCAAGCATGCCAAACAAACTCGGTGGTAAAATCCCTAAATATATCAATCCCATGGGATTGATAGCAATCCAATGACCCAACCATCATTACCTTGAAATGGCTGTCATCCACCCTAATACAATCTAATCTCATGGAATCCGCCCGTCCAAACACACTCTTAGTAGTTGGATAGGGAATGCTACAACGGTCCACCGACATTCAAAAAGTACAAAGATTCAATGGCTACTGCTTTCTTGGCTACTGCTTTCTAAGGTTGGAGATTTCTGTGCATGGGCCATCCACATTAAGTCCACATATCAATGATCAAGATACACTAGATAAACTAACAACTAGAGTAAGAAATGTAGATACTACTAGAACACATAACAAATAGCCGTGATTCATTCTATGTAAGTGCATATATGTGGTGTTCGAAATATTAGTATTACATTCTTGGGATACGAATACGTATTGGTTATCGCATGGAATATATCAACTGTATCATGTAATGTATCACTATTGTTGGAAACATGGGAAAACATTGAAAAATTGGTTGAATTTTTTGATAAAACTTCTGTAATTGTTAAAAAAGATATCAATATACACTTATAAATTAAAACATTACAAAAAATAAGTACATATAATAGATTTTCTTTATATGGGGTCATAATCTATGCGTTGTCTAATTAAATTGATGCAAGTACATTTAATGTTTATTAATGTAGTTTATAAATGTATGAAGACGTGTGGAAATATAAGTAATACATCCAAAAACAAAAGAAGAATCACTAGATTAGGTTACAAATATTTTTAATGTGATGTTTGAACACAAATTGCAAATGATTTGCGAGAAATTGAAATTTTATTTTATTTTTTCAATTTTTCACAACTTGCCTCATATCCTTCAAATATCGAAATCGAAGCTCTCAATCCATAATTTTTCATGCAGAACATAAAAAATCATAAATTTGTAACAATTTCATACTAATTTAACATGAATTATAGAAAATAAGATCATCGAAATTTAAAAATACTTACTAGATCGAACATGTATGATATAACGTATTACTTATGCGTTTCGTATTGCACAGGTGGGATACAATATATATTGTGTGATATATTGGCCGATATCGTTGATATTTAAAATAATGCACGTATGCAAGGAGATCTCGACAATCCAAATTATCAGCCTAATCCTCAAATTTATGGTGCCATCTTAATCACCTTGCTTCATTGGTTGATGGCAGTTCTATCTTTGAATAATCCATTTGAGGGCCATGACTGCAAGTTGGACAAGTCACCATCATTTACAAAAGTAATAATTTTAAATACATCCCTATACTTTATGATGGTCATAAGTACCTCCCTGCTACTCTGGATTGTTGCGAGTATCCCTCTTCTTTGGGAGCTCCACTTGGCTGCGATCCTAGAATCAGTTGTGGGTGGGACCTTGACCGTAAGCCCACCTCACATTGTATATGTAACATCCTGAATTTTCACTGTTTTGAATTTTCAAAAATCTTTATTTTTTTTATTAATGAGCTCATGTTATCACTTATTGACGATTAGCACTTGATGTTAGCTTATACACAGGTGGACCAATCTGGTCGTGATTGGACCGAGTGCAGGCCGTCAAGCCGATAGCCCGTTTACACTTAGAAATAGCCCGTGCGGGCCATACCGCGACGCGGGAAGGTCAAAAAATTATAAAACTTTAAGGAACTATAAATCTCACTGAGCTTGTGGTCCATCGCGGACTACGAACTCATTGGACACCCCGAAGTTAATTAATCGGGCCGTTCCATTAGCACTTGTCAACCCACCCAAGGCCAGAGTTGAAATCTGGCACTAGGTAAAGAAACTGAGATTCCGAGCTTTCCAACCGTTGAATTTCTTCAAAATTTTTTGTGAAGGTTTAATGTGATGTCCTTCACCCGTCCACAAAATCTAGGACCCGATCGTGACACGATGACCGTTGATCGCAAACCGGACTCGTACGACCAAACCCCATATCCGATCGTTCCCAAAATTTGTATGGCCCTTCATCGGGCCATGGACCACCTAACCTATAAGTTTCATGGCCAGGGGACCACCAGAATGGACCCCACGAGGCCATTTAAAGATTTAAAACCATATGATCAAACCCCATATCCGTTCATCCGTTTGATCTCAAAATTTGTATGGCCTCTCATCGGGCCATGAGGCACCTACCCACCAAATTTGGTGGCCTAGGGGGTAGTAGGGCCTCCTTTAAGCCAATATGGAGTCTTAAAGGGCCATTATGGGCATTTGAGGAAACTTAAGGCCAAAGGGCCCAAGTTTAGGAAATAAACCCTAGCTCACTCCCTCAAATTTCCTCCATTGTTCTTCCCAACAACCAAGCTCTCCCTCATACCTTCCTACTTTTCTCAAATCATCAAGCCCTCTTCCTCACATCCTCCTCCTTCTCCAACAACAAATCCCCCTCACCAACTCCCACCATCCACCAACAACTGACCTCTCTTATCTCATAACTCCCACTACCATAAAGAGAGAGCTTGGGAGTAAAGAGAGAAGAAATAGTGTGTGGAGAGATCTAAGGTGGACCCTAGATCGTGGTGGGGATGAGGAGATCAAGCATTGCAACTCCCTACTCCTTTGTCCAAAGAAAATCCTACATTACCACCACAATAATCATTCGGTTGGGCATCTAGGTAAGATCCTTCACTTTTTTTACTTGGTACCCATGCATTGAGAAAAGATTGGCTTGAATTTCTAACATGTAAGAACTTGCTTTAGGGATTCTGGCCGTCCGACCCGAAGCCCTCATTTTTAGGTCGATTTCTGAGTCTCCAACGACTCATAGGTGCAGACTATTGCTCTTAGGTGGCCTAACACCAATTCTATTATGAGTTTAATGATTTTGATTGCTTGGGTGACATCTTTGGAGAACCTAGAGAATCCCTATGAATCGCATGTTTGTTGAAATGGTATGGAATGGTATGTTTGACTCACATGATGTTGTTCTTGCTTCTCATATGATGTTGTGTATGGATGGTGTATGCTCATGCCTTGTTGAATTTTTTTTCATGTATAGTTGCTCCGTAGTATGTATGATTTCTTTCCTCTTATACACATGATTTCTTAAAATGGAGGCAGTGCTTAACTTCCTCACCCAAACACCCTCACACATACACACTCACATGCACTTGTTTCTTGATATGGTTAGCCTAGCTTGCTAAGAGAATATGAATTGTATGTTGATATGTATGAGAACATGCGTTTGTTGTTTTAGCTATACATTGTTAGTCGGCATGCTATGGATCACTATTCGTGCCCTTGGGTTGGCCAGAATCATGAGGAGAGCAAAGGTAGTCCAGTCGGTAGGACTGTCTCGAGACTAAACCTATGCATTTGGGCGGATGTGTTCGGGCGGCTGTAATTCGACTGCATGGGTCTTTTGTGCCCGATGTCACTGGTCTCACGCTCGCCTGACTCTTGCGGTCTAGTTTACTGTCTGACCAACCTTGAATGTTAACCCTAAATGCTCACACATGTATGGAACCTGAACCACCCTGCAACCACTGTAGCCCATCAATAACCCACTCGAAACTGGTCCACAGCCTCGTGAGTCGAGCATGGTGGAATGGGACACTGTGTCTGAGCTGTCGGCTTACGCTGGGGTGCTACGCCTCCTAGTAGTGACCGTGAGCGATCCCTTTCTCTCAGCACTCCTCATGTACTTGAAGTCGGGGATGAGGAACCTGACGGGATCACGGACCGCGAGATCTCGCCTCACGCATTGGGGGTTCTTAGCCTCGCAACTCGTCTAGGGCATTGATATGTAGGGTGTATCAGATTCTCCAACCTGCTAGATGAATAAACTTAACTAATAACTCGGCTAATACTATCGCATTGCATCACATTAGTTAGGATGGCGACTCGAAAGTCAAGGTCGTTTTGAGGGAGTACTGACATATGTGATGGTTAGATGGAGTCGCTCGAGGAAGCGTTGTGTCAAGGGCATACATCATATCATTCTACATGCATGCATTCTAATAAGAGTTGCTAAGTGTTGATGATTAACTGTGTTTCATTAAGTTCATATTATAATTGATGCCTGTTATAACTTAAGATTAATAGCACCCACTGAGTTGATCACTCACTCCCACTCTAGGATGGTGTTTTAAAATACCAACCAGACCCGTTCATAGATGTAAGTGACTCAGGGCATGAAGAGCCTAGCGAGGCGGAGCTCGATGAGCCATGTGAGGTGAGCAAGGATAGGGAAGAGGAACTTTCCTTCTTTCAGACTTTTGGTGGATCTTTTTAGTTGAGTTCCGGTCTTCACGGGTAATGGACTAGGGCCCTAGTCGCCTTCAGTCATATATGGGTAGAACTAGTTTCCTATTCATGTGATTTTGAATTCGTTAATACTACTTTATAATGTATTTATACTTCATGCCTTGTTAAATCCTTCATTGTTTATGAGATCATCCAAATGTAATCAAAATATGAAGCCCATTAGGGCACCCATGACACCTGAGAATTCAGGAGCCGAGTTCTTACACCGCCCCTGAAAACCCGGGGTGTTACAGATGGTATCAGAGCAATACTTTGGATTAACTTGGGTTGTGGATTGTGAACTCGCCATAACGCATTCACTGACTTAAGAGGGAGCAATCAAACTTGGAAACATTTATAGGATCTCAGGATCATGTCATTTGGCAAGTCTGAAGACTAGAATGTTAGGGTTTACGGATAGAAAGACTTAGGCTGCGCAAAGTGATCCAAATCACTTCTAATTGGAAGATTGGATGACATGAGTCGACCCAACCTAAATGCGATAAGATCAAGCTGCTGAAGTAGCTTGTGCGATCCCAACATCTAGCGTATCCTGGCCCGACGAATAGGTGGGGCCTTCCCACACATGGGGACCCCCTCCTTGCCTCTCCAAGCTCCTTAAAGGCACTAAGAGCTTCTCCCTATGATCATTTTTAGCCAATCCCACCCCTTTCATCCCTCAATCATCACCGCATTTTCTCTCGAAACTCTCAAAACTTAACTCCTAAGTCTCAACTCCTTCTTTCAACCCATTTTTTTAAAAAAGATCTCACTTTTCACCACTTTATCCTTCTAATTTCTCTAAGTACTTTCAAATTTGACACAACTACAAGCTCAAATGACGAAAATTTATAATCGAACAAAAATTTACTATAAATAATAAAAGTGTAAATAAAATGGATCTTTGACCATTAATCTAATGGAATCTTGTGAAATAACTAGGTCCATTGCGTACAGTAGCTTCTCCTACCCCAAATTCATATATGGCACGTCATGTAACTCATTCTGGTTTAGGAGATATGCGAGTTGTAAAGTCCAACAAGCCAGAGAACCGGCGCCACAGTGCCCGACCGGTGCCGCCAGCGCACATGATCCAGGGGCCCGGCACCGCCAGCGCCCAACATCGGCACCGTAGCGCCCGACCAGTGCCGAAAATTCTTACAATTTTGAGTCAATTTCAAAATTTCATATCTCCTTCGTTACAACTCCGATTTAAGTGATTCAAAAGTCAGATTAAAGCTTAACAAGTCTAGTTTTATATAAAAATAAAATAAAATTATAATATAGTTATATTTAGAGTAAATTGGCAGCTGTCCAAAAATAGTTGGTTTTGGATGGTGGTTACTTATAGAATTTTTATAATTTCTTTGTAATTTCAAATGATATGAAATTTGGTGGGATGACTTAAAACTTGATGGTAAATTATTAAAAATTTTAAAAATAATCCAGTTACTAAAAGTATAAGAAACGTTACAAGATAGGTCCCCTCCTCCCTTTCAATGTACACACGAGTGGGGCCATTTTTCTTACTAATTAGGACTATCTAAAGTTCATAAAACCTATCTCTACTACTACCATTACCCTCCATCCCTTCTAAACCCAAAAAAAACTCTCCCACTCCCAATCTTAAAACCCAATTGTAACGCCCTGAAAATCGGGGGTCGAGCATAACTCAGCTCCCAAGTTCCAAAACATCACTTATGCAACAATTTTGATGATGGATGAATGTTATCTGTATTAGAGCATAAAACTTGAGGTAGATTAAGCCAAATTAGCAAACATATTTTAAGGACAGTCTGAAAACACAAGCGGAAGATTGAAATACATATATAAATCAACATAAGTCCCCAAGATATGTATGCTCTGCCAGGTCATAATTACAAGACGTGTCTCCAAATACATATATCAAAAAGTGATAAATCACTATGAACATAATCCTGAATCCCCGTCAATCAGAGCATTGTTCATATAAACCCACCTGAGAACTGCATATAGGAGAAACCCTCCTCATCGGCATAAAAGACTGGCTCTGCCTCGCAAACATCGCCACCATCTGAAACTAAAACAGGAACTGGTTGGTGTTGTAAACACCATCCCGTAATGTGGGAGTGACTGATCAACTCAGTGGAATCATAGAGTAAAGATTAACATATTATCAATTCAGTCAAGCAGTAATGATAAAGAAAACATATCAACTATTCATAAATACTCTTATTAATGCAGGGATGACACCATCTTACGTTCGCTGCATGCTTCCAGCCCTCTGTGCACTTCATCGTCGACACATGTAGTGCGATGATATGAACATGATTACCGAGTTATTATTAGTCCTTTTCATACAACAAGATTGAGAAGCTAAGGTACCTCCCTTGTATCATTACCCAAACGATGATCCATTCTCAGGTCGTCAGTTCGAGACAATCTCATACGATAGTATAGTTCTAGATCGCTATAAAGGGCTCGTCACCAATCAATACAGGTCTAGTTATATCCTATAGACTAC
This sequence comes from Magnolia kwangsiensis, assembly GCA_037074715.1. Taxonomy (NCBI): domain Eukaryota; kingdom Viridiplantae; phylum Streptophyta; class Magnoliopsida; order Magnoliales; family Magnoliaceae; genus Magnolia; species Magnolia kwangsiensis. The sequence goes on along the minus strand of CM073574.1, from coordinate 153,783,003 downwards.
AACAAGGCTCGTCGCCCCAATGCAGTTTCAGGATATACTCAAGGTCAGTACAAAGGGCTCATCACCAATCAGAGTAGGCCGACAGCTCGAATATACTATCCCATACCACTATAATTGGCTCACGAGTATAGGTGCTCACTGGTCACTACAAAGGGCTCATCACCAATCAGAGTAGGCCAACAGCTCCAATATAGTGTCCCATACCACTATAATCGGCCCATGAGTCTTAGCGGATCGAGGTACCAAGGTTAGAGGGGCTTTTCAATGGTGAGTTTGGTACCTTAGGTTCAAACAGGAGCGTCCATACATGGTGAACATACATCGGGTCAATCGGGTTGCTTGACGAGCTCGACTAGCATGAGCGCAAGTCGAGTGAATCGACATGAAGTGCGTAAACACTTCGTGTGGCCAAACTACTGCCGACAACTCTAGTACGGCCCGGGTTCGTCAAACACGTATTACGTAGCGAATCAATCTCAGCCATAAATTTCAGTCTGTTACCTAATGCCTGGACCATAATATAGCCCTAATCACGTACACTATCAATAGTAGACATTCGATTCAAATTCCACATACATATGAGCATGTTATGAAATATAACTTAAACATGAATACAATATGTGGAGGAAATCATATACACAGTTAGCATGAATTGAAATAGACTAAATACAACATGAAGGAAATCATACATACCAGCAAGGTGATTGAGAGTCATCTCTCAATACACTTACTTATCATAGTTTACCTATTTCTAACTCATTCAGACATTTACACAAATACTTAGATTACACTATTCAACATACATCACGTATGTTGACATATTACATATTTGGGCAATTCCTTTTGCTAAGGAGTTGTCGCATACATAACAAGCATGTACTAACAATGATTTATCATGGCAATCACAGATCCAAAATTTATACGTATACAGGTATTTCAACACATATATAGAATACACTACGGTATACATATTTCATACGTATTCGTAACGCGAAACAAACGACATGTTTTGCATGTGAAATAACATCCACGTCAATAATAAATCATTATCTGACATTGAAAGCTTTGAAAACCATAACCTATACGTCTATAATTCGCACCTTATGCCGATAAATGCGTAACGAATTCAGTTTGTTCACCCACGCTTTGTCTACGGCCCAACGGCAACCTATTATATGAAATGGGTTAGCTATTACATCACTTTAACTACTTGAAACCCTAGAACTGATTAGGGTTAGGTTCTCTTATCCAATAGTGCATTTGAAATCACTGGAATAACGATCCTTTAAGGATAAATAAGCACGTGGAGTAACGGGAATTGAATCCTAGGAGTAGCTCCCACTTCTCTCTCACTTCCTCTCTCTTTCTTCTCTTCTCTCTCTTAGGGTTTAGAGAATTCGAATGAAATATGAGAGTGAGGGTTTTAAGGCCCTTATATAGGCCCAGAACTGATGGGAATGGCCCCAGGGCCAAGGTATACTTAAGTTATAACCAAAGGAGGCTTGTTTCGATCCAACGGAGTATTTCTGGAGGTTCTCTTACTGAATGTGGTCGGACTTAAGCTCACTAATATACAATCTTAAGCAAGTTAAGTTTTCATTCCAATCGGGTTCCCAGATAGTCCATGGAGGACCAGTTTCAGTTCAACGGTTATCGAAACTTGATCAAGGCCATAAGTACTTTGACATGTATGGGCCACCTTTCCTGATCTGAGGGTGAATTTGGGTCAAAAACCAACGGTCAGAACGCTTATAAATTGCGTGCAAGCGACACAACCCAGATTACTTAAATTCCTATTTAATTTCTTAAAATTCTTCACTTTCTCACTCTCTTCACTTCAGACTCAAGGAAAGAGTCTCAGGACATCGTTTGGACTTGATTTTTGAGGTGATTGTCAGTACAACTAGGCTGTCATAATTGTCTAAGTTTGTCGTTATCGAATTTTCGCTGTGCGGTTCAGGTCCGATACAAAGTTTCTAAATGATCTCGAGGGCAACTGGGCTTAGAGTTGGATCCTAGATTTCAGGGTAATATAGCGTTCACAATTCTATAGGTTTTGGGTCTTACATATCATATTTAAAGTGGTTGGTGCTAATTTCATAGGTAATCTAGTTTAACGCTAGTTAATTCACGTTAAATTTCTAAAGAATTTAGTTCTAAATGATTTCTTTGGCTTTAGAATTGAGTTTTGAGAAGTTACCAAGGTGTTATGGTTGACCCCTTGCCTAAGGGCATCTAATTTCAGGTTGGAAAAAATTCAGGGTGTTACACCAATCCCCAAACCCACCATCTTCTTCTTCACTCTAACCCATTTCAATCCTTATTCTCTCAAACCCCTTCTTAACCATTTTCTTTTTCTCGATCCCATTCTCAAGTTTACCCACAAAACCTATTTCAAACCTATCTTCTTATCCTTTATAGAACCATCTCATCTCAACAACCACCTTTAAAATCTCATTCCATTCACTCATTCACTTTCACTTCCATTCATAAAACTCATTCTTTAAGCTTTCCAAAGAAAACCCTTTCCTTCTCAAAACTCCATCTCCCAACTCCCATTCCTTCACACAAAACTCATTTCAAAATACATTTCCAAGATCTATTCCCAAACCCATTTCAACCACTTATTCTCTAAACCATATTCTTAAACCTCTCCTTAATCATTTGCTCATTTTTTTTCTCCACTCTCCTCATATTCTACAACCCACTTTCAACTCTTTCTAAACTCATTTCAAAACCCCCTCTCACATCCATCTCAACCTCAAAGCCCCTTTAACAAACCCATTTCCACCCCACTTTCCCAAACAAATTCTCAAGCCCACCTTCTCCTTCTTCCAACACTCTAGAGAATACACATTCACAAGCACTATTTCAAAAAAAAATAAAAATAAAAAATATTCACATACCCCACACCATTTCTATCGATCATCTTCAAACCCCATTCACCAACTCAACATCAAATTCCTTTTCAAATACCTCCCCTCCAACAACACCCCCACCCCTCCTCATAATCAACCCAAACCCATTTTCAACATACATTTCTCAATCCTCTTCAACTTCCATCTCCGAAGCCCATCAAACTCATTCCATTTTCATTTCCAAAACCCATTCACCAAAACTCATTCATAAAACCCAACATCAACTTTCTTTCTCAAATCCCATTATCAAATCCATTCCTACACCCATCCTTCCACATTCATTTTCAACCCATTTCCCCGCGACTCATCCTTAACAAACTTTCTTCAAATACATTTATAAACTCATTCTCTAGTCTTCTCAAAACCACCCCTAAAAATCTTTCCTCCAACGACCCACCTACATTTCTCATAGTCAATCAATCCTAGCCGAGGGATATGGTATTCTTAGCAACCGTTGTCTCTTTCTTCTCCATTCCAGTGATTCTTTCTCTCAAGGGGAAAAAATACCCTCGTCTGCGTCCGACCCAAAGGAATAGTAACTTAACTTAACGGACAATTAGTAGTTTGTTCGAGTTAGTTATAATTGCTTTCATGTGTTGAATGATAGTTGTAACCTTTCCTGCTTTGACTAGGTTATATTTTCCTTAAGTTGCGGTATCTAGTGATACATGTAAATCTATACTGTAGTATATAACTGGTCATGCCAATAGCATTTTGAAATTCGACGTGAATGTATGGATTGAAATTCTCTCATCACTTTGTGAATGCTTGCATGTATTGTTGCCAATAGACTAGTCATGTCTTTTCATATTAAAGTTTAACATTGGGTGTCTATTTAAGAATTATTTATAATCGTGCTAGGAATCATCACATGATTAAGTTTGATTATATATATATATATATATATATATATATATATATATATATATATATATATATATATATATTCATTTAAGTTGTTTTGGTGCAATTAAGTTAGGATCCTTAAGTAGGTTGAGTTTCATAGTTTAATACTCTGTAAGTTCATGTTAGAGGTGGACTACAGTAAAATATATTGAGTTTTTCCATTCTCTTATGGACCCAAGGTTTCGACAATATTGAGAAGATGATATTCTTCATCTTTCCTTTCCTATATCATTATTAGCATATTAGCACTTCAAACCACCAGAATACCTTAAAACTTTCGACTATTCTTTCCTTCTTGAAATTTATGAAATTGAAGTGTAGTCTGCTCATAACCCCCTAGCCTTAAGATTGAAATGGTAGTTCATATAAAATTTTATTCCTTTAGAAACTCTTTAGGATGATCTTTGACCATAGGTATATCGAGAGATTTATTGGCCCCCAATTTAGACATAAATCGAACCGAGGACTCTCTTAGACTAAGACCCAAAGGACAACCTTATATATAGGATATTTAAACTTTCTAATGATGGTCATTCCTTAAATATTTAGATTAATCAGACTATGAAATTACGGAAGCATACGCCTGCGAAGCATTCACGGCTTGACCCAATTCTCAATCCCAGGCGACTACCAATGGACTCACTACTTTAACTGAGCAGAAGACCAGGATCCATCAGGACGAAGAAGGGATATGATGAGCCTTCTACCCTGGTCAGGTAGATGATCAACGTATCGGGTTCAAGCCCACTACAACCGTCTCTCCGTATTGGTCTAACATTGAAAATAAACATTTTTACTCTATATAGAGGGAAATCGTCATCATGAATTCAAATCTTTAAAAATAAATAGGTAATTAAATAAATTATAGTAAACTATCAGGGTGAAAAAGTTTTAAGGGGGGTAGACTAAAATGAGTCAAACTAGTATAGATAGTATATACCCTACCATGCATATAAACTTGAAATCAATGAAACTTAAGCAAATAAAATAATAATATCTTTACTTATTATCCTTGGGCAATTTCGGGGATGAAATTATTTTTAAGGGAGGTAGATTGTAACATCCTGAATTTTCACTGTTTTAGATTTTTAAAAATTCTTATTTTTTTTATTAATTAGCTCATATTATTACTTATTGACAATTAGTACTTGATGTTAGCTTATATACAAGTGGACCAATCTGGTCGTGATTGGACTGAGCGCGGGCCATCAAGCCGATAGCCTATTTACACTTAGCAACAGCCCGTGCGGGCCATACCACGACGCGGGAAGGTCAGAAAATTATAAAAACTTAGAAAACCAAAGATCTCACTGGGCTTGTGGTCCATTGCGGACTACAGACTCATTGGACACCCCGAAGTTAATTAATCGGGCCGTTCCATCAGCACTTGTCAACCCACCCAAGGTTAGAGTTGAAATTTGGCACTGGCTAAAGAAACTGAGACTCTGGACTTTTCAACCGTCGGATTTCTTTAAAATTTTTGGTGAAGGTTTAATGTGGTGTCCTTCACCCGTCCACAAAATCTGGGACCCGATCGTGACACGATGACCGTTGATCGAAAACCGGACCCGTACGACCAAACCCCATATCTGATCATTTCTAAAATTTGCATGGCCCTTCATCGGGCCATGGACCACCTACCCTATAAGTTTCGTGGCCAGAGGACCACCAAAATTTTCTCAACAACCAGAATGGACCCCACAGGGCCATTTAAAGATTTGAAACCGTATGATCAAACCCCATATCCGTTCATCCGTTTGATCTTAAAATTTGTATGGCCTCTCATCGGGCCATGAGGCACCTACCTACCAAATTTGGTAACCTAGGGGGTGGTAGGGCCGTCTCTAAGCCAATATGGAGTCCTAGAGGGCCATTGTGGGCATTTGAGAAAATTTAAGGCCAAAGGGCCCAAGTCTAGGAAATTAACCCTAGCTCACTCCCTCATATTTTCTCCATTATTCTTCCCAACAACCAAGCTCTCCCTCATACCTTCCTACTTTCCTTAAATCATCAAGCCCTCTTCCTCACATCCTCCTCCTTCTCCAATAACAAATCCCCCTCACGAACTCCCACCATCCACCAACAACCGACCTTTCTTATCTCATAACTCCCACTACTATAAAGAGAGAGCTTACGAGTAAAGAGAGAAGAAAAAGTGTGTGTGGAGAGATCTAAGGTGGACCTTAGATCATGGTGGGGCTGAGGAGATCAAGCATTGCAACTCCCTACTCCTTTCTCCAAAGAAAATTCTATATTACCACCACAATAATCATTTCGTTGAGCATCTAGTTAAGATTCTTCACTTCTTTTACTTGGTGCCCATGCATTGAGAAAAGATTGACTTGGATTTCTCACATGCAAGAACTTTCTTTATGGATTCTAGCCGTCCAACCCGAAGCCCTTATTCTTAGGTCGATTTTTAAGTCTCCAACGACTCATAGGTGTGGACTATTGCTCTTAGGTGGCCTAGCACCAATTCTATTATGAGTTTAATGATTTTGATTGCTTAGGTAAGATCTTTGGAGAACCTAGAGAATCCTTAGGAATTGCATGTTTGTTGAAATGGTATGGAATGGTATGTTTGACTCACATGATGTTGTTCTTACTTCTCATATGATGTTGTGTATGGATGGTGTATGCTCATGCCTTATTGAATTCTTTTTCATGTATAGTTGCTCCGTAGTATGTATGATTTCCTTCCTCTTATACACATGATTTCTTAAAATGGAGGGAGTGCTTAACTTCTTCACCCACACACCCTCACACACATACACACACACACACACACACACACACACACACACACACACACACTCACACACTCACATGCACTTATTTCTTAATATGGTTGGCCTAGCTTACTAGGAGAATATGAATTGTATGTTGATATGTATGAGAACATGCGTTTGTTGTTTTAGCGATACATTGTTAGTCGGCATGCTATGGATCACTATTCGGGCACTTGGGTTGGCCAGAATCATGAGGAGAGAGAAGGTGGTCTCGTCGGTAAGACCGTCTCGAGACTAAACCTATGCATTTAGGCGGGTGTGTTCGGGCGGCTGTACTTCGACTGCATGGGTCTCTTGTGCCCGATGTCACTGGTCTCACGCTCGCCTGACTCTTGCGGTTTAGTTTACTGTCTGATCAACCTTGAATGTTAACCCTGAATACTCACACATGTATGGAACCTGAACCACCCTGCAACAGCTCTAGCCCATCAATAACCCACTCAAAACTGGTCCATAGCCTCGTGAGCCGGGCATGGTGGAATGAGACACTGTGTCCGAGCTGTTGGCCTACGCTGGGATTTCGCGCCTCCCCGCGAGCGATCTATTTCTCTCAGTACTCCTCATGTGCTTGAAGTCAGGGATGAGAAACCCGATGGGATCACGGACCGCGAGGTCTTGCCTCACGCATTTGCGGGTCTTAGCCTTGTAACTCGTCTAGGGCATTGATATGTGGGGTGTATCAGATTCTCCAACCAGCTGGATAAATGAACTTAACTAATAACTCGGCTAACACGATCACATTGCATCGCATTATTTAGGATGGTGACTCGGAAGTCGAGGTCGCTCTGAGGGAGTGCTGACATACGCGATCATTAGATGGAGTCGCTCAAGGGAGCGTTGTGGTGAGGGCATGTATCATATCATTTCGCATGCATGCATTCTAATAAGAGTTACTAGGTGTTGATGATTGACTGTGTTTCATTAAGTTCATATTATAATTGATGCCTGTTATAACTTAATATTAATAGCACCCACTGAGTTGATCAATCACTCTCACTTTGGGACGGTATTTTAAAACACCAACCAGACCCGTTCATAGATGCAGGTGACTCAGGGCATGAGGAGCTTGGTGAGGCAGAGCTCGATGAGCCGTGCGAGGTGAGCAAGGATAGGGAAGATGAGCTTTCCTGCTTCCGGACTTTCGGCGGATCTTTTTAGTTGAGTTCGGGCCGCCACGGGGTATAGACCAGGGCCCTAGTCGCCTTGAGTCATGTATTGGTGGGACTAGTTCCTTATTCAAATGATTTTGAATTCATTGTTTAGATATTTTTAATTTAGTAGCGATTGATACTACTTTATGATGTATTTAGACTTCACGCTTTGTTAAATCCTTCATTATTGATGAGATCATCTAAATGTAATCAAAATATGAAGCCCATTAGGGCACCCGTGACACCTGAGAATTCAGGAGCTGAGTTCTTACACCGCCACTGAAAACCCGGGGTGTTACAGTATATCAAGGTTGTTCATCTGATTTTTCAATTTATTTCAGGCCATAGTCCAAAAAATAATGTAGATACAAATTTCAGGTAGACTTACCCCCATAAAACAGTGGTTATTAATCATTAAAAACCTTTTGTGAGCCACAAAAGTTTTAGAAGAAACTTATATTTAATTTTTCTTTTTCGTCCTAGTCTGTGTTAACTTATCAACATGTTGGATGGTCAATAAACTTTATGGTGGACATTAAAAGTTTTTAACTATGGGTGTTCAATAACCACTATTTGCTGTGGTATGATCCACATGAAATTTGCATCTACTTTATTTTTGGCACCATCCCCTAAAATAGGTTGGAAAATCAAATGAATGACATATATATACAATGCATACATTGAGGTGGGCCCCACAATTAGGATCGTGCACACCCACATGGCTGGTTTGGGTCGCAACCAAGTAGCACTCCTTTGAATTGCTGTGAGTGCAAGAAACATGAGAGGAGTTCGTCCCAAAATGACAAAAGTACTCTTAGAGCTTTGGGATGCTCCACCTTTCATGCTCGATGTTTATGCTAATTTTTGGCATACCGACATGGACTAATAAGAAGTCGCAACGTGTCATCCTTACAAGTTTGATGTTGACAAAACCATACTCACGCTTGAAGATATCTTTTGTTGATCTTCCTCTAGCGATACTAATTCTATTATTACCCAAGCTTGAAGTTATCTTTTGTTGATCTTCCTTTAGCGATACTAATTCTATTATTAATGTGATAGGACATAACTGCACATATGCCTTTAAAATATCAAAACGCCAAATGACATGTGGCCATAATTCACATGCCATGTCATTATGGCAATGTACCCAGCACATTTATAAAAGTTCCACTGAGGTAAAGAATTATATCTTGGATCTAGCCATGCTATAATCAGTAAGACTCTCTTTATAATAATTTTAAAATGAAAAATATTTCAAGAAATGTTCAAAGGCCTTGTGGTGATCATGAATATTTCAAATATTTGAAGATCATATCAATATATGAGTTGATTGGTTGCAACACGGACCTAAATCAGGAGAGGATCAACACCAATGGATCAGGCTCGCATCAGTGCATTAATTGGACTCAAGAGAATGAAAGATCAGGATATTGTGGATTTGGTCCCATCAGCTCCACGATTAGAATGGAGCAAGATCATGGATGCATGGATATGGCATTGATCAAGTAATTCATATGCAACGACAACTTGATCAATTTGAAATCCGGGACAAAGGGTGAAGATGTCTTTGATTGATCCCAATTTTAAATGTAATAGAATACCGAAGGACTCCCATATAAGACTATCTATGCAAAAAAATGAATATATGAAAACCAATGGTTTAAGAATTACAGAGATATCCCCATTTAGAATGCATGTTATAAATGCGAAGGATCCTAAACTAGCAAGGAAACTCAATGATGATTTTGCCGCATCGACAATCTATGAAAGGGGCATGAGATGAAAAGCTCAAGGCCCATGCCAAACACAATATATATATATATATATATATATATATATATATATATATATATATATATATATATATATATATATATTCTTTTACATTTATTTTTATGTTTATCTTAGTGTAAATCTCTATTGTCCAGTGCCATCACTATAGTACCATATGATTAGATTAAATGTCCACAATCCTATGTTGTTGGATTATGATAAACTAAATCCTTATTGAAAAGATCAATTTCTTTGATCATATCCTCTTGACTACTCACTACAATAAAAACATAGATGGATCATGTATTTATCTATTTACTTTTTTTTTTTGATACTTTGTCGATTATAATGAGCTTTGTAATAAGCTTCATTCACATATTAATAAAATCAACAATTTTTTAATATATTATTTATCTTTATTTATTTGAAAATTATATTGATTATAACTCAGTCCTTAAACACGAGGCAAAAGGAATCTATCATGAAAAAGTCACATTAATCCTATCACAAATTACCTATCATTTATTGCAATTAGAGGTGGGCATCGAGTCGAGTCGAACTGAATTGGGTCCAACTCGTCTTGGTCCAAAAATTTCAATGAATTGACCCAAACTCGATCCGATCTGGGACCAAGTCCGAGTCATTTGACTCGATTCGATCCGTTGCATTGCTGGCTTGATCCGAACTGAGTCAGATCAGGTTGGCTACGGTTCGGATCAAGTCTTCTGCTTTATTTTTATTTTTTTATTTTATTTTTTCAAAAGTATGATTTTCATTGTTAAAAAATTTGTAGGGCCTACCATAACGTTTATTTTCCATACAATCTGTTAATAAGGTCATAACTACATGGATGAAGAGGAAAAATAAATTTCATATTGATTTGAAACTTATGTGACCCTTAAAAAAAGTTTCAATGGTAGGCGTTCATGTAACGCCTTGAAAATCAGGAGTCGAGCAGGAGCCCAAATCCCGAGTTCCAGGACATCACTTATGCAACATAGATAATGATAATTTAATATTGTCTGTATTAGTGCCTTAAACATGAATAATATACCAAACAACATGTCATACTCCAGAGACAGTTAACTATGCAAGTGAAAGACTGTGATAAGTATACAATCCCCCACTGCTTTTTGTAGTGTGGTCCACTTGATCTTTAGATTTGTCTTATTTTTTGGCTTAAGCCTTAAGACGAGCCCGTCAAATGAATGGATGGTTTGGATGTAACACATACCTCATGATGGGACCTATAGAACTTGTTGACGTCCATAACAGCTGGTGTGTGGTACACCTGCCAGTCCGCTTCCTAGTCACGTCAATACAAGCGTTCGGAGTTATGTATTTTATCATGTTAATACACCTGAGCGGAGATGGATTGGTTACTCCCCCGGCTGGTCTGTGGACCCCACCATGATGTATTTATTTCATCCATGTCGTCCATCTATTTTTTTTAGATAATCTTATGGTATTAAAAAAATAAGGTATATCCTAATCTCAAGTGGACAACATTACAAGAAACAATGTTGAATGAACGTTGTGTGGATCATATCCAATTGGTCTGGATTGACCACTATTCCAAACTCGACTCAATATATGGTTGGATCTGAGTGGGCCTACTCGATCCAACTCAATCTTGGCCTTTGGATCGGATCGGGTCAGATATGTCAGATCAAGTCGGATTCTGCCCAAGTCTAATTACAATTGATTGTTAACCCGACAACCAAATTTTTGAATATGGACTTACTCAATGCGAGGTCACTAGTGTTCAATCAAAGATTGAGTTGAGTACCACCCTAGCACGCTCACACTTCATAATCACATTAAAAAATTTAAATATAGGCTTTTAATCACACTTGGCTTATGTTTGATTGAATTACGTAGACGCTAAACTGATCATGCTTAATGGGTTGGATGACATATACCCACGGATGGTTAGGATGACAATAAAACACATTTACAAGGGTTGGATATGAGATACACACATAGGGATAAAAAGGACAATTGTTCGAATAGACAATGTGAGGAATTTATAAATAATCCAAATGTGAGGGGGAATTCTTGCAATTGTTATAAAATGAAGGGTGGTGTTTGCAAGTATCCTTGGAACGAAATCCGCAGCCTTCGGTGGCATTTCTCTCTCCAACGGTCCTGCGCCAGATTCAGGACTGCCGAATTGTTTAATCGGTAGTGCTCCTAGCACTAACTGGATTATGGGGTCCTGCGAGGCCACATGAATTGGGCGGCAACAAGAGCCACTCATCAACTGTAGCTTAACGTTGACCATGCGATTATGCGCATTAAACTCAGGCTGGTCCGTTCATTAGGTGAGCCACACATGACCGTTAACTATATAGAACACCTACTTTCGACCCATCCATTTCCTGTACGGGATTCCTGCAGCCCTAAACTCCATGGGGCCCACCGCAGTGCATGTGTTATATCCACCCATCTTATCTAAGTAGACCGCACCACAGGAAACAGCGGGGATAAAGATCCCCACCGTGAGGTGGGCCACAACGTCAACTCAAAGGCTGCAAGCGTAATTTTACATTGTTCCTATTGTTTCTGCCCATATTTGTACTTTATCAATTTGGTATTTTATACGTACGGTGAAAATAAGGACTATAAACTGATAAACGGACTGGATTTCATGAAGACAACCTGGTGGGCCCCAAATTTCATAGGTGTTGTAGATTATTTCGGTCGTCTCTAAGTGGGCTGGAGTTGACACCTATAAAAAGATTTGGTGGTTCGTAGGAGTACCATAACATACTGTCCAAACTCTGAAACTCTCCCTCCAAAGCATCTCCTTCTTCGAGATTCTATGCAATAAAACCTCGAAAACCTCTCTCTGAAATTCAAATGTCAGAAGCATAAAATCTCATTTCCAGAAGGATCGTTAATGGCGTCTTCTCTTCTTCTTTCCAACCCCTTCCCTACCTTTTCGCACCGCTATAACGGCGTTACCCTTGCCGTTAGGGTTCCATCAGTCCTCGCCTTCGCCAAACCCCCCCAAAACCGCAGTTTCCAGAAACCCTCGCTGCACAGAAACCCCAATTCAATAGAATTCCTTCGTTTTTGCTCGAAAATCCGTGCCAGGACGTCGATTGAAGAGACCAGCGACGAGAATTCCGTCTCGTTGGACGGATTATCCGTCGGTGAGGATTCGGCTGTCTTTGATCTTGGAGAGCAGAAGCTTTCATCTTGGATTTATTTTACTGGAATTTTGGGAGCTGTGCTTTTCGCGTTGAATCTCGTCTGGATAGATCCTTCGACGGGATTTGGGACGGCATTTGTTGATTCTGTCAGTGGGCTTTCTGAAAGCCATGAGGTGAGTTTCTGGAAATTGCAATTTTGTATTTTCTTTTCAATTATTTGTGATTTTGATTTTTTTTTCTCGGGTGTTCTGAATTAGTGAGTAGAAATCAGTATTTGGTTCATCTGTAACAATTGCATGAATTTTGGCGCTTTTTGGGGTTTATTGGATGCCTGTAAGTTTTTAAGTTGTGACTTTCAGATGAGGAAATTATTCACAATTTGATAAAGATTCAGACCATGTCTGAGAAAATTTTATATATATATATATATATATATATATATATATATATATATATATATATATATATATATATGTGTGTGTGTGTGTGTGTGTGTGTGTGGGGGGGGGGGGGGGGGGGGGGGGGGGGGAATGGTTCTATGCGGTCGAGCTCGTGGGGACTTCCCATGAGGTCGAGCTGTGTGGGCCCACCATGATGCGTGTCTAACATCTACCCCATCAGTCAGATGCACCATTCCATGGTGGGCCTCGGGCTTAAAAATCAAGTCAATCCATGACTTGTGTGGGCCACACAACATACAAAAGTTGAGAGGGGTTACCCTCCCATTAAAACGTTCATAATAATTTGTTGGGCCCACCGAGATGTGGTTCAAAAATCCAGCCCATCCATTATGTGTGTCCCACTTGGATGAGGGATCAGGCCGAGTTTCAGACGCATCCAAATTGCAGGTGGGCCCCACCAAATGCTTTTATATGTTTTAGGCATATCTTCACATGATTTTAGATGGTATGGCCAACTTGAGTTCCGTATACGGCTAATTTTTGGGATATCCTATAATTTAAAGGGGACCCATCAAATGCACGGTGTTGATGTTCGACACACATCATGGTGGGGCCCACACAGCTAGACCTCATGGGAAGTCCCCATGAGCGTGACGGCATAGAACCATTTCCCCCTCTCTCTCTCTCTCTCTCTCTCTCTCTATCTATCTATCTATCTATCTATCTATATATATATATATATATATATGTGTGTGTGTGTGTGTGTGTGTGTGTGTGTGTGGAAAAAGGTACTATGCGCTCAACCTCACGAAAAGCTCTCGTGAGGTCGAGCTGTGTGGGCCCCACCGTGAGGCGTGTCGACCATCAACACCGTGCATTTGATGGGTCCCCTTTAAATTATGGGATATCCCAAAAATCAGCCGTATATGGAACTCAGGTGGGCCATACCATCTAAAATCATGTGAAGACACCGTTAAAACATATAAAAGCACTTGGTGGGGCCCACCTGAATTTTTAATGTTGCTGAAACTCGGTATGACCCCTCATCCTAGTGGGACACACATAATGGATGGGCTGGATTTGCAAACCACATCTCGGTGGGCCCAAAAAATGATTATGAATGTTTTAATGGTGCACGGCTCCTCTCCACTTCTGTATGTGGTGTGGCCCACACAAGTCACGGATTGACTTGATTTTTGAGACCTAGGCCCATGATGGAACGGTGCACTGGCTAATGGGGTAGATGTTCGAAACGCATCACGGTGGGGCCCACATAGCTCGTCCTCATGGGACGGATCGTGAGGTCAAGCGCATAGTACCTTTTCCCTATATATATATAGGGAAAAGGTACTATGCGCTCGACCTCACGATAAGCTCCCGTGAGGTCAAGCTGTGTGGGCCCCACTGTGAGGCGTGTTGACCATCAACACCGGTGCATTTGATGGGTCTCCTTTAAATTGTGGGATATCCCAAAAATCAGCCGTATACGGAACTCAGGTAGGCCATACCATCTAAAATCATGTGAAGACACCGTTAAAACATATAAAAGCACTTGGTGGGGCCCACCTGACTTTTTAATGCCGCTGAAACTTGGTATGACCCTTCATCCTAGTGGGACACACATAATGGATGGGCTGGATTTGCAAACCACATCTCGGTGGGTCCAAAAAATGATTATGAATGTTTTAATGGTGCACGGCCCCTCCCCACTTCTGTATGTGGTGTGGCCCACACAAGTCACGGATTGACCTGATTTTTGAGACCTAGGCCCACGATGGAATGGTGCATCTGACTGATGGGGTAGATTTTCGAAACGCATCACGGTGGGGCCCACACAGCTCGACCTCATGAGATGGACTCTTGAGGTCGAGCGCATAGTAACTTTTCCCATATATATATATATATATATATATAGGAAATCAGTCGATTTATTTTGCGAGCATATTGGGTTTTGTTTAAATTACTGAATGGTTTGTCAACTATTTCCCAGTAGTCCATTAATTTTTTATAGCGAATTCCTTTTGCTAAAAGGTTTGAGATAATTTGTGAATTTTTCACGAAGTTGGAGAATTTTGTGATTTAAGTGTAAGATTGAAATTATGATATTTAGAGCAATTCAGTCGATCGTATTTTATTCCCTCTGATGGTTGGTTATTGAGGAAATTTACAATGCTCAGCCAGAATTGATGGTTTTTGATTTTTGGCTAATCATGCGAGCATTCTATAATCTATACAGGTGGGAGTGTGATTGAAATTCCAGTGATCCTGACCATTCATTTGGTGGGCCAACAGTGGATGGGAGATGCTGCAAAGAACTCCCCATTTGGATAATCGTAGCCATTAGACTGCCTGCAAATTGATGGTGAAAAGGAAATGTGGCTGACAGTCCATCTGCAATGGGAAGAAGTGGATCATATGGTTGATGGAACATCCATGCTGGGGCCCATCAGATTAATGATATGGATCCCTGATAGGTTTTACACATGTATGGAATGTTCTGCTAAATTAAAAAGCCTGTTATTTGGGCTAATTATTGTTGATACCTCTGCTTTGTTTGGGTTCTTCTTAACAGAACTTCAAGGAATATCAAGGAAGAAAACACCCATCCCTGGAGCTAACATAATATAATCCAATTGAGACATTGTAGAATAGGCTAAACTTCTCTTAATGTCTTTTTGAGCAAGAGCTAAAGTAGCTCCTAATACTACTGTTATTATACCTTGCTAATAAATGAGATTCATTATATAAGGTATGACTGAAAAGGGGAAGAAGCAGTATGACAAGAAAAATCCCCCCTGCTAAATTTAGCTTATATCAAACAAACAGAAAACAGCAACAAGCTAGTTTTGTTGGATATCCAGTTCTACTTGCTTATGATCTTCTCTCAAGGTGAGGGTGAAGGAAGGTAGAATATCTTACAGGAGTTGGAATTGATGTTGTGTAAAATCCCACATAATTGTAGAAAAGAATCTCAGGAGAACAATTGTTTATATATTGAAGGAGCACACTTCATTGGTTATATGATGCAAGAAACTATTCCTTTCGTATGATTCTTTTTTTTTTTTGGGTAAAGAACGAGAGACTTCAACCTTTGATGTCACAACAATGCATTGCAATGATGCTGTCTCTATCTTTTTCATTATCTCTGTCTGGAGAACTGATTACTCTTCTGATGTATGAGGATGAACACCCTTTTTGGCTTTTCTGTTAGGTTTGTATGTTTTATTATATTTCTGAAGTGTGGGATGTATAAAAGGACCATGCGCAAGCAAAATAAGCTAGCCAATATTCTTTTAACATTTTCACAGTAATCTTTTTAGAAATGCGAAGGACAATGGAAAATAGAAGTATAAGTTTTATTCTTCTAATTCAGGAGATTCTTTTAGATATGAGGAAGAAAAAAAAAGAGGAGAGGGAATGCTAAAACAAAAGGGATCCTGAAAGAGGAGTGTAATCTTTTGGTTTTTGAGAATTTCTGATGAATAGTAAAAAAAATAAAGAAATGTTTCAACTGAAGCACTTTAGTTCTTCAACATTGAGGCCTTGGGTTTGAGGGAGGGAGGGAGGGAGGGAGGGAGGGCACTTCAGTTCCTCTTAAATTATGGGCTCATCATATGAGCCTTAAGCCAACTGATTGGGGTCAGCTACACGAATCCTGTCCCGCCATTCTACTATAAGTCTATATCTAGTACCATATGCTAGGTTAGACCACAAGTTATCAAATATTTTCTCAATACCTTCATCCACATCCTTTTGAACCTTCTCATTGCCCTTTTAGAGCTTTCAACTTGAACCAACTCGCTCTTAACCGGTCCAATTCTTGATCTTTGTTGCTTATAGCCAAACCATCAAAGTTACTTTCTCTCATCCTATTGGTGCTAGTCCATGTTACCTCAATGCATTCATTTCTAATTATATCTTTGTCTTGCCACTCCATCTCAACATCCTCATTTCAGTTACATCCATCCTATGAACATGTTGTTCCTTGATTGCTCAACATTTTGTCCCATAGAGCATGGCTGGTCTTATAGCTATCCTATAAACTCTCCCCTTCAATTTGATTGGTATGCAGCAATCACATAAAACTATAGAGGCACATCTCCACTTCATCTAACCAGCTCTAATTCTATGAGCAACATCATTCTCCATCTCACCGTTCTCATGAACCATTGACCCAAGATAACAAGAGTGATTACTTTGGGGTATAGTAGCGCGAAGCATGAAGCGAAGTGGCAATGATACAGGTGCGAGAACGAGAAAGTGTCTGTTTTAAACTGTTAAGCAAGTGAAAACAGCTTGCAAGCAGGAGAAACCCCCCCCCCCACACACACACACGGGCACTTGATCCCTTGTCTCATTGTTGAAACAGAGTCCGTCTACCACCGAGTGGCACCTGTTTAGAAGGATTGTGCAAGTAAGTTTTGGGGTCCTTGGATTCCTGCTCATTAGATGAACTGGTGGAGATAGTGTAGTGTGTGTGAGTGAGCCAGGGTTCAGTCCCTAGTAGTGTTACCTTCCAAAATAAAATAAAATAAAATTGTAGTCCATATACTCCATTTTAGACTGATTGATTTAAAAACCTTTAGACAATATCATCAACAGTGTTCATTATTTAGTTTCATCCAATGGGCTCTTATGGGATGAAAATATTGTGAGACTAAATAATGAACTCTATTCAAGCTATTTTATTTTATGGAAATGAGATTATTTAGGGAAGATATAATTACTCTTTTCAGAAAAAAATGAAAACAATTAACATATCCTTCCGCTTTTCATGGATAATTGTCATCATAGAAGTCTTCTTCTCTCTCTCTATATATATAGCAGAACGCTTACCTGCGAACTAGTTCGTACGGACTACAAACGAACTTTTTTGAGAAATCATATCTGATGAGTCTTGAAAATCTGAGCGGTCCACATGAAGCAGAACCTCAGGAAACGCCCTGGTACAAATTTTTACTTTGAACCAAAACTTCGGTGGGCCATGAAAAATGCAAACAGTTTCTTCCCTTGATTTGAATTTCTCTTTGCTATGGCCCACCAGAATCTTAGATCAAGGTGAAAATTCACCCCCTAAGGTTTCATGGGATTCCGCATCTTATGGACCATTCGGATTCGACACCCATGACACGTGCGTAGGTGTGTAGGTGAGCATGCCTCTACACACACACACACACACACCTTATTCAGAGTTTGGTCAATTCAAGTCCCTAGTGCATAATTTGGTACTAGCCTTCTTCCCACCATGGTTACCTAATTCAGAGTTTAGTCAATTCAAGTTTGTAGCTCGGTACTTTTTGCAATCCATGGGAGGCAAATTCTGAATGGTGCTTCAGTGGAACATAAGTGCATTCATTTGAGATACAAAGAAGAAGCCGGGCATCATTTGCAAAATTATAGATGAGATGATCATGTCAACATAGGGAGTTATGTGTACTAAGATTGGTTTTGGTTAAGGTAGGGGGAGTGCATGTCTGAGGATTTCCCACAAAATAATAACAATGACTATAAAATCCGATAAGTGATTGCTTTTTTTTAAATGGATACTAGAATTTTGCTAAGAATAAAAATGAAAAGGATCAAAAGAAGATTTTTTACAAGGGGCAAGAAAATAAAAGATAGAAGAGGCAAGAAGATCTCTCTCTCTCTCTCTCTCTCTCTCTCTCTCTCTCTCTCTCTCTCTCCCCCTCTCAGTATATAAAAAAATGCTGAAGCTCCTATATTAACATGTGAGGGCAGAGAATTTTGGTCAAAGACGACTTCCTTTGCCAAACCCTGGTTGTTTACTAGATTAGGCCACTCTGTGGCAGGTTCAATGCTATTATGTAAAAGCTCCCTGAGTCCATCCATGACAGCCAAGAGTGGAAAGGTTGGCTGATAACCCAAAAAAAAAAAAAAAAACTTTCTATTTGTCTACCAAGATCAATATTCTATGCCTTTGATTTCTTCACATTGTTTCGAATACATACACCTTCAGCTTAGATGTTAAGACATAGCTCTGACCAGCCCAGCAAGTGGCATGAGACATGGATTTTCTTTCACTTGCTTATTGGAGCTCTCAGTACTGGTACTGGGAGAGAGAATTAAAGAAATTCCTTGCATCACCATCCCCAGCAGTGCTTAAAAGCAGCTGTTAATGCATCAGCCTCTTTAAGGATCAGCAGGACTTTATGAAGCTATGGGATCAAATTATATAGATCCTCTATTATGTGAAATTGCGGCTCAGCTGGCTCTCATCACATGCTAATGTTGCACATGAAGGTGAAATTTAGGCTGTTTACAGGTGAATGCGTGCCCCACCATGTAAGTGCCACGTCCCAAAAATCAGTCCTGTCCAGTCATCAGGTAGACTACACGTGCTCATCTAATCTGGGCCATTGATCAATTCTTCTTAACTGTACATTTTTAGTACATGTCTGGCCATTTTATGACCCAACTGGCCTTTTCAGGACACAGCACATGTTGAAGCCTACCTGCTGATCAGAGTGGCCTGTTTTTCAGGCCACAACACATGCATGGTGGAGCCTGGATCAGATCTTGCAAATGGCACATTTGGGAGGATAGGATTCAAAACATCATGCACGACACATGCATGGTGGGGTCTGGATCTAGACTTGCAAATGGCACATTTGGGGAGAGTAGGATTGCAAATTATATGCACGAGACATGTATGGTGGGGCCTGGATCTAGATCTTGATAATGGCACATTTTGGGGGAGTAGGATTCCAAAATATAATTGCCTTCTTATTCTCATGTTATCCGATGGAAATAGAATTGCTTTTTAAAGTGGATAATTTTAGTGCTCCATACCCATGAGGGCTCTGCATGTTTCTTCCTATGATGTTCATTTCTGATTCAGTTATTGAGATGCTGATTGCTGACCCTTTACCCATTTACATATTGAGATGCTGATTGCTGACCCTTTACCCATTTACATATTGAGATGCTGATTGCTGACCCTTTACCCATTTACATATTGAGATGCTGAGCCTTTGAATCTCCCCTTTGCAGGTTGTAATGTTGATCCTAATTTTGATTTTTGCCACTGTCCATAGTGGTCTGGCCAGTCTCAGAGATGCTGGCGAAAAGGTCATAGGAGAGCGTGCCTTCCGGGTTTTGTTTGCAGGGATCTCACTTCCTTTAGCAGTCAGTACTATTGTGAGTTCCACACTGTCAAGTTTTATCTGTTATTCGTAGCATCTGCCCACATGATCTGTTTTTCTCTTACAGTCCTTGCAGGCACATATGACTCATTGTTGCATTTATCATAGATCTTGAAAAAAAAAAAAGTTTATTTGGTGCTCTCCAAGCTTTATAAGAGGAATGAAACAACGTTCAGTTGAGCAAGTTGCTCGACCCAACAAATTGTGTATACATGGCCTTCCTTTTGGCTATCCAAACTGTTATGGAGGGCTCATCGTGGATTGGAGATTCACTTGAACAACCTCCTCCACAGGATGATCTTAACCCATCTTTTACCTGTTAAATGTGGATCACTTGTTGCATTTCGATTTAAACAACCAATCGCATGGTTAGCATCATCAGATGGGGAGACATTGGGTCATGGCCCATCCCATGATGGGCTCATGAGACGAACGACTTAGATGGCATAAATGGGCCCATCCATTCTTTTCTGGTTGAACAAAAACTCGCATTTTGATTTAGCAGCGTATAGTACTTTGCTTTACGAACAACTCCAGCTACATTAACTTGGGCTGGTATGGTTCAGGTGTACTTCATTAATCACCGATACGACGGAATACAGTTGTGGGATGTCAAGGGTGTCCCCGGAGTCCATGAACTTGTGTGGATCTCATCCTTCATCTCCTTCTTTTTTCTCTACCCATCAACCTTCAACCTATTAGAAGTTGCAGCTGTTGACAAGCCAAAGATGCATCTGTGGGAAACCGGCATCATGAGAATCACCAGGCACCCCCAGGTATAAAATCCTTCCAAAAATTAGTTTGAGCTTGTGAATATTGTACATATTCTCTTCAAAAATTGCTAGGGAGATTTTTGAGCAGAGAAGATTCAGGGTTTTCTTTACAAAGACATGATCCAGATCCATGCCAGTTACTGGGTCGGGCTCACTGTCAACGTACCCTGGCCTGGGTGTTAGGTTGGTCCTCTCATCCAGTGGGTCAAGCATCTTATGATAAAAATGAATTTTTGAAAGAAAAATGATCAGCTGCCTGTATTCAATGCATTGTGTGTGCCACCTTGCATTTTGTGCCTGGGCATGGTCATGGTGCGACGTGGTGAATGGCTTGCATCTGTCATGCATTTACCATGCTGGCACATGTGTCTCAAAGGAAACAGTTAATTTTCATCATGAGAATGTCCCTTGTATTTCTTTTTCTTTTTTTTTTCTTTCTTTTTTTCAATAGGCTGATCTAGGCTTTTGTTTTCGTCTCAGATGGTTGGGCAGGTGATCTGGTGCTTGGCTCACATGCTCTGGATCGGAAACTCGGTAGTGGCAGTGGCCTCATTTGGCTTGATTGGACACCATCTGTTTGGTGTTTGGAATGGTGACAGGAGGTTGGCATCACGGTATGGTGAAGCCTTTGATGCTGTGAAGGGCCGCACCAGTGTTATACCTTTTGTGGCAATCCTCGACGGCCGTCAGAAGTTGCCCAAAGATTACTACAGAGAATTTCTCCGGTTACCATACCTGGCAATCACATTTTTGACGCTAGGTGCATATTTGGCCCACCCGCTTATGCAGGCAGCCAGTTTCAGACTTCACTGGTAGGAAGGAGGCGTGACATACCCTTGAGTTTTCGTTGCATTTTGTAAATGTAAAGCAACTCTTGAGTTTTCGTTGCATTTTGTAACTGTAAAGCGAAAGTGGCATCTCAAGCATATGTATATAGCAATTACTGGAATTGATTTTTATAGAAGTGGGCCCAAATTATCGCAAAGCGCATTAGATACTATGCCAGTACTGACTGCTGCAGATTCTCAATCAATATCTTTATGAACTTAAGAACCGGTTGCTAAGTATCACCAAGCAGAGAAGAAAAAAGAGAAAACTGAACCAATCCAAAGTGGAAAAGGTAACCAGCTGTAGTGACATTTTCACCCTCCGTCTCTTGAAGCATGAGATCTTGGCTGTGCTTCTGAAGCTGCAATCACAGATTTTGATGGTCCCAGTAAATTACTGAAAGGTCTGAATGGATGGATAATTCGTGCAGGTTTGTACAGTTTGAACCATCAAAAGTTATCAGTCAGAGATGATAGAGCTTCTGAGCTGTCAAAAATTCAAAAGCGGGCGTTGTCTGTGAACAAGATGCAGTCATTCCAGTTACAAATCCAGCACTGTTCTTTTCAGTTTGTTTCTGAGGAACTGAGACCTGCCAGAGAACCCATTACAAGCTTATGGGGAGCTGGAGTCTGGTGACAGACCAAGAGGCAACGATGTAGCTGTTAGTGGGCTGGCTGATGGAATCTTAGGGGCAGTAAATGAGCAAACGGTCGATGGCTGCTGCTTTTGGTAAGTGGATTGAAATGCATTGTCCTATTCACACTTTGACATGGCATTGACACAGCCGAGATGAGGGTGCGTGGGTGGGCCTCAGCAGATATGTAGCCTGAGAAGTAAACAATCACCAGTGGTGGGATGGTGTTGAATTGTGTTCTTCATCTGCAGGGGTTAGCCATTCTACCATGGTTGGCGATTTCCCATGTAGAGGATGGGGAGTGCTTGAAGGTGTGTTTGGATGCTCAATTGAAGTGGATTGCAATTCATCACAGAGGAAATCACCATGGTGGTTCGCCACTCTATGAATGGATGACCATGGTTGGTGATTTCCCATGTGGAGGATGGGGAGTGCTTGAGGGTGTGTTTGGATGCTCAATTGAAGTGGATTGCTATTCATCACAGAGGAAATCGCCATGATGGTGGTGGCCAAGGAGGTTGATGGAGAACCCGAGGGAGAACAGAGTCTTCTTGGTCCATCTATCAAAGACAGGAAAGATTCAATGCGCAATTTAAAGAAACTACGATGTGTTTTCATCCTGACCCATTAATGGCTCGGGTGGAGCCTGCCTTTGGGTAATCTGAGCCAATCATTTACTGGGTCTTGCTCGACTTCCCTACCACGTGCTCCTAGCCATGCAGGTGCTCTCCCATCTGCTCAATCAGATGGTTCGGATCATCTCATCGGGCGGCTTTGGGACGTTTGGGGATGTCCTGACCATGATGGGCTGCACACGTATGGATGGTTTTGGATAGCCAATGGTGCAACCAGCATGTAATGTTTCTTTGGTTGGACGAATTGCCAGTGTTTGATTAGATGAAACCATTCCAGACTTGCTCTTTTTGAATGAGGAGCATTAGATTCGCAAGCGGGGTATTTTGTTTTGGGGAGCGGTGAAGTTTTATACAGTTTATCGTTTCAGCAGGAGATTTGGGTGATCATTTATGGGGGGACTCATCAGATGAATGGTCTGGATCACCAATTTGAGATTGGTACGTCAATCACCATTGCATATACTCTACCCAACCCCATCTCCTACAGGCAATGATGCACCATAGCTTGTCATGCATTACTATCATTTCTGATCTGCGAAATAGATAGGTTCTCTCTCTCTCTCTAAATATGAACCTTCATCGTTCATTGATCAGATGGTCAGGATCATTTTATCAAATTGACTTCTTTTAAGACAGATGGTGGGCTCCACATCATGGTCTACATGAATGATTGAATCTTCATATTATATATCAATGTGGACAGTCGATTACCCTACTAATTGAATTTCAGATGGTTAGGATCTTCATATCAAGGTGATTTTTATGAGGGGGGTAATTAAAAGTGGGCCCACATGATAGACAGTCCAAATCAGTAATCGATGTCTATTATAATCAATATGAGCTGCCCAGTTTCTTAAACTCCAACAAGATGGTTGGAATCATGTGTTTTAAGAGGAAGGGACAATCAAAGATGTGCCCCACATGATGTAGAATGGCCATAATCCGGATCAATGGTGTATAGTTTCCAACCATGGGTGGAGAATGCCTGAAAACATTCTAAATTGGAAGATCCCAGCCACCAATATGAGGACGTTTTCAATAGAACGTGGATCTTGTTAATTGCCAATAAGTAGGCGGCAGGAAAATTTGAGTGATGGTCCTTTATATATATATATATATATATATATATATATATATATATATATATGGGAAAAGGTACTATGCGCTTCACCTCACGATAAGCTCCCGTGAGGTCAAGCTGTGTCGGCCCCACCGTGATGTGTGTCGACCATCAACACCGTGCATTTTATGGGATATCCCAAAAATCAGCCGTATACGGAACTCAGGTGGGCCATACCATCTAAAATCATGTGAAGACACCGTTAAAACATATAAAAGCACTTGGTGGGGCCCACCTGAGTTTTGAATGCTGCTGAAACTTGGTCTGAACCCTCATCTGACCCACATAATGGATGGGCTGGATTTTCAAACCACATCTCGGTGGGCCTAAAAAATGATTATGAATGTTTTAATGGTGCACGGCCCCTCTCCACTTCTGTATGTGGTGTGGCCCACACAAGTCACGGATTGACTTGATTTTTGAGACCTAGGCCGCGATGGGATGGTACATCTGACTGTTGGGGTAGATGTTTGAAACACATCACGGTGGGGCCCACAAAATCGAACTCATGTGACGGACTCGTGAGGTCGAGCGCATAGTACCTTTTCTATATATATATATATATATATATATATATATATATGAGTCATGCTCCCCTGCGCACCTATGCACGTGCATACCTTTGTACACGTGCCATGGGTGTCTAATCTGAACGGTTCATGTGATGCGGAATCCCATGAAACCTCATGTGACAAATTTTCACCCCGATCTAAAATTCTGGTGGGCCATAGCAAAGAGAAATGCAAATCAAGGGAGGAAACTGTTTTCATTTTTCATGGCCTATCAAAGTAAAACTTGGGCCCAGGAGGTTTCATGAGGTGCTGCTTCACATGAATGGTTCAGATTTTGGATTCACATTACTTATGATGGGTTATCAAAAAAGTTCGTACGTACGAACTGGTTCGCAGGTGAGCATTTCCGTGTGTGTGTGTATATATATATATATATATATATATATATATATATATATATATATATATATATATATATATATATATAGCGTAGTTCTGTCGGTAATCCCAACCCTCTATTTTGTTCACTTGTTCACTGAACACAGATTAGACGTCTCTGATTGTCTAAATCAGTGCAAATTTTCACGATGGGGCCCGCCATTTTGATGTGGGTATTCGGGTATGTACAATATGCACTATGGATGATCTAGCAAACGGCTTGGGTTGGTCTGGGCCCAGATTTTGAACTACTCCAAGCCACGGCCACTGAAGGCCTAAAATGGGCGAGTTTGGATGTGCAATCCCAATCAGATTTGATAGTGCATCCAAACGTGACAAATGGGTTTTAGGTGACTACTACGGTTTGATTTATAGTAATCTTCACTGTATTTGTGTACAGAACCTGATCAGAAAAATGGGTCCAATTGAGAAGTGCTAATCGGTTGTCCTATGGTCTGTAAAGGTATTGGTGTAGCCCATCCACACGTCCATGCCCACCTCTCAGCTTGATATTTTGAAAATCACCTGATAATATAACAAGAAATACACTAAACCAATATTATGGCTGTGATATTAACTTAAAAAATAATAAAAATCTTAAAAATTTTGTGGTCCTCTGTAATCAAACATTCTTTACCATTGGCTTTTAAAGGCGGGCCATAAAAGAGAGAAGGGTTAGATGATTCCAGCTGATCCGCTTTGCAGGACGGATGCCGATTGTTGGGGAAAAATGTGTTAAGCTCGGAGACTCGGATAAGAGTAGGTCGGCTTTGCTGACACTGCCTGAAGAATCCGAGACAACACCGACGGAACAGAAGATAAGCCAGGAGGCGTAAGCAAGGACGATTAAAGTCGCTCTGTCAGAGTGATGACCTCGACTGCATGAGCCCACTAAAGGCCGAGCGTGTTAAAGCCACTCAGCCGATAGAAGAAGACCGACTCAAGGAGTTGGTTCTGTCGGTCACGGAGCAAGGAATGACCCATAGAAACCGAGATTATTCCGTCCGTGGAAAGGCCGGGAACCCGTCCTCCTGCGTCGGCCGAGACTCCCCCAGAGTCGGTCACGACCTGGCCGAGACTCCCCCAGATTCGGTCACGACCTGGTCGAGACAGCGAGTAGCGGAACGAGAACAGATGCTGCTTTACGGAAATCCAGGGATACGGGTAGCGAATCCCGAAATTCTCGAGATTTAGAGCAATCCGTGGAACGGGATAAGTTTTCGAACAATCAGGAGAAGAATCCTCTGAGGATAAGGGTTGGAAAACTGTATAAATCTCTAAGCTTGGGACAGAAGAAGGTACGCAATACTAACTGAGACAAGCTCTTGGCTATTGATCAGAGTACTGACTTAAGCATCGGAGGTTCCCTGGCTCTAGCCAGGGTTCCCTTGACATCGTTGTCCGTGCAGGTGAAGGAGGGTCCGCCTGAAGGAAGCCATCCCATAAGAACACAGCAACAGTTTGGCGCCGTCTGTGGGATACAGACAAAAAGTCGTTTTCTCCAATTATTCGAATGACAAGAATAAGAAGGACGGACCCAGATGAAGCAAGGGAGGCCGCTGCTAGCATAGCTCAGGGAGCTCCCCCGACAGCACCGCCTGCGACTACAAGCCAGCCTAATCAAGGGAACACACACCTAGATCGCGAGGTTCAAGAAATGCGTTCCGAGATGGCTGCCATGAAACACATGCTGGAACAACTGTGTAACCAGCAGATGCAGCGCCAGGAGTCGGCACAAGTTCATCCACCAGCGTCTGTAGAGCAGCCTGTCGCGCCACAGTCACCCAGACGACCGAGCCAGCCTCGAGAACCAAGTCACCCGGCGCCTGCCCGTTCAGCAACAGCCATTTTGCCTCCCACTGATCTGAGGCATAGAATAGATCAGAGGAGGCGAAGTCGGCTACCTGCAGACGCTGAAGAAACGGCAGAGAGCGCCGAACCCTCGAAGGCTGATATACAGGACTTCAAGAACGAGGTCCGAGAGAAGATGAAAAAAGAGATGGCGGATATAAAGCACGGTCGGAACTCAGATTCGACCAAATATGAAGAAAAAGCTTCTCCGTTTGTGGACGAGGTAATGCGGGCTCGGTTGCCGGAAAGGTTCCGCTTACCCCAGATAGCTCCTTTCTCCGGAAAGACTGAACCAACAGAGCATCTTGAATGCTTTAGGACTTACATGGAATTGCACGACGCCTCGGACGCTGTTATGTGCCGAGCGTTCTCTCTGACCTTGACCGACGTAGCCCGACTTTGGTTTAAGCAATTGAAACCCAGGTCGATTAAGTCGTTCGCCGAACTCAGTGACGCCTTCCTCAGCAATTTCATCGGCGGAAAGAAGAAATTGAAGCCTCCCGCGCATCTGAACAACATAGTTCAGAGGGAAGGAGAACTACTAAAAGACTACATTAAACGCTTCAATTTCGAGTCTCTATAAGTTCGAAAGTATTCTGAGGAGACGGCTCTCAACGCTCTCATGCAAGGGGTTAGAGACAAGCCTTTTTTGGCATCACTGGACAAAAACCCGCCCGATACTCTAGGCGAGTTTATGGTTCAGTCGGACAAATATGCCGATGCGGAAGAGACGCGACTCCTCAGAGAAAAGATCAAGAACACGAAACCATCGGTAAAAGAGTCGGCCAAAAAAAAAGCCGACTCAACCGGAGGGAAAAAGCGAAAAGACGACCGGGGGCGAGACGACAGCAGGCCAGGAAAACGACCAGACAGAAGATTCTCTACATACACCCCCCTAAACAAATCTCCTGAACAAGTACTAATGGAGATCAAGACCGAAGGCTTCGTCAACTGGCCCCGAAAAATGTGAGGAAATCCGGATCGTCGAAACAAGAACAAATATTGCCACTACCATCGTGACCATGGTCACAACACGAGTGACTGTTATCACTTAAAGGACGAGATTGAGCGGCTAATTAAAGAGGGCCGGCTAAGAGAACATACAGTAGGGACCGGCATCTCAGCAGGACTGAGTGAAGAGCGGCCCCAAGAAGAAATCCGAACGATCGTCGGGGGTCATCAAGGCGGTGGAGACTCAAATAACGCCCGAAGAAACCACGCTAGAAGCCTCGATCGCCCCGACTCCGAGGTTCTTTTGCTGTCTCGGCCTCCCAAGGAGAAGAAACGAGAGAAATATTGTATCTCGTTCACTGAAGAAGATGCTCGAGGCATTCATCATCCTCATGATGATGCACTCGTGGTCACCCTTACCATCGCGAATAGAAAAGTATTCCGGATACTAGTGGATACAGGATCATCAGCGGACGTCCTGTTCGCCCAAGCATTCGACAAAATGGGCATAGGTCGGTCGGTATTACGGCCTGTCCGAACCCCGCTCATCGGGTTCTAGGGTGGACAGGCACTTCCAAAGGGAATCGTCTCGCTGCCGCTTACCGCCGGAACCGCACCCCATCAAAGGACCGTGATGGTCGACTTCCTGGTCGTGGACCAACCGTCGGTGTATAACGCCATACTCGACCAACCGTCTCTAAGCCTCCTTCAAACTGTGGTGTCTACCTACCACCTCTCCATGAAATTTTCGACCGAGTCGGGAGTAGGGATAGTGAAAGGAGATCAGCAAGATTCTCGTAAGTGCTATGCCACCGCGGTCAAGGCCCTGACTGAGGTTTCGACGATTGAATCGCTGGACCCCTGTATCGGATCTCACGAGCGGGGAGCCGATGGAAGAACTCATCTCCGTGCCATTAATCGAGACAAACGTTTCGAAAGTAATCCGAATCGGCTCATCTTTGAGCCCGTCTCTTAAGGAACGGATGATCACCTTACTTCGACGGTATGCCGATATCTTCGCTTGGAGTCATGAAGACATGCCTAGGATCGATCCCTCGGTCATAACACACTGACTCAACATCGACCCAACCTACAGACCCATCCGACAGAAGCGTCGTCCTCTCGGCCCGGAAAGGTACGCTATCATTGGAGAGGAAGTCGACAAGCTTCTTAAAGCCAAATTCATCGAAGAGATATACTATCCGAAATGGATAGCCAATGTCGTACTCGTAAAGAAAGCCAATGGGAAGTGGCGAGTCTGTATAGAGTATACGGATCTAAACAAAGCCTGCCCCAAAGATAGCTTCCCTCTTCCTCGCATCGATCAGCTGGTTAATAGTACTGCGGGTCATGAACTGCTAAGTTTTATGGATGCCTATTCAGGCTATAATCAAATTGTAATGTACGAGAATGATAAATCAAAAACCGCCTTTGTCACTGACAAAGGCCTTTACTGTTACCGAGTGATACCGTTTGGATTAAAGAATGCCGGAGCAACGTATCAGCGGTTAGTGAACAAAATGTTCGCTCGGCAAATAGGCCGAACGATGGAAGTTTATATTGACGATATGCTCGTCAAAAGTAAACGAGCAGTCGACCATGAGAGAGACTTGGAAGAAATGTTCCTGACTCTGCGTAAATATAAAATGAAGCTAAATCCCAGCAAGTGCGCGTTTGGCTTGAGCTCGGAAAAATTCCTCAATTTCCTCGTTAGTCAGCGAGGAATCGAAGCGAATCCTGAGAAAATCAAAGCTTTACTCGAAATAGAATCTCCTAAAACAATCAAAGATATTCAAAGGTTGACAGGAAGAGTGACCGCGCTCAATCGTTTCCTTTCCCGAGCCACAGACAAATGTCTCCCGTTCTTCAAGCAATTGAAGGGACGACAAACGATGGAGTGGACGGACGAATGTGAGAAGGCATTTCAAGATCTGAAGGATTATCTCGGATCCCCACCGCTGCTATCTAAGCCCGAGCCTGGTGAAGCGTTGTTATTATATTTGGCCGTATCTGAAGCCGCAGTAAGCTCGGCTTTAATACGAGAGAGTCAAGGGAAGCAGCTGCCAGTCTACTACGTCAGCAAAGCCTTGCTACCAGCAGAGACGAGGTATCCTCAGCTCGAGAAAGTAGCCTTCACTCTTGTGGTTTCATTACGATGCCTTCGGCCATACTTTCAGGCTCACACCATTGTCGTTGTGACCAACTTACGACTCCGCCAGATTCTCCAAAAGCCGGAAGCTTCCGGCCGACTTACAAAGTGGGTAGTCGAATTAAGCAAATTTGACATATATTACAGGCCCAGGACAGCCTTAAAAGGACAGGTCGTCGCCGACTTCCTTGTCGAAGTGGTTCCTAATAGTGAAATATGTCTGAGTCAGAGGGAATTAATGTACCTGAGGCTTCTTCCTCTCTAGAGCCGACACCCTGGAAGCTATTTGTCGACGGATCATCCAACTCGAAGGCAAGCAGGGCAGGGGTATGTTAGAAACTCCCGACCAAACCTGTATGCAATATGCCTTGCGACTCGGCTTTTAAGCGTCCAACAATACAGCAGAATACGAAGCCTTATTGTTAGGCCTTAAACTTGCCGCAAGTCTGGGCGTGACCCATTTGAACGTTTTCAGCGACTCACAATTAGTTGTTAACCAAGTTTCCGGTATTTATCAAACTCGGAAAGAGCAACTAAAGACGTACATGGAAAAGGCTAAAGAATTGATTGGTGGATTCCAGAAATGTGAAGTAATTCGAATACCCATAACCGACAACGCCAGAGCCGACTTGTTAGCAAAGCTTGCCTCAGCAGATGAGAAAGACATACCTCAGTCGGTTCCGATTGAATATGTCCCTAAACTAAGCATAAATGAGCCGACAATCTCAGCCCTATTTCTCATCAATCCAGCGACTGCTTGGTTTGACCCACTCGTCCGCTACCTCAACGATGGTGAACTGTCAGAAGACCGTGCCGAGGCACCGCGTTTAAAAGTTCGAGCCTCGCGCTACACCATCCTGAATGAGATTCTGTATAAAAAAGGCTTTCATGCTCCTCTACTAAGGTGCGTCGACTCCCAAGAAGCCGACTATATCTTAAGGGAGATACACGAAGGGATATGTGGAAGCCATTCAGGAGGACGCTCGCTCGCCAACAAAGTGTTACGGCAGGGGTATTACTGGCTGACTATACAGCATGACTCCAAACGATTCGTCCAAAGATGCGACAAGTGTCAGCGGTTCGCAGTAATCCCGAGACAACCCTTCGAGGAGCTGACTCCGATGTCGGGACCATGACCCTTTGCGCAGTGGGGGATCGACATAATCGATCCCTTTCCATTGGGGAAGGGTCAGACTAAATTTGTCGTGGTTGCGGTAGACTACTTCACAAAGTGGGCTGAAATAGAACCATTGGCGAAAATTACCGAGCAAAGGATCACGAGTTTCATTTGGAAGAATATCATCTGTCGGTTCGGGATACCTCGGACAATCGTTACCGACAATGGAAGGCAGTTCGATAATAAACAATTCCGGGAGATGTGCAGTAATCTCGGGATTCGAAACGTGTACGCCTCGCCTCATCACCCTCAGACGAACGGACA
Organism: Magnolia kwangsiensis; assembly: GCA_037074715.1. NCBI lineage: Eukaryota > Viridiplantae > Streptophyta > Magnoliopsida > Magnoliales > Magnoliaceae > Magnolia > Magnolia kwangsiensis. The sequence continues at coordinate 153,751,409 of CM073574.1, read as the reverse complement.
GGTCGAGGCGGTCAACAAAATTATAAAGCAGCTTCTCCGGACGAGACTCGACGAAGCAAAGGGAGCGTGAGCCGAAGAACTTCCGAATATACTATGGGCCTATCGGACCACAGCACGGACTGCCACAGGAGAAACCCCCTTTTCCCTATGTTACGGTGCAGAAGTAGTCACACCGGTTGAGATCGGTATTGGTTCAGCCCGAGTCAACTTATATAGTGGACAAGAAAATGGTGAACTGCTCTCATTCGCGCTTGATTCGTTGGAAGAAAGAAGAGAAAGTGCTCGATTGAGGATGATGGCCCGACAAAAACAGGTGTCTCGATTTTACAATCGCCGAGTTAAAGTCCGACGATTCCGAGCCGGGGATATGGTCCTCCGAAAGACCTTCCCAAACACTAAGAAAATTGGATCGGGTACACTAGGGCCAAATTGGGAAGGTCCCTACGTCGTCACAGGCACCATCCGACCGGGAACCTACGTTGCCTTATCCTTAGAACGCCGAGCATCTCAAGACTTATTACCCGTAAGATAGAATAAAAAGCGCTGTAATTGAAGTCGACTCAATAAAAGTTCTATTTCATACAAGTACCCAATGTCGGGTCACTATAACAAAAAAAAATCACAAAAAGAAAAGTACATTATCCGACTGTCCCATTCAGTCAGGATTCAACTCCTATGCGGCGCCCGAAGGACCGGCCTCATCAGCAGCGGCATCTCCTTTGGTGGCTTCGCCCTCAGCAGCCTCGGTGGTCGGACTATCGACTTCGAAGGCTGAGAGATCGAGATCAGGAAAGGCCGCCCTCATCTCCAAGACGCAGGCCTTGTAACCACCTTTATAAAGATGGTCCGTCTCCTCTTCAAACTCGGAAGACTCGAGGAAGGCGTCTACGACTCGCTCTTGCTCCTCTTTGGCTCGGCGCGTTTCTTCTTGAACTTCCTGAACGAGGCCGGCGGCCTCGGCTTTCGCGCGAGCAAGAGCACCCTCGCACTCGTCGTGAACTTGAAGAAGGCGCCGCTCTCTCTCCTCGGCCTCCTGAAGGAGCGAAGTTAGACGAGCATTGTCAGCCTTAACTCCTTCGAGAGCTGCACGGGCGTCCACGGCCAGCTTCCGAGCGATAGAGAGATCGTCGGTCATGATGCCAATCCGGCTCTCAGCGATCTCTCTACGGCCCTCAGCCTCGGCAGCGACCCTCCTCGCAGTCTCTGCCTCGGATGCGAGTTTCTGGGAGGCAGTCAGTTCCGAGCTTGCTTTGACGAGGCGAGGTGCCAGCTGCGATAAAGAGACAGTGAGCTATGCTGTAAAACTTAGCTAGGGGCGACACAGGATCGAAGAAAAGTTTACCTCAAAAATCAACCTCGCTGCATGCCCGAGGGTCTGGGCCGTCGGAGCGTTGTAATAACTGGCGAAGTCTCTTTCGCCCCCGTGGGCAAGCGCCCAAGGAACCATCCCCGCAATGATCTTCGTGAAGGGGGACTCCTGTTGAGTCATCTCCCTTCTCAGGGATTCTTCACGCGGGGCTTCCCTCGGCCCTGGGACCTCCTCAGCAACAAGCCTCGACTCGAGTGTCGCCTGAGTCATTGGAGGAGTTGGCTCCGCTTCCTCGGCCCTCTCATTAGGGTCGGAAAGGACGACCACTTGGGGAGCAGCAGGTGGAACGACCGTTTCCTTACCCTTGCCCGTGGTCTTCTGCTGCTTCGAGGGCCGAGACCCGGACAACTGAGCCGATCTCGGGGGGGCCTTCACTTTGGAAAGTGGCTTCAAGGCGGGTCGAGATTCGGCCATGCTCTCAGGCGCAGGCCTCAGAATGGGGCGAGCCTCGGGAAGGTCTGAAAGGACGAGTAAAAAGAATGAGGGAGTGAACAAGAAACCAAAAGGACAAAGAAAAGGAGGACGAGCTACCTAAGACGAACGAGTCTAAACCTGCAAGGTGGAGGCGCTCAGGTTGCAGAAGCAACTTTCAAGATCGTTCTGCCGCGCTTAGCTTCCTCAGCTCCCTTATCCGAGTCAGAGCCCCGGACTCGAGATTCCCTCTCCTCTTCAAAATATCTGCAAGACTTTGTGGAGTCAGGATTAGCGGAAGAGGATATAAAAACAAAGAGTAAGAAAAGGAAAGACCATCGGGCCGAGTCACCGAGTCACCTGCTCTACGGAACGTGCGGGATACTTGAGGCTCGTACGACCACGTGTCGGCCGACTCCCACCGACCGCACACCCAGAACCACCTTTCTTTCCAGAACTTGTTCGAAGTAGGTGGGTCGGTTATTAAAGACCCCCCTTTGCCTCTCCACGCGCTCAGAAAGTAGAGGCCAGAGAAGTTAGGGTTTGGTCAGACTTGGTACAGATAGAGGAACTCGTTGACCGTGAGGGAAGGTTGCTCTAACTCGGACCAGAGCACGGCACACCCGAACAAATTCCTCCACGCATTCAGAACAATTTGATCGGGAGCTATTTTGACTCGGGATAGAAAGTCACGAGCAATGGGCTGGAGTGGCAAACGCAAGCCGCACTGCATCGCAACTTGAAAAATCACCCGGACGAGAGAGATGGATTCATTTAGAATGGAGGCGACGAGACCGCTGGGCTCGTCTTCTTCCCCTTTTTAAGACGACCCAGAGGCTTCCGCAGTTTGGTTCACAGGGTATGGAATGGCTGCTCCTTCGCCCGTAATTAAGTCATCCTCTCCATCCTCGTCCTCCATCTGATCCACCCAAGGGTTAGGTCTCCCTGGACGAGTCACCAGAGACGTCCCACCGCTGGATGGACCGGTCTGGGCAGGACGCCCAGCCGATGAGTCACCGGATTCTCTGACAAGCCGGAATGCGGCGTCAGCACCGACGGCAAACTCCGTCAACAGTGAAGGTGGTTCCGTAACATCCCAAAGATGTTGGGACATACCCTCATCTACGGACATTTCCTCCCGAGGGCTTTGAGAGCCGTGTACGGCCATTAAAGCTGATAAAGAAGGAGGAAAGGACTCACCAAGGAAATCGACGACGACTGCAAGGAAAGATTGACGGAGAAAGAGGCGACAGCGGAGGAGGAGAAGAAGAAGAAGCGAAAACGCACTCGGGATCGGACACAGGCGGGAGGAAGAAGGGCGAAAATAAAATTCGCACTGTCCTCCCGCCCGGCCCTTTTATAGCCGCGCCACGTGGCAGGGCAATTATGTCAAAAGCGAATCGACATTCGCTTCGGTTCCCCCGTTCGACGCGTGGCAACCGCTGACTGACTGCGGTAAAATCGTGGCCACGCGTCCGCTTTTCATACGCGGACGGAACGAATTGACGGCTGGTTACACGTGCGACCTTGGGAGGCGCAACGTCGTACGCTAGAGACGACTCAAAGAGCATTAAATGCCTTATCATTGTCTCGGATGCTAATACGAACCGACCGAGAAAATCGTACTCCTTGATGCCATAGCCGACACAAGGAGTAAGGGGGGCTCACTGTTGGGGAAAAATGTGTTAAGCTCGGAGACTCGGATAAGAGTAGGTCGGCTTTGCTGACACTGCCTGAAGAATCCGAGACAACACCGACGGAACAGATGATAGGCCAGGATGCGTAAGCAAGGACGATTAAAGTCGCTCTGTCAGAGTGATGACCTCGCCTGCATGAGCCCACTAAAGGCTGAGCGTGTTAAAGCCACTCAGCCGATAGAACAAGACCAACTCAAGGAGTTGGTTCTGTCGGTCACGGAGTAAGGAATGACCCATAGAAACCGAGATTATTCCGTCCGCGGAAAGGCCGGGAACCCGTCCTCCCGCGTCGGCCGAGACTCCCCCAGAATCGGTCACGACCTGGCCGAGACTCCCCCATATTCGGTCACGACCTGGTCGAGACAGCGAGTAGCGGAACGAGAACAGATGCTGCTCTACGGAAATCCAGGGATACGGGTAGCAAATCCCGAGATTCTCGGGATTTAGAGCAATCCGTGGAACGGGGTAAGTTTCCGAACGATCAGGAGAAGAATCCTCTGAGGATAAGGGTTAGCAAACTGTATAAATCTCTAAGTTTGGGACAGAAGAAGGTACGCAATACTAACTGAGACAAGCTCTTGACTATTGATCAGAGAACTGACTTAAGCATCAAAGGTTCTCCGGCTCTAGCCAGGGTTCCCTTGACATCGTTGTCCGTGCAGGTGAAGGAGGGTCCGCCTGAAGGAAGTCATCCCATAAGAACACAGCAACACCAATTATGTACTGTCCTTGTCTAGATCAAGCTGCCTTTACCTTAACTTGGTGGAATTTGATTGGACTAACAGGGCCTCGTTGAGTGTATGATTGTCTAGATCAAGCTGCCTTTATCTCAACTTTGTGGAATTTGATTGGACGGCATTCCATTGTTAGAGACAGCGTGTCGTTGGGTATATTATCAAACAACTTTCAAATATGTTTTGCATGGAGCTCAATCTAGTTGAGGGCAATACTTAATGTGTCTAATTGCGGGAGCTCAACCTAGTTGGGGGCAATACCTAATGTGTCCAATTAGAGGCAGGATTTGACTAGATAGTAGGTCGGTGTGAAAGATGGCACCAGTCATACTCCACTAAACTAGTTGCAAATATACTGCTTTTTTAAAAAAAAAAAATTTCTGTTAGCTTGTCAGTACACCCCACTGTCAATTCACATTTCACTGTTAGCCACCCTCACCAGGGATCGTGTTGAAACGAGGTATCTTACACAGTCTACCACTTAGAGCTATAGAACAGGGTGTAGTTGCAAACATACTTCTTATGGGGCCATCTCTAATGTTAGCCTGTTGTCCAATTAGATCACGCAATGTTAAGGGCAAACGGAGGATAGTAGTCACGACTGACTAGACTGTGCCCCTCCACCCTTGATGTGGCAAGATTTGATTAGCTGAATGGTGTTCACCCTGATGTAGGTTGTGTGAACACCATACAGCTCATCCTATGACATAAATTGAAAAATGTGCCCAATCCAAATCCCAGGTGACCTCAGCCAAAGCCCCATCATTGGAAAATTTAAGAGTACTATAGATGTTTTCAATGAAGCTACTATTTTTATTTTTATTTTCCCTTCATTCACGCCGGTGTGACCTTATCGACAGGTTAGATGACAAATAAATATCATAGCAAGCCTTAGAAAGTTTTTAATGGTGGGCATTTAATCTCCACTATTTCCGAAGGTACGGTGCACCTGAGATTTGGAACTCCCTCAGTTTTAAGTTCATGCCCTGAAAGGAGGGGGAAATGGATGTACTGCTTGAAACACACACACGTTTCCCAGCACCACAGAGCATGCACAGTTGTGTGCTTCACTACACAATCTAAGTCCAGCTGTGATGTTTATGTCATATCTACACGTCAATATGTTTAACCAGCTCATTTTAGGGCATGAACTCAAACATGAGCCATATCTAAATTTCAAGTGGACCACACCATAGGAAACAGTGCAAAAAATTAGACCCATTTTGAAATCATTCTGGGCCCACCACTATACTTTAAGTTACTCTAACCTACACAAAGGAAAGATAAAAATATCAGCTAGACCGAAAACTTATGGCCCCAGAAAGTTTCTAATGGTAGGCATTCATTCCCCACTATTTCCTGCAGTGTGGTCCACTTGAGCTCTAGATGTACATGATACTTGAGCTTATTTCCTAAAATAAGATAGAAAAATGGATGAACGGAGTGGATATAATATATACATCATCATGTGCCCCATAAAGGCAATCTGCGTCCCACAAGTAGGGCACGTGCGATTGGCACATGTATTTGCAGCATGCTTGAGTTTGAACACGCGAGCCTAATTCGCTCCATACGGAGAGCCACTGAATGGAACATTCATAACATCTAACTCGTCCATCGGATAAGCTGCTTCATTTTAACCGTTGAAAAAAAAAATCATTATAATCCAGATATCAAAAGCCACAGCATCGGAAACAGTTGAGATGGAACGCCCGCCATCAGTTTCGTGTTCACTCCCCAAGTGCAGGGTTGTGATGTAGTAATAACTCGGTAAGACCGAGGTCGAATCCCAAGGGACTGAAACTTGTACGTTATCTAAAATTAAATAGAACTAGAACTAGGCTAAGATGAATTCTAAATCAATTAGCACTGGTGAAATACTTGTAGAATAATTAATCTAAATCTTAGGAAAAAAAATCAGAGATAGGAAACTAGGGATTCAGAGGATCCACTTGTAGAGATCAGGGAGAATTTATGCTTGCATCAAAAATTATGAAAATTACTGAACTGCCGTTGATCTAGTTTTCAAAGAGATGAAAGGTGTATGAATTAGAATGGATTCCATCACCAAACCATGCCCACAGACTATGGCAAACAACAGAATTAAACTAATTACCAACCAATCATATGTATGAAGGTTAAGAAGGGTACCGTCATCCAACCATGCCCAGGAGACTATGGTGAACAACGGAACGTCCTAACGTCATAAACATAAAAGGGATAAGAAAATATTCAAAGCATTGCAGACCCATTGTAATTTCAGTCACAACAGACCATTAAAGATCAAAAATATTTCCATTAAAATCAAACTAAAACCAACTTCAATTCAAAAATTAAAATTAAATTAAAAGCATATAATCTCTCATCTCACTACAAGCTTCACCTCCTAGCCCTAGCTAGGAGATTTAGCCTGCCATGGATGGGCTCAATCCAAATAAATAAAGAGAAAAAGAAACGGAAAAGAAAAGGGAAAGAAAAAAACCAAGCTCCTCTCTCTCTCCTTTGCCCACGTTGAAACCCAAGCTCGAGCCCTCTGTTCTTCCTCCCCAGACTCTGAATGAATGCTCCCCACGTCCAAAAACCTCTTTTTATAGCTGTTGGAAGGCTGGAGTCAGTGACAGAGTTGTAGCAGGACACGGAGTGCAATTTTCGCAGCCAAGTTTGGTACCATGAAACACGCCACTTTCCTCGCTCAAATTCCAAAGAAACACCGTCCCTTAGTACTTTCTTGGGTCCTCTACATGATAGACGGTTCAGATCTGCCATATGATCAAAGATGGTGGGCCAAAACCGTCCGGAAAAGTCGGTTTTCGCGGATGTGCGAAACCTTTCGCACCATTTCGCTGTTGTGGTCGGTGGGCCCCACAGAAGCATTTTCTGGAAAATCCACCCCGTCCATTGGATTCAGAACGAAATTTCAGTCAAGAATGGGTGGTTTTGAACGTCCATTGACGTGTCCCAGAGAAGAAATCACAAAAGAATCAGTTTTGAACGCTACCGATCAGCCCTTTTGTGGCCTCTGTATCTCACACGTGTACACGCATGGGTACAAAAATTCAGTATGTTTTTGTAGTATTCGAAGCCCTCTACACGGTGAACGGATCAGATTGGCCATACGAGCAATAGGTGGGGCCCACTACCGTTCGCAAAAACGGCCGCGGCCGTGCGTCCGCTGCAAGTTTTAGAGTTGTAGACGGAAACGTCGGTCAGCGCAGCTGACCGACTTTTGGAAATTTTGGTGCACGGTGAGTGCACATGTGTACTGTACACACTCATTTCATATAGGGTCCATTGCAATGTTTTAGAGAAATCTGCACCGTCCATCTGTTTTGACTCCTTATTTAAGGCGTCAATAATAATTTTGAGACAGTTCCAGATATCAGGTGGGCCCAGAATCAACGGTTTATGGGCTGATCTGTCAGTTGGGGCACTTTCCGAGATCTTCAATGGCTGAAATTTTATATGTACGGTTAATTTATGGTCCTCAGGCGACGTATGAAGTTTCGAGCCGAACGGATGGTGGGAACCTCGTGATCTTGCATTCTGGACGTCCTTCAGGCCACTTGAGCTTCAATTTCTAACTTTTCTCGGATTTCTGACCGTGTATATTTGTCAATCTTGGTCCCCTGGAGTGTGTCCCTTGCCTGTGGCGTCAACAGAGTGTTAAATTCATACTTTTAGCAACTTTTTGCATTTCATGCTTTCAACTACACCCTGTATCACAAACACGGCAAAACGGGCCATTAAACGGTATTATGTACGTAAATTCAGGTAATAAATGGGGTCTAATATGCAGTATTTGACCCTCAACACAATCCCCAACCAGCATTTTGCTAGTCCCGAGCAAAGTATGCGAAAAATAAGTTGAGAATTATAAGAGAACTTTCTATGAAATCAAGTGAGATTTTGAACAAAATACGTGAAATTTAATATTCATGAATGTTAGAAATTGTATTCTCCTGAGCTCAAACGCACCGTAGACTTCATAATCAAGTGTAAAGCATTAATCCATCAATTAGAAAAATTTTAAACATTGAGATCCATGGATGTATAGTGTAATCTCAGCTAATCACATTAAGATTGAATTTGTTATTTCAGGATCTCATTGGTAACCAGCAAGAGAATTCATGATAACCAAACTTAATCCAAAACTTGCCTCATAGATTAGCCTATTAACTTGTGATTTTTCTATTCAAAGTAATGCCAAGGAAGAGGAATCAAATCCTTACCAATAGGGAGCAAACCTATGGCAAAAGACCAATTACCTAAAAAATTTTTTTTTTTTTTTTTTTTTGAATGTTTAACCTTGGGGAATCAAACCTTCACCTGTAGGGAGCAAACCCATGGTGAAGATTAATTGCCCAACCTGTTCAATTTTTATACCCTGATGGCAAGATATTTCAGACTGGTTCCCTTCGTGCTTAGTGATTACCAAGTTAATCCTTCGATATGGAACTGAAATCTTAATGTGTCAGCAAGACGTGTCCTGAAATCATGATTCAATCAATGTTTACAACTTCTAATCATGGATTAATAATTCACTTAACTATGAAATCTAACAGATCCGGAATCCAAGAGTCATAAATCCACCATTATGTACCTTGAAAATCTAAATTAGGGGTATCTGTCAAAATCACTGCGAATTCATAAAAATTTTCAGAAAAATTCAAAATTTTTTTTCACAATTGTTGCTCAAGACCAAGAAAATACTGATTAGGAAACCTAATCTCCCACCCCCAACTTAAAATCTACATTGTCCTCAATGTAAAAGATATAAGCATGCAATGCACATGGGACAACGAAAGTAAATGAGAAGTGATGGGAAGATAGTACCTGAATAACGAATCAAGAGAGTTTCCAATAGATCACGGCATGGAAGCTTGTCAGCATGAGAGAGAAAGCAGAACAAAAATAACAAAAATAAAATCCTACCTATACCACTTTCGCAGGTGCTCTCGATTGCATTTAGCATATGCAACAAGCCTTTAAACCCCTAGGTTACCCCTAGAGGACGAGTTGTAGTCTCGTGAGGGTTTGCAGTAATGTTACCCACAAACATTGAATCGATCACGCCGCAAGGTTCCCCTTCCAGCCAATATCTTGATAAGTCTCTCAGTAAGCTCCTCAACAAGATCATCCAAAAACCTTTTTTGCAATAGGCTTGGGCGCCCTGGAGCATGACTTTCCAGAGAGACTTATGTACCTCATAAAAAATCTTCCATTGAATTGCTTGAGGTATCCATAATTTATACGATTCACCTAAGACAGAAGAAGTTTCAACGTTAGTATTGCATGGTGAATCAAAGACTACAAGTAAATAAAGTTTAGAAAACTTCTTAAAAAGTAATGTAGTCTCAACATATTCCGAAGCTCCAAACTTCGGTTTTAGATTCAACTCCTCTTCCTTTACTAGTAGACGTTTAGGATCAGGGGAAGAGAGGGTTTCAGAATAAGGGTTCGTTCGGTCAGTGATGACTACCGAGATGTTGTCTCGCAAGGTATCCACTTTGTCTTTTAACATGGGATCGTTTGAAACCGCAAAGTGTGCCAAGCAATCCCACGAGTTGGGAAATTCAGATGCGCGTGACTCGTTTTTGTGGCTTGTGATGATCTGCGCAAAGAATCCATCATCCTTGAAAGTGGATGGAGGTACGCTCTCTTGCTCCAGTCCTGCACAGATAGATTGAAAATCAGTAAGTGAAGCATTGATGTGATCACTCTGTTCATTGAAATTACTCAATTGAAGCGCTGAATTCTCAATTGTTTGCAGCTCAGATGGTGGCCTCAAATGAGTGGTTTCAAATTCCAGAGTCGTAGCGGGCAACTCCTCCTCCCGAATCATATCATCATTCAATTCAAGAGAGTGGTCTAAACATGTCTCACAAGAGTTAGAAGAGTCGGTTGTAAGAAGTTCGTTCTCCACATTTAAATCAGGCATGTCAGATGAGTGGAGTAGATCTTCCTGACTGATCACTTCGTGCACGTCTTGATCGTTGACCTGGACCAGATTTGAGATTGATTCAGGGAGAATTTGGGCTGCACATTCATGATCATCATCCCAATACGCATCATTGTCTAGTCCAGTGTAGTGCACATTTGGGATGGGATCACTTTCCTCACATTCTACACCTAGCATGGGTTGAGGTTCGCATAAACTAACCTCTTCCTCATCATTGAAATCTTGTGTGTCATGTAAGGAAACTTTGTTATCATCAATGTATTTAAAAGACACCCATGTATCTTCACCATTCTTTTGAACAGTCATCGAGATTGACTCATCGGGAAATTGAACCACATGCTCATTAATGGAATCCAACTCCTCATTCCAAATTCCAGATTCTTTTAAAAGTGGGTGCGGATCACTTTTTTCGCATTGTATTTCTAGATTAGGTCGTGGCTGAGATGACCGAGCCTCCTCTATCCTATCAAGATGCGCATTGAGTCCTTTCATTGTTTCCATTACTTTTCTCATTTCCACAAGACAGGCCGAAAGATTACGCTGATATGAATCCTCTTGGATCGTTTCTGGATGGATCTCAAAGGTAGGGGATCCAAGAGAATAATCATTATAACATGTAGTTGGTTCATTTTTCCAATTTTGATGTTTCCACTGGTTATAGTCATACTGATCATAAGTGGGAGAATCTGCTGGTTGGTAATACTTATTATCACTCATGATACAATCACGCATTGTTTTATCGGATGGATGATAGTAATTCTCACAACCATAGTTATGATAACCCCAACACTCACGTACTGTTTTGTTAATCCGTGGGGTGTAATTATTCTCCAGCATATAATCACGTAAAGACTTCTTAACCGGTGGATTTTTATATTTTGATCGGTTCTCGATGATAGTTTCAGAAAAGTTTTGAGACATAGGTTGATTTATATCATCATCATCCCAAAATAAGTTATTCTTCTCAGCATACTGACGTTGCCACTCGTGCATATACATGATGAAACCCTTAATTTGAATTTAATCCTATGAAAAATAGAAGAGAAGGTCTTACAGTAAAGTGAAAAGTAAGAGGGGGAGAAGTTAGAAAGACGTTACCATACTAGAGATTCCTATACTAAAATCCTGCAAAATAAGACAAAACAAGTTAGTTTCTAAAAAGAGAAAGTCTATGATTAGAAAATCTCTAAAAATAAAACCCTAATTCTAAAAATAGAAAAAATAAAAAAAAATTAGAAAGATATCACCAAATTAGAAGTTTCTATCTCATAATCCTACAAAACAGGAACGACAACTTAATTCTAAGAAAAATCAGGAAAATCTAAACCTAAAACTAAAGTTAGTAAAAATCTTAATCTTAAACTAATCCTAAAACTAATTAATTTCAGAAAAACGTATCTGTCAGTCCCCGGCAACGGCGCCAAAAACTTGTTCACTCCCCAAGTGCAGGGTTGTGATGTAGTAATAACTCGGTAAGACCGAGGTCGAATCCCAAGGGACTGAAACTTGTACGTTATCTAAAATTAAATAGAACTAGAACTAGGCTAAGATGAATTCTAAATCAATTAGCACTGGTGAAATACTTGTAGAATAATTAATCTAAATCTTAGGAAAAAAAATCAGAGATAGGAAACTAGGGATTCAGAGGATCCACTTGTAGAGATCAGGGAGAATTTATGCTTGCATCAAAAATTATGAAAATTACTGAACTGCCGTTGATCTAGTTTTCAAAGAGATGAAAGGTGTATGAATTAGAATGGATTCCATCACCAAACCATGCCCACAGACTATGGCAAACAACAGAATTAAACTAATTACCAACCAATCATATGTATGAAGGTTAAGAAGGGTACCGTCATCCAACCATGCCCAGGAGACTATGGTGAACAACGGAACGTCCTAACGTCATAAACATAAAAGGGATAAGAAAATATTCAAAGCATTGCAGACCCATTGTAATTTCAGTCACAACAGACCATTAAAGATCAAAAATATTTCCATTAAAATCAAACTAAAACCAACTTCAATTCAAAAATTAAAATTAAATTAAAAGCATATAATCTCTCATCTCACTACAAGCTTCACCTCCTAGCCCTAGCTAGGAGATTTAGCCTGCCATGGATGGGCTCAATCCAAATAAATAAAGAGAAAAAGAAACGGAAAAGAAAAGGGAAAGAAAAAAACCAAGCTCCTCTCTCTCTCCTTTGCCCACGTTGAAACCCAAGCTCGAGCCCTCTGTTCTTCCTCCCCAGACTCTGAATGAATGCTCCCCACGTCCAAAAACCTCTTTTTATAGCTGTTGGAAGGCTGGAGTCAGTGACAGAGTTGTAGCAGGACACGGAGTGCAATTTTCGCAGCCAAGTTTGGTACCATGAAACACGCCACTTTCCTCGCTCAAATTCCAAAGAAACACCGTCCCTTAGTACTTTCTTGGGTCCTCTACATGATAGACGGTTCAGATCTGCCATATGATCAAAGATGGTGGGCCAAAACCGTCCGGAAAAGTCGGTTTTCGCGGATGTGCGAAACCTTTCGCACCATTTCGCTGTTGTGGTCGGTGGGCCCCACAGAAGCATTTTCTGGAAAATCCACCCCGTCCATTGGATTCAGAACGAAATTTCAGTCAAGAATGGGTGGTTTTGAACGTCCATTGACGTGTCCCAGAGAAGAAATCACAAAAGAATCAGTTTTGAACGCTACCGATCAGCCCTTTTGTGGCCTCTGTATCTCACACGTGTACACGCATGGGTACAAAAATTCAGTATGTTTTTGTAGTATTCGAAGCCCTCTACACGGTGAACGGATCAGATTGGCCATACGAGCAATAGGTGGGGCCCACTACCGTTCGCAAAAACGGCCGCGGCCGTGCGTCCGCTGCAAGTTTTAGAGTTGTAGACGGAAACGTCGGTCAGCGCAGCTGACCGACTTTTGGAAATTTTGGTGCACGGTGAGTGCACATGTGTACTGTACACACTCATTTCATATAGGGTCCATTGCAATGTTTTAGAGAAATCTGCACCGTCCATCTGTTTTGACTCCTTATTTAAGGCGTCAATAATAATTTTGAGACAGTTCCAGATATCAGGTGGGCCCAGAATCAACGGTTTATGGGCTGATCTGTCAGTTGGGGCACTTTCCGAGATCTTCAATGGCTGAAATTTTATATGTACGGTTAATTTATGGTCCTCAGGCGACGTATGAAGTTTCGAGCCGAACGGATGGTGGGAACCTCGTGATCTTGCATTCTGGACGTCCTTCAGGCCACTTGAGCTTCAATTTCTAACTTTTCTCGGATTTCTGACCGTGTATATTTGTCAATCTTGGTCCCCTGGAGTGTGTCCCTTGCCTGTGGCGTCAACAGAGTGTTAAATTCATACTTTTAGCAACTTTTTGCATTTCATGCTTTCAACTACACCCTGTATCACAAACACGGCAAAACGGGCCATTAAACGGTATTATGTACGTAAATTCAGGTAATAAATGGGGTCTAATATGCAGTATTTGACCCTCAACATTTCGTACGGAGGCGGATTAACTAGTGGTCGGTGTTCTGTGGGCCCAACCGTAATGTATATGTTTCATCCACGCCATCCATCCATTTTGTCACATCATTTTATATAATATAAGCCCAAAAATGATTTAGATCAAAATCTCAAGGGGGCACATCACATCAAACAGTGTTGATTAAATGCCTATAACTAAAAACTTCATCGGGATCATTGAAGTTTTGGATCAAGCTGACATTTGTTTTTATTTCTTCGTCTAGGTTTGTACGACCTAATTAAATAAATATTACAGTGTACAATCAATCACTACTGTTTTATCCGGTGTGGTATACCTTATATTTAGATTTGACTATTTTTTAGGCCAACCCTAAAATGAGGTGTTGATAAAACACATATATCATGGTGGGGCCCACATATCACCAACCAATAGCCACCTGGCAGCCTCACTAGCCAAACGGTGTCCATTTTGGTTAAGCTTTCCGTCATATTTAGGGCTTGTTTGGCCATCGGTATTAACTTATATCAAATGGGATTGCGTTATTATCCTTACTTTGAAATTCAGATGAACCTGTGCGGAAAGAATGTGAAATGGGATTAAAATTTACAACTTTGGAAGAAGAGCCTTATGTTGAAAAGTCAGAGATGGGATTACTAATTACAGGGATGATGAATTTTTGTTTCATCCCGTTCAATCCAAATGCAATTTAAACGTAAATCTTGAGATTTACTTTTTAACTTATAAAATTTACTTTTTAATATGTACGTTCCAGACATTGCATGATTGGAAACGGACTGGCTACTCCCTTGACACCAGCCAATGGCTGGTGATCTGTACTCTGTGGGCCTTTTTATGATATATGTGTTTCATCCATGCCGTCCATCTATTTTTAGAGATCATTTTGTGGTATAAGATAAAAAATGAGCTATATCACAATCTCAAGTGGAGCACATTACATGAAAATGTGTTGAATGAGCATAGACCATTAAAAGCTTGTTGGGGCCATAAAAGTTTTGGATCAAGCTTATCTTTGTTTTTCCCATTCATCTGAGCCTGTATGACTTAATCAATAGATTGGATGTCAAATAAACAGTACAATGGACCTTAGGGAGTGTTGGCTCAGACGGATCCCATTGGATTAAGAGGGATGTAATGGATTTTAAGGTAATGATGATGGTGTCATTGTTTGTCCCTTAATCTCATGGGTTTGAGATAGCCCATGAGATATATAGCAGTCTGTTTGGACCGTCACTAATGGATAGGTTTGCATCTCCACATCTTCTTGTAGTGTGCCCCACTCATTGTTTTATATCTGCTTCAAAATACATTCATGACTGAATGTGAGCTGATGAAAATCATGAAAAGAGTGAATATCTCATTGATATCTTGGTGGGCCCCACATAATGGTGAAAACTTCCATCCCAGGATTGACAAATCCGTATCGGATCTGGGCACTGTTTACTAGGGCATGACACATCTCACCATCTCAAACAACGGATGGGATGGTAGGATGTAGGATAACCGTCCTAATTCCATCTAATACCACATTCAGCGTCTGGCCAAACACGCCCTTGGGAGGATTTTAATGGTGGATATCCAGTCACTATTATTTTCATGTGTCTTGGTCCATATGAGATTTATCTCTCTCATTTTTTAAATCAAGCTCTAGATTATAAAAATGGATGAGCAGAACATATGTAACACCTGCATCATGGTAGGGCCCACAGATCACCGACCACCAGCCGTGCGGCTAGTGGCAGGGGGAGAAGCCATCCGTTTCCTCTATGTTACGCCCTGTCTAATCCATGACGCCACATTATAGATGCATTTATTATAACTTTTATGATTTCATCCATTTAACTCTTCAGTTATTATTAAACATCTCATCCACCTATGTACCAGGATATAATAATTAACCCAAAAGTAATGTACCGCACACCAGTTATATGGCTGGTGTAGGTACGTGTTGTGCGAAGACGAGCACGGACGCCTTTCAAGCTCCGAGTTGTACGAGCAGATTAAAGGAGATCAAAGTTACTTAGGCCCACTTAGGCCCGCAATAATGTATTTATTATATCTATTTTGTTCATCTAATTTTTGATATAATTTTAGAATATTATTTAAAAAACTGAAGCATATCCCAATATCAAATGGACCGTACCAGAAATAGCCGTTGAGATAATGATTTTTACTGTTAATATTTTCGTTGGGCCCACCACAGCATTTGTTTTCCATTCAAACTGTTCATAAGGTCACAAAGACAAAGACATGGATGAAGAGGAAAGACAAATTTAATATTAATCCAAAACTTATGTGAACCCCATAAGGGTTTCAATGGCAAACGATTCAATCCTTCACTGCTTTTTTCAGTGTGGCCCACTTGATCGTTAGATCTGTCTTATTTTTCTTCTAAAGACTTACGACTAGCTCGGAAAATGGATGGACGGTTTGGATATAACACATACCTCCTGATGACACCCACAGAACTTGCTGACGTCAATATACCAGCTATATAGCTGTTGTGTGATTCACCAGCCAGTCCGCTTCCTTGAATTTAGCGGTATCAGATATAATTTATTAGGATGGCCCATTTGAGTGTCTAATTAGTCTCTTTTTGGGAATCAACGCTAAAAAATGAGTTATTTATCCAACGGACGGCTTGGATTTTTTAATGCACGTCGAGTTGTTTCCCTCGCAGTAGACAAAGTAACCCGGGACGTACCTAGGGGCAGGTGCACGAGTTTTCTGGAGAAAAAGGAACTTGCAATCCACACCCACTCTTCGTAACTGATACTCCCATTTTCTATACTATTTGTAATACTCTACTACAATTCTGCGCGAAAAAGTGGACTCGGTTTCGGTGATGACCCCTCACTACTGATGTCGGTACTGATCAGTTGTGTGGGCCCACTATGATGTATGTGTTTTATTGGTTCTGTTCATTCATTTTTTAAGATCATTTTAGGGTAACTAACACAGAAGTGAGTAGATTCAAATATCAAGTGGACCACACCACTCGAAACAATAGTAATTTAATGGCCACCATTAAAAACTTCTTGGGTCATGAAGGTTTTGGATCAAGCTAGGTGTTTTCCTTTCAGACAGGTCTGCCTGACCTAAATAGTAGGTTAGATGGAAGATAAACATCACGGTGGGACCTAAGAAATTTTTAATGATTTGAAAAAATGGATGGACGGCACGGATCAAATACCTGAACATGATGGGCCACAGTGCTGACCGATGCTAAGATTTCAGTAGCGGAGGGGTCACTACCGAATCCGAGTCCCGAAAAAAAGTGTTGGTGGGTTCACGTGTGTCCCAAAACAGAATTCGTGTCTTCATGAACTCGAACAAAGCGGGGGATGAAAGTTCACCACCGGTTTTAAATTAGTGAGGGATTCTGTGAAATCGATTGCGTGCTGAGTTACCGAGTATGCTCTTATCGCACTGAGTAAACTCTTTTAGGCTTGCTGTGAATTCACGTGGTTTATCCACACCGGCCAAATGTTTTTTCAGATCATTTTAGGAGTTGAGCCCAAATCTGAAGTATATCAAAAGTTTAAGTAGACCATGCCAAAGGAAACAATGGAAGTATTGATTTCCACTGTTGAAATATTTCTAAGGCATCTAGTGATATTTATTTGTCATCCAAACTGTTCATAAGATCACAAAGACATGGATGAATGGAAAACACAAATATCATCTTGATCTAAAATTTATGTGGCCCCCCTAGAACTTTTCTATATGGGACTTCAATTTATGCTATTTCAGGTGGTGTAGTCCACTTAAACTTTGAATATGATTAAATTTTGTTTTATAGCCTAAAATTATATGATAAAGCGGATGTACGGAATTGATATAATACATGAATGACGGTAGACCCCACAGAGTTTGCTCAGTATGCAATTCACTTCTGGATTCTGTGGCCGTTGAGGCACATGACGTGAATAAGCTAGATCTAGACTGTTCATTTGTTATCTCTAATATGGAAGATTATAGAAATGTGATAAAAGTATCCGTTAAGTGGATTGGTTGATGTACCACACACCAGCTATATAGTTGGTATGAGTACGCATCGTGCGAGGACCAGCTCTGACGGAAACGGACTGGCTACTCCCCCTGAGACTATCCAATGGCTGGTGGTTAGTGCTCTGTGGGCCCTACCATGATGTATGTGTTTCATCTATGCCGTTTATCTATTTTTAAAGATCACTTTAAGGCATGAGACTAAAAATGAGGTATATCACAATCTGAAGTAGACCATATTAAAAAAAACAGTGTTGAATGAGTGTTGACCATTAAAAACATTTCAGGGGCTATAAAAGTTTTGGATCAAGTTGATATTTTTTTTTCCCTTCATCTGGGCCTGTATGACCTAATCAACATATTGGATGTAAAATAAACAGTACAGTGGGCCTTAGGATAACTTTAATGGTGAATATCTAATCACTATTGTTTTCATGTGGTGTGGTCCACATGAGATTTATATCCCTCTAATTTTTGGGATAAAGATATAAAATGATCTGTAAAAATGTATGAACAAAATGGATGAAACACATATATCATGGTGGGGCCCACAGAGCACCTACCACTGGACACCCACAGGGCTAGTGTCAGGGGAGTAGCCAATCCGTTTCCAACGCTGACGCTCTTCCAGTTTTTTAATTTTTATTTTTTTAGCTTACAACCACTTAACTGTTAGCCACCCGCACCGGACCGGAAACGGATTGGCTACTCCCCCTGACACCAGCCCCAGAGCTGGTGGTTGGTGCTCTGTGAGCCCACCATGATGTATGTGTTTCATCCATTCCGTCCATCTATTTTTCTAGATCAATTTACTTTAGTGCAAAAAAAAAGAGGTATATCCCAGTCTCAAGTGGACCACATTATAGGAAACAGTTTTGAATGAACTTCGACCGTTAAAAACTTTTTGGGCACCATAAAAGTATTGGATCAAGTTGATCTTTGTTTTATCCCTTAATCTGGGTCTTTATGACCTAATCAACGGATTGGATGTCAAATAAACAGTATATCAGGCCTTAGGAGGATTTAAATGATGGATATCCAATCACTATTGTTTTCTTGTGGTGTGATCCACTTGAGATTTATATCCCTCTAAGTTTTGGGATAAAGACATAAAATGATATTTAAAAATGGATGGACGTAATGGATGAAGCAAATACATCATGGTGGGGCCCATAGAGCACCAACCACCAGCTCCGGGGCTGGTGTCAGGGGGAGTAGCCAATCCGTTCCCCACCGGACCGATACCGTACCAAGGCCTCATTGTTGAAACCAAGTGTCTTTCACTCGGTCTACCAAAGGAGCTATGGATCAGGGTGTTGACGCTCCTCGAGCTCCGAGTTGCACGAACGGTTCAAAGTAGATCAAAGTTGCATAGCCCCACAGTGATGTATTTATTATATCCACACCATTCATCCATTTTTCAAATAATTTTAGATCATTATATAAAAAATTGAATTATATCCAAAGATCAATTGGACCACACCACTAATAATAGTGGGATAATGATTTTCACTATTAAAAAATGGTAGGCTCACCATAACATTTATTTTCCATCCAATATTTTTATACGGTCGCAGAGACCTGGATAAAGAGGAAAAGTAAATTTCATATTGATCCAAAACTTTTGTGACCCAAAAGGGTTTTAATGGTAGACGTTCAATACCCCACTGCTTTTTATAGTGTGGTCCACTTGATTGTTAGATTTGTCTTATCTTTTCATCTCATGCATTACTAAGACTACATCAAATGGATGAACAATTTAGATATAACACATACCTTATGATGGGACTCACAAAACTTGTTGGCATCATGCACCAGAAACACAACTTGTGTGTGATACACCAGCCAATCTGCTTCCAATATTATGACTAGACATCTCTTGTTTTTAATAAATAAGGATATGCACCGAGTCAAGTGCGTGTTTGGTAGGTGGAATAAAATGGCATTGAATTGTATTAATGAGATTAACATCATTATTGCATAATAATAGCTTGTCATGCGTACTATCGTTTATGCTAACATGTGGTAGAATATCAATTTTATTGGAAATGAGGCTGATCGGCTAAATAGATAGGTTCTCTCTCTAAATATGAACCTTCATCTTTCATTGATCAGATGGTCAGGATCATTTGATCAAAGCAACTTTTATTTAAGAGAGACGGTGGGCTCCACATCATGGTCTACATGAATGATTGAATCTTCGTATCATATATCAATATGGACAGTCCATTACCCTACTAATTGATTTTCAGATGGCTAGGATCTTCAAAGCAAGGTGATTTTTACAAGGGATGGGTAATTAAAAGTGGGCCCACCTGATTGACAGTCCAAATCAGTAATCGGGCATCTATTATAAATTTATAATGAATATGAGCTGTCCAGTTTCTTAAATTCCAATAAAATGGTTGAATCATCTTTGTTTTAAGAGGAAGGGACCATCAAAGATGGGCCCCACATGATGTAGAATGGCTATATATAAACCAGATCAATGGTGTATAGTGTCTAACCATGGGTGGAGAATGCCTGAAAACATTCTAAATTGGAAGATCCCAGCTACCAATATGAGGACGTTTTCAATAGAATGTGGATCTTTGTTAATTGCCGATAAGTAGGTAGGAAAAATTGAGTGATGCTTTTTTTTTTTTTTTTTTAAACGGAACGTAGTTCTGTCGGCAATCCCAACCGTCTATTTTGTTCACTGAGCACACGATTAGACGTCTCTGATTGTCTAAATCAGTGCAATTTTTCACGATGGGGCCCACCATTTTGATGGGGGTATTCGGTGTATACCATATGTACCATGGATGATCTAGCAAACGGCTTGGGTTGGTCTGGGCCCAGATTTTGAACTGCTCCAAGCCACGGCCACTTAAAGCCTAAAATGGGCGAGTTTGGATGTGCAATCGCAATCGGATTTGATTGTGCATCCAAACGGGAGAAATGGGTTTTAGGTGACTACTACGGTTTGATTTATAGTAATCTTCACTGTATTTGTGCATAGAACCTGATCAGAAAAATGGGTCCCATTGAGAAGTGCTAATCGGTTGTTCTATGGTCTGTAAAGGTATTGTTGTAGCCCATCCACACGTCCATGCACACCTCTCAGCTTGAGATTTTGAAAATCACCTGATAATATAACAAGAAATACACTAAACCAATATTATGGCTGTGATATTAACTCAAAAAATAATAAAAATCTTACAAAATTTTGTTTTTTATATATTATATTTAAATTTATTTAATTATTTTAAATATTATTTTGGGTGAGTTTGGAATCCAATGATAAATGAGGTCCAAAATTGTGCCACCATGGTAAAGTAGAATATCCATAATCAAACATTCTTTTACATTGGCTTTTAAAGGCAGCCATAAAAGAGAAAAAGGGTTAGATGATTCTGTCTGACCCGCTGTGCGTGTGTGCGGGATGCCGATTAGTTACTGTCCTTGTCTAGACCAAGCTCCCTTTGGACGGCAAGCCATGTTTAGAGACAGGGCCTAATTGAGTTTGATTAAGTATACGATCGAACAACTTTTAAATATGCTTTGTGAGGAACTCATACCTTCTTGTTTAATCACATTTTGCCACATTAGGAGCACGGGGGAGCTCAATTAAGGTGGGGGCATTACTTAATTTGTGTCATCCAATCAAATCACACAATGGTACGGGTGAATGGAGCAATGTAATCAATACTGCATACATTGTACTCCCCTTACCCTTGACATGGTGAGATTTGATTGGATAACGTGCCACACTATTTTATTATAATGTGTTTATTTATTTTATCAATTCAATTTAAAACATAAACTGAAAAACATGACCAATCCAAATCTCAGGTGGAGTAAACCGAATAGCCATCATTGAAAAATTTATAGGCGCTACAAAAGTTTTCCATCAAGCTTATACTTTTGTTTTCCCTTCATTCAGGTCCATGTCACCGGATAACAAATAAACATTATAAGGGGCTTTAAAAAGTTTTTAATGATTGACATTTAAATACTATGGTGCACCTGAGATTTGAATTTACCTCATTTTTAGATCTATACCCTATAAAATGAAGGGAAAATGGATGGACAACATGGATAGAAAAAAACATACATTATTGTGAGGCATACAGTTTCCTAGCACCACAAAGCATTGACATCAGAATTGTGTGCTTCAATACATAATATAAGTCCAGTTGTGATGTTTGTGTCATATCCATTGATATGTTTAACCAGTTCGTTTTAGTGCATGAACCCAAACATGAGCCAAATCTAAATCTCAAGTGAAGCACATCACATGAAACCGTAGGGAAAATTAGGCCCATTGTTGAGCCCTTTTTAAGCCCACCACTATGCTTTATGCCCATTTCCTACGCCATTTTATGTAGTATAAGCCATAAAAAAAAGAGATAGTTCCAAATCTCAAGCAGACCACAATACAGTAAACAGTGTTGATTAGTGTTGATTAAATGCCTACCACTGAAAACTTCTTCACGTCATAAAAGTTTTGGATCAAGCTTATATTTTGTTTTTATTGACCTAGGTTTGTGTGACCCAATCAACTGGTTGAATGTTAAATAAATATTACAGTGGGCGGAAGTTTTTAATGGTAGACATTCAATCACTAGTGTTTTCTATGGCATGGTACACCTGGTGGGGCCATAGCGCACCAACCAATAGGCACCTGGGAGCCTCACTAGCCAATAGCGCACCAACCAATAGGCACCTGGGAGCCTCACTAGCCAAACGGTGTACGTCTTTTTAAGAAAAAAAAAACGAAATTTAACACGCACACCCCCCCCCCCCCCCCCCCCCACTCACTACGGAATTACCACCCGTCCAAGAGTAAGGATACAATCCATTCATATACCAAAATAAAATAATTACCCCAAAATAACGGTATTTCAAAACTCAGGTATGCCGCCCACATGAATTTAGCGGTATCAGATATAATTTATTAGTATGGCCCACTTGAATGTCCAATCAGCCTCTTTTTTGGAATCAACCCTAAAAAATGAGTTATTTATCAGATGGACGGCTTGGATTTTTTTATACACGTCGAGTTGTTTCCCCTGCAGTAGACAAAGTAACCCGGTACGTACCTAGGGGCAGGTGCACGAGTTTTCCGGAGAAAAGGAACTTGCAATCCACATCCACTCTTCGTAACTGATACTCCCATTTTCTATACTTTTTGTAATATTCTACTACAATTCTGCACGGAAAAGTGGACTCGGTTTCGGTGGTGACGCCTCACTACTGACGTCGGTACTGGTCAATTCTGTGGGCCCCACTATAATGTGTGTGTTTTATCCATTTCGTCCATTCATTTTTTGAGATCATAACAGGATACTAACACAAAAGTGAAATAGATTCAAATATCAAGTACACCACACCATTCATTTTTTGAGATCATAACAGGATACTAACACAAAAGTGAAATAGATTCAAATATCAAGTACACCACACCACATGAAACAATAGTAAATTTCTTGAGCCAAGAAAGTTTTGGATCAAGCTAAGTGATTTCCTTCCAGACAGTTCAACCTTCTTTTCCGTTATACGCCCGTGTCATTAGACACGCTCCATGTTTACCACCTAGGGATCGATACTAAGACCTCGAGTGTTCAAACGACGTATCTCCGCTCAGTCTGCCAGTTGAGCCATGGACCTGATACAAGTCTACCTGAAGTAACTAATAGATTAGTGGGGCTGAAGAGATTTTTAATTTAATGGAAAAAATGGATGGGCAGTACGAATCAAACACATGCATCATGGTGGGCCAAAACACTAACTAGCACTGAGATTTCAGTACTGTAAGGGTCACTACCGAATCCATGTCCTGAAAAAGTGATGATGGGGCCACGTGGGAAGCGGATTGGCTGATGTACCACACACCAACAATATAACTGGTGTATTGAGATCAGTAAGTTTTGTGGGTCGAACCATGAAGTATGTGTTATATTCAAACCGCTCATGCATTTTGCGAGCTTATATTAAGGGTTGATCCGAAAAATATGACAGATATAAAGATCAAGTGGACTACAAAAAGTGATGGGAAATTGAATGTCTACCATTGAAATCCTTCTAGAGGTCATAGAAGTTTTAGAATAATGTAAAATTTATTTTTCCTCTTCATTCAAATATTTTTAACCTTATGAATGGATTGGATGGAAAGCAAGCTTTAGGATAGGCCCTACTAATTTCTTAACGGTGAAAATCACCATCTCCGTTGCTATTTTAGGCATGGTCCCCGGAGCTTTGATATGATTCATTTTTTAGTTAATGCATTAAAATAATCTTTAAAAACAAATGAACGGCATGTATATAATAAATATATCATTGTTGGCCATTTAACTTTGGTATCCTTTGAACTGTTATTACAACTTGGGCTTGAGAGCGTCGGTGCTCATCTTCGACTGACACGTATCCATACTAGTTATATTCATGTTGTATGGTACGCTAACCAATCCGCTTCTGGCCACGTGTGTCCCAAAACAGAAAATTAGATTGGCTGGGGTACCACACAGCAGCTATGCAGCTGTTGTAGGTAAGTGTCGTGGAAAGATCAGCACAAAGGGCCTGTTTGGCCAGGCAAAACCCATGGGATTAGGAGGATAGTTTGAGCGGTGGGATTAGAAGGGATCAGGTGAGATGGGATTTAAAAAACATGATTATAACCCATGTAAGAGATTGTCCCCGGTTGCCATGAGATAAAATTAATGTCATACTTTGCTGGTAATATGGTAGTATATGAAATGGACATACCCACCATCATTTGAAATTATTAAGAATAACACACGTGTTATATCTAAACTGTTAATTTGTTTTGTAACCTCATTTTATGGCATGAACCTAAAAATGACGTATATCTAAAACTTATGTAGCTCCAAAGAAGTTTTCAACGATAAGTATTCAATTCCTGTTGCTTTCTATGGTGGAGTCCACTTGAGCTTTAGATTTACCTGATTTTTTAGACCATGCTCTAAAATAATCTCTATAAATGGGTGGACAGTGTGGTTATAGCCCACACACCATGTTAGGACCTACATAACTTTCCAAACATTGAGTGGATTGGCACCTGACCCAATGCAATTCTATACGTATTTCCAGGCTTTTCCATTCTTCCCAAATATGGAGTGGAATTGGCACTGGACAGATGAATCCTATCTAACCTAATCCTATCTAATCCCACTGCTCAAACTGACCTGTTTGGTCAAACCGATCCCACGGTATTACGTAGGATGGGATTCAAAAAACATAATTATTACTCATGCCTACCATGGGATAAGCTTAATTCCTTACTTTGCTTGTAATAAAGTGGTACATTAAAAGGATAAACCCACCATCATTTGAAACTATTAAGAATAACATACATGTATTATACCGTTCATTTGTTTTGTAACCTCATTTTATAGCATGGGCCTAAAAATGAGGCTGATCCAAAACTTATGTGGCTCTAAAGAAGTTTTCAACTGTGAGTATTCAATTCCAGATGCTTTCTATAATGGGTCCACTTGAGCTTTAGATCTACCTGATTTTTGGGCCTATGTTCTAAAATAATCTCAAAAAATGGGTGGACGATGTGGATATAGCCCACTCATCATGGTAGGGCCTACACAACTTGCTAACATTAAGTGAAATTAGGACGGGACCCAAAACGATTTCATCTGGCCTACTTCCAAGCTTTTCCACTCTTTCCATGAAGTGAAATTGGCCCGAGACCAGATGCAATTCCATCCCACCTAAGCCCATCTAATCCAGCGGCCCAAACAAGCCTTAAGGTAATGATAGCGGGGTCAGTGGATAGGTTTAAATTGCATGAAACTGCTATATCTCGGGATAAGTTTATCGGGTTTGTTTGGCATGCCTGGGGTATCCCATGATTTTACCTTCCAATCCGTCCAACCATGGAATGGGATTAATTTTAAGGTAATGATGGTAATGTTGTTTTAAGATCCCTCAGATTGCTTATATCTCGGGACAAGTTTACCAGATTTGTTTGAGTCATCATGCATATCTTGGGAGCTTAATACCGTGGCATCGGTCCGGCCAAACAGGCCCTAAGGTGCCTCCAGCTCTGACTTCCACCAAGGTTCAAAAGAGATCAAAGTTACATGGCTCCACAATAATGTATTTATTATACCTACATTGTTTATCTATTTTTAGAGATAATTTTAAATTATTATTCAAAAAATGAAATATATCCAAAGATCCTTTGGACCACACCACATATTAGAGTGGAGATAATGATTTTCACCGTTAAACAATTTGTAAGGCCCACTATAACATTTATTTTTCATCCAATCTTTTCATAAGGTCAAAAAGACCTGAATAAAGAGGAAAAACAAATTTCATATTGATCCAAAACTTCTGTGATACTGAAAAGGGTTTCAATGATAGATATTCAATCCCCTATTGCTTTTTACAGTGTGGTCCACTTGATAGTTAGATCTGTCTTATTTTTGTCTCAAGCCGTAAGAGGAGCTCACCAAATGGATGAATGGTGTGGATATGACACATACCTCGTGATCAGATCCATAGAAGTTACGGACGTAAATCCACCGACTATACAGCTGCTGTGAGTTACACCGGCCAATCCGCTTCCCAAAACAGAATCCGTGTGTTCGTGAAGTGAAACAAAGAGCGGGATGAAAGTTCACTACCAGTTTTAAATTAGTGAGTCGATTCTGTGCCCGGTGAGGGACATGTATTGTATAAGCCAGATCTAGACCGTTCACATGTTGTCTCTAATATGGAATATTATAGAAATGTGGTAAAAGTATGCGTTAAGCAGATTGACTGGTGTACCGCACACCAGATGTAGGTAAGTGTCGTACGAAGACAAGCGCTGACGCTCCTCGATCTCCAAGTTGTACGAATGAATCAAAGTTTCATGGCCCACAATAATGTATTTATTATAATCACACCGTTCATCCATTTTTTTAGATCATTTCAATGCATTATACAAAAAATGAATCATATCCAAAATTTAATTGGACCACACCGCAGATAGCAGTAGGATAATGATTTTCACCGTTAAAAAAATCATAGGGCCCACTATAATGTTTATTTTCCATCCAATATTTCCATACGGTCACAAAGACCTAGATGAAAAGGAAAAACAAATTTCATATTGATCCAAAACTTTTACGACACCAAAAAGGGTTTCAATGGTATACGTTCAATCCTCACTACTTTTTATGGTGTGGTCCACTTAATTGTTATCTGTCTTATTTTTCGTCTCAAGCCTTACAACGAGCACGTGAAATGGATGGATAACTTGGATATAACACATACCTCATTATGGGACTCATGGAGCTTGCTGACGTCAATACATTATATATATAGCTGGTGTGTGGTACACCAGCCAATCTGCTTCCAATATTCTGGTTGGAGCGAGCTGGCCTTAGCTCGGTCAATGGACACACCCAGCTTATGTTTAGATCAGCTCAGTGATCAAGCCATCATGTCCAGCTTAACTTGGATTGGTTAGCAGATCGGACCAGTTCAAGCCGAGTTTGAGCTCGAGCTTTCGAGCCGAATGCTATAAAAATGAGGTTCGATTCAAGTGCTTACCAACGAGCAGGGCAGGTGACGACCAAATTGGAGAGCGACAGCAGGAGGTAGGGCTGAAAGTTGGGTACATCGGCTCAGGTTGGTGCTCAACCCTAGCCCAACCCAAGGTTCCTATACCTCAACCCTCACTCAACCCAACCCAACCTCGGGTTGGAATTCTCAACCTAAACCCAACCCAAGCAGGATCTATCGGGTTAGCCAAGTTGGTCGGGTAGATATATGCTAATATTTTCATTATTACATTAGTTTATTATATTTTCAATACACGTCTTATTTTTTATATCTACAATTTTATTAATTATATATGTAGTTATTTATCGTAAAAAGTTTTTTTCTAAACAAACAAACTAAAGTATAAGACAACTACTCCTTTAAAAGTCATATTGTGTATCAAACAATCTATTTGGTAGAGAGAAATGACGTGGACCAATGAAACCTGACGACATTAGAATTTCTTGTGCCTTTAACATATATGATCAACACTCAATTATAATTAATTTATAAAGAATTTATATATTGATCGGGTTTAGGTTGGGTTAGGCAACTCAAGACCTCAACCCGAGTCCAACCCAAGTTTTATTGAGTTAGTGTTTGTATGGCCCAAGCTCGAAACCAAACCCGATACATCATGTCCAAGCCTAACCTAATGTCGGGTCTGTCACGAGTCAGTCGGGTTAAACCTGCTCAACTTTCAACCCTAGTAGGAGGAGGGCAAGTAGCAGGCTATAGACGATTGGGTAGGGCAGGAGGAGAGCGAGAAGGAGAGTAGTAGACGGGCTAGAAGGTCGGGTAGGACAGGAGGAGGGCAAGCAGGTGAGCAGCAGAGTAGATGGATGGGCAGGAGGGTGGCAAGTAGGTGAGCGGCAAAGCAGACGGTTGGGCAGGGCAGGAAGAGGGCAAGCAGGTGAGCAGCAGAGCAGATGACCGAGCAGGGACCACTAGAGATCGGACAATGCAGGGTGATGAACGAGAAGCTGAGCAGGGTGATGATGAAGGTTCGTGGGTCGCTGGTTGAGGGGAGAGAGAGAGAGAGGCTAGGGTCGCTGGTCGGGCAGACAAACTTTTTTTTTTTCAGACAAAAGGAAAAGGGTAAAGTAATTTATGAAAAAATAATTTCTTTTTATACTACCAAGGTGCTATGGTTGACCCATTACCTAAGGACGTCTAACCCCAGGTTGGCAAAAATTCGGAGTGTTACAGACCGAGTTGAGCCGAGCTCGAGCTATATATCGAACTGAGTTGAGTCGAGCTCGGGCCAACTCGAACTCAGCTGGAACTCAGTTTCAAGCTCTAAAAACCAAGTCGAACTTGCTTAGAACTCAAATTTGACATCTGAAAACTAGCTCGACTCGGACAAACTTAGCTTCAAACCAAGCCGAATCGAGCTTTTTCAAGTCGAGTCGAGCGAGTTGGCCAAGCTAGGTCGGTTCGTATACACCCCTAATAAATGGCCAAATCATTGCAATGCCCAAAGGATGCTAGGTTAATATCATGGATGGGATTGATGCTGACAGTAATGGTTCTCTATAGGCCCACCATGATGTCTGTGTTATATCCAAGACGTACATCTATTTTTTCGATCAATGGCAGATCCAAATCTCAAGTGAACCAAACCACAAGAAAACCATGGACGAAGGGAAAACACAAATATAAGGGCCCGTTTAGCCACCCGCATTAAGTGGGAGTATCTGGGATTGCATTCATCGGCCTGCCATATCCACCGTCCAGCCATGTTTGGAGACGATATTTCAATCTGGGATAATGAACTTCGGGTCTCCCGCCAATACCATCTTCAAAAAGAAGGATTTGGCAATCCTGTGGGTGAGTTTGCCGTAACCCGCTGGTAAATTGCTTCCACTGCTATCTATTTGAGTGATGTCCACATGAATGAAGCCATTTGGGTATGACGCTTGACCGTGGGCCCCTTGTGCTGTATGTGATTACATCTACTCCGTCCATACATTTTAGAAGATAAGTTTTTATCGTTAGCCTAAAACTGAAAAATTTCCAAAGCTCAAATCAACCACACCACCAGAATTAGTGTGAACTGCATATCTACCATTGATAATTTCTTGGGGACCACAAAAGTTTTGTATCAATTTGATATTTGTGTTTTCAGTTAATCAATGTCTTTGTGATATTATCAATAGGTTTGATGAAAAAAAACATACATGTAGGCCACAAAAAGGTTTCAACGGTGGAAATCATTATTCCTTATGGTATGGTCCACTTGAGATTTATATATACCTCATCTTTTGTCTCAACCATTAAAATGATCTGAAAAAAAAGGATGGACGGAGTGGATAAGACAATACACTGCCAGTGGGGCCAACTGAGTGTACTCAGTACGAAAAGTGGGTACTCAGTAAGTCAGTACGATATAAAGTGGGTAGCAATCCAATTTCTTGTGGGTTCCTGGACCAATACCTTTTGCAGGATTTACGTGCGAAGGATAGTTAGCTAGGGCCCACAGTGATGTTTATGGGAAATCCACCACATTCATTAGTTTTTCCACGGTATGTTATGACATTGAACCAGAAATTACGAAAATATTTTTCTCATATGGGCCACACGACTGATCATTGAATGTCCACTATTGAGACATATGTGGGGCCACGGAAGATTTGAAACATGATAACTTGTAACTTTTCACCAATATGTATATAGAATTTACTTTGTAAATGATATAGATAGTATAAAAAAAACACGGTGGTCAGATTGGTTTCAACGGTAGGAATTTACATACACACGTTTATCTTATGCATGGGGCATATGAGTTTTGGATTTAGATCATTTTCGGGCCCATCAGCTAAATTGATATTGTAAACTTGTTGGGTGTGGTGAATTTCCTATATTCGTCACGGTGGGTTCCACTGAACTTCACATGGCATGAAGTTCCTACTACTACTGTGGCATGTTTAATAATTGATCGGCCTTACTTTTGCAATCCTATCTTTCTTGGATAGGATTTGGCTCTAATCCCACTTAATAGAAGTTAGTCCCTTGTCTTCTAAATATGTCATTAAAAAGCTTGGATACACTTGATATAGAAACAATACCTTACATATACATTTACTATTACTTTTTTAATTTTATCAGCTTAATCCCACCCAATGCAGGTGGCCGAACGTGTCCTAAGCTTCATCCAAAACTTTTATGATCCCAGTAAGTTTTTAACGGTGGGTGCCCAATCACCGCCGTTTCCGAGGTGTGGTCTACGTGAATTTGGATCTTACTTCAAAATCTTTCTTTTTCCTGCGTTAAAATGATCTTAAAAATAGATAAATGGCGTGTACGTCATGATAGGCAGATAGAGCAGCATCCAGCTGGTTACAGCGTGAGTAGGTAATCCTCGTCCTCCTATCATATCTAAGTACGCATGTGCCACGCGTACGAGGCATGAAAATTCCCGCGTGCAGTAAGAGCTGTTCATCCATGGTGACCACCTCACACGTGGCATGCACTTACCCCGTATCGTATGACAAACATAAACACCGTGAATTTGATGGTCCCCTTTAAATCATGGGATAGCCCAAAAATCAGCGTATACGGAACTCTGGTGGGCCATAACATCTAAACTTATGTGAAGAATTGCCTATAATATATAAAACTACTTGGTGGAGCCCACGTAAAATTTGGATGCGTCTTAAACTTGGGATGACCCCTCATTCAAGTGGGACACACATAATGGATGGGCTGAATTTGTGAACCACATCTCTATGGGCCCAAAAATTGATTATGAATATTTTAATGGAGGATAACTCCTCTCAATTTTTGTATGTGGTGTGGCCCAAAAAGTCACGAATGGACTTGATCTTTAAATTCCAGGCCCACTATGGAATGGTTCATCTAACTGATGGAGTAGATGTTCGACGTACATCATAGTGAGGCCCACACAGCTCAACCTCATGGGTAGTTCCCACGAGCTCAACCGTATAGGGCCTTTTCCATACATATATATATATATATATATATATATATATATATATATATATATATATATATATATATAGACACACACAGCTGGTATCAAGAAATTACAACGATGATAACATCCACTTAGTGGATGCTAAAACGATCATGAACTGACGGTTATGATAATCTTACCATTATGAAAATTTCGATTGATCCTCCCATCATGCATTTGTGCCGGGCAATCTGTGGGTAAGTAGGGAGCGGATTAGATGTTATTTGAATGTGCACCAACGGTCAAAATGAAGCTGATCCAAATCTCAAGTGGACCACTTCATTGGAAACAATGGTTCAGGATTAAACACTCATTATCGGTTCCTTACTCTTACCCGGGTGGTAGAGTCCTCGGAGTTTCAACACCGGGTCAAGGGTACGAGTACCCATGGCGGTGAAATCCCACCGTGTGCGTGTGTGGGGTGCGTGTGTGTGTGGCGTGAGTGTGTAGGGGTGTGTGTGCGTGTGTAAAAAAAACAAAAAACATTTATTATCCAAAACTTTTTGATAGGCCACCACAATGTTTATCTGCCATTAAACCTATTCATGAAAAGAGATTTGTATTAAATCCCTATTGTTTCCCATGTCGTGGTCTATTTTAATTTTAGATTTACCTCATTTCAACCCATGGCTTAAAATAAACCAGTGAAATGAATAAATGTCATGTATATAGATAGAACCCATGTATCATAATTAGGCCTACCGACGTTTGACATAAGCTCTGGTGTAAGGAGGAAATGATGAGATCGAGCCTTCTTAATCATTTTTATTGGTAGAATTTGGCATATTTGTAGGAGGTAAGGTAGGTAGATATTTGGGGTCTACACCCAGTCGAGTTAGCCTCAGCTCGTCTCAGCTCTGTCCTCAAGTATGATGGACCAGCTCGGCTCGATTTAATCATCGGCCAAGGCCGATACTAATCAAGTTCATCAGTATAAAATTTTCACGAACATATATATTGCACTTCCAAAATTTTATTGTATGTAAAACAACGGTAAGAGTTTTACAACTAATATATCAAACACCTCATGAACAACATAAAAAATTTTTAAAAAATATTTTCTATCCGTACCTTTCTTGACACCGGCCACACATCCAAGAGTATGCATGAAGAAAGCTAGATGGTTAGCTCGATTGACTCGATTCTAAAAGCTCGAATCCACTTGGTTTGAAGCTGACTTCGAGCCAATCAGGCTAAAATGATTAGAACACACCGTGAAAATCGACAGGGCACTCGGGTCATGCATGGCAGGCTCAAGATAACAGGTCCCAATCGACGGTCCAAAGACGAGTCGGACACGTTGCCACCCTGACCTGGCGGATTCGGGTCAGAAACAAATGGGACCCGGATCCGAGTCATAAAAAACCGAGATATCCCAGCTAGCGGATTACAACGTCACCCAAGAGGAAGCGGATTGCGTACTGAGTAAACTCTATTAGGTTCAGTATTATTTATTTATTTCATCCCCTCCGTCCATCCATTGTAACAGATAATTTTATCTCTTAAACCCTAAAAGAAATTATATCCAAAGCTTAAATGGACCACACCACAAAAAAAACGTGTGAATTGAACATCTACCTTTGAAAATTCCTTGGGAGCCACAAAAATTTTGGATCAAACTTATAATTATATTTTCCCTTCATCCATATCTGTATTATCTTATAAAAAGTTTAGATGACAAGTAAACATCAATGTGGGGGCATAGAAAAATTCCAATGGTAGAAATCATTATTCCCACTCTTTCCTTTGGTATAATCCACTTAATCATTGAGTATGATTAAATTTTTATATCAACCCCTTAAATGATCTAAAAAAAATAGATGGACGGTGTGGATAAACCAAATACATTCAAGGTGGGCCCAACTGAGTTTACTCAGTACCATAAGAGCGTAGTGACTAACTCAGTACGCAATCTTGATTTCGTCCGAAGACTACCTGCCTTTTGTCACTCTTCTCAGATTCTTCGTAAACTCTCTCTCTCTCTCTCTCTCTCTTCCTTTACTACCAGCTTTACCTTTGTATTTTTAGTTTTTTCTTTTTTTTCTTTATTTACCTTCTTTGGAGTATCGCCCATGGCTTCTTCTTCTTCATGGACGGCCCCAGCCATTGCAGTTGGAATGGCGTGTCTGGCACTGCTATTACGAGCCGCTGACGCGGCAAGCTGGTGCGTGGCGAGGAGTCACGTGAGCCAGCAGCAGTTGCAGACGGCGCTAGACTATGCATGTGGGGCGGGTGCGGACTGCACACCCATACAGACCAACGGTCTATGCTTTCTCCCAAACACACTAGAGGCGCATGCTTCTTACGCTTTCAATAGCTTCTATCAGAGGAAGAGCATGGCTCCTGGCTCTTGCGACTTCGCTGGCGCTGCTGCTGTTGCTTCTACTGACCCAAGTAAGCATTCATGATCGAACCCCTCAAAAATGATTTAATCACCCAAGTTTTTTTAAAAAAATAGTTTTTGGACTGAAAACGTGTTTTTTTTTTTTTTTTTTTTTGTGGGTTGTGGTGTAGGTTATGGATCTTGTGTGTACCCATCATCTGCAAGGTATGTCTCTGTTTTCTTTCTTTGTCTGTCTTTCTTTCCTTCTTTTCTTTTCTTTGTTTTTGTTTTTTATTTTTATTTTTTATTTAAGCAGGAAATGCTGAAATGGGTTTTCTGTTTGAGAGAGAGAGAGATGTATCTTTTTCGAGGCTTTTTTTTTTCCTCCTCTTTCTCCTTTCCTTAAATATTTTTAAATATTATGGAGCTGAAATTTGGTTTTCTTCCTATTTTTTAAAACGAAATGTTTTTTTTTTAATACTGGAAAAATGATTTGTCTAATATATATTGATTTTAAGGAGCTGAAATTTGTTTTTTCTTTTCTTCCTATATATATATATATAGGTATTTACTTTTTTAACTGAAATAAATATTTTGATTTTGGGTTGAGTCACACACACGCACAAGGGAGCCCAAGCAATGAAAAAAACAGTTTTTTGTTTTTAAATTTTTATTCTGCTTCTTTTATCTTTTTGGTCTGAAAGCTGGGCTATGCAGATGGAACCCAAAAATAAAAATATATTTTTCTTTTTCTTTTTCTTTTTGGTGGGCTGCTTTATTTTCCATTTTAGCTGGGGCATGATTTCACACTGTTTCAGATGGTGTGGCCCGCTTGTGTCCTGTATACGGCTGATTTTAGTAGATATATAACCTAGAGGGGACCCACTAAATTAACGGTGCGGATGTCTGATACACTTAATGGTGGGGCCCACGGATCTCGACCTATTGGGAAGCTCCCATGAGGTCGACCTCACTGTACCATTCCCTCCGCCCCTATATATATCTTTTAATACTTGGTTGTGATGTTCATTAAAAAATTGCTAGGGAATTTACATTTACACCTCCAAGATGATAGACTCACCCTTATAATTTATACTATTAGTAATAGAAATAGTACATTTTTGAAATAGGTGCATCTATCAAGTATCAACTTATACAGAGCGTGGGTAGTTTTGTCTTTTTTCCTTTTGTTCACTTCGTTGGGTTTCCGCGTGTCCGTTTGCATGGCCCGTCTGATTTCCTCTCAGGCAAAGCTTTTATACTCTGGCAGAGTGTGATGGATGATACTCAGGCACTCAATAATCGGTATGATATGGAGTGTAAATATATAAAGCAACTTATTTGATCATTGATTATTTTGGATTGGTGGCCATTTATTGGACAGTTGAAAATTTAAAACATCCAACGGTCCTATTTTTACTAACAAGTGTCCATCAATTAGAGGTTAGCATTGTTCCGATCATGGGATTTTGAATTGGCTACAGTGGGTTGGGTGCGCTCTCAGTTAATGTATGACGTGTGCAAGTTCTGAGCGCCTGCGTATCATCCGTCGCACGCAGCTCGAGTACAGTGTAACTCCTCTTTTCTATGCTAATTTGTCTTTTTATATGGATGTTTTAGATTTGGTAGATGATACGGTGTGGGGCACAGATTACATACTACCCCGTCCGTTTCTAGCCACGAACGGGCAGTTCTGTGGACGGGCCCACCGTGATGTATCTGTTTATCCATGCCGTCCATCCTTTTCTAATGTCATCTTAAGATACGAGTACAAAAATAAGGCAGATCCAACGTTCAAGTGGAACACACCATTGATGAATCTTGCATTTAATGCAACTGACATTTAATGCTTTGTGCATTATGCAACCCAAGCTTATTATTGGGTGTGGTCCACTTGAGCGTTGGATCTGCCTCATTTTTGTGTACATTCCTTAAAATGATCTAAGAGAATGGATGGACGGTGTTGATAAACAGATACATCACAGTGGATCCGCCCACAGAACTACCCGTTCGGGGCCAGAGACGGGCAGGGGTAGTACGCAATCCGCGTCCTACGGTGTGAGCGTGTAGAAACCGGAAGATGGTAGAGCCGTACATCCGCAGTGACGTGGTAGGGTTCTGTATCAATCTGGTCCATCCAATCTGCTGGGCCATATCATGGATGGCTCCTAGTTCAAAGACTAGGACGATTAGCCAATTTTCACTCACTGAATATCTGACCGCTAACCCTATTTATTTCCAAACACAGCCCAGCCCAGCCCAGTCCTCAGATTGTACACGGTTCATAAACACACACTCATCCATTGCGTGTGTCCTACTTGGATGACGGTTCACACTACATTTCAGGCCATTCCAAAATTCAGGTGGGCCTCACCAAGGACTTTTAGATCTTTTAATCATGACTTTCCACTATGGTTTTGGATATTGTGGCCCACCTGAGTTTCTGATATGGCTATTTTTTTTGTAGATCCCATAAACTAGAGGGGACCTATCAAATGCACGGCGCGGATGTTCATCACACATCACGGTGGGGCCCACAGAGCTCGACCTCATGGGAAGGTCGCTCAAGGGCAAGGGCCAGGCCTCGTCGTCTTTAGCCCATCAGGACGTGGGCCGGTCGGGCCCCACCACAGTCCATTGCCACCCCTAGAATGGCACAGTTTCCGAAAATGGATGAGTTAAAGCGTTTCTTTCTATATCAGTCCTCTTTTGTATGCAACTGGCCACGTGTCATTTGAATCATTATAGCTTGTTAGGCCCACACATCCCTAGCACGTGAAAGACATCCTAGCCGTGCATCAGGTGGACCACCGTGACTGGTCCAAGAATAGTGGCATTTTTAAGGAGTCAGGCATGCCACTGGGTGAAATGCCACCGTTAGAATGTTTGGTAGTTGGTGCAAACGGTTCAAAATCTGACATCTGAGCTGTTCATAAGGTAGGTGCGTCTCACCATTATGTTGGGAAGCCTCCAAAATCAGGTGGGCCACACCGCAGTAAAAAATTTTCAAACTCTGTATACGTGGGGCCCCCTGATAAACTTTAGCCAGCCTCCTTTTTCAATCCAGGTCACATGCATGGGTCCCACCTAATGTGCTGCTCGGATGTCAGGTTCGCACGTGTGGGGTGCCTGCAATTCATCAACCCATTGTTTTTTTGCTTAGATGTTCCCTAGGGGACCTAAGTTCACATTCCTGCTATCCAAACCGTTTACATGATGGGCCCCATCTTGGATGGAATTATCCAAGAAAAATCTCAGATTGTAATGTTTTAATATGAACCGTCGCCGTAACACCTATTTTATAGGACAGGTTTAGGGAGTCCTATAATAAAATTTTTACGAAGCTAGCATCAGCCATCCGTCTGGTCAGATCAACGGTTCGGATCATTGAAATACGCGTCTATGTCCAGCAGGACATGATCTAGCATCTTCTCCTCTCTTTATACGCTTTACACGCTTCGGCTTTCGCCGAAAGGAGAGTGATTGATATGGGGTGATATTTGATACTCTGGAAGAGTATGACGCTTGATACACATGCACTTATAAATTGTACACTTGGAGACATTAACTCTTATTAAACCGATAGAATTGTAAAACCCATTGTTGCTAATATACAGACCCACAATCAGATTGGTTTGAATAATCCTAACCTCTGATTTGGGGACACTTGTTTTTCGAAGTTCATTTTTAACCGTCCAAGGAATGTCCACTGACCCAGTAATGATATGATTAAATACGAGTATTTGGTCGATTATAAATCTACGCTAGGACCCATGAATTGGACAGTTTAATGACTTGTGCGCATGCAATTTCCAAATAATGTCTAATTGCCTGCGTATCATGATCATACCCTGCCAGAGTATCAATGTTCTTTTTTTCTTGATATATCTTGCGAGTTCGTGCATTCAGAAACTGTGCAGGTGACATAACCGAAGCTCAAATCGAACCGTCCAAATGGTAGAACCCACTTTAGATCATGATTCAAGAATCTGATTTAGGATATTGTGCACCGTTGAAAGAGTTTTTCATTTCAACCGTCTACTTGATGTCCACTAATCGGACAGATAAGATATAATTTCAGTTTAGCTCTCGGTTTGTGACCAATCGAAAGGGAATCCCAGGATTTGAACGATTCAGTAGGTTGGATGAATGCAAGTGCAGTAACCATCACTCTCCGGCAGAGTATCAAAGCTTTTCTCTTCCCCAAAATGGCAGAAAGTATAGTACTGTTTGAAAAAGGATGTGAGACTGCTTCAGTACTAAGACTTTAGCTTTTGCATTTCAAAAATAAACATAGGACTGTCCACATGGTTCAATTTACCAGTGCCACACGAGTAAAAGATCTAGACCATTCATCTACCACTAGACAAAATTTGCTTTCATTGGACAGTCCTAACCATTGATCGGCTACGATCGTCCAATTGATTTTTTTTTCTTTTTCATCAATAGCCCATTCACTACTGGATATGTGGGTCCCACCGCCAGTTTATTCCTTTGAAGCCTCGAAAGTCTCTCTACTGTTGAGAATCCAACTCAGCTCTTTTTCCAAGTGTTATATATATACACATGCGCACACACACACACACCCCACTAGACAAAATTTGCTTTGATTGGACAATCCTAACCATTGATCGGCTACGATCGTCCAATTGATTTTTTTTCTTTTTCATCAATGGCCCATTCACTACTGGACATGTGGGTCCCACCACCAGTTTATTCCTTTGAAACCTCGAAAGTCTCTCTACTGTTGAGAATACAACTCAGCTCTTTGTCCAAGTGTTATATATATATATATATATATATATATATATATATATATATATATATTAAATATTATGCACCGAATGTAGTGTTTGTACAACCTAAGAATGCTTGAAAGATGGTGAATGTATATTGATATGCTTGCATACCAGAAGGCCCGTGTACAGGCAGATATATATATATATATATATATAAAATAAATATTATGCACCGAATGTAGTGTTTGTACAACCTAAGAATGCTTGAAAGATGGTGAATGTATATTGATATGCTTGCATACCAGAAGGCCCGTGTACAGGCACGTCCCTGCTTCAATCCAAACCGTCCAAATTGCAGTCCACACTGTAGATGGAGCATGATTGTAAAATCACATGGAGTAGGTGATCAAAACTCCATGATGCATGCCCACCAAATGGACAGTTACAATGAGGTGGTCAGATTAAATAGAAAACTCTTGATAATCAGAGGTTAGAATCATCAATCTGATTTTGGGTTTATTAGTTTATTGTCCACCAACTGTTTGAACGGTGTGATCGAGTGGAATGTGTGCAGTTGCTCACTCATCAGGTGGGCCACACAATCCTGCCACTCTTTAGAATCATTTTAAACTAATCCAATCTGTCTAATGCATTTATTATTATTATTATTATTATTATTATTATTATTTATTTTTGTCTGTCATCCCATGGACTAACGGCTAGGATTTGTTGGACCCGAATCTGCAGTAATGCTGGAGGGACGGTGCCCCCCGGCACGCCACTAATGGGTCCCGGTACAAATACGCCGACGACGACGACAACAACGCCGACGACGACCACACCTGGGGACACACCGGTCATGGGAGGAGGCATTGGTGGAAATGGTGTTGGAGGGTTCACACCACTGGGCCCCACAGTCCCCAACACAGACACTTCAATGGCTACAAATCCATCGTTTGATTTCGTTGCTCTGTCTTTGATTTGGGTTGTCCCTCTCCTCTTTCCACCCATCTAAACCGTACATTTGCATGACATTTCTTTTCGAGTGGCTACAGTTTTGTTGGAGATTGGAATTTTCTCATCTCTATCTTCAAGGTATGCTATCCCTGCATTGTCCTACATACCACCACATGTGCCACGTGGCCAACTAGTGTCACATCCACGCTCTCCATCAGGTGGGTCACACTCATCAGGTGGGCTGCATTTTGTGGATCGTCTGATCGTTGGATATGTCCTAATTTTTGGCAGGGGAATCTGGACCTGGTGACCCACCTGATGGACGGCGTGGATCTTGCACTCATGTTTGATATTCTCACTTAAACATGTGAGTTATATTTATTAGCTTTATTTAGTGAAATCTTGCTTGTGTTTCTTCGGACCGAAGTTGTGAAGTGAATGCGCATGGAGAGATTGTAGGCTCTGATGCACCACAGAATAGAGCTTCGTTCCGCCAGTTTGTACATGTAGGGCCATAGATCTGGGATCATGACCGTTGATCTTAAGCAGGCCATGATAGATCAACAATGCCAAAAAAAAAAGGAAACTCCCCAAAGAAATGATTCTAACCCTTGGATGATAGAGGGGGTGAATGTACGGTACGGAGAAAACATCACAACGGTCCACAGTGACAATCATCCGTGGGGAAAATTTTGGGGCATGATCAATCTGTAGTGGATCTATTGCATGTTACAAACGGAAGCATGGGCTCCACTTAAAAAATCATATGTGTTAGTGCAATGTTCACGTTCTGATGCAACTGGACCGTTGAATGATGTTTCGTTTGGCTTGTTGCAATACGCCCTAATGTTGTTTATGGGTACGTTGGTAATCTAGAGGTGGATCTGAGTTGATTTTCCAATGATCCACAGCGTTCATAGTGCCAGATGAACAGCCGATGGTGGCTGCATTGTAATCTTAGGGCCTGTTTGATCCGCTGGATTAAATGGAATGGAATCCCATTAGATGGGATTAACACCATTATTGCATGATGGTTGTATGTATGGAAATACCATGGTGTTTGGACTGTCCAATTCACGTCTGGAATCATATTCTTCCTTTAAGCAAAATTCCTATTTGTTGGACAATGGAATTGTAATCAATGGACTAAATTGACAATTGATGTTGGTCACTTACACACGTATATAACTCGAATGTTATGTATAGCGGATGCATGGCTATAACTCGAATGTCTTGTGTAGTGGATGCATGGCGATAAACCTAGTAGATGGAACGCATGCACCAATGTGGGACCCTACATATGTAGTAGATTTAAAAAATTATTAAAATTTTCATATAGGACTGAATTTCATTCCACCTAATTCTATTCTTTATTGTAGATACCCACCCTAGGTTAGTAAGCTAATTGAGTTTGAAGTGATAGATGGACAGTCAAATCTCAATCCTAAATTCTAACTCTAGAAGCCTAAACATTAAGAACTCCGATTGTAAATTCTAAACTCAATGCATTCAATCTAGTCAATCCAATCGACCTAACTTTAAATCTTAGGAACATAATGTTGGATAAAATGTTGAATTAAATAGACTATAAAAATCGAGAACCAAAAAAGGAAAATAAATTTAGAGAAAGAAAAACTTATTGAATTGAGTCGAGGCGTGACTGAGTCACTCGGCTTGAAATCGAATTTGCTCCCCTTGGACAGCGTCCTAAGTGCAACAGGTTTCCAGAGCAATCGACCTCCAGGATACAACGACTATGACCCGGTCCCAGCGGTGCACTCACTGTACACGGGCTCGAACCACTTGCAGTTTAATCCGAAAGTGCTGAGTTGACTCAGCAATGAACTCAGTAACAAAACCGTATCAGAGAGAGTTTTATAAGGCAGGGAATTTTTCGTATGTTGAAACTGGAATCGGAAGTCTTTATATAGACTCCGAAATGGTGCATAAGCACCCTTTACAAAAGGTTAGGTCCGTTGGGTTTAAACCCAACAGGGGCGACCAACCGGAAGGGAAGCATCTCTCTGGTTTAAAAACGAAAAGGCGCAAGTGCGAGTACACTCTCGCACATACAGTCCTGCGAGTACCCGTACACACACACCCACGCGAGTACACTTACACCGCACCCGCACCCGCGCCCGCGCCCAGCCCAGCCCAGCCCGTCCCGTCCCGTCCCGTCGCGTCGCGCACGCGGACACGGACTCGGACTCGGCTCGGCTCGGCTCGGCTCGGCACGGCACGGCTCGGCTCGGCGCGCGCGCGCGCGTGTGTGGTTAATGGCATAGATTAGAGCTATGGGCATAGCCCCCCCACAGGACCAAATTCACATGCCCCCTGAAAGGGGCTCAAGCCCTAGGCAAAAAGTCTATCATATAAACAAGAGAATTTCTCTTGTCAAATCCGATGTGGGACAAAACCAACACCTCAAAAACACCAAAATTTAAATGTGGAGGGAAAACACCGAAATTTGAAAATTCAAATTTTTAATATTATTTTAAAACAAATACAACAATCCCCCACATGTTTTAAAATAAAATGCTTTCGGATTAAAGCGAAATAGTTGTGCAATGGTGCCGGTGTCACCATAGACTTGAACCGACATTAGAGTAAGCAAGACAGGTCTACAGGAATCAGGTGACACCATAGTCTTGAACCTGAATCCTTTTAATGTAGATCGCAAGTACATGCCACTCACACAACTCTTCCTCTGCAAGTGATTCTGTGGTTCGGTGCGTTTCGGCCATACACCATTACCTGGATTTCATGAGTGCTCTAGAGAATTCGCCTAGATTCTCATAGGAAGCGGCCTCCACCTCCACACCCATATAGGTGAATTCCATCAAGTGTATGCAGCAACTGTATACACCACCAAATATATGGCTATGGATCCATTAAGAGTTCTAAAAACTCATCCTTCTGCGTTGCTGCTCGCACTGTACACCATAGAAGGGGCTCATATAACTCAGTGCAATCGTCTACCTCGTGTCTTGTTGTTTACCCATTGAACCTATCTCATGGGATCTCCACTTGTATAGGTTGGGTTACCGACACTAGCAGCTCATATATTAGGCTCAGCCCCATTCCCTTCGATGTATCATTGACTAACTTTTTGGATAGTCCTTTAGTCAGAGGATCTGCTAGATTCTTTTCTGACCTCACAAAGTCAATAGATATGACTCCATCTATTGACATATGTTTCACTATGTTGTGTCTGAGTCTAATATGCCTGCTTTTTCCATTATATATTTTACTTTTTGCTTTCGCTATAGCTGCTTGACAGTCACAATGAATAGATACGGCCGATACAGGCTTTGGCCACAATGGTATATCAGCTAAGAGATTTCTAAGCCATTCAGCTTCTGATCCAGCCTTTTCTAAAGCAATAAACTCGGATTCCATAGTCGACCGAGCAATACATGTCTGCTTGGTGGACTTCCAAGAGACTGCTCCTCCACCCAAAGTGAAGACATATCCACTATTGGATTTTGTCTCATCTGAATCACTGATCCAGTTAGCATCACTATATCCTTCTAATACAGTAGGATAACCATTATAATGTAAACCATATGTCATATTACCTTTTAGGTATCGCAAAATTCTAGACAATGCATTCCAATGTTCTTTTCCAGGGTTATGTGTATATCTACTTAGCCTTCCTACTGCAAAAGCTATGTCAGGTCTAGTGCAGTTTGTTAGATACATGAGACTACCAATTATTCTGGAATATTCTAATTGAGACACACTATTTTCTGTATTCTTCATGAGAGTCACACTATAATCATAAGGAGTACTGACAGGTAAACAGTCAAAATGGTTAAACTTTCTCAATATCTTCTCAATGTAATGAGATTGTGATAATATAATAACACCATTTTTCCTGGTTACTTCAATACCCAATATTATACTTGCCTCTCCTAAGTCTTTCATGTCAAACTTAGATGACAAGAATTTCTTAGTTGCATTAACTAATTTAATATTAGTTCCAAAAATAAGCATGTCATCAACATAAAGACATATGATAACATAATCATTTCCAGAAATTTTACTATATACACATCTATCTACATCATTTATATGATAACCATTTGATTTTAAAACACCATCAAATTTTTCATGCCATTGTTTAGGAGCCTGTTTTAAACCATATAGTGATTTAATTAGTCTACATACTTTATTTTCTTTACCTAATATCTTATAACCCTCAGGTTGCTCCATATATATTTCTTCTTCTAAGTCTCCATTTAGGAAAGCAGTCTTAACATCCATCTGGTGTACCACTAGTTTATATATGGAGGCTATCGCTATTAAGACTCTAATAGTTGTAATCCTAGTTACAGGGGAATATG
This sequence comes from Magnolia kwangsiensis, assembly GCA_037074715.1. Taxonomy (NCBI): domain Eukaryota; kingdom Viridiplantae; phylum Streptophyta; class Magnoliopsida; order Magnoliales; family Magnoliaceae; genus Magnolia; species Magnolia kwangsiensis. The sequence continues at coordinate 153,707,819 of CM073574.1, read as the reverse complement.
TATCAAAATAATCTATTCCTTCCTTTTGTTTAAAGCCTTTCGCTACCAACCTAGCCTTAAACTTATCGATAGTTCCATCTGGTTTTAGTTTCTTTCTAAACACCCATTTGCAGCCTATTGGTTTGTTACCAGGTGGTAGGTCTACAAGTTCCCAAGTATTATTTGATATAATAGATTCTAACTCATCATTTATTGCTTCCTTCCAAAAGGTTGCATCTGGAGAGTTAATAGCTTCTATATAAGTTGTAGGATCATCTTCTACTAAGAATGTGAAAAAACCATCTCCTAGGTTAGTTTCTTTTCTAACTCGAATACTTTTTCTTGGTTGTATCTCTTCTACTACTTTCTCGTAAGCATTTTTACTAGTAGACGCAATATCTGATTCATTAACTTTTTCTATTCCTATAGATTTAGATTTCATAGGGAATACGTTCTCAAAGAACTCTGCATCCCTAGCTTCTATAATTGTATTGGGATCTAGAATATTATCCTTAGTTTTTAAAACTAGAAACCTATAGGCCGCACTATTTTGTGCATACCCTATAAATACACAATCGGTCATTTTAGGACCTAATTTTCTTTTCTTAGTTTCAGGCAATCCTACTTTAGCAAGACACCCCCACACTTTAATATATTTATAACTAGGAATATGATTCTTCCAAAGTTCATATGGTGTTTGTTCAGAAGATTTAGATGGAATCCTGTTTAGGATATAACAAGCAGACAGAATTGCTTCTCCCCACATATTTGAGGGTAAGCCTGAACTATTTAACATGACATTCATCATTTCTTTTAGAGTTCTGTTCTTACGTTCTGCTATTCCATTTTGTTCTGGTGTATAAGGAGCTGTAGTTTCGTGAATTATTCCATTCTTTTCACATAATTCTCTAAATTGAGAAGATTCATATTCACCTCCTCTATCTGTTCTAAGTCTTTTAATTTTTATATTTAATTGATTTTCAACTTCAATTTTGTATTTAGAAAAAGCATCTAAAGCTTCATCTTTGTTCCTTAATAGATATACTCTAGTGAATCTAGAGTAGTCATCTACAAAAGTTATATAATATCTTTTTCCTCCTCTAGACATGTGATTTCTAAAATCACCTAAATCACTATGTATCAACTCTAATAGAACAGATGATCTTTCTATTTTTTTAAAGGGTTTTCTAATAAATTTTGATTCTACACATGTTTCACATTTTTCAAACTCTTCATTAGATATATTAGGTAATAAACCTAATCTTTTCATTTTCTTTAAAGATGCCACATTCACATGACCTAATCTATTATGCCATAGATAAAAAGGTTCAACGATATAAACAGAACTAGATGTTTTCTTATTATCATTGGATACATTTACAATGAATAAACCATCGCTACAGTACCCCTTACCAACAAAGGTTCCATTTTTAGTCATTACAAGCTTATTTGAATCAAATACTAATTTGACACCAGCCTTATTGAGGAGCGAACCAGAGACCAAGTTTCTTCTAATGTCAGGCATATGGAGGACATCATTTAACATTAGAGTCTTTCCAGAAGTGAGTTTCAGAAGTACTTTCCCTTTCCCTACAACTGGAGACGTTCTAGCATTTCCCATGAACACCTGTTCATCATCTCCTGATACTTGGTAGGAGGTAAACATGCTACGATCCTTGCACACGTGTCTAGTTGCACCAGTATCTAGCACCCACTCCAAGTTGTTTACAAGGAAGACTTCTGATACCACAGCCACTACTATGTCAGACTCATTGCCTGTTTCTGTAAGATTAGCTTGCGGCTTATCTTTATTTTTCTTAAGCCTGCAGGTTTTAACATGATGCCCAGACTTTCCACAGTTGTAGCAGTTTCCCTTTTTCTTGAATTGATTGTTTGCATTCTTCTTTTTAAGCCTGCATTTATTTGCATAATGTCCAGGTTTGCCACAGTTATGACAGTTGCCCTTTTTCTTATTATTTGTTCGACTTGATTCCACAAGATTCGCTTTTGAATCTATCTCATTTTTATTTTCTTTTTGGTCCCTGATTCTATTGGTCTCCTCTATTCGTATGTGTACGATAGTGGTTTCCAAAGAAACACCGTTCTTCTTATGTTTCATTCTATTTTTATATTCTTTCCAGGAGGGCGGTAACTTTTCTATTAACGCTCCTGACAGAAACACCTCATCCAACTTAATTCCTTCTGTCGATAGTTCGTGAATTAGACTTTGAAAGTCATGAATCTGATTTGTGACAGATTTATCGTCTGTCATTTCATAGTGAAGGAAATTAGCAATTGCATGTTTCTTAGCGCCTGCATCTTCTAATATGTATTTCTTTTCTAAAGCAATCCATATATCTTTAGCAGAGGCGTAAGAAGCATACACATCATATAATTCGTTGGATAAAGAGTTTAGAATATAATTTTTACAATTATTTTCATCTGTTACTTCATTTTGATTTGCTGGATCTATAGTAAATGATTCAGATAAAATGTATGAAACTTTCAGGGTGGTAAGAGCGAACATCAATTTCTGTTTCCACCGTTTAAAGGATTGTCCAGCGAACGGTTCGATTTTGGCTAACTCAGTAGAAGCATTTACTGTTACTGTAGCCATAGTCTATGTAATTCAACACAAATTCGATTTCAAGATTGTTGGATAAAATGTTGAATTAAATAGACTATAAAAATCGAGAACCAAAAAAGGAAAATAAATTTAGAGAAAGAAAAACTTATTGAATTGAGTCGAGGCGTGACTGAGTCACTCGGCTTGAAATCGAATTTGCTCCCCTTGGACAGCGTCCTAAGTGCAACAGGTTTCCAGAGCAATCGACCTCCAGGATACAACGACTATGACCCGGTCCCAGCGGTGCACTCACTGTACACGGGCTCGAACCACTTGCAGTTTAATCCGAAAGTGCTGAGTTGACTCAGCAATGAACTCAGTAACAAAACCGTATCAGAGAGAGTTTTATAAGGCAGGGAATTTTTCGTATGTTGAAACTGGAATCGGAAGTCTTTATATAGACTCCGAAATGGTGCATAAGCACCCTTTACAAAAGGTTAGGTCCGTTGGGTTTAAACCCAACAGGGGCGACCAACCGGAAGGGAAGCATCTCTCTGGTTTAAAAACGAAAAGGCGCAAGTGCGAGTACACTCTCGCACATACAGTCCTGCGAGTACCCGTACACACACACCCACGCGAGTACACTTACACCGCACCCGCACCCGCGCCCGCGCCCAGCCCAGCCCAGCCCGTCCCGTCCCGTCCCGTCGCGTCGCGCACGCGGACACGGACTCGGACTCGGCTCGGCTCGGCTCGGCTCGGCACGGCACGGCTCGGCTCGGCGCGCGCGCGCGCGTGTGTGGTTAATGGCATAGATTAGAGCTATGGGCATAGCCCCCCCACAGGACCAAATTCACATGCCCCCTGAAAGGGGCTCAAGCCCTAGGCAAAAAGTCTATCATATAAACAAGAGAATTTCTCTTGTCAAATCCGATGTGGGACAAAACCAACACCTCAAAAACACCAAAATTTAAATGTGGAGGGAAAACACCGAAATTTGAAAATTCAAATTTTTAATATTATTTTAAAACAAATACAACACATAAAATCTTAGAACCTCAAGTCAGCTATCGAGTCAACTCACCCAATAAGCCTACCAAAACCTCCAACTCAATCAACTAACTTAGTAAAGTCTGAACCCAAGCCCAAAAGCAAAATCAATTGAAGAAATGGATGAAACTTTAAAGTAACAACTTTTATAGCAGAGCTTTCATGCTTGGAGGATGTTGTCTATCAAAGCAGAGAGTCTAAGTGGGGACTGACGGTAGTTAGGTTGCTGCTGACCACATGACACTTTTTCTCTTTGGGGCAGCTTTCCTCAAGCATATGGAATTCTCTTTTTTCAAGCCTAGAGTATGCGTTTGAAGTGTATTTACTCCAATGCCCCGTTTTTTATACCCAAAATTACACTTTTACTACTTCATCTAACTCATGAGATGATGCCATGTGACAATCTCCGATCATATTCCTTTAATCGCATTTTGCCTCTAGGATTATCAGTAATTACAAAAAAATCAGGTGGGATGTTATAAATAGCCTCATTCCCTTCTCATTTCAAGCATCAGAAAGCATCCACTCTCGTCTCAAATCGTCCTCATACCTTTAAGGCTTTAGCAATCTAGTCATCCCTCCACTAAGGAGAGTGAGTGTGTATATGTGTGTGTGTGTGTGTGTGAGAGAGAGAGAGAGAGAGAGAGAGAGAGAGAGAGAGAGAGAGAGAGAGAAATCCAATCCTGATCTAGCTTAGGCTAGCCAAAGTTAAAAGCCTCCTTAGTCACTTAAGTTCAAATATGAGTTACTTAATATACTCTTGTGACACTACCATTCATCCAACTATTTAACTTTAACTAATTTCATTAAATCAGAGTATTAGCATCGTGCAATATTTATTTTCTTCTCAACCCCTTATCCCTCATATACATCAGCATTATATTGCATTTATTGTTTTTTTGTATTTGACTGGCGAGGCTTAACGATATAATCGAAATTGGCCCACTAGAAACCTTAGCCAATTGATTATCGTTTTATCAATACAACATTAAGCATCTCATGCATCACATCTCTATACCTTGCAATAGATCATTTTGAACGTATGCTTTGCGGCTTGCCGATTTAATCGGATTCTGCCCATCAGAATTTCGAATTAATCAATTATCATTATCATTGTACCATATTATGTTTTCTGCATGCGAGAACTAATTCTATTCCTCAGAAATTAGTCAAACCTTATAAAGTAAAGATTGTACATCCGTAGAGGTAGAGTGGGTGCCTAATACTTTCTTCTCTATAACTGCGGTCTCTTACTCAGAATCTCTAGAACGTAAACTCATGAGTCATCTTAGAGTCAAGGATCTTTGAGTTCTCAAACCTTAAGTGTTTCTGTTGGGTCTAACGGACTGTAAGTTCATAATAATTTATTAGTGGTGACTTTGATCAAATATCACATTTTTTTACCCCAAACGAAAGTCATCGAGCGAGGCAATCAGTGGAAGCGAAAGTTGATCTCCCATCCCCTCGAAAAATTTGCCCTCCCAACTGTATGATTATAATAATTTGTTGGTGGTGACTCTGATCAAATTTTACATTTTTTTTTTCTTCAAATGAAAAGTCATCAAACAAGGCAACCAGTGAAAAGCGAGAGTCGATCTCCTGTCTCCTCGGAAAATTATGCCCTCCAGTGTCCACGCTTTCCCATGATAGAATTTTCATGGAACCAAATGCAATTCTATCTCACTTAAAGATCAATGGATCCTAAGCTCGGAATGAATGGACACAAAATGACGGTCTGGATTACTGATCCATAGAACCCACTTGTAAACCTTTTACACCAATTGGATGTTAACTTAGGTTACATCGATTGTATTATCTACTGACGTATCACTTTTGTAGAACATCCTTCCATGCAAAATGTACGCCGAATGGTAAACATCGCCCGGAACAAAAACTAGGATGGTCCATTCATCAGGCCGGCTACACCGTTGAAATCAATGTACAGCTGATTATCTTATTCAACTCACGTTTGTGGCTTATCTGATGAGTGGATTGTTACAACTTTTGCTCCGGGAGGTTTTGATGGTATGGTCTACCCATCTCACGGTTGGATGTTTCATTTCTCCGTAATGATGCTTGATCCATTGGATTGGGACTTCCCCACTCAATCAATCGAGGTCAAGTGCCTCACATGGGTTAGCACGTCTCATGTGACACATGCCTCAATTGTGGCACATGTGCAATCCTCGTCTTAAGCACTCTGCATGTGCCATATACATGGACATCCATTTTTAAGGGCTCCACACGTGCTATCTTTAAGGGCTTCACACGTGCCAATATACAGCATGAATACAAACCGTTGAATAGTTCTTTCATCTAGATCAATAGGCCAATTAGGACCATCCAATCACACGGTTGATTAATAAATCTAAAATGGGTAACGTGGGTCCCCACTAATTGTTCGGTCAAGTCACAATGGGAGCGGATTATGTGTTACCTACTTGATGATGGTGTGTTGTATACCCATGAGATTTTTCTCACTCTAAATGTCACATTTTATCAATCAACTTTTCTGTATCAGCCAATCTTTATTTTTGTAACTAAACCTATACGGATTAACTTTTTATAGACGAAAATATCCTTACTTTCACGGTGGCACCATGATATTCACGGTGCGGACTTGGCCTTGTCCATGGTAGCACTGTCCACTACCAAAAAAGGGGTTAAAGGTTGTAACTATTAGTAGTGTAGTCATAGCTTCATTAGATTTGTAGTCATTAGCTTTATGACTACGAATTGACTACGAATTAGATCTAATCTGTAGCCATTGCTTTTGTAACAAAAAGTACATGTAACTATGGATAATTGAGCGAGCTTAACATGAAATTGAGCGGGCTTCACATGAATGTATGTGATCTATCCATGCAGTCCATCAAATTTTTCATCTAATTCAAGTGGTTGAGCCCAAAATCGAAGCATATCAAAAAATCAGGTGGATCAAATCACAAGGTGGATCATATCACAGGAAACATTGGGGATAATCATTTCGATCGTTGAAACCTTATTAGGCCTTACAATGATGTTTTATTTGTCATTCAGTCTGTTTATAAGATGATGTAGACATGGATGAACGGAAAACAAAGATATAAGCTTGATCCAAAACTTCTATAGCTTATAAGAAAAATTTCAATTTAGGTTTAGGGTAATTTAATCAAATATACTTATAGTGTGTGTTTTCTTTGATGGAGGTACTATTTTCGTACTTTTTTGATAAACTAAAATAAAAATAAAAAAAGTAACAGTTTGATGGAAGAATATTCTTATACGAAAAAGAGAGAATATTTCAAAAAATAAATTTTAAGTAGATGAATATTATTGTATGAAGATAATAAAAGGTTCTAAAAATTATATTTTAAATAGAGGGGTATTACTGCATGAAGAGGAGTGAAGAATCTGAAAATAAGTTTTTACACGGGAGGAGAAGAGAAAAAATTATCAAAAAAAATAAAAAATAAAATTTGTAATATAGCAGCATTTTTATGTAAAAGGAAACAGTGATTTAATATTGAAAAGTAAAGTTTTGAGTATTCAAAAAAGTAAGTGGATCAGAAAAATCCTTATATCTCGTCCAAAAAAATTAAGCGAATTGAACGCCCACCATTAAAAACTCCTGGATTAAGAGAAAATACAAAGATCAGCTGCATCCAAACTTTTGCACCCTACGAAAAGTTTAAGATGATCATTCCACACGTTTTCCAGTGGGTGGTCCACCAGAAATTTTGATCTACTTAAATTTTAGGATAACTTCCTGAAATGAGCTGAGAAAACGGATGGGCGGCTTAGATATTAAAAAAAAATGATCAAGGTGGGCCTCACACGGTAAGGTAACACCCACTAAGGTGTTATCCAGGTAACACCTAATCCGCTCCCAGTCGGAGTACAGTAGATCTCCCTCCCATCATACACGTGGCATGGCCCTGTACTGAAGAGGGAGATGATACACTGCTCAAGCCAAAGCACACGTGGCAGGGTGATGCATCAATCGAGACCCTTCATCCAGCTTCCCGTAGTGTGGATGGTGAATTGATCAAAATAAACATCAGATGATCCTATCCGACTAATCGGCGTCCTTCAATATGATGGATGGCACTACCTAATATGACTAAAATTTGAAACCTACACCATCCATGAAGGTCCTAATGTCCATGTGATGCACGGATGAGATTGATGCACCACCCTGCCACGTGTACTGCAGATAGAGCTGGTCTACTCGTATCATCTCCCCAACGGTCGGTATCGCCAGCTGGTAATTGACAAGATGGAGAAAATGATGTAGGTTGGCTGCAACCGTCAGTACTGTGTACGGCTATACAGACGCGTGCATGTAGCCTAACCACGGGAACGGATTGGCTACTCCCCCTGACACCAGCCATTGGCTGATGGTCGGTGCTCTGTGGGGCCCACTATAATGTATTCGTTTCATCCATGCCGTCCATCTATTTTTATATATCATTTTATGATATAGTAAAAAAAATGAAGTATATATCGATCTCAAGTGGACCACATTACAGGAAACAGTGTTGAATGAATTTTAACCATTAAAAACGTTTTGGGGGCCATAAAGATTTTTGATCAAGCTGATATTTATTTTTTCCCTTCATCTGGGTCTATATGATCAAATCAACAGATTGGATGTCAAATAAACAGTACAGTGGAACTTAGGAGGATTTTAATTGTGAATATCCATTCATTATTTTTATCCTGTGGTGTGGCCCACCTAAGATTTATTTCCCTATCTTTTTTGTATTAAGTCCTAAAATGATCTGTGAAAATGGATTAACGGAATGGATGAAAAACGTACATTATGGAGGGTCCCACAGAGCACCAACCACCAGCCACGGGGCTGGTGTCAGGGGGAGTAGCCAATCCGTTCCCCCTAACCACTACAGAATTTCCCGAATATGTGGGGCCACCGTAACGCATGTGGTTTATCTACGCCGTCTATTCACCTTGCCATCTCATTTTAAGGTATGAACCTAGAAATTGTAAAATCCAAAGCTTAAAGTAGACCTCATCACAAGGAACACTGGAGTAGGGGCATCATGATGTTTATTCAGCGTCTAAGCTGTTCATACGAATCCATTGGATCGGTACTTCACCGCCATTCACTTGAACCTTCGAGTTCCTCACATGTGCAATCCTCGTCTCAAGCACTTTGCTATATATATACGTGGACATCCATCTTCAAAGGCTTCACACGTGCCAATATACCCAGTTAGTCTAGGAACGGACATGGACCAATGCGTTTTATCCGCACAATCCATCCATTTTGCCATTTGAATGCGTATGTTCTGCGTGCCACTTAAAAAAAAAATACTATTTTCCCGCACTGTTGTTGGTGCACATCATCATCCTACTAGGTTTCAACGAAAAATTTCTATATCCTGTTAAGATTTGTGATGCAGAATCAAACAAGTATGGACCTAGGATAACAATTCAAGAGCATCAAGTAATCATAAAAGAACATAAAAATTTAATGTGAAAAATTCTTTTGAAAAAAAATCACGACATAAAGTTACAAACAATGAAAATAGAAATTACAAAGAGAGGGCTTACCTGATTCGAACAACTTCTAATCTCACACTTACTACACTCTTTGATAATCATAGAACTCTTTTAGAAACACTTGAAACACCTTTAGAAAGCCTTAGCATTACTTAGAAAGGCCTTAGAGACTCTTATTTATAGTTTATGAAACACTACTTGTGCACCTCTCTGAAACTCCGTACAAAATCCACACACCATCTTCGTAACCCTCGATTAGTCGAGCTTGAGCCTCGACTGGTTGAGTCTGTCCCTCAACTGGTTGAGTCCGCCCCTCCTAGTTGAAGAACTCGAAAATCTCAAATACATTATTACTAGACTTTGAGTCGAGCGTGCTTCGACTAGTCGAAAGGAGCTTTGACTAGTCAAATAGGCTTCTCGACTAGTCAAGTAGTGAGCCCATGCAAGGTCACCAAGAATCCTCTGACAACATATCCCAACTGTTTCCTTTGACATAGTAATTGGATATAGAACATATTCAGCATAGTAAGCCCATGCAAGGTCACCAAGAATCATCTTCGACCAAATGAATTGTACACTGATTATTGCCAGTGACGGGATTTACTTGGGACATGTTTAAAAGGGAAGCAGATTGCCTAATGACTCTGCTCAGATGTGGCAGGATTTTATTGGCCCCATGCAATTGTCAGAGATAGTCTAGCCACGTGGAGTAGATTCTTTAGAGCCCCGACACACTAAAACATGGTAAGATTTGATTGGGTCATGTTTTGATATTAAGGATATTTGAAATTTGTTTAGTTAAGCTAGCACCATTCTAAGTTAAACAAAACGATCCCTTCCCTGGTCGATGTTGGGGCTTCATTGAGTTTAGTGAGGCTAGGTCTTATTGGCTCGTGTCTCAATATTTTAAAAACGTGATGTGAGCTTGACTTTGATAGAGCAGCATATGACTCAATCAAATCATATCATGTTTACGTATCATGTATATCCCTAGAACTAGACTTTCAAGAGTTGCATGTGTAACGTGTCACTAGACAACTAATCTATTAGGCACATGGCCCATTGATGATATCCCAAAATAATCATATTCTCAAATGCATTGCTATAATTACTTTAATAGGATAATATATGCTGTTCAAACATTGGCCCTATAAATCAACGGTTAAAAATCATTGCTTAGCCACTCGGATGTGGTACTGTACTTGTGGCCCATCCAAGAATTGGAATTTAATCATTTTCGGGCAAAGAATATATTTCAACGGGCTTATTACAATCATTGTGTTAAATAATACATATATACACTAATTAGAGATATTAAAGTTGATTTAATAATTAAATTTAAACTCCTGTAAATATATTATGCATAGTTACTTTTGGATTATAGGGAATTCTAAATCATGGGTGCCGCACACAACAAGAGGATTCCAAGTCTAGGGGTTTGGTGGGTTTTTTAAGGGAGGTGGCGAGATCATCTTCAAGTCCGTTTGAGTGGAGGCATCAGGTGGGATACCGCGGGACCTTAAGGAGTGGTGGATGATGATGGCGGATTTGGTATTAGGTTTCTTTTTAGGGGAAGTTTTGTTGATTTCGATCCTAGGAAGGAAGAACCCATGAAAATGAAAAAACCGCACGAGCTCTTTTTTGTGAGTGCAGATTAAGTACCCCCACCAAGACGAGGGTAGAGATGGACGATCCTATCAGGGCTATGTGGGGCCCTCTGTGATGTATTTTCTTATCCACACCGTCCATTCATTTTCACAGCTACATTTAGGGCATAATCCCAAAAAGGAGGCAGATCGAAGGCCCAAAAGGACCACACCACAAATCGAGGGTACACATTTAATCTCCATTGTTTCCTACAGTGTGGTCCACTTGGGCCTTTGATCTGCCTCCTTTTTTGGGCTCATGCACTAAAATGAGTTTTTTAAATGGATGGATGGCTTAGATAAAACACACACATTGTGGTGGGTCTTATAGAACACCGTTTTTATGTAGTGCACCTTAATAAGGGTTTAATAACCTATTGCGATTGCCAATGATTAGTGCACCTAAATAAGGGTTTAACAATGCTCAATCCCATATTTCAGTTCATTAAAACCCACACACTTCCTCCTAGAACTTCTACACCCTTGATTTGCGAACATGGCCTCCAACCAATCCTCCTCTCCTTAATCAAGTCAAGGCCCATCTAAAGGAGATTTTTATTTTTATTTTTAATCTCGATCTTACAAATTATGGCCAATCTTCCCTTTGTTCGACACTACTTTCTTCATCAGCATTTCCTTTGAGGCTGCCACTACTGACAAACCTCTGGGAGAAATCTTAGATATCCTGAGGAAACTCCATCTCCTCGAAGAGAGATACTTCCATCTTGAGTTTAAAATACAAAAGGTTTCTGAATATCTGAGACAACAAGCTTCTGCCCATGAAGAATCAAATTCTCTTGGCGAAGATTATGGGAAAGCATGGAATGAATGCCTTCACTAAAACAGGGTAAACATGACCGTGTTGCGAGTACTCCAAGCTCAACACACTAAACTCATGGACGATATCAAGGAGAAAGAGCGTGCCTATGTTGTGAAGGATCCTGCCATTCTAAAGGATCACCTTTGCTTCCTGGACTTGTAGATTGCCGACTACTAGGCTCTGATGCGTGTGAGCCTTGTTGGCAAGAGGGAAACAGATTGAGGGAAAAGTTTCTTCGATCGACAGTCATGTTGATCAACTCTTGCAGTTCGTGAACGTCTTCATGACTAAGGGGTTTCACTGGAAGATCCAGAAGGATTCCCTTGAGGCCAATAAGATGCGCATCATCTGCAAGTTCGAGGCGATCGATGTAGAATTGCCTTAGCAGCTTCTCTTGGCTGGTGGTTGTTTTTTTTTTTTTTTTTTTTGTATCTAACTTGTCTAGTGGCCCACCTTTTCCTTCAAAAAAATCACTTTCTTTTCATGTTCTGCGTATCACACACGTACTGTTACTCATTTGGCCCTATCATTCCCAATATGGAACAATATTGTTGCCATTGTGATATCGACATTCTGCATTTTAGAACAAAAATACCAGATAGTGATATTACCATTGTGTTCAATCATATCTGATCTAGGATACGTGGCCGATGAGCATCTTCTGGCTGTGTGGGCACCATTGAATGGATGTAAAAAAGGATCAAGATCACTCCTTTTATTGAAAATTACCTTATCGGCCGACTCCATGCAGAGAGATGTTATCATTAATTGGGTTGTTGATGATTTTTTGCTCCATAAAATTGGCCAACATGATGCCACATTTAAGCTTGACCGCCGTCAACACTTAGTATTTCCCTCTTTCTTTTGGTTATAAATACTTGGCTGATTGGGCATATGAAGATGGGTCGTCATGCGCACCATTTTTCAAGGATTCATTATTTATTACGGCTACATGTTTTAACTTCTTAGGAATCGATCCGACGCAGCACACTTTAATAATATTGTACCAACGCCACATCTATCGAACATGGGCATTAAATGGTTCAGGAGACACTTATAAAAGAATCATTCCGTCCTATTTCCACATCCTGCTTCTCTACTACTTTCTGCCTCCGAACTCTTGTCTATAGACTCTAGACCCTCATGTCTACTTCTATTCATAATCCTTAGCCTTTCTTAATGAGATTTTTGCCACATAAATTAAGTATCTCTCAATCTACCATCCTCCATGACGTTTATCCTTTTGTCAGGGATGGTACAGAGGCAACTCAGACTGACCAACTTTAGAACTTATAGAGGTTCTGACCAAACTGCAACATCTTGGGGACATTTACTTCAAAGTAGGCTTGGAGATCCAAAAGTATGCTGACTTGATGAGGGAACGATCTACCATTCATGCAGAGTCTAAAACCCTTTCCACCTGCTACGAAATGGCCTGGAACTATTGCCTGCACTAGAATTGTCAACACCATTTCAACAAGGCAGTGTTGTGAATGCTCCAGGTTCAGTGCAATAAGCTGGTCGACGACCTCAATGAGACTGAAAGTCTCTATCCCAGGAGGGATTAACCTGAATCTTGAGAGCACATGGCCTTTATCGAATCTCAGATTGATCATTACCAGGCTCGATCACAAAAGAACATCACCCACAAGGAAATTGAAGTAAGGTTGTTCTAGTCGGTCTGTACATCAATGAAGCTCTGGGCTTCCTCGATCGTGTTGTAGTTGGGAAACAATCTTGGAGGGGTAAGAAGAAGTAGGGCGAGGAGGCTAGAGAATTTGTGCTTAAGGAGTTCAAGGATATTAAGACAGCTTAGTCTGAGCTGTTTGACTGATCGAAGTCCTTTTCTTTCCATGTTGCATTCTATTTTTGTTTCTTTTTATTTTTTGAATGGCCGATGGCCTAAGTTTCCTTCCTGTAATAATGAAATCTTATTTATTTTTATGATCAGCGGTGGATACTTATTACTCACTTCTTCCTTTTTTGTTACTTGGCCCGACCCTGCACTACCTCATATAAAGAAGGGTAATAATTTTTAAAGAATTGGTCGTTGATTGGAGTTCTTGCAACCTTTCCATCTTTATCGTGTAAGACATAAGCTCCACCCTTGAGAACTTGAATGATAACATAGGGCCCGTCTTAAGTAGGCGACCATTTCTTGCCCAAGGCTTGGTCTTTGTGGCCTATTGGTAACACTATTTTCCAAACCTTATCTCATTCCCTGAAGGACTTTCCTTTCTTCCTCTTGTTATATGCTCGGGTGACCTTGGCTTTGTTGGGGACTATAGGGTCTAAGGCTTTCATGCAGGTCTCATCTAACTTTTCAAGGTCAACCAGCATGGTTTTCGTGAACTTGGGAGAGGTTAACCCAGCTTGATATGTGATCCTTAATGATGAAACGGTGACCTCCATGGGTACCACTGCATCGTGTTCATATGTTAATGCGAACAAACTCATTCTGGTTCTAGTGTAAGGTGAATTCTTGTATGTCTAAAGTGCCTGAGATAGCTTTGTATGCCATTTACGAAACTTTTTTTTCGATCCTCTTCCTCAATATGTTCTTTACTACTTTGTTACTAGCCTTGGCCTGACCATTTTCCTATGCATAATGTAGTGTTGAGTGAAAAATTTTAATTTTGTATTCATCAGCTATAGCCTTAACTTCCTTTGCTGAAAATGCCACACCTGATGTAAGTTTCAATGAACTCAAGAGTTTTGCTTCCACCCACTTGGTGAAATAATCAGTAGACACAATGATGAAAGAATCCATACTCAATGAAAGTGGATGAATTTGGCATATCAAATTGATTGCCCATCCTCGAAAAGGCAATGTCTTGATAATCGGATGAATCTCGGTTGCAGGCGTGTGCTATATTAGCCCGTTTTCCAGCATGCCTCACATCTTTGGCATATTGAATGCAATCAACCATCATTATTAGCCAGAATATCCATAACACCTAAATGTGGGCCTCATTTTCCTCCTAGATTGATGAGCTCCACACAACCGTTCGTGGACCTCACCTATCACTAGTATGACTTCCCCTTTAATTAAACACATTTGTCACGCCCCATACTCAGGAATCAAGCTCACAAAATTTTTAACCGCTGAATCCGGTATCGACAGCCTTCGTAGTACACCATTCCCGACTTCCAACTCTCATACACCAAGTTTTGATCCTGGGATCCTACAAGGTGGATTTTTAGGATGATTTTTTTTATTATAAAGGAGCATAACCATAAGTGAAATATATGATATAATAAAACTCTAAAAGATTAGGAACATGCTCCTGCCCCAATGCTGATACGGTCTAGCATAACCCGCATGTAAAGAACATGCCTAAGCTTACTACGAAGCTTAGAGAGTGTGTGGATATGTGTGCAATGTATGTGTCAAGTATACAAATGTCAAAGTAAGCGAAAATGGTGGAGGGATAAACTGTTAAGTCAATAAATGGTGTTAGGCATAACAAGGCTATGCAATGCAAGGCTTATGTGGCCGAATGTCATATGCTAAAGATGCAATGCAAATATACTGATCCTCAACTAATCCACATATCTATCACTAAATTCCTGATCACCGAACTTGGTGCCGACAGCCTCCATAGTACTCCATTCTCTGCCCCTAGCGTACATATGCCAGGTTCCGATCCTGGGATCCTATAAGAAGGATTTTTCAAACATTTGTCTCATAAGAAGCATAAATACAAGTATACCTAAATCATAAAGGCAACATCATCATCACATATCCACTAATATAATCATTTAAATACAATGCTGAAAGGAAAATACATATATCGAAATCAAAGCTCCAGAGGACAGCCGCACGCTCCAAGCTCAACGGTGCTGCAACCTAACGCCACCTACACGCATTTATCGTGCATAAGCTTATAAAAGCTTAGAGGGTGGTAAAAGTGTGTGCACAAGATAAGTGCCTAGTATAATATAAAGCCCATAAATTATACATCATCGGAATAAGCAAAAATACTAACAAGATCATGAATCATACGATATCAGAGTATGTGGAAATATACTGGTAAGTCCATGAGTGTTATCATCGTACCAAGGCTATGCGATGCAAAACATAATAAGACAATAATAGATGCAATATGCGGTGCGAATGAAATGACCATGCTGGAATGTGAAGTCGGAATGATAATATGTAGTATCGTAGGCTACGGGGTCCATCACAAGTCCCATACCTAAATTTGGATAGTCCGACTCAATGTGGTAAACTCCTGATCTCAGGTTAGTCGCGCGCCTAATTGAAATCCTGGCCATGCGAAGGTATACGTAACAAATAGTTACGCACCACCAGCCCAAGTGAATAGTGAATAAATGAATAAATGGATATGCAATTCCTTCTCAATAAGTCCACATATCAATACGGTCCCTCTTTGAAAAATCACCGGGGTCTACTACACTCTACATCGACTGCCTCCTCTCTAGCTGCACAGCCCCGTGAGCAGAATAAACCTCACTATTCGCCTGACCAGTAGTCTGCCAATACCTACCTAGATCAACGATAGTGGACCCATTAATGAGCTGGTCATACTTAGCCTAGCTTATAGCCTCCTCACTCAGGTGGATAAGGCCACACCCCATTCCAACCGACCACGACACAGTGGGAGACACGGCCTCATGTATAGGCACTTGGTGTATTTCACTTGGTGTAGATGTTCGAGCATCTCCTGATACTAAGGAGTTCTGAAATTTTCACCCAAGGACATCCTACGTGCCCACAGTGCTAGAACCAAGCATTTTCGATGTTCCATCTGGCCATCCACGATGTGTCTATGGAGGCCACAACCCTGATGTCACTAGGGCATACAATGATCATATCACACATATGTGAGATGCATGAGTCATACTATCCAGTCATGCAGCAATCCTGTGCGTACGGCGCGATAATGTGGGCACTCCGTCTCATAAGGAGTCCTGTAAATAGTCTGCCTAATGGCGTATACTATGATCAAACATTCCTCATATCAGGCATACATATGATGCATATGGGCATGAATCATGGAGTTATACTAAGCATTTTATATGGTAATGAACTATCCTCACAATAAAGATGGGCCTTGATAGCCCACACACAATAAGTATGGGCCTGTTAATGGGCCCTAGGGAGTTATAATGTGGACATTTAACTAACATTATTCTTACAATGTGGACGTTAAACCAACATTGCTCCCAAGGCATGGCCCGTCATAAATGTCATTACATAACCCATGGTGGAATCACACAATGCAATAGACCTTGTATACATCCCATTAGGCCTCGACCCATAGGCCTCAAATACATCAAATGGGCCTTAATCCATGGACCCTAATACATCACAATGGGCCTTAATCCATGGGCCCTAATACATCGCAATGGGCCTCATACATATCAAGGTGGCCTCAACAATGGGCCTCATACACATCAAGGTGGCCTCAACAATGGGCCTCATATGGCAAATGGGTCACATCACATGAGCCATGTGTATATTAGATGGGTCACACCAATTGGGCCCCATGCATATCAAATGGGTCATACCCAAGATAAGTGGTGATACTGATTTCCACCATTAAAATTCCTAAGGTCCACCATAACATATATTTCCCATCCAAACTGTTCATAAATTAACATAGTAATAGGTGAAGTGGAAACAATATCAGCTTAATAGGGAACTACTATGGCCCCTAGAAATTTTAAACGGTGGACGTCATTGTCCATTACTTAAAATGGTGGGGTCCACTTGAACTTTAGACCCGACTTATTTTTAGTCTCAAGCCTGTTAAGACAAGCTTGCCAAATGGTGGATGGTTTGGATGCAACACATGCATCATGGTGGATCCCATGAAGGCCCACCATCATGTATATATTATATAATATAATATGATACACACACACACACACACACACACACACACACACACACATCAGGTGCAGTCCCACACATGGGGTGGGTCCCATATAGTTGGTCGGCAGGGATGAAATATATACCTCATGGTGGGGTCCACTAGCTATCCAGTAGCCCGACCGAATGGCTGGACGACATGATAAAACACATACATTTAGGTGGGTTCCACCATCCACGACAGTGGACGGTGTGAGTAAAACACATATTTTTGTGGGTCTCATGTGGGGCCCACCATAAAGTTTTCTTTCCATCCAACCTGTTGACAAGGTGGCACGGACTTGGCTAAACAGGAAAAACAAATTTCATAATGATTCAAAACTTCAGGGACCCAGAAAGGGTTCCAATGGTAGACGTTCATTATCACTGTTTCCTGTGATGTGGGCCACCTGAGCTGTGGATATGGGTGATTTGTGGGGGTGGCCATTCACTCCCCAAGTGCAGGGTTATGATGTAGTAATAACTCAGTAAGACCGAGGTCGAATCCCAAGGGACTGAAACTGTACGTAATCTAAAATTAAGTAGGATTTGAACTAGAATAAGATGAATTCTGAATTGAATTATAAATTGAGGAATAATTGTAAACTATTAATCTAAAACTTATAGGAGAAATCAGAGGTAAGAAAACTACGGATTCAGAGGATCCACTTGTAGAGATCAGGGAGATCTTTATACTTGCATCAAAAATCATGAAAATTACTGAACTGCTATTGATCTAGTTTTCAAAGAGATGAAAGGTATATGAATTAGAATGGATTCCATCACCAAACCATGCCTAAAAGACTATGGCAAACAACAGAATTAAACTAATTACCAACCAATCAACATGTTATGAAAGTTAGGAAGGGTACCAACATCCGACCATGCCCAGGAGACTATGGTGAACAACAGGGTTTCCTGACGTCATAAACATGGAAAGAAAAAGGATATGCTCAAAGCCATTGCAGACCCATTGTAATTTCAGTCACAACAGACTATTAAGAACTAAAAACATTCTCATAATAATCAATTAAAACCAACGTCAATTCATGAATTAAAATTAAATTGAAAACATAAAATAAAATCTCCCATCTTACTACAAGCTTCACCTCTTAGCCCTAGGTAAAAAAGTTTAGCCAACCATAGATTTGCTCAACTAAGTCTCAGAATAAAAGAAAAGAAAGAAAAAAACCAGAAATTAAAAACTATCCCTGTCTCTCTTTCTAAGCGGTCCCACGTCCAAACCAAGCTCCCTCCTCCCTCGTGATGCACGTCCAGCCCCAAGCTCTAGCTGTTCTTCAATGCTCCTCCCTCTCCCAGCCATGAATAGCCTCTCTTTTTATACATGCTAGGGACGGTGCAGTCGGCTAATACTTGAGTCGGTTGTTGAAGAATTCTGCAGCACATTCTTACGCAGCACCTTCTTACGCTGAACCTTGGTGGGACCCATGATCGGATCCTCATGAGAGATCCACTCCGTTCACCCTCTTTCCGTCGAAATTTCAACCGGAGATGGCTGGTTTTGGACTGTTTTTGACGCGGCGAAAGGTAGTATTCAAGCTGCCATCGGCGTAGGGCTGTCCGTTTGTGACAGTTGAAACTGGCACGTGTGCATGCATGAATGCACAATTTCAACATGGGTTTGACTATATCAAGACCCTCTGCACGATGGACGAGTTTGATTACCTATACGGATGATGAGTGAGGCCCACAGAGCTCACCCGCAGCCTCTGTTGCGAAAACAGAGGTTGCGTGTCCGCACTGTGATGTTTGGTGGACCACAGAACAACATGTCATAAAGAATCTATGCCGTCCATTGTCTTCAGGACGAAAAACCGTCCATACAGGCCAAGACCGAAATGATTTCAGTGTGGCCCATTGATTCAAACAGTTCCACCGTCTATCCTCCATTTGGACGATCGAAAACTGATCTTCGGCGTCTTTTGAAATTTCTCCACCTAGGCCTTGCTTAGATGGACCGTAGAAGTCTAATGGACGGTCCGAATCATCCGATTAGATGATGTGTAGGGTCCACTATAAAAAAAACGGACGGACAACGAGGGACGCTGTCCGTTTTTGAGTTGGAGAAGGAGAAGTCGGGTCAGCCCTTCCTTTGACCGGGCTGACTGACCGGTGCGGCTCGGCCGTCGTGTACTCTATGTACACGCATTGTACATGCGAGGTCCACTGTGATGTTCGTGAGAAATTCGTTCCGTCCATCCTTTCCATCATATCATTTAAACTGTAGGGACCGAAGATGAAGCATATCCAACCAGTAGGTGGTCCCAGAATCATGATTCTGAGGGCTGATTTGTCGTTAAGCCACTTCCACCAAGATCCAACGGCTGAAATTCGACGTGTACGGTTAATTTATGGTCCTCAAGCCACATATAGAGTTTTGAGTCGAATGGATGGTGGGAACCCCATGATCTTGCATTCTGGACCAATTTCAGGCCACTTGAGCTTCAGTTTCTTGATTTTCGCAGATCCCTGACATGTAATTCCGTCGATCTTAGTCCCCTGGAGTCTGTCCCTTGACTTAGTGATCATCAGAGCGTTAAATCTAAGCTTTTAGAATCCTTTTTCAGCTTAAGCTCCTAAATTCAACCTGCAGCATAAATACGATTAAATCGGCAGTTAAACAATATTATGTTCATAAATCCAGACAATATCTAGGGTCTAATATGCAATATTTGACCCTCAACATAACCCCCAACCAGCATTTTGTTAGTCCCGAGCAAAGTATGCGAAAAATAAGTTGAAAATTAGAAGATGATTCCTATTAACTTGAATGATTCTTTCGAAAAACAATTCAGATATTAGAATTTTAAGATTCATGAATGTTGGGAATTATTTTCTCCTGGACCCAAGCGCACGGTAAACTTCCTAATGAAGTTCAAAGTATTAATCCATAAATCAGACAAATTCTGAACATTATGATCCATGAGTGTATAGTGGAATCTCAGCTAATCACATTAAGATTGAATTTGTTATTTCAGGATCTCATTGGTAACCAGCAAGAGAATTCATGATAACCAAACTTGCCTCATAAATTCCATCTTTTGATCTTTTCAACTTTTTATTTTTCCATTAATAGTCATGCTAAAAAGAGGAATCAAATCCTTACCAATAGGGAGCAAACCTATGGTGAAGACCGTACTCCTAGACCTTTTTCACATATCATTCATGGGGAATCAACTCTACACCTATAGGGAGCAAACCTATGGTGAAGATTAATTATCCAACCTTTTCAATTTTTATACCATGATGGTAAGATATTTCAGGCTGGTTCCTTTCATGCTCAGTGATTACCAAGTTAATCCTTCGATATGGAACTGAAATCTAAATGTGTAGGCGAGATGTGACATGTGAAATCATGACTCAATCAATGTTTACAACTTCTAATCATGGATTAATAACTCGATTTTAACTGCGAAATTTAACAGATACTGAATCCCAGAGTCTGAAATTACCAACATCACGTATCTTGAAAATATAAATTAGGGATATCTGTCAAAATCACTTCGAATTTACAAGAATTTTCTAAAAAAATTTTAAAAATTTTCACAATTTTTTCACAAATTTTGCTCAAGACCAAGAAAATACTGATTGGGAAGCCTAATCTCCCACCCCCAACCTAAAATCTACATTGTCCTCAATGTAAAAGATATGGACATGCAATGCACATGGAACAACGAAAGTAAAGTGATGGGAAGATAGTACCTTGATAACGAATCGAGAGAGTTTTCAAAAATCACAGCATGAAAGTTGGTTAGCACGAGAGAAAAAGAAAATAAAAATAACGAAAATAAAATCCTACCTATACCACTTTCGCAGGTGCTCTCGATTGCATTTAGCGTATGCAACAAGCCTTTAAACCCCTAGGTTACCCCTAGTGGATGAGTTGTAGTCTCGTGAGGGTTTGCAGTAATGTTACCCACAAACATTGAATCATCTAACTAGAAAAATGAAATGAAAAGCTGGGTTGCCTCCCAGGAGCTCTAAATTTACCATCTTCAGCCAGACAAATAAAGCAACAATCCTAGTCCTATGAAAGCGATAAACCTACCTATACCTCCATCAGACTAGGAGATCAGTCCTGGTAAACAGGAGCAATCAGAGGCATGGACATGTCCTCTGAATCAAATGTCTCGACAAATGGCTTTAATCGATGTCCATTTACTTTAAACTCCTTGCCATTGTCGGGATCTCTTATCTCGACGGCCCCATGAGGATAAGCAGTGACAACTATGTAAGGGCCGGTCCAACAAGATTGAAGCTTGCCCGGAAAGTGGTGGAGTCAAGAATCGTACAAAAGGACTTTCTGACCTGGCGTGAATGATTTTCGTAGAATATATTGATCATGAAACGCCTTCATCTTGTCCTTGTAAATTCTCGAGTTTTCGTATGCATCATTCCGGATTTCTTCAAGTTCATTCAACTGAAGTTTGCGTAACGAGTCAGCGTTGTCCAAATTAAAATTTAGATTTTTGATCGCCCAGTATGCTTTATGTTCCAATTCCACGGGCAAGTGACAAGCTTTCCCATAGATAAGTCTAAAGGGAGATGTTCCAATAGGAGTTTTAAAAGCAGTACGGTACGCCCATAAGGCATCGGTCAATCGGATTGACCAATCTTTACAGTTAGGGTTAACCATTTTTTTCAGGATATGTTTGATCTCTCTATTGAAAATCTCAGCTTGTCCACTTGTCTGTGGATGGTATGGGGTGCTCACATTATAAGAGATACCGTATTTCTTCATTAAACTCTCAAATGGTCTATTATAAAAGTGTGAGCCCCCGTCACTAATGATGGCTCGAGGCGTTCCGAACCGCGACAGGATATTTTCTTTCAAAAATTTAATGACCGTGCGATGGTCATTTTTGCGGCACGAAATTGCTTCGACCCATTTAGTGACATAGTATACGGCGAGCAAAATATACAGATTTCCAAATGATTGGGGGAATGGTCCCATGAAATCAATGCCCCAACAATCAAATGCTTCAATGATAAGGATGGGATTCAAAGGCATCATATTTCGATGGGACAATGCTCCCAATTTTTGACAACGTTCACAAGCTTTGCAAAACTCATGAGTGTCCCTGAACATAGTGGGCCAGTAAAAGCCACACTGTAGAATCTTAGCCGTGGTCTTTTTAGTAGAAAAGTGACCACTACAGGCCTGTGAGTGACAGAAGGAGATGACACTCTGATGCTCATCGTCTGGCACACATCTCCTTAAGATTTAGTCTGGGCAATATTTAAACAAATATGGATCATCCCAGAAAAAGTTACACACCTTGGTAAAGAATTTCTTCTTATCTTGTGACGTCCAGTGTGTCGGTATGGCACCTGTAGCAAGATAATTAGTAATATCAGCGAACCAAGGTGAATGAGAGATTCTAAACAGTTGTTCATTAGGGAACATGTCATTGATATGGGTCACCTCAAGAGAATCAGATGTATTAAGGTGAGAAAGATGATCGGCCACTACGTTCTTTACTCCCTTTTTGTCTTTAATTTCTAAATCAAATTCTTGGAGTAGAAGGATCCATCGTATTAGGCGGGGCTTAGAATCATTCTTGGAAAGAAGATACTTAAGTGCCGCATGATCTGTATAAATAATGATCTTGGATCCGATCAGGTAGGACCGAAATTTATCCAAAGCGAACACTACGGCTAAGAGTTCCTTTTCCGCGGTTGAATAGTTTACTTGGGCAGGATTTAGAGTCCTACTTGCGTAGTGAATGACATAAGGCCACTTATCTTTTCTTTGGCCTAGAACCGCTCCAAGAGCATAATCAGAGGCGTCACACATAAGTTCAAAAGGAAGACTTCAGTCGGGTGGCTGCATGATAGGTGCAGTGGTTAACATGCCTTTAAGCTTAGTGAAAGCTTCCTGGCACTGCTCAGTCCACTCGTATGGTGCATCCTTTTGAAGAAGATCACATAAAGGACGAGAGAGGAGACTAAAGTCCTTTATGAATCGTCGGTAAAATCCTACGTGTCCCAAGAAGGATCGCACATCTCTGATGTTCTTGGGTGAAGGTAGGTTAGAGATAAGATCGATTTTTGCCTTATCTACCTCGATTCCTTTGAACGAGATGATATACCTAAGGACAATTCCCTTTTGAACCATAAAATGGCACTTCTCCCAGTTAAGTACCAAATTTTTTTCTTCACATCTTTTCAGCACACATTTAAGACTTGCTAAGCACTCGCTGAAAGATGAATCAAAAATAGAGAAATCGTCCATGAAGACCTCTAAATATTTTCCCACCATGTCAGAAAAGATACTCATCATGCATCGTTGAAAGGTGGCAGGGGCATTACATAACCTGAATGACATCCTTCTGTAAGCAAAGGTGCCATAGGGACATGTAAATGTGGTCTTTTCCTGATCTTCCGGGGCGATTTCAATCTGATTATAACCTGAATACCCGTCAAGGAAACAGTAATAGGAATGACCAGCTAACCTTTTCAAGATCTGATCTATAAAGGGCAAAGGAAAGTGGTCCTTCCTAGTGACAGTATTCAACTTCCTGTAGTCAATGCACATTCTCCAACCAGTAGTAACTCTGGTCGGCACGAGTTCATTATTGGCATTGGCTACGATGGTGATCCCGGACTTCTTAGGAACCACCTGAGTTGGACTCACCCATTGACTATTTGATATGGGGTATATGATCCCACTTCCAATAGTTTGAGAACCTCGGCCTTAACCACTTCCTTCATGTTTGGATTTAGTTTACGTTGTGATTGCTGAACAGCCTTTGCATTATCCTCAAGATATATGCGGTGAGTACAAATCGATGGGTTAATTCCCTTGAGGTCCGCTATCGTCCATCCAAGAGCTCTCTTATACTCAATGAGAGTAGATATGAGCATACTCTCTTGTTCTTTCTCTAGGTGGGCAGAGATCACCACCGGATATGTCTCATCTTGACCTAAATAGACATATTTTAAATCAGAGGGCAAAGGTTTTAGGTCAAGCTTCGGTGGCTTGAGGTTAGACGGTAGAGGCACCACATCAGTTTGGGGCAACTCTTCAATTTGTGGCCTCCACCGGTTAACTTCAAGTACCGGTGCAGTATCAAGCATGACACACGTCTCCCTAATTATATCATCATCAAGATCATGGGAGTGGCCCAGGCACGTCTCTAGAGGATCAGAGGATAAGGTGAGAGGTGTTCTATCTTCCACAAAAGAATCAATCATGTTAACATCGTGAAAATCGTCATCATCCTCTGAGTTGCTGCCGTTATTGAAAAAGATATTCGATTCTAATGTCAAATTTTCAAAAGACATAGTCATAACACCATTCCTGCAATTGATAATTGCATTTGAAGTAGACAGGAATGGACGACCAAGGATGACGGGAATCTGAGTGCTCGTGTCATTGATGGGTTCAGTGTCCAAGATGATAAAATCAACAGGGTAGTAGAATCTATCAACCTGGACCAACACATTCTCGATGATCCCTCTTGGTACACGAACAGAACGATCAGCAAGTTGTAGTGTGGTTCGAGTGGATTTTAATTCACCCAAGCCTAACTGTTGGTATACCGAGTAGGGAATTAGATTGACGCTCGCTCCTAAGTCAAGAAGTGCGTGATCAATTCGATAGTTCCCGATTACACATGATATGGTTGGACAACCAGGATCTTTGAATTTTTACGGCACGTCTTGTTTCAGGATGGCACTCACTTTCTCAGTTAAGGAAATTTTCTTTTGAACACTTTTTCGTCGTTTGGTCTTGCATAAGTCTTTTAAGAATTTAGCATATAAAGGTATCTGTTTTACAACATTAAGCAGATGAATATTGATTTTCACTTGTTTCAACACCTCTAGGATATCCTGAGAGTTAGATAGACGTTTTGGTTCAACCAACCGTTGGGAAAACGGAGCAACTGGCTTCTCTAGAGGTTCCGGTTCAAATTTTTGTGAGGCGTCACTAGATCCATTATTGTTGTCCTCTTCTGGTTCTTGAAGCTTTTCGGGCCTAATTGGAAGGGTTTTATCAATAACCTTCCCACTCCTAAGAGTGGTGATGGATTTAGCGTGCCCCATTTAATTTGAAGAGCTGGGATCACTAACTCCATAATGCGGTTTAGGATTGGGAAGAGGTTGAGCTGGGAGGCTCCCCTTGTTTTCAATCGTATTTTCAGACTTAAGTTCATGTATTGCTTTTGTAAGGTCTTGAAAGGCTTGTATCATACCCTGATTGAAAAGCTCTTGCTTTTGAAAATGTTTTAGAACCAAATCCTCTTAAGGTTTCTCTTGAGTTGGATTTTAGTTTAGGAAACCTTGAGGTGTAGCCGTTGGTCCATTCCTCCAACTGAAATTTGGATGATTTTTCAACCAGGATTATATGTATTAGAGGGTGGTCCATTGAAAGGTCTTTGATAGTTATTTACGGCATTAGATTGTTCATTCAATACTTCTCGAAAGGCAGGTATTGAAGGACAATTTTCAGTAGTATGAATGTTGCAATCACAGATGTCGCAAACACTTTCATTAACCTTTTCCTTCTTTCCTTCCATGGCCTCAAAATTTCTAATGAGATTAGCGACCTTAGCGTTAAGATCATCATCCTCTTTCAGGAGATATATTCCTCCTTTTTTCCTTGAATGAGTTAGCTTAGACGTAGCGTTCGTCCTTGGGTAATAGTCCCATGATTGTGTTTTTTCAGCGAGACTATCGAGGTAATCCCATACCTCGTCGACATTTTTATTGATGAAATCTCCGTTACACATTGTCTCGACCATTTGGCGCATGGAAGATGATAGCCCATCATAGAAAAAATTCGTAATGCGCCATATTTCAAAGCCATGTTGTGGGCATGCATTAACCAGATCCTTGAACCTTTCCCAACATTGGAAGAATGTTTCATCTTCCTTTTGGGCAAAGTTCATGATTGCTCTCCTGAGGGTAATTGTCTTATGATGTGGGAAAAATTTCTTTATAAATTCCCTCTGCATATCATTCCATGTGCCAATGGACCTAGGACGCTGTGAATGTAACCACGTCTTGGCTTTTTCTTTCGAGGAAAATGGGAAGAGTTTCAGCCTAATTGTATCTTCAGATACATTAGGGAAATATAAGGTGCCTATGATTTCGTCGAAGTCTTTTAGATGCAAGTATGGTTCTTTAGATTCAAGCCCATGGAACTTGGGAAGGAGTTGGATAACCCCTGGCTTGATGTCCATATGTCCTGTATTCGCAGAACAAATCATGCATGAGGGCGTACTCACCCCCGCCGGTTGTAAATAATCTCATAAAGTACGAGGCGGGGGTGCGTGGTGCACCTCATTCTCATCATGTACTTCTTCAACTCTAGGTTGAGGTAGTGCTTGAGGTTGATTTTCAGCCATAACCTCCTCTGTGTCAGGAGAATTCAAGTGGTGTTTAGTCCTGCGATGGACAGTCAACCCCTCAACTAATCCTCTTTCAGTCACGAGACGTCGAGTGTTGTCGCGTGCCCACTGGGGCATAAAACACACTCGGCCCTCGATTTAAATTCTACCTAGACTTAAGAGAAAAGAAGTAGAAATCTAGAAAATAAAAGGGAAAGATGGAAAGAAGTTACCAAATTTGGAGTCATATGTTAAGAATCTGCAAAACAAAACAAAATAAGTTAGTTTCTGAGAATAGAAAGTCCTAATTAAAAGTAAATTAATTTCTAGAGAAAAGAAGAAATTTCAAAGAAAGAAGAATTAGAAAGAGCTTACTAAATTAGAGGTTTCCTATAAAACAGAAAAAATGGATTAGTTTTAAAAATCAGATAAAATGAAAAATAGGAAGTTTCTAAAGTTAGAAAAAATTTCTAAAAAGGAAAATAACTAAGCCTATAATTAGAAAATTCTAAAAAGAAAATCTAATCCTAAAACTAATTAATTTCAGAAAAACGTAGCCGACAGTCCCCGGTAATGGCGCCAAAAACTTGTTCACTCCCCAAGTGCAGGGTTATGATATAGTAATAACTCGGTAAGACCGAGGTCGAATCCCAAGGGACTGAAACTGTACGTAATATAAAATTAAGTAGGATTTGAACTAGAATAAGATGAATTCTGAATTGAATTATAAATTGAGGAATAATTATAGACTATTAATATAAAACTTATAGGAGAAATCAGAGGTAAGAAAACTAGGGATTTAGAGGATCCACTTGTAGAGATCAGGGAGATCTTTATACTTGCATCAAAAATCATAAAAATTACTGAACTGCCATTGATCTAGTTTTCAAAGAGATGAAAGGTGTATGAATTAGAATGGATTCCATCACCAAACCATGCCCAAAAGACTATGGCAAACAACAGAATTAAACTAATTACCAACCAATCAACATGTTATGAAAGTTAGGAAGGGTATCGACATCCGACCATGCCCAGGAGACTATGGTGAACAACAGGGTTTCCTGACGTCATAAACATGGAAAGAAAAAGGACATGCTCAAATCCATTGCAGAGCCATTGTAATTTCAGTCACAACAGACCATTAAGAACTAAAAATATTCCCATAATAATCAACTAAAACCAACGTCAATTCATGAATTAAAATTAAATTGAAAATATAAAATAAAATCTCCCATCTTACTACAAGCTTCACCTCTTAGCCCTAGGTAAGAAAGTTTAGCCAACCATAGATTTGCTCAACTAAATCTCAGAATAAAAGAAAAGAAAGAAAAAAATCAGAAATTAAAAACTATCCCTGTCTCTCTTTCTAAGCGGTCCCACGTCCAAACCAAGCTCCCTCCTCCCTCGTGATGCACGTCCAGCCCCAAGCTCTAGCTGTTATTCAATGCTCCTCCCTCTCCCAGCCGTGAATAACCTCTCTTTTTATACATGCTAGGGACGGTGCAGTCGGCTAATACTTGAGTCGGTTGTTGAAGAATTCTGCAGCACATTCTTACGCAGCACCTTCTTACGCTGAACCTTGGTGGGACCCATGATCGGATCCTCATGAGAGATCCACTCCGTTCACCCTCTTTCCATCGAAATTTCAACCGGAGATGGCTGGTTTTGGACTGTTTTTGACGCGGCGAAAGGTAGTATTCAAGCTGCCATCGGCGCAGGGCTGTCCGTTTGTGACAGTTGAAACTGGCACGTGTGCATGCATGAATGCACAATTTCAACATGGGTTTGACTATATCAAGACCCTCTGCACGATGGACGAGTCTGATTACCTATACGGATGATGAGTGGGGCCCACTGTAACATCCCGAAAATCGGGGGGTCGAGCAAAAACTCAACTCCCGAGTTTCAAAATGTTATTTATGCAACATAGATATGTATGATTGAATGTTGTCGGTGATAATGTATCAAACATGAGTGAGATTAAGCTAGAACAACATATCATACTCCAGAGACAGTTAAATTTGCAAGCGGAAGACTGTGATAGTATGTATAACATATATAAATTGTTGTATGTCTCCAAAGTGTGAATATTTTACCAGGTTATACACATACATGTATACTTCAAAAGTAAACAAAATGAATATACATGAGGGCGCTAAAAATATAAAATGACAAGTGTCAATGTATCTAATCAACCTCCCTGTAATCCCGTCAATCAGATCACGCATAAAGGAGAGATCCTCCTCATCATCATCAAATCCAGCTCCGCCTCGCAGGCCGCGCCATCATCTGCAATCACAATAGGGACTGGTGGGTGTCCATAAACACCATCCCGTAACGTGGGAGTGAGTGATCAACTCAGTGGGATAAGAGAGCAGAGATTAGCATGTTATCAAATCAATCATGTGATAATAGTAAAGCAGTAAATTAAATAATCCTAATACTGTTGTTAATGCAATATGACATGACGTGATGTATGCCCTCACCGACGATCTCCCTCATACGACAACATCTTACGACCGTGGCATGCCACACTCCCTAGAGTGCTCCACATCTTCCAGGCACATGCAATGCCATGGTGATATGATTTTCGAGTTGTTATTAGTCCATTCAAACAGCAGAATTGGGAAACTAAGGTACTTCCCTTGTATCAATCCCAACACAGATCCTGTCTAGGGTCGTCACACCTAGTAATCTCATACGATGTATATTTTGTAGGTCGCTGTAAGGGCTGCCAGGGCTGTTGCACGCACTCGTTGCTCCGCTCCCCCATCACCTTATCAATACAGGCCTACTGTACTCTACTGCTACTGAAGGGTCGTCGCCTCCCGTAGACTCAGAATACGCTCGCGGTTACTACAAAGGGCTGCCAGGGCTGTTGCTCGCACTCGTTGCACTGCTCCCCCATCACCTTATCAATGTAGGCCGACAGCAAGAATATAGTGTCCCATACTACCATAATCTGCTCACGAGTCTAGGTGCTCACTGGTCACTACGGGGAGGTTTGTGGTCCCAGTGTAGGCCGACAGCTCGACCACGGTGTCCCATACCACCATGCCCGGCTCATGAGTCTTCGTGGATCAAGGTACCATGGTTAACAGGGTTTACAATGGTAAGTTCAGTATCCTAGGTTCAAGCAGTTATGACTCATGCAGGGTGAACATACAATGGCCAGTCGGGTTACTTGACGGGCTCGACTAGCACGATCGCATCTCAAGTTGAACGACATGAAGTGTGTAAGACACTTCATGTGGCCTAACCACTGCCGCCAACTCTAGAACACGGCTCGCGTTCATCGACGCGTCGTTCGTGGCAAAGATAAACTAACCACGAAGTCACTCGGTTACCGACTGCCTGGACTAGGTATAGTCCCAAACAATCATTCATGAATCCACATCAGCAATTGTGTAAGGGTAATGGAAATGAAATACAACCATGTGAGCATGTTAACACATGTTATAACATACAACTTAAGCAAATCTTCCAAGCACATACATTTCATGCATATTATGAAATCATGCATATAGTCAACATGTAGAAAATCATTCACATCAGCATTTTAATTGAGAAATCAATCTCAAACTAATCCATAACACCATTTAATTCAATACATACTAATACAAGCATTTATACAAACACTTACACTACACACTTAAGTCTACATATAGTATGTCGACCCGACGTGCGCATTTAGGCGAATCTCTTTGCCAAACTAATTATGCACACATTCCTAATATCCTAATGCGACGAGAAGCCATGTCAATCACATCAGCAAAATATGCATGAACTTCTTACAAATGACTAAAATGCCCTAAATCTCATATTCTTCGTTGGTTTACGAAACAGGAAACGGACAGCATGTTGTACATGTCAAACGGCGTTGCTGTCGAGAATCTACTATTAAACGACATTGAAAGCTTTGGAAACAGTCAATCAAAGCGTCTAAAATTCGCACCTTGTCTCTTATGGATGTGTAAATTCGAACGGAGCGTATACGCTTCGTCTACGGCGATTAGAGAACCTAATACACAAGTTCTATTAGCTACTTCGCTAGGAAACGAAAGGAACCTCAAATCACCAACAGCACGTGGCACAAGCAGCAGAGAATTCTCTCTCACCTTCTCTCACAAACTCTCACCTTTTCTCTCTCCCAAATCTAGGGATTTTTACAAATTCGGATGGGAGAGAGGAGTGAGGGTTTCAACCCCTTTTATAAGCCCAAACTTGCCCGAAATAGGCTCCGGTACAAAGTTCACTTAGTGCATATCCAAATCGGGGCTGTTTCAGTCCAAAAGGACATTTCTGGTGGTCCCCTGGTCGAATGCGATCGGACTTAAGCTCATGCGTACCAGATCTAGCACGCATTAAGTTTTCGGTTCGGCAGGGTTCGCAGATCGCACATGGCGGACCAGTTTCAGTTCAGCGGTCACTGCACGTAGATCAGGGCTGAAAGTCTCATGATATAAAATAGAAATTTCTCCTGATCCGAGGGTGTAATCTGGATGAATTCTGACGGTCAGAACGCTCAATACTGACGCGTCAAGTCGTGTGCCAGATTTGAATTTGAAATTCCAACTATGTCCCTATTCGCACTCTCTTCGGTCCGGGCTCAATGAAATAGCCTGTGATTATCGGTTTGACTTGATTTTCGGATTGAGTGTCAAGTCCAGTTAGGCGGTTCTAACGGTCTAAGATAGGAGGTATCGGACTTTCGACGAGCGGTCGAGATCCAATACAAAGATTCAAAGTGGTCCAGAGAACAAACCTGCTTAGAGTTTGGTCCGAGGTTATAGAGTATTATAGAGTCGTTGGTTCTACTCGATTTGGGTCTTGTAGAACGTATTTAAAGTGATCAGGGACTATTTCCCAGCTACTCCAGCGTCGCGCTAGCTAACTTACACTTATTTTTCAAAGGAATTAATCCTACGTGATTTCTTTGGCTATGGAATTGGGTTCTGAGCGATTTCTCAGGTGTTTTAGTTAACCCATTGCCTAAGGACGTCTAATCCCAGATTAGCCAAAATCCGAGGTGTTACACCCACAGAGCTCACCCGCAGCCTCTGTTGCGAAAACAGAGGTTGTGTGTCCGCACTGTGATGTTTGGTGGACCACAGAACAACATGTCATAAAGAATCTATGCCGTCCATTGTCTTCAGGATGAAAAACCGTCCATACAGGCCAAGACCGAAATGATTTCAGTGTGGCCCATTGATTCAACTATCCACCGATAGGTAAAGATATCCAACCGTCCACTTTGAGTTTCGACCACCAGATCATAGTAAACTAACTACTTGATATTTACATCTACTCGTACACATTAAATAAAAATTCTGATTCGTTTATCTTATTCACCACCTATGAATATGCTTAACCCACTATCAAAACTATAATTTGAGAAACTAATACATGTGAACAAGTTACTTGAATTTAACGGTATACTTGTGATCATTCGTTTACAAAATTGACCATACGCTCACTTACATACATGATTAGAGTACTAACCATCAAGTTTTTCTATTTTTATCATGTCATCTGACCGTCTATTATGTTGGTTGATATATGTACATTTTCTTAATTAATTTGGTGAGTAATTTTTTATTCACAATAATTTAGATATAAGTTCTTTTGTAAGAATTACTTAAAAACGTTCT
This sequence comes from Magnolia kwangsiensis, assembly GCA_037074715.1. NCBI lineage: Eukaryota > Viridiplantae > Streptophyta > Magnoliopsida > Magnoliales > Magnoliaceae > Magnolia > Magnolia kwangsiensis. The sequence continues at coordinate 153,675,368 of CM073574.1, read as the reverse complement.
TATAACCATGTAGAACCATTAGATTTTGCAAAACTCTCATATCAGTAATAATTACGAAAATGCTATTGACTTAGGACCCTGAATTCTAAATTATGTGGTTCTCACGATCCGTTTGATGTAAAATTTTATACCATATCTATGTATCATAAATTAATCATACATGCCAAATTTTAACCCTTAGAACATTATAAAAGTTACCCAATTGACAAATCAGCCCCTTAACTGTTGATTTTGGTGTCCATCGAGTGAAGAAACCTCATGGGTAGTCGTAATAGTATATTTCTCTTCAGATGAACGACTTAGATTGCATATAATATGGACTTAGTGTGAAATATGAAGACCCCCACTTTGGTAGGCTTTTCCTTAGGCATAAAATTATCCTTTTGAGACTTATCAACTCCTTATAAATCTGGATCTTCCGATTTAACCACTTTCTATTGTCCATCGTAACTCAAATTTAGACCACACTTTGATCTCATATGAATATGAGGTTATACAAAATTTAGACCCCGATCTATAATTTTATACCGTTGAATGTTGAAGTCAGTTCATTCCATTTAGTATAAAGGGTGAACTTTTAGATTTAGACTTTTTTCACCATCAATCAACCACCAAATTTTTTCTAACCTTTTGTCTATCCTGATAATACATTTCTCCTAAAATTAAGCCCTGAGCATTAAGTGTGGACTGTTAATTGAGAACAAGTTCGTTTTGGCACCTGTTAGGAGAATTTTCAAAATAGGCCAATCTAAATTTTGGATTACTAAGAAAATTATATACCCTGTCCCTATTCGACGATCCTGACACACTAGACGAATTAGATTTAAAGAAAGATGACTAGAAAAGGTGAAATTGGTGAAACCCAATACAAGTGGGATGTGAAACACACCCCCTACCACACGCACTCCTTTTATAAAGGGGGTGCGCGTTCTCCTCTTCACTCACATGCCCAATCCCCCAACACCCAAGGAAGAGAGAGAAAGAGAGAGAGAGAGATAGAGAGAAAGAGAGAGAGAGAGAGAGAGGAAGAGAAAGCCTAGATGCCATCATTCTCTTCCTTCTCCACATGTGTCGTATCTCCCTCTTACTTAAGCGAGGTCGTGATTCATATAAAAGCTTTCCTACATAGATATTTACTTAGGGTTTATATCTAAGGATAAGGTAATGGATTCCTTTAAGCTTACATTAATTTAAGTTAATATGATTTATCTTGGTTTGCATACTTTCATGTTACTATGATTCTCTATGCAATTGATTAATTTACCATTAACAATTATTTATTCTTTTGAGAATTATGGTTAAGGAATAATCTTAATTATGCGTGATTTTTATTAATTTATGTAGGGTGATGGATACAAGTCTTACCCTTTGCCAATTTTGAGAGCGACGTGTGCTTCCATTTTATATTGAGTTGGCCTTTTGCTCCTCTTCCCTTATTCTTGTTCAGTTAGCTTATTTACTACTCTCCTCTTTTATTGAGAAAGTTAAATGCTACTTTCTCCTTTACTAGGTTAGCCTTGTGCTACCTCCCTTTATGGCTTGGGCATGTGTCTTGGTATTCCAAAATTTCCGTGATTCTATTTATTTTCCCTTTGGTGCAAGTGATGTTTTAGAGGTCTCACAACTAGTGATTCAAATATTTTATCATGGATGTAATGCACTCAGTGTAGTGACCCTCTTGGTCGACAAGTAATTCCATGAATTTTGGATAATGGTGCACAAATTGATGTAAGTGATCTGTAATGCGTGTTACATAACTTTCGAGATTGGATGTCATAAATAGTCACTCCATGAACAAATCATATCATGTAATTCATCTGATTCATGTGTTGTGCCGTCACGAGGTATTCATGTAATCTACGTAATGTGAGAATGCGAGGCAAGCCAGGTTTTCTATGAATTATATTCCACATTGTGATGATCACTACGTATGATGAGCCACACACACTTTGCTAGGCATGTATTCATATATATTGGATGCGCATACTGATACCTCTCGTAGTGGTAGAGTACTAGATGTATAAGAACCCTTACATTACGCTTATGAATCTCTTGAATTATTGTTAATCTTAAAGGATAAACATCACTATAAGTAGGGCATTGACTCTCTCCAACCGTACAGATAATGTAGATGATGTACAGATTGAAAACACTAATCACAATCTCCCCGTGGAAGATTATTCTGAATAAATAAAGGGATAGCTTTATGTTTAGTTTTATTTATTTCTACTGTAAACTTCGAAAATGTAATAAACTCCCATTGAAAGGGCATTTGATAATTTGATGAATTCTTTTAATATAATGAAATAATAAATACAGTTGATTTTATTCTCGTGAATGTAACTGGATGTGATATAAATGAAAGAAAAAACAAGGTGCGATTTTGAAGCCATCTAATTTTTATATTATTAACACCCTTAATTCTCGGGCACGAGTATATATTCGGGCCACGAAAATCTGGAATCTTACACATGACTCCTCATTGGAGTTGGTTTACCAGTTACAAAGGTGCAATGGTGGCCAGGTATTTATGGGCAATGACAATGCCTGTAATGTAGTGGGTGTTGGATCGATGTGTATTAAGATGTTTGATGGCATAGAGCATACGTTGACCGATGTGAGACATGTTCTTGATATGAGTAGGAGCTTGATATCTCTAGGAGCACTCAAGGCACTCAGATGTAAATTCACCAGCTTTGATCGTGTCCTTAACGTTTTAAAGGGGCATTCGTTATTATGAAGGCACAAAGGAGCGAGAACCTTTACAAGTTGATCAGGAGTACTTCATTAAGTGAAGCTACAATGTCTGTAACAGATTCCACGTTTGTACGTATGTGACATATACGTTTGGGTCACATGAGCGAGCAAGGCATGAACGTACTATTTGACTATTGTTTAATTCCATTTTAAAGTTTTTGACTTAAGTAAATGTAAGTAGGGGTGCACACGGTTTGGTTCAGTTCGGTTTTGGGGTGAAACCGAAACCGAACAGTGCCCTACGGTTCTAGGGTTTTTAGAACCGGAACCGGACCGTTAGCACCCTAGAACTAAACCAGAACTAGACCATGAAAACTGGTTCGGTTCCAGATCGGTTCCACGGTTCTGGGCTTTTTAAACTCTAGCCCAATTACGGTGGGACGTAGGAAGTTTTTAACGGTGGGTGTTCAATGAGAACTATTTCTTGTGGACGGTGTGGATGTGCAACACATACATTAAAGTGGGCCCCACAGTGAGGGAAACACCCACTAACGTGTTACTCGGGTGCCACCTAATCCGCTTCTTTATCGGGAATAAACGTCCTGCCTTAATTTTAAAGTAGGATCTTCCTACGTGAGAGCATCCATGAAGGGATCCCATTGTCCGATCACCAAACATGGGTCCCACTCCTACAAACTCAAGGACCTAACTTCCAACGGAAAGGATCGTGCATCTGAGCTTCTCTTTATTTTCTATTTTCATATGTCCTCTTAAATTATAAAGAAAAATTTCAAAAAAGCTTTTAATTTGGATACCCTATCTTAGAATAACAGTGTTTTGTAATGAGGACTTACAAAGTATAATAGCATAATGATATAAGAAATTTTAGTGAAAATGCACAAACAAATATAATGCAGTGAATGCTAGCTAAAAAGTACGATGGGGTCTAAGTTCAAAGAAGAAAGGAAAATTTTTATTAGTTGTAAATACACAAACAAACACAATGCAAGGAACTTAGGGTTTTCAATTTTTTATTTTAAACGAAAGCTTGAATCCACGGTTCGGATCTACGGTTCGGTTCAACGGTTCGGATCTACGGTTCGGTTCTACAAGGTCATAAATCGGAACAGATCCATAATCAACGGTTTTGGGAATTTTGGAATCGGAACTGGATCATTAGCACCTTAGAACTGGACCAAACTGGATTGATCCAACGGTTCCAGTCTGGTTACACGGTTCCAACGGTTTGATGTGCACCCCTATATGTAGATATTATATATATGGTAAAGATTAAAGGTTATCTTTTAAATCTAGAAAGCATGTAAGGGTGTTGTAGATTATATGTGCATTCTGATGTATGGGGGATGTTGCCCATGGTTTCCGATGGAGGGTCATCTTGGTTTATCACATTCATTGACGATTACTCCAGGAAAGTGTAGATTCATTTCATGAAAAATAAATCAGATGTTTTCACCAACTTTAAGCAATGGAAGGAAATGGTGAAAAAACAGTTAGGGGAAAAAGTGAAGGTTCTAAGGACAAATAATGGTAAAAAATTTATTTTAGGTGAATTTAATCAATATTATAACGATGAAGGGATCGTGAGACATAACACGATGCACTACACACCTGAATAGAACTGTGTGGCTGAGCGAATGAATCAGACTCTTTGGAGAGAGCCTAATTCATGATTAGCAATGTTGGGTTGGGTAAGGAATTATGGACTGAGACCGTTAATACGGCTTGTTACATGATGAATCAATCTCCTTTTACGGTCATCGGTTGTAAAATTTTAGAAGAAGTATAGAGTAGTCAGTAGGTAAACTACTCGAGTTTATGTGTATTTAGTTGTGAAGCTTACTCTCATGTACCATCAGTTGAGTAGATAAGTCACATCAAAGAGCTAAGAAATACATGTTTGTAGGATATAGTGGTGGTGTGAAGGGATACAGGTTGTATGACAGGGTCACACAGAAAATCATCTTTAGTCGTGACGTCAAATTTGACGAAGGATCCTTATTTCATAAGGATGAGCAAGAGGAACTGGAAAAGTTGGTGGTGAATGTTCAGTTGGACAGAGATGAAACTCAAGCTGAGACAGAAACAAAGATAGAGGTATAGGTGCAGGTAGAGCAACCACCTGTGAGAAGAAATCCACCACAGGATCGTAGGTTACTAGTGAGATATAGGGATGACTCAAATATCATATATGCTATCATTGTAAATGAGGGGGATCCGTCTACTCTTCAGGAGGCTCTTGATGAGTCAGATGCAGAAAGGTGGAAAGTAACGATGGATGATGAGATAAAGTCTTTATACAAGAACAAGTTGTGGGAGTTGGTGGAGCTTCTCGTTAGTCGATAAACGATTGAGTGTAAGTAGATCTTCAAGAAGAAACATGATAGGTACAAGACAAGGTTGATAGCGAAGAGATATGCTTAGAGGGAAGGTGTTGACTTTACTAAGATATTTACACCAGTTGTGAAGCAAGTATTTATCATATTCTTGTTGGTGTTGGTTGCCCAATACAATATCGAGTTAGATCAAATGGATGTGAAGACTGCATTCTTGTATGGGGAATTTGAAGAACAAATCTATATGAAGCAACCAGAAGGTTACGAAATATTTAAGACCCGTATCTTAATCCGTACTGTTCCGTTGCTTCCCGCGATCCTTCTCTTCAAATTTCGGTGACCTGCGACCTGTAATCGAATTTGTGCACGACTGTAAGTTGTATCCTATACATTTGAGCCGGCTTAATCTGAAACTTGTATCATTGTGACTGCACAGTCGCCGCGGTTCCAACGCTGCGACTCATGCACCAATCCGATACCCAGACGAGGTGATGTGGACCCGCGTTCAGTTTGAGCAAAAACACCGCGTGTTTCAAATCCCTAGAGAATCTTTACTAAATGTCAAATCAATCCCATCAATCACCTCTCATGTCAAGTACAAAGCACCCATGCTTTCTTTCTCCAAAAGTCAAGCAAACCCCAGAGTCAACCAACCTTTCACCTCACCCATCACTCACCTTACCCATCACTCACTTCCAATCACTCCATCACTCTTTACATCCCATCTCTCTCTCTCTCTCTCTCTCTCTCTCTCTCTCTCTCTCTCATTTCTCAACATTTTCCAAGCCAAGAAAGAGGCTCCAACGTCCAAGGTTTTTCATGTGAGAGAGTGCATGTTGGTGGCCCACTTTTCCTTCCCAAGATCTTCCATCCTAGCCATCCATCTCCCATCTTTCACCATCAAAGAGAAGCACAAGGAGACCGGCATCTTGACGGACCAAGAAGATCAAGTGGTGGGTGTTCCCATAAGCTAAATTTTTATATTTCTATGATGGGCCAAGTGAGACCCACCGATCAATGGTGTGAATCTCATTTTGGGACCTTAAATGTGGCCAATGACCCACTTTGATTTCAAGATCAATCCATGATGGGGCCATTCTCCATGGACCCCATTATGATATTTAATTTCTTTGCATAAATGGTCATTTAGACGGTCCATTTCGGTGGAGAAAGGATCTCCATCGTTGATTTTGATCGTTGGGCTCATATGAAATGGGACTCAATTAATGTATGTTGTAGATCATGCAACGGAGGGCCCATAGTGCCGGGGTCCCTCCATCACGCGTGTCCCTCTCAATCTCTCTCCATCTCTCATTCTTTGTGTGTTTATGAGATGATATGGCCTTGTGGCCCACCCGGATGGACCCCACCATGAAACATGTATTTTTTTAAAGCCATTTGTAGGTGGGGCCCACTTTGCATACATGTTCTACCCACACCATCCATCATTTGGTGGCCCACCTGAGCAGGGCTTACCTTAGAGTATGTGTTATGCCAAGCCGTCCAGCGTCTAGGTGCAATGTAAACCAAAAATATTAGCTTGATTCACAAGCCTTTGGGGTGGACCACATGAATAGGCCCCACATAGATGTATGGATCCAATCCACTCCATCTATCCTTTTTCCCAACTCATTTTAGGGGTTGAGCCGAAAAATGAGGTTGACCGGAATATCTGGTGGGCCATAGCATTGGAAATTGCATCCATACGGTTCAAAAATTATTATTTTTTATTTTCTATACGCTGAAAGAGACCTGATATTGGTCTTGATAGATTTGTTATGAGCTGTCGATCCCAATAGCTGGAGTGGATCTATCACACGTCGGCCTCATACCTGAAAAACCACGGAAAAACCGCATTTAAAAAAGAAAAGAAAAGAAGAAAGCAAGCAGCAGAGGCTGCTGCCTATCAGAAGCGCAGGCGCTGCCTGCGCTCGCGTTGGCGGACGAACGAGCCAGGGACCACGACTCCAGCCTTGGGCCCCACCTTGATGTTTATTTGTCATCCAGTCCACTCATATGGTGGGCCCTCAGTGCAGTGGGCCACCCTCTAAAAATCAGGCCCATCCAATGCTCAGGTGGCCCACGTGAGAGGAAACAGTGTGAATTGAACTCTACCATTGAAACCCTTTGTGGGTCCACAAAAGTTTTTGAATCAAGCTGAAATTTTTTTTCCTCTTCAATCCAGGTCTGCGTGACCTTATCAACGGTTTGGATGGGTTAGAAACATTATGGTGGGCCCCACTTGGGACCCACAGTAAAGTATGTGTTTTATTGACGGTGGAGCCCACCTAGATGCATGGTTTTGTCCACACCGTCCACCCTTTGGACGGGCCCCACCTTGATGTTTATCTGCCATCTAAACCGTCCATATGGTGGACCCCTACCTGAAGCAGGCCTCACCAAAAATTCAGGCCCATCCAAGACTCAGGTGGCCCACATCAGAGGAAACAGTGGTGACTTAAAGCCTAACCTTGAAACCATTTTTGGGGCCATGGAAGTTTTGAATCAAGTTGAAATTTGTATTTTCTCTTCATCCAGGTTTGTACGTCCTTATCAGCAGGTTAGATGGAAAATATACATTATGGTGGGTCCCACGTGGGACCCACAGTGGTGTAAGTATTCTAGTCACACCGTCCACTACTGTGGACGGTGGATCCCACGTAAATGTATGTGTTTTCTGAATGCCATTCAGCAACTGGACGACATGTGAGCCCCTTATGATCTGTGTTTCATTTGCACTGTCCTTGGATAGTGGGCCCCTTGGACAATGGGCCCCACTATGATGCATATGCTATATCCAAACTGGGCACCTATTTTGAGAGCTCATTTTATGACATGAGCTAAAAATGAGTCAGATCTATGGTTTAATTGGGCCCACCTTGGTATGTGTGTAGGGCCCATGTTGATCTATTTGTAGCCATTCATTGAGGCCCACCTTGGTGTACATATAAGGTCATGAGATTAGGCCCATTTGACATATATAAAGACCCATGGGATCAGGCCCATTTGACATATATAAGACCCATGGGATCAGGCCCAATTGACACATATAAGGCTCATGAGATCATGCCCATTTGACATATATAAGGCCCATGGGATTAGGCCCATTTGATGTATTCCAAGAACATGGTTTAAGGCGCATTGTGATGTACTCTAGGCCCGCAGGTTATGGACCATTGCAATGTACATAAGGCTCGTTAGTGAGGCCCACTAATGCAGCTCATTTGATGAATGTAAGGCCCCTGTGATATGGCCCATTCAATGTATCTAAGGCCCATGGGTCGAGGCCCAACAGGATGTCCTTAGGGTCCATTGCAATGTACGTTTTCCATGGTTAACGTAATGACATTTATGGCGGGCCATGCCTTAGGAGCAATGATGGTTTGACGTCCATATTGCATGTACAATGTTGGTTAAATGTCCGCATTGTAACTCTCCTTAGGGCCCATTGATAGGCCCATACTTGTTAATATTCTTCGCTTTATAACATGCTTAGTATAATCCCATGACTCATGCCCATACGCATCATATGTATGCTTGATATGAGTAGTGACTGATCATAGCATACGCCATTGGGCAGACCATTTACGGGACTCGTTATGAGATAGAGTGCCCTACATGATCGCGCAGTACGCGCTGGATTTCTGCATGATTTGACGTATGATTCATGCATCTTACATATGTGTGACTTGATCACTGCACGCCCTAGCGACATCAGGGCCGTAGCTCCACAGGTACATCGTGGATGACCTTATCGAATACCGAAAATACTTGATTTTAGCACTGTGGGCACTTAGGATGTCCTTAGATGAAAATCTCAGAACCTTTTTGGTATCGGGAGATGCTCCAATGTCTAGACCGAGTGGATACACGAGCGCCCGAGTGTCGAATACCAGTATGCCGCGTCTCCCACTGTGTCGTGGTCGGTTGGAAGGGGGTGTGGCCTTATCCGCCTGAGAGAGGGGGCTATAAGCTAAGCTGAGTTTGACCAGCTCACAAATGAGTCCGCTATCGACGAGCTGGGTAGGTATTGACAGACTACTGGTCAGGCGGATAGTGAGGTCTATTCCGCTTGCTTGGCTGTATAGCTAGGGAGGAGGCAGTCAGTGTGAGTGTATTAGACCCCGGTGATATCCAGAGAGAAACTGTACTGATATATATACTTGATGAATACCGACTTGCTTGGATTGTATTTCTCATATGACATTCGGCTATGTAGGCCTTGCATTGCATTGGTGTGGCCGATGACATTCATGTCTCGCATCGCATGGCCTTGGTATGGTCGATAGCATTCATGCCTTGCATCACATAGCATTGGTATGGTTGATTTAATTCATGGACTTACCGCATACTTCCGCATTACTCTGATATTGTACACTTGGTGTTTGCCTTGCGCACACACTTACATCACCCTCTAAGCTTTTATAAGCTTATGCACGATAGTTATGTACAGGTAGCGTTGGACAGTAGCAGCGCTGAGGCAGGAGTGCATATCAGGACATTTCGGAGTTTTTTTTATCACCTTGTATTTTCCTTTCCGCATTGTACTTAAAGTTTTTGATATAGTGGATATGTGGTGATGTTGTTTTGTGACTTGGTTATGCTTGTGGTTATGCTCCATTACAAAAAAAAAAAATTCATTCTGAAAATCCTCCTTTTAGGATCCCAAGATCAGAATCTGGCATATGATTGTCAGGAGCCGAGAATGGGGCACTACGGAGGCTGTCGGCACCGGATTCGGCAATCGGGATTCATGTGAATCCGATTTTCGGGTTTGGGGCGTGACAAAATATAAGGGGCAGAGAACAAGGTTTGTAAGTTAAAGAGGTCGTTGTATGACACGAAACAACCACCTAGGTAGCGGTATAAAAAGTTTAATTCTTTCATGTTGAGTCAGAAGTTTATTAGGAGTAAGTACGATCATTATGTCTATTACAAGACACCAAGTGACAGAAAACTCATTATCCTAGTGTTGTATGTTGAGGACATGGTGATCGCCAGTCATTGCATATTTGAAGTCAATTTACTGAAGACTCAATTATTAAGGACATTCGAGATGAAAAATCTAAGGGCTGCAAAGAGGGTTCTCGGCATTGATATATATAGAGATAAGAAGATGAGCAAACTTTGGTTATCTCAGGAAGAATACCTTGAGAAGGTGTTGATCAAGTATGGGATAGACAAGGCAAAGTTGGTCAGCGTTCCGCACGTGACTCACTTCAAGCTATCTTTAGAATAATATCCTAAAACAGATGAAGAAAAGAAGGGCATGTCCTATGTGCCTTTTTCGAATGTGGTTGATAGTTTGATGTATGCTATGGTCTGTACGAGACTGAATATTTCACAGACAATTTGTATTATTAGCAGATATATGTCTAACCTTGGAAAGTAACATTAGAAAGTGGTGAAAAGGCTACTTCGATATATTCGAGGTACCCACAACTACATCTTATCTTTTGAGAAAACATGGGCCAAGTTACTTGGATGTATGGATTCAGATTACGTGGGTAGTGTGGATTCTAGAAAGTTAATTTCAGGTTACTCATTTGTGCGATCGGGTAGAGCAGTCAGTTGGATGTCAAAGCTTCAGTCTATGGTGACTCTTTCCACAACCAAAGCTGAGTATATGATAGTGACAAAGGCATTCAAAGAAGATGTTTGGTTGAGAGGGATGATAAATCCGTTGAGACTTTAGCAAGAGGCCGTGCTGATTAATTATGACAGCAAAAGCACTATCAATTTGGCTAAAACTATATTTATCACTTACATACTAAACACATTTATGTTAGTTATTTTATCCAACATGTGCTTGAGGAATGAGGCATGATTCTGGAGAAGATTCACATGAACGTGAATCTAACGGACATGCTCACTAAAATGGTTCTCATAGAGAAGTTCATGTTTTATGCAACTTCTCTAGGCTTGGTTAAGCCGTAAAGAAAGACGGAGTGTACAAGAGAAGTGACGGTGGAGCTATGATGCAATGTGGAATTAAAGAAGATGAAAAAATAGCTATGAAAAATGACGATTGAAGACATGGTGAAGATTGTTGATTGATGTCTTAAATATGTAAATCAATAGGCCTATCGATGACAATTTCGATGCTATTGAGCAGACTTCGATGTCATCGAAATCCTGATCAATACCATCGAGAAAATCTGGAATTTATCTTGTTGGTTGCAAGACACATGAAGTGCCTTGCTCGATGCCATCGAAGGTTGTTCGATGACATCAAAGGCCTGCTTGATGCCATCATAGTGGGTTCGTTGACATCGACAGTCTATCGATGTCATCGAAGTCCCATCAAAGGTGCCCTCGAACGATCATGCAGAGTTACACAGAGTTGCATATTTACTGGATTTGTTTCCAATTTCGAGTGTGATTCTCCTAGATGCTATATATATATATATATATATATATAGGTATAATTGGGATTAGGGTGTATCTCAGAGCTTTCTAATTCATTCCTAAGGGTTTCAAGGGCTTGCCAAGGAGATATTCGAGGCTTGTTCGAATCGGGTATTCTCTCTATCTCTTGTAATTTTTGATTTCATAGTGCATCACTGTCGCTTTGTGCCGTGGTTTTTTACTAAAAGGGTTTTTTCACGTTAAATTCGATTTCTTTGTGATTGTACTTGGTTGTTGCGATTGGAGTACTTTGCTTGATTCATCTTTGTGTGCTTCCGCAGTCCCCCAACACTATTTGGATTTTGTGACCATGTCATGTGTACAAAGGTGCCACAAGTTCTCACTTAAACATGTGCCCACAAGTTCTCACTTAAAAGAGGTGCGCAAGTGTTTTTCTAATACACACAACTTAATGGAAATGCCCACTATTGTATTCTTCTTAGGACTCACCATGATGTTTACATGCCATCCAACCCGTTTATAAGGTGATTCCCACCGGATGAAGTGAAAATACAAATATCAGCCTCATCCAAAACTTTTGTGGGGGGCCAATAATACTTCAATGGTGGTAGTTCAATTCCAATTGTTTCTTGTGGTGCGGCTCACTTGAGTCTTTTATCTGATTTATTTTAGAGCTCTTATCATAACATGAGCTAACAAAACTAATGGATGGAGTGGATTTTTCACGGACATCTCAGGGGCCACATAGGGGTTTGAAAATCTCGTCTCACAGCTCTTTGAGGCACGCGAAATATACCTACGAAATCATCCTTGGATAAGTGTCCACATGAGCTGTATAAGGTAGCAAATATATCTCGAAAATTGCCGTGGAAAGCATTAAAAAACAACTTCAAAGTGGGATGTTCGAACGAACATCCGTCCATGTCTACCTGCATTTCCTGGACATGCTCATGCATTCCCCCGTCACCTGTGCTTCAGGAGTTTTGATGGCCTGGATAGTTTGCAAGAACAATTCAGATCTTAAGATTTATCCTAAGAACATGGACCTCTCTTCGATCTTGTCCATTGGATCAATTTTGATCGTTGAACCAATGCATTAGGTGTTCTTAATTTGATTTGGACGATCAGCAAAGATGGTCTAGATATCATCATCACTCTTCATGGTTCAGAGAAAATTCAGCCTCGATTTTGAATTAATTAATGTTCTTCTTAATTTTACGGGCTTCCATTGCATTGGATCGTTCTGGGGGATGTTTTTCATATGGCTATTTCGATCCTCTTGTCATTGTGGTGAGAAGTGTACCACAAACCTGAACGTTAATCTTTCATCATGCATGCAACATTACGAGTATGGGTTGATCTCACCATTGATTCATCATCAATTACCTAGATCACCATCTCTACAGCCACTTTGGTAGGTTCTTAGTTTCTAATATATTTTACGAATGTGGAGAGAGAGAGAGAGAGAGAGAGAGATTTTCCAAACATGCTAAAATCCATTAGATACCATTAAACAAAAACTAATAAATAAAGAAATCAAAAGAAAGAAAGAAAGAAAGAAAGAAAGAAAAACAAAAACAAAACAAAAAAATGTGTTGCACTCGCATTTTATTCAAGCAACTACATTAGTAATGAAACTACTTGTGGATATGCCACATGTTGCTGAGGGAGTTTACTGTAAGACGGCGTGCTCTAGTTTTTCATTCCAAACTGCGATTGCAGATAATCAATTATTTTCTTATCAACTTGGAATGCCTTGGCAAGAACATCATCTGAGATGGGTGGATTTGATCCGAACACAGCGTTCGCAATGGTGATGGTTCCCGGGTTCTGGCTGCTCAGTCCTGCAATCGCTATGGCATTGGTGTGGCCGATGTTAAACTGGAAGTGAATCAAGTTTATTGGGAAGACAAACACATCGCCCTTCTGAAGGACCTTTGTTATGAGGCGATTGTCAGGGTTGGAAGTGACGAATCCGACGTAAAGGGTGCCCTCCAAGACAGTTAAGATCTCGGTCGCCCTTGGGTGCGTGTGGGGTGCATTGAGACCATAGGGTGCATAGTCTATCCGAACCAAAGAGACTCCGAGGGTGTTGAGTCCTGCTATCTGGGCTACGTTTACTTGGGTCACATTGGACCCAACCTTGTTATATGTGTTGCCTGGTTTGTCAAGTCCGGTGAAGAAGAAATCATCAGCCTGAACTTGCTTTGGCTCCTTGCACACAAATCCATTCACCAACACTGCCATCATATAACACAAAAGAGTTGTAAGTAGCATATTCTTAATTTCAAGAATTATTAAAACAATATAAATATAAAATAACAGACAATGAGGCAGGTGTTGTATCCCATTCATTATGTGAATCCTTTCACCAATGGGGTGGATTGCATTTACATGAAATATTATTTGCAGCAATGATGCAGTTACTTGATTATTTTTTTTTTCAATGGAGTGAAAATACCTGGGCTGTTGCGCACAGCGACACAGAAATCCTGTAAAGGGCTGGGATCGGATGCGAAGGTAAAGGAGAAACTAAATGCAATGAATGCTAAGAGAATAAAGCCGGTAGACATCTTGAAACTCTGTCTAGAATTGTGTATGTATGTATGCTAGGAAACTCTAAATGTTATAATGAGAAATGTTTTTGGCTGTGGGTTATGTAAGAGGATTAGGCTAGTATTTATAATGGGGTTACAGCAATGTTTGTCATTGAAATGGTCATATTAGTTTTATTATTATTTGAAATCCAAGACTTCTTCCTCTTCAGTCCTATGCAAAAGAAGGAATTGGCTCGGTTACGTGCAGAAAATATCATCATTTGTTTATTAATTCTTGATTTCCTTGATGCTAACTACTCCAAATCAGATAAGTGGCATGAAATATACTAAACTTGGTCATGCTTTGAATGGTGGTGATGTGGTCGGAATGGGTTCCTGATGTGCTCGTTCATGAGATTTACCTAATCACACGACCAGGCTAAGCATTTAGTCAACAAAAGAAAATTAACCAAAGCTAAGCAAATGCATATTTGCTTGGTCTATTTCTTTTGAATAGGAAATAATGACCTTTTCAACAAGACAATTCAATTGTGTGCCATGTCTGCATGAGATCTGATCCATTCATCATGTAGGCCCCAACTTTGGTGTCTTGTGCAACATAACCTGGTATTTCGTTTATCAGTCAGTCCATATGCATATGCATGAAATAGTCCACGGTAACGTGTAAATAGCAAGATTATTTCTTTAGTACAGATTGACGGTCAAAGGTAGACCACGCAAGGTGGATGATATGGGCCCGTATTAGCTACGGATAGGTTGAGTAGAGAGACTAGCTACTGAAGTGACGTCACCAAGTTCCGTGGGCCCCACCATGATGTATGTTTTGTATCCACCCCTTCCATCCATTTGGAGAGATCATTTTAGGGCAAGATCCAAAGATCTAGTGGACCCATCACAGAAAACTGTGGGAACAGTGACGTCCACCATTAAAAACTTCTAAAGGCCACCAAAGGTTTAGATCAATCTGATATTTGTGTTTTCCCTTCTTTCACGTATTTATTTTTTAACTTTTGAACGGATTGGATTTCAAATGAAAATTATGGTGAGCCTTAGAATAGTTTCAACTGTGGGAATCACTCTCCCCAGTGCTTTCTTTGGTGAGGTCCACTATAGATTTTTATCTCCCTCATTCCTTGGCTCATGCCCTAAAATGATATCTCAAAATGGATGGACGGTGTGGATGCCACACATAAATCATAGTAGGGCCCACATAACTTGATGACGTCACTTCAGTAGCAGGCTCGCTACTCAACCTGACAGTATCTAATCCGCGTCAGGATGATACAAATCAGCCATTGGTAGAAATTGGAAATGCTTGATTAAGCTAATATTTAAGATCAGTCGTTTAATTGGATCAATATTGAAGATCAACGGTTGCAATGGATTGAGATCAATGACAAGTGGTCTTATGGGCAAATTAGAGATGAATGGTAAACAGTCTAATTTGGGGCCCTTATTGACCACGAATGATATGATTGGATTAATAACGAAGTCCAATGGCTTAATTTGAACGATATTGGAGATCAACGGTCTAATTAGACTGAAGTCAAATGGACCAATGTAAAAGATCAATGGTCTGGTTTGGCTGAAGTTGGAGATGAGAGGTTCAATTGCTCTGATCTTCAAAATTTGCTGTCTAATTTGTTCCATATTGAAGATCAATTGCTAGTAGACTGTTATCAAAAGATGAACCGTCTGAATGGGCCGAAATTAGAGAATGGTCCAATTTTACCATTACATAGGATTAAAGAAATGATTAGACAAATATTGAGGATGAAATGGATTGAGGTGCATATGACTGGTTTGATTTGATTGATGTTGAACTCAATGCCTCTGATTCAAATGATATTGATGATCAACTGTCATATTAGGCCAAATTTAAAGATCAATGGTCTAATAAGACCGTATCAAAAGATTGATGGTTTGATTGGGCCAAAATTGGAGATGAGTGGTCCAATGGGTTTGATATGTGAGATTGACGGTCCAATTGAGTTGATAATAAAGGTCCATGACTGGAATGCACTGATTTGAAAGATGAACCATATGATTGGGCTGAAATTGGAGTTGATTAGTTTGATTGGACAAATACTGATGACTAATGGTCCAATTAGGGAAGAGGATTGGCTGGTGTACCACACACCACCAATATGGCAGGTGTGGGTACGTGTTGTGCGAAGTGGAGCGCTGACACTTAAAACAGCTCCGATTTGTAAATGGCTCAAAGGAGATCAAAGTTACATGGGCCACATAATGATGTATTTAATATATCCACCTCATTCATCCATTTGGCGAGATAATTTTAGATCATGAGTCCAAAAACGAGTCATATCCAACGCTCAAGTAGACCACACTACAAATAGAAGTGGGACAATGATTATCACAGTTAAAACGTTTGTAAGGCCCACCATCGCGTTAATTTTCTATCCTATCTGTTCATAAGGTCACACATACCAGGATGAAGAGGAAAAACAAATATCATATTGATCCAATACTTCTCTGACCCTAAAATGGTTTCACTGGTAGATGTTTAATCCCCTGCTATGTTTTTCAGTGTACTCCGCTTGATTGGATCTGTCTTCTTTTTCTGGCCAGGCCTTACTGCTAGCTCACCAAATAGACTGAGGGCTTGGATATAACACATACCTCGTTATTGTACCCACAGAACTTGGTAAAGTCAACACATCAGCAATATTGGTTGTGTGGTACACTAGCCAATCCCATTTCGGAAATCCTGTGCCGTTTTTTATTATCCATCGATGACACAGGTTTTGACGTAAGTGTGTCTGTGTGTATATATATGTACAAATGTGGAAATATGCGTATTTCCTCTGTGTACAATGAATTACTCTGTTTAACAGGATGAAATCTTTTGGAGCATGGATCTTCTGTGGGCCCCACCATGATGTATTTGTTTGATCCACACTATTGAACCATTTTTCAAGATAGATCTAGGACATGAACTAAAAAATGAGGTAAATCTAGAGCAAAATTGATCCACATCACAGAAACTAGGGATTGTCGAAACCTTCCTAGGGCGGACAAGACGTTGATTTGCTATTCTACTTGATTCAAATAGACCACATAAACCTGGATAAAGGGAAATCAAAATATGAGATTGTTACCCCCAAGTAGTTAATTCAACGGTGGGTATACAATTACCATTGTTTCTGTTTTGTGGTCCTATTGAGTTTTGAGTTTACATGGTTTTGGGTAGGGCTATTCATGAGTCAAACTAGCTCGAAAAGCTCAACTCGGATTGACTCGGCTCGAGTCAACTCGGCTTGAATAGCCAATTCAGACCAAGTCAAGCTAATTATTTGAAGCTTAAGTTGAGTTCGAGCCGAGTGCGACCAAGGGGCATTTCAACTCGACTCGACTCGAACTCTACCCGACTTGAAGCTTGAACTCGAGCTCGACTCGAACTCTACTCGACTTGAAGCTCGACTCAGCTCGATTAATATATATATATATATATATATATATATATATATATATATATATATATATATATATATATATATATTATATTAATATTATAAGTTCTAAGTTTTAACTTAAAAAAAATAAAATCCTAGAGTCTCTAATTGATTGCACGCACCCCCTTTCCATTTACCTTTCCCTTTTTTCTCTTTCTCTACCCGTTGTCAGCAACACGCCTGTCCGAACCATCACCACCAGTTTTCATTTCAGCTCCACAATAGTATAATTTCAATCTCTTGAGATCTATTTCTTGACGAGTAACCCCAAAAATCTGAGATAGGTTCTTCTCAGATTTGTTAGGACTACAAAGAAATCCAATGATTTTATTGACTAGAGCTCTTTATTTGGATTTCTAATATGTGTTCTGCTCTATTTCTTTTTTAGTGCTTGAATTTCTGCTGGTAGAAAGGATTTTGTGGGAAATCCACGCCCAGAGGGTTTGGAGAGACAGGAAGCCGACTGCGTGGGAAGGTAGAAAGGATGGAAATGTTTCGAGAAGCAAAGCTTCTGTGGGGCCATCATGATGTTTGTATTAGATCCACAGCGTTAATCCATATTTCGAGATCATTTTATGGCTGTAGAAGAAAGCATATATAGGAAAACAATCGACTTCAAAGTGGGATGTTCGAACGAACTTCCGTCCATGTCTACATGCATGTCTTGGACATGCTCGTGCATTCCACCGTCACCTCTGTTGCAGGTGTATTGATGGCCTGGATAGTTTGCCTGAACAGTCCAGATCTCATGATTAAGTGTGAGAATGTGGACCTCTCTTTGATCTTGTCCATTGGATTAGTTTTGATTGTCGAACCGATGCATGCATGAGGTATTACACTTTTGATTTGGACCATCAGCACGGACACTCTAGATATCATCATTCTCCCTCGTTCAAAGAAAATGCAGCCTTGCTTCCATTGTATAGGGTTATTATGTGGGATGTTTTTTTCACATGACCATTTCGATCCTCTTGTCGTTATGGTGAATACTCCCCACTGGGTACTGCAAATCTGACCGTTGATCTTTCATCATGCATGCAACATTAAAGTATGGGTTGATCCAACTGTTGATGCATCATCAATTGCATTTTTTTAATTGTCTAGACAGATACTTTCGTAACGTGCTATAATCCATTAGATATCATTAAACAGAAACAAATAAAGAAAGAAAACAAGAGACAAAATAAATAAATAATAACATTGCACTCCCATTTTATTGTTATGGGGCATGCTCTAGTTTTTCATTCCAAACTGCGATTGGAGATAATCAACTATGTTCTTATCAACTTGGAATGCCTTGGCAAGAACGTCGTCTGAGATGGGTGGATTCGATCCAAACACAGCATTCGCAATGGTGATAGTTCCTGGACTCTGGCTGCTCAGTCCTGCAATGGCTATGGCATTGGTGAGGCCAATGTTAAACTGGAAGTGAACCAAGCCTATTGGGAAGACAAACACATCGCCCTTTTGAAGGACCTTTGTTATGAGGCGATTGTCTGGGTTGGAAGTGACGAATCCGACGTAAAGGGTGCCCTCCAAAACTGTTAAAATCTCTGTCGCCCTTGGGTGCGTGTGGGGTGCATTGAGACCATAGGGTGCATAGTCTATCCGAACCAAAGAGACTCCGAGGGTATTGAGTCCTGATATCTGAGCTACGTTTACTTGGGTCACATTGGACCCAACCTTGTTACTCGTGTTGCCTGGTTTGTCCAGTCCCGTGAGGAAGAAATCATCAGCTTGAACTCGCATTGGGTCCTTGCACACAAATCCATTCACCAACACTGCCATCATATAACACAAAAGAGATTGTAAGCAGCCTATTCTTTCAAGAATTATTAAAACGATATAAACAGAAAATAACAGAGAATGAGGTTGGTGTTGTATCCCATTCATCATATGAATCCTTTCACGAATAGGGTGGATTGCATTTACATGTAATATTATTTGCAGCAATGATGCAGTTACTTGAATTTTTTTTTCAATGGAGTGAAAATACCTGGGCTGTTGCGCACAGCGACACAGAAATCCTGTAAAGGGTTGGGATCGGATGCGGAGGTAAAGGAGAAACTGAATGCAAAAAATGCTAAGAGAAGAAAGCCCGTGGACATCTTGAAAATCTGTCTAGGATTGTGTATGTATATATGCTATGAAACTCTAAATGTTGTAAAATGAGGAGTTTTTTGGCTGTGGGTTATGTAAGAGAAATAGGCTAGTATTTATAATTATGGGGTTACAGAAATGTTTGTCATTGAAATGGTCTAATTATTTTTTTATTATTTAAAATTCATGACTTCTTCCTCTTCAAGTCCTGTGTGAAAGAAGGAATTGGCTCAGTTACGTGTAGAAAATATCATCATCTGTTTACTAATTCTGGATTTTATAAATGCCAACTATGTGGGAAGGAATATAATAAGCATAGTTATAACGCCACCGGTGGTGATATGGTCAAAAAGGGATCCTGATGTGCCCTCTTGACTAATCATCGTTCATGAGATTTACCTAATCACACTAATCTAAGCATTCATTTAAAAATTAATCAAAGCTAATTAGTAAAGGCATATTTGGTCTACTTCTTTTAAATTGGGGTTTCCCAAGACCTTTTCAATGAGACATGTGTGCGCTGTGTATGTCTGAGATCTGAGCCATTCTTCTTGTGGGCCCAACTTTGGTGTCTTGTGCAACATAATCTGGCATTTCATCTATCAGTCTCTTGTTGGAGAGCATGCCCGGCACGATATCACAATGTAGTCCACGTTGTCTGGCCCACCATGATGATTATTTCCATTTAACATATTGATTAGATCACACATATATACAAATTTTGGCTTGGTTAGTAGTTCTTGGGCACACCATGAGTTGGCTCAGTAGACGGCCTAGATTTCTCAGGTGGATCCCACATACTTGCCCTTTCTTACCTTTCTTAAAAATAAAAAAATAAAACATTTCCAGATGCTGGGATGTTCTCAGCGTGAGACTCCATTAATACAAAGGGGATTGGGACCTCAACTCTTGAGCTCCACCATGATGCTTATGTCCCATCTTCTCCTATTCATCCGAACTTCCATCTAATTTTGGCCGTTGGACCCAAAATTGAAGGCAAGCCAAATCTCAGGTGGGCCACACCGTGATTACCATGGCTGTTAAGCCCATCGTATCTATATGGGAGAGTAAGTTCCCACTCATGGGACCCACTGTGATCTATTTCATAGATCCACACTACCCATTTGTTTCTCGGCTCATATTAGCCATGGAGCCTAAAAATCAAGCTGATCCAACCATTAGGTGGACTGCACTAGAGGCGACGATGGGCAGTTGGGAGCACCCCCTCACGTCAGCCATGGCGACGTGGGGTGGGGCCGTGGGGGCATCCCACCCGCGGCTTCACCTTGATGTATATATTTAATCCACATTGTCCACCAGTTTCTCCGGATTATTTTAGGCCATGGGCTGAAAAATTAGGCGGATCAGAGTCTTGAGTGAACGGGACTTAGCGAAATAAAGTCTAAATAAAGTCTCACAGTTGAAACCTTCCAAAGCCTGCAGTAGGGTCACTGATCATCCAAACCATCCCAAGTCAGGGCCCACTGGGCTCCATTCAAGATGACTAAGACAGTGGACGGAGTAGATCATTCACATGGGGCCAACCTTGATGGTGTATACAAAATAAATTTACATTATAATAATACAAAGAGTAGCCCTGCATGCTGGCCGTCAACTCATCCTCGCCAAGCATGACTCTCACAAGTGGGACCTATATTGATGATACATTTAATTTGAGCCAACCACCAACTTCTTCGGATCATTTTAGGCCATGGCCGAAAAATGAGACAGATCTGAGTCTCAAGTGGGCCGCACTGAAGGAAACAAACTCCGAACAACACACACATATATAGAGCTGTACACGAGTCGAGCCAAGCCGAGTATTGTTCAGCTCATGCTCGGCTCGCACTACCCGAGTCCTACTTGTACTCAGCTCTACTCGGGCATCGAGCATGGATTCCTTGCTCGTGCTCTACTCGTCCAAGTACGAGCCGAGTACGAGCAGAAATTGAGCCGAGTCAAGTTCAAGTCTGAGTTCAAATTTGAGCCCAATTCGAGCAGGATTTTTGACCAACAAATTTTTATTTTTTTTATTTTTTTATTTTTTTAAAGGTTAGCTTGTTAGTACACACCCCATTGTTGTCAGTCCACACTCCACTGTTAGCCACACCCACTAGGGACTCGATACCATGACCTCAGGTGTTGAACCAAGGTATCTTCTCTTAGTCTACCACTTGAGATATGGATCAGGGCGTAACATATATTAGTTATATTAACATATATTAACATATATTAGCTATATTAGCATATATATATATATATATATATATATATATATATATATATATATATATATATATATATTAACAATTTCTAATATATATTAGCAATATATGATATCAATTTCTGAAATATATTAACAATTTATACAAAAAACTAATAATAATAAATCAACACCACACAGTACGAGTCGAGTATGAGTCGAACACACGAGTCGAGTATCGAGTCGAGTACCGAGTCGAGTATTGCCCAGCTCGTACTCTACTCGTAATCAAAACAAGTATCAAACTCATGCTCGTGCTCGGCTCAAACTCATGCCGAGTCGAGTCGAGTTGAGCTGAGCTTACTCTGCTCGTGTACAGCTCTACACACACACACACACACACACATATGTGGGAAATGGTACTATGAGTTGTGTGGGCCCCACTCTGATGTGTGTCAAACATCTGCCCCATCAGTTAGATGCACCATTCCATGGTCAATCCATGACTTGGGTGGGGCACACCACATACAATATTTGAGAGGGGTTATCCTCCCATTAAAACATTCATAATCATTTATTGGGCCCACTGAGATGTAGTTCACAAATCCAACCTATCCATTGTGTGTGTCCCACTTGGATGAGGGGTTAGACCAAGTTTCAGCCGCATCCAAAACTCAGTTAGACCCCACCAAGTGATTTTATATGTTGCAGTCATGTCTTTACATGGTTTTAGATGGTATGGCCCACCTGATTGCCGTATACAAATGATTTTTAAGACGTCCCATAACCTAAATGGAACCCATCAAATGCACAGTTTTGATGTTCGACACACATCATGATGGGCCCACACAGATTGACATCATGGGAAGTTCCCATGAGGTCGACCTCATAGTACAATTTCCATAAATATATACCACCGGCGCCTAATGGACAAGCAGACGCCCAACCACGGGTGTGGAGTGGGGCCCACTCATGGGACCATCCATGATGTATATGTTTCATCCACGCCATTCATCCATTTTAATAGATCATGTTAGGCCACAGGCCCAAAAAATGAGGGTGATTCGAATATTAGGTGGACTACACCAATGGATTCATTGGGCAGGGAGGGTTGCCCATTTTGGCAGCACTTAGGCCCCACTTGTAGGACCCACCTTAATGTTTATGTGCCATCTATGTTGTTTATCATTTTCTTCAGATTATGTTGGGCCAGGGGCGTAAAGTTGAGGCCAATCCAAATCTCAGGTAAGCCACACTACGAGGAACTATGGGGGTAGAAACCTCTTGGACTTGGGGATTCCTTGGACTTGAAAATCCCTAGATTCAGGATCCATTATAATTTGGTTATGTTTGGCTTACTAGATTCGAAATTCCTATAATCCTAAAGTGATATGCATAATATACTTGTAAAGGCTTGAAATTAAATTGATTTAAATCCCTAATTAGTGGGTGTGTGTAATGTTAACACTATGGTTATAACACTCGCTATAGATGGACCACATCCCAAAATTCATCGGGGAATGGTGGGCCCCACCTAGCTTCCAAGTAGGACCCATCAGATAAATGGCCTGGATGATCTCGTACACATAGGAACAAGAAGTTCAGCAATGTCCGTTTAGGCCCCACTTGGAAATTCGTAAAGACCATCGGATGTGAGGAATCTAGTAGATTGCTCATGACCCAAAAAATAGAAAGATGGAAAATTAAGGGAAAGCAAAATAAAAAGGAGTAACACATGCTCTTACCATCCATCTCACAGGCCCTCATTTGAATGGTGGCGATGACAATGAAAGTGATATTGGGGCGATCACAATGCGAAATCAAGGGTGGATTCCTCCTATCTAATGGTCCACCACCGGAATCATGGCTCTCTATCAACAACCATTTGCATTGTTTTATTTGGGTCACTATCCTATTGCTCTTAACATGTTATTATCAATTTTTTATATGCAGCTATTTGGAAGGTTGAGATTTATCTACATTTGCCACCTCTATTCTCTATGTTGATACATTTCCTAACGTGTTTTTTTTTTTTTTTGCAATGGGACCAATCCAAAGTGGGCCCACAATGAAACTGTAATGATTCTATATGGGTACGTGATGTGAGCCTCCAGATCTCCACCCTCCGCCATCTTAAAGTTATACTACTGCCACTTCATGTGTAAGTGATTTTCAAAGGATTTTTTCGCATAGACATCCTCTAACATTGCCCATTACTTAGCCGCAGTTTTCTCCCTCATGACATTGTAAAGAATCTCATCCATGAGACATAAATGGATCGATAATAAAGCCTTTTTATCAAGAGTATTCCAATCATCATTAGTCATAGTAGACTTTCGCACCTCAAGAGCACCATATTCACCTTGCTTGATTAAGGAACTCATCATCTTGATCTTCCATAACTCAAAATTATTTTTTCCTGAGTGCTTCTCAATCTCATACCTAGTGCTTTCCATTATTACTAATCCTGTAAATTCAGATCTGTGCCCCAACGATTTCTCTGATACCACTTGTTGAGATTTTGGCATGCAGAATCACAGAGATCTAGATCTAGGATAGCAATCCAGTGACATCAAGCACACACAAGAGAACACAAATATTTAATGTGGAAAACCCTTGCGGGAAAAAGCCACGGCACAAAGTGACAGATCTCTACTATGAAAATAGAAATTACAAAGAGAGAGGACTTATCCGATTCAAACAATCTCGAATCTCACCCTTGCTACACCCTTTGATAACCCTAGAACCCCTTTAGAAAGTTTTAAAATACCCTTGAATACCTCCCAATCCCGCATACACCCCTTTATATAAGTTTAGAAATAAGTAGAATCGGAATAGGAAACAAAAATTGCAAAATTTGCGTTTTCGAAGAAAATCTGTGTAAAATCTTCGATGTCATCGAAGGTCCATCGATGTCATTGAAAATGAAACAAAACTGTCCAGCGACCAGGGGTGAAAATTTTTAAAAATTATCGATGCCATCGAGCAACCTTCGATGTCATCGACGACTGGCTTCGATGTCATCGAAACCTAGTCGATGTCATCGACAGACCAACAAACAGATTTAAGACATTTGTTCATAACATGGTCCACCTGAGATTGTATCTACCTCTTTTTTGGTTTATAGCCTGATGTTTGAATTTAAACCAATCTGATTTAAATGATTTTAACTCGCAAGTATACGAATCAGATGTAGATATGGTACGTATTACGAGATTGTTCCCACGAGGACTAGTTGTCATAATTTAAAATTTAAGACTCTTCTTAACTAATCCAATGAATGGTTTAACAAACTATTAAGTAAACTAGCATAAATCTATGAAAAATAACTATGAACAATAATGAGGAAAATTCAATCGAGGAGGAGACTAGGACTTTCGAATCCACCCCTAATTATCCTAAACCTTATTTTACCTGTTGATTCACCCTAATTCAGATTGATATAAATTTAATAAACAAAGCACACCCTATGTCATTGGTCGGATGCACAGAATGTATAATCCTTTAAAGCATATGGATCACATCTTTCCATACATGGTCAGGCATGGAGAGATGTAAATCTTGTTTCTTCCTCTATAGGAAACCTGTTCATGGTCAGACACAAGCACCTAGAATAATATTCCAATCAACATCCATATCTAGACTTTGGTCGAGCTCATATAATGGAGAAGTACGAAAATCTCAGAAAAGCACACTAGTGAAAGAAACAATTCAATCAAATTCAAATAAATTTAACAGTAAACAAGATTTATTTAGATTAGGGGTTTCATCTTAGCCCTAGCTAAGAAGAATTAGCTATCCATAAAATTAATTAAAAAAAAGAAATATAAAATAAAAACATTAAAAACATCTCCCTTATCTCTCTTCTTCCTTCTTCTCTCTCTCTTCTCTTTCTTCTCCTTGGCTCTGGATCTTCCTTCCTGGCTCTGAATCTGCTCTTCACGTCCAAAACTTCCTTATATAGTTGCTGGAGTGGTGAAAATCGAATTTGAATCGGATTTGGAAAGCTATCGCATGCGCAGCGAAAGCCTTTTCGCAGCCAAGTTCGGTGCCTCAGAAATCGCCACTTTCCTCGCTTAATTTCTAAAGAAACATGATTTCTTAGGACTTTTTTAGGTCCTCTACATGATAGACAGTTTAGATCTACCATATGATCAAAGATGGTGGGCCACAACCGCATGGAAAAGTCAGTTTTGGCGGATGTGCAAAACCTTTCGCACTCTTTCACTGTCGTGATCCGTGGGTCCCACAGAAGCATTTTCTGAAAAATTCACCCCGTCCATTGCATTCATGACGAAATTTCAGTTAAGAACGGATAGTTTTGAACATCCATTGACACGGCCCAGAGAATAAATCGTAATAAAATCAATTTTGAATGTCCCAGGGCAACCCTTTTGTGGCCTCTGTAACGCACACGTGTGCACGCATGGGTGAAAAGAGCCAACATGTTTTGTAGTATTCGAACCCCTCTACAAGATGGACGGTTTAGATCGTCCGTACGGGGCATGAGTGGGGCCCACAGTCGACCGCAAAAAGGGCCAGCGGACGGTTATGCAGCACGTAAGGACTTTCTAATTTTTTTTCGGTCAGAGACGGTCAAATCGTCTCTGACGTTTGCCGTGCACGGCTAGTGCACATGTGCTCTATGCACACTCTGTACATGTGGGGTCCAAGATGATGTGCTTCTGAAATCTGATCCAGTCATTCATCTTCTCATATTATTTAATCTGTCAATACCAAATTTTAGGCAGTTCCAGATATCAGGTGGGCCCAGAATCAACGGTTTGTGGGCTGATCTATCATTTGGGGCACTTGCATAGTGATCCAATAGCTGAAATTTTACGTGTATGGTTAATTTATGGCCCTCATCCCATGTATGAAGTTTTAAGACAAACGGATGGCGGGAACCCTGTGATCTTGCATTTTGGACAAATTTCAGGCCTCTTTAACGTGAACGGCTTGATTTCCTTGGATCTCTGACATGTAAATTCTTTAATATTGGTCCTCTAGAGTCCGTTCTTTGCTCTGGTGATTTCGGAGCGTCAAATTCATGCTTTTAATACACTTTTTCAATCAACGCTCTTTATTTCATCCTACAACAAAAACACAATTAAAATATTACATTAACCCATATCATGTACGTAAAATTCGGCAATAATCGAGGTCTAACATGCAATATTTGACCCTCATCACAACCCCCAACCAGCATTTTGCTAGTCCCGAGCAAAACATGCGCAAAATAATTTCAGAAATAAAAGACAATCCTATAAACTCAAGTGACTTGTAAACAAATAGTCGAGATGTGAGAATTTTAAGATTCATGAATGGGAACAGAATTTTCTCATGAAATCAAGCTCATGGTAAACTTCATAATCAAGTTCAAAATATTCATCCATCAATTAGAACAATCTAAAGATTGAGTTCCATGAGTGTATAATGTAATCTCGGCTTATAATCATTAAGGGATCCAAGTGTCATTTCATGTTATCATTGGAAACAAGATTCATGACAACAAAACCTGAAACCAACACTAGCGTTACAGATTAACTTTTCAGACTACCAGCCTTTGATTTTCTTAAACAGTAACGCCAAGTAGGGGAATCAAATCATCACTCATAGGGAGCAAACCTATAGTGAAAACTTGTCACCTAACGTTTGTTTTTTTTTTTTAATCAAATGCCAACCATAGAGGATCGAATCTACACCTATAGGGAGCAAACCTATGGTGAAGATTATGTAACTTTTTTTTTTAATTTTTCTTACTGGACATTGTTTTCAGGATGGTTCCTTTCACGCTTAGTGTTTACCAAGTTAATCATTCAATATCGAACCCGAACCTTAATGTGTAAGCGAGATGTGATATGTGAAATCATGATTCAATCAATGTTTAAAACTTCTAATCATGGGTTAATAACTTGAACTTAACTGTGAAATCTAGCAGATGGCTGAATCCAGAGTCATAAATTACCACATTCTGTCTTTTAAAATCACAATTATCCTTCAAAATCACTTCAAATTCACAAGAAATGCCAGAAAATTTTAAAAATTTTCACACTTTTGACACTTTTGGCTCAAGACCAAGAAAATACTGATTAGGTAACCTAATCTCCCACTCCCAACTTAAAATCGACATTGTCCTCAATGTAAAAGATGTAGACATGCAATGCACATAGGACAACGAAAATAAATGAAAAGTGATGGAAAGATAGTACCTGAATGGAAGGATCAAGAGAGATTTTCCAAAGATATCAATGTAAAAGCGAGTCAGCACAAGAGAGAAATCAATAACAGCAAAATAATAAAAATAAAATGATAAAAAGAAAATCGTACCTATACCACTTTCGCAGGTGCTCTCGATTGTATTTAGCGTATGCAACAAGCCTTTAAACCCCTAAGTTGCCCCTAGTGGACGAGTTGTAGTCTCACGAGGGTTTGCAGCAATGTTACCCACAAACATTGAATTAACTAACTAGGAAAATGAAATAGAATGAAAAACTGGGTTGCCTCCCAGGAGCGCTAAGTTTACCATCTATCCTAAAATAGCATAAAATAAACTATCCTAGTCCTACGAAAGCAGGAAAAAGCTACTTGATCATGCTGCAAGGTTCGTCTTCTGGCCAATACCGTGATAAGTTTCTTAGTAAGTTCCTTAACAGGATCATCCAAAAGCCCTTTTTGCAATAGGCTTGGGCACCTTGGAGCATGACTTTCCAGAGAGACTTATGTACCTCATAAGAAATTTTCCATTGAATTACTTGACGTATCCAGAATATATATGATTCACCTGTGATAGAAAAAGTTTCAACGTTAATATCCCATGGTGAATCAGAGACTACTTGTAAATGAAATTTAGAAAAAATTGTAGTAGGTGGTGTAGTCTCAACAAACGCTGATGTTTCACTCTGTATTTCAATTTTCAACTCTTCCTCATTTAATGATAAACATTCAGGATCCGGAGAAGGAGGTACTTTAGAATACGGGTTCTCTCGATTCATGACAACTGTCGAGGTATCATTTTGGAAGGCATTCACTATTTCTTGTAACAGGGGATCGTTTGAATATGTAAAATACGCTAAGCAGTCATCTAAAGAGTTGGAATGTTCAGCTAAGCATGATTTATTTTTCACATTGGAGATTGTGATGATCTGCCCAAAGAATCCATCGTCTTTGAAAGTGAATGGAAGGACACTCTCTTGTTCCAACCCTGTGCAAACATTTTGATGATCAAGAAACGAAGTATTGTTGTGAAGACTCTGCTCATTGATACTACTCAGAAGAGGTATTGAATCATCAAAAGTGTATGACTTAGATGGTGGCCTCAACTCGGTGGTTTCAACTTGAAGAGCCATATCAAACGATTCGTTCATTTCCCGAATCATATCATCATTCAATTCAGAGGAGTGGCCCAAACATGTTTCACAAGAGTTAGAAGGGTCAGTTGTAATGGGCTCATCCTCCACTTTTAAATCAGACATGTTAGATGAGAGGAGTGGCTCTGTCACGCCCCGGAAATCGAATTCACAGTAATCCCGATTGTCGAATTCGGTGCCAACAGCCTTCGTAGTACCCCGTTTTCAGCTCCTAGCGTTCACATGCCAGATTCCGATCCTGGGATCCTATAAGGAGGATTTTTATTTTTTTTTACATTTAAATTGTAATAAGCATAACCACAAGATTACCCAAATCACCAAAAATAACATCATCATCACATATCCACTAATATAATCATTTAGGTACAATGCTGAAGGGAAAATACATAAATCGAAAATTAAGCTCCAGAAGACCGCTGCACACTCCAAGCTCAACACGGATGCAACCTAACATCACCTGCACGCATCTATCGTGCATAAGCTTATAGAAAGCTTAGAGGGTGGTGTAAGTGTGTGCACAAAGTAAGTGTCAAGTACTCAGTACAATACCATCATCATACAAAACTAAAATTATTGGTAATTCATAAATCGTACATTATTGGAATAAGTAGAAATACTGACAAGATCATAAATCATACAATGACAGAGTAAGCGGAAGTATGGATAAGTTCATAAGTCAATCAATATCAGAATAAGCAAAATAAAATAGTTATGCATTAAGGAGTCATAAAGAGCCAAATATCAGATGCCGAGGATGTAATGCAATATACAAATCCTGCTAAGTCTGTCTAGGCTATATAAGTGCAGAAACATAGCAACCTAAAATGTCATATGCCTGCAGATGTAATGCAATATACGATGCGAATGAAATGACCATGCTGGAGTGTGAAGTCGGGATGATAGTATGTAGTATCGCAGGCTACGGGGTCCACCACAAGGGACTTCTATCCAAATCAGTCTCATACCTAAATTTGAATAGTCAGACTCAACGTGGTAAGCTCGTGATCTTAGGTTAGTCGCGTGCCCAACCGAAATTCTTGTCATAACGAAGGTACACAACAATTAGTTACGCACCACTAGCCCGAGTGGATAATGAATGAATGAATGAGCATGTAACTCCTACTCAATAAGTCCACATATCAGTACGGTTCCTCTCTGAGAAATCACCGGGGTCTATTACACTCCAAACCAGATTGCCGCCCCATCGCACGCAACAAGGTGAGTAGAAGAGACCTCACTATTCGCCTGCCAAAATCGTGCCCGGCTCTGGTCAGACTCAGTCTAGCATTGCCCCCTCCTCTAGGGCAGGTAAGGCCACACCCCCTTCCAACCGACCACGACACAGTGGAGAGCGCAGCCATCTGGTAATCGACACTTGACGCTCATCTACCCACTCGGTCTAGACGTTGGAGCAACCTCTGAAACTAAGAGGATTTAGGGACTTTCACCCAGGGATATCTATAGCACCCCATGTAGAACAGATTTTTGGTGTCCCTTCTAGTCATCCACGATATGTCTGTGGAGGCTACGACCCTGATGTCGCTAGGGCGTATAGTAATCGCAACACACAATGCAAGATGCATGAGTTATACAATCCAGTCATATATCCATCCTGTGTATATCATGCGCTCATGTGAGATAACCTCCGTCTATTAGGGAGTCTCATACCATCCTACCCAATGACATATGCAATGGTCAATCACATCTCATAACAAACATGTAGATGATGCGTATGGGCATGTATCATGATGCTATGCTGTCACATACTCATAATCGGTATCAATAACAGGCATCGACAATTGACCTCGATAATGTGGACATTTAACCAACATTGCCCCTAAGGAATGAACCTCATGGATCCTAACATATAGTGGACCCATGACCTCACACAAGGGCCAAATATACAACACCATGGGCCTCACTCAAGAGTTTAATATACATCATGATGGGCCTCTCGCATGGGCTTAACATACATCACAATGGGCCTCAATTGCCTGACCCTTAAATGCATCACAATGGGCCACCGACGCCTAATGGACAAGCAGACGCCCAACCACGGGCATGGAGTGGGGCCCACTCATAGGACCATCCATGATGTATATGTTTCATCCATGCCATTCATCCATTTTAATAGATCATGTTAGGCCACAGGCCCAAAAAATGAGGGTGATCGGAATATTAGGTGGACTACACCAAGGGACTCATTGGGCAGGGAGGGTTGCCCATTTTGGCAGCACTTAGGCCCCACTTGTGGGACCCACCTTAATGTTTATGTGTCATCTATGTTGTTTATCATTTTCTTCAGATTATGTTGGGCCAGGGGCGTAAAGTTAAGTCCAATCCAAATCTCAGGTAAGCCACACTACGAGGAACTATGGGGGTAGAAACCTCTTGGACTTGGGATTCCTTGGACTTGAAAATCCCTAGATTCAGGATCCATTATAATTTGGTTATGTTTGGCATACTAGATTCGAAATCCCTATAATCCTAAAGTGATATGCATAATATACTTCTAAAGGTTTGAAATTAAATTGATTTAAATCCCTAATTAGTGGGTGTGTGTAATGTTAACACTATGGTTATAACACTCTCTATAGATGGACCACATCCCAAAATTCATCGGGGAACGGTGGGTACCTAGCTTCCAAGTACGACCCATCAGATAAACGACCTAAATGATCTCGTACACATAGGAACAAGAAGTTCAGCAGTGTCCGTCTAGGCCCCACTTGGGAATTCGTAAAGACCATCGGATGTGAGGAATCCAGTAGATTGCTCATGACCCAAAAAATAGAAAGATGGAAAATTAAGGGAAAGCAAAATAAAAAGGAGTAACACATGCTCTTACCATCCATCTCACAGGCCCTCATTTGAATGGTGGCGATGACAATCAAAGTGATATTGGGGCGAGGGTGGATTCCTCCTATCTAATGGTCCACCACTGCAATCATGGCTCTCTATCAACAACCATTTGCACTGTTTTATTTGGGTCACTATCCTATTGCTCTTAACATGTTATTATCAATTTTTTATATGTAGCTATTTGGATGGTTGAGATTTATCTACATTTGCCACCTCTATTCTCTATGTTGATACATTTCCTAATGTGTTTTTTTTTTTTTTTTTTTTGCAATGGGACCAATCCAAAGTGGGCCCACAAAGAAACTGTAATAATTCTATATGGGTACTTGATGTGAGCCTCCAGATCTCCACCCTCCCCCATCTTAAAGTTATACCACTGCCGCTTCAAGTGTAGGCAATTTTTAAAGGATTTTTTCGCATAAACATCCTTCAACTTTGCCCATAACTTAGCTACATTTTTCTCCCTCATGATGTTGTAGTGAACCTCATCTATGAGACATAAACGGATCGATGATAAAGCCTTCTTATCAAGAGTATTCCAATCATCATCAGTCATAGTAGACTTTCGCTCCTCAAGAGCACCAAGTTCGCCTTGCTTGATTAAGGAACTCATCATCTTGATCTTCCATAACTCAAAATTATTTTTTCCTGAGTACTTCTCAATCTCATACCTAGTGCTTCCCATTATTACTAATCATGTAGATTCAGATCTGTGCCCCAACGATTTCTCTGATACCACTTGTTGAGATTTTGGCCTGCGGAATCATAGAGACCTAGATCCAGGATAGCAATCCAATGACATTAAGCACACACAAGAGAACACAAAGATTTAATGTGGAAAACCCTTGCGGGAAAAAGCCACGGCACAAAGTGACAGATCTCGACTATGAAAATAGAAATTACAAAGAGAGAGGACTTACCCGATTCGAACAATCTCGAATCTCACCCTTGCTACACCCTTTGATAACCCTAGAACCCCTTTAGAAAGCTTTAAAATACCCTTAAATACCTCCCAATCCCGCATACACCCCTTTATATAAGTTTAGAAATAAGTAGAATCGGAATAGGAAATAAAAATCACAAAATTTGCGCTTCTGCAGAAAATTTGTGTAAAATCTTCGATATCATCAAAGGTCCATCGATGTCATCGAAAATGGACCAAAACTGTTCAGCGACTAGGGGTGAAATTTTTTAAAAATTATCGATGGCATTAACCTTTGATTTCATCGACGACTGGCTTTGATGTCATCGAAACCTAGTCGATGTCATCGACAGACCAACAGACAGATTTAAGACATTTGTTCATAACATGGTCCACCTGAGATTGTATCTACCTCTTTTTTGGTTTATAGCCCTACTTGTGTTTTCCTTCATCCGTGTCAGTGACACTTAATCAACGACTTGGATGGCATATAAACATTATAATAGGCTTAAGAACTTTTTAATAGTGGTTGTTGAATCACCAATATTTCATTTGGTGTGGTTCACCTGAGATTGAATCTTCCTCTTTTTTGGGTTTATACCCTTATTTGTGTTTTCCTTCATTCATGTATGAGACACTTAATCAACGACTTGGATGGCATATAAACATTACAATAAGCTTAAAAAAAATTAATGGTGGCAGTTGAATCACCACTATTTCTTATGGTTCGGTCCACCTAAGATTGGATTTACCTCTTTTTTGAGTTTATAGCCTGACAAAATGAATGGATGATGTGGATAAAACACATATATCATGGTGGGCCTACAAAGCTTTCCGAGTACCAAAATGGGGTAGTGTAGGCATCAAACCCTAATCCGAGTCCTTAAAAGTAGACATCATGATGCCATAGCCCACAATTGGAAGGAAGCGGATTGGCTGGTGTACCACGCACCAGCTATATAGCTGGTGTATTGACATCAACAAGTTTTGTGGGTCCCATCATGAGGTATGTTTTATTCATCCATTTGGCGAGCTCGTCTTAAGGCTTGAGTTTAAAAATAAGATAGATCTAAAGATCAAGTGGACCACACTGCAAAAAGCTATGAATGATGGAATGTCTACCATTGAAACCCTTATGGGGGTGACAGAAGTTTCATATCAATATTAAATTTAATTTTCCCCTTCATTCATGTATTCGTGACCTTATTAACAAATTGGGCCTATAAAAGGTCCTACCTCCCCGCAAGGAAGAAAGCAGGAACGAGAAGAAATGTGGGAGAGAGAGAGAGAGAGAGAGAGAGAGAGAGAGAGAGAGAGAGAGAGAGAGAGAGAGAGAGAGAGAGGAATCTGTCAGCCTAGCAGCAGCTTCGTCTGCCCAGGCTTGCTATCGTCCAGCAAGGAAGAAGGAAGAGAAGGAAAAGAGAAGAAGAAAGAAGGAAAGAAAGGAAGGAAGAAAAGAGAAGAAAAGAAAAGAGAAAGAAAAGAAAAAAAAAGAAAGAGAGAGAAAGAAGAAGAAGAAGAAGAGATCTTTTGGGTCAACTCAGTCCACCAACGAGTTAGGTCTGAGTTGGGGCGAGTCAAGCTAACCACTTTAGCAGATAAGAGCTACGTGCCAATTTTCATTCAACTTTATATTATGCAAAAGCTTTAAATTATAATTTGAGTTCATGATTAAATAGATTGATCAGTCAATGAGTTAAATCTAGTTGACTCGGTGTGGAAATTTATTGAACCACAAATTGTTGAATAAAGAATGTTGGCTAACTAAGGTTGGTGAATGTCTACGAATCAATTAAATTGAAACTCTCAATTAGATTGGAAACTACTTAAAACGTAACCCTAATTCTACGTCTATACTAAACCATAGCTTGATATTGATCCTAACCATATAATCTACGTAATATAATGATCTAACCATATGAATCATGTTAATTATGCTAGAGTTGGGTACAACAACACATATATTCAGATCTAGCAAGGTTAGAGTGTGATCAAGTCTAAGACGTGAGGGTTTTATCCTTTGAGCTTATATTAATTCAAGCCGTTTAATTCATCTTGCTTTTATGCGTGCCTTCATGAATATAATCTTGCCTTTACATGTCTTTTATCTAGCCTTTTTCACTTTGAATCTTCCATGCTATTATATGTTTCAACATCAAATATGGCCTTTTCGTGCCTTTTACAATGTGAATTATCCTGCCTTTTTCATACATTTAACGATGAAAATTATTCTGCCTTCTATGTTTATATTTTTCTGAGGATCGTCCTATCATTTGTTTCAGTTATTATCATTACAATTATTGGCCCTATTGGGATTATGACATTATGTCAATTATAAGTGATTTCTCTGAATTTATGTGAGGTCATGGATACGAGTCTGCCCTTGCCTTATCAATTTATCGAGTTGGCCCTGCCACTCATCTCTTTATTTGAGTTTACCATCGCCACTCTTCGTATTATAGAGTTAACCATTGTCACTCTTCTTTTATTATGAGTGGCCATTGCCACTTGTGTTGAGTTGACCCTTGTCACTCTCCTCTTTATTATTTTGGCCTCGTGTTATCTATCTTTATGGCTTGGGCATATGTCTTGCTATTCCAGAACCTCCATAATTTAGTTTATATTCTTCATGATTTAGATTCAGTTACATTCTTTATGTTTCAATGTATCTCTATAAGTGCAAGTGATGTGTAAGATGTATCACAATTAGTGACTCAAATATTCTGTCATGGACATAATGCGCTCTGAGTAGAGACCCTCTTGGGACACGTAAGTCCTTGAGCCTTCGAGTAGTGGTGCACAAATCGATGTGTGTAATTCGTAAACACAGTTTCACATCACTCCGGGATTGGATGTCGTAAATAGTCGCTCCATGAACAAATCATTGCACATCCCATGTATTATATGCCTTGGAGAGTTCTCATAAATCCACGGTAGTGTTGGCCATGCCGACAAATATCTGTAGTTGTGGGATGCAGGTCGAGCCGAGTTTTCTATAAATCGTATTCTAAAGTGTAATGATCACTACGTATGATGAGCCCCACACATTTGCTAAGCTTGCATCTCATGTAGATTGTTTACACATGCTGATACCCTCGTGTTAGTGGAGCACGTGACGTATCATTACCTGTTACGAATCTCTTGAATTATTGGTAATCTTAAAGGATAACCTTCACTATGAGTAGGGCATTGACCCCCTCCCGACCGTACAGATTATACAGGTGACGTACAGGTTTAAAGACTTAGAGGGCCCACTTAGAGGGCCCGCTTCCTGTAGAAGACTACGTTGAAAGAATTCGAAGCTAGATTATTTAATTAAATTTATACTTTCGCTGCGAACTTGATGAATATAATAAGCTTCCATTGGGAAGGCCTTGATTATGCCTGTTACTCTGATGATATATAATCAATATAGTTGATTTTATTCTTGTGAATGTTACCTTCATGAATGTATCTGGATGTAAACAAATAAAAAAATAGGGCACGATTTCAGAGCATCCAGTTGTACATTATTGACACCCGATTTCCTCGGGCACAAGTACATACTCTGGCCATGAAAATTTGGGCTGTTACACAAATGAACTACAAGCTTCACCTCTTAGCATTAGCTCATGTTCGAGACTCCTTACCGAGAACGATTAATGCATGGGCATTTTCACACCGAACTCAAGTGGGGTGGCCTGTAGAATGTAGGGGCACACTCGGGGTGGGCGGCCCATGTGAGACGAGTGACTTGTGTGAAGTGGAACCCATGTGAAGTAGGGCCCGTAGGAGGTTCAGTCGAGGTCCTAACCCATTTGATGTGGGGCTTAGACTATGAGATAAAGTGATTGATTCTCCATGCTCTATCAGTTTGAGCTTATAGAGAAAGTGGTTAATTGTCCTGCATCAAAGTGGTATCAGAGCGGGAGGTCTCGTGTTCGAGACTCCTCACCGCGAGTGATTAATGTAGGGGCATTTTCACACCAGGCTCATAAGGGGGGTTCGGTTATGGGTCAATTTTTCCATAATGGCCGTTACGACACGGTAACACAAAACAATTACCACCATTTCCATTATGTAACCGTTTGAGATACCTGGATCCTAATTAAGCACATTTGTTATGTGCAGGTTATGCTATATTATAGTAGCATTGAGGCAGGAGCATGTGCTTGATCTTTTGGATTTTTGTTATATGATATGTTTCCCTTTCAGTACTGTACTCAAATATTATATTAGTGGATATGTGGTGATAATGTTTGTGACTTGGGTACACTTGCAATTATGCTCCTTTATATAAAAAAAAATCACTCTAAAAATCCTCCTTGTAAGATCCCAGTATCGTAACCTAACGTATGAGAGCTGAGAGATGAGTATGGGTGTTGAGAGTCAAATATTGCATATTAGACCCCAGTTATTACCTGAATTTATGAACATGATACTGTTTAACACCCAATTTTAATTGTGTTTGTGCTACAAGGTGAATTTAGGAGCTTGGACTGCAAAAGGGTGCTAAAAGCATGAATTTAACGCTCTGAAGTCACCAAGGCAAGGGACAGACTCCAAGGGGCCGAGATCGAAGAATCTACATGCCAAAGATCTGAGAAAATTAAGTCATTCATGCTAAAGAGGCCTGAAAATCGTCCAAAATGTAAGATTAAAAGGTTCCCACCATCTATTTGGCTTAAAACTTTATATCTGGCCTGCGAACCCTAAATTAACCGTACACATCAAATTTCAGCCATTGGATCCCTCTGGAAGTGACCTAACAGACAGATCAGCCCACATATTAATGATTTGGGGTCCACCTGACATCTAGATATGCCCCAATTTTGTTCTCAACCCCTTAAATTTGATGGGAAAGTGGATGGACGGAGCAGATTTCCACTACAAGAAATTTCACTTTTACCTACGAAAAATTTTGTAGGTAAATGATATTATTTCGTAGGCAAAAAGTTTTACCTACGAAAAATTTCATTGGTAAATTCGTTGGTAAAAAGCCGTGGCTAAAGACTTTTACCAACGAAAAATGTCATCGTAGGCAATGGTAAGACTTTTACCAATGAAATTAAAAACTTTGTTAAGACTTTTACCTATGCAAGTTTTCGTAGATAAAAACTTTGTTAAAACTTTTACCAACGACATTTTTTCCTAGGTACAAATGGTGTTAAGACTTGTACCTATGAACATTTTTATAGCTAAAAACTTTGTTAAAACTTTTACTACGAATTATTTCGTAGGTACAAACGGTGTCAAGACTTTTACCTACGAACATTTTCGTAGTTACAAACTTTGTTAAAACTTTTACCTATGAAACAATTTGTAGGTAGAAACGGTGTTAAGACTTTCACCTACGAACGTTTTTGTAGCTACAAACTTTGTTAAAACTTTTACCTACGACATGTTTTGTAGGTACAAACTATGTTAAGACTTTTACCTACGACCGTTTTCATAGCTAATAACTGTGTTAATACTTTTACCTACGAAAGTTTGCGTAGGTACAAACGGTGATAAGACTTTTAGCTACGAAAGGTTTCGTAGGTACAAAATGTGTTAAGACTTTTTACCTATAAAATTTGACGTAGGTAAAAACTGTTGATGAAACTTTTACCTACGAAATGATTTGTAGGTAATAAAATGAAAATGAACCTTTACTTGCAAAAAATTTCGTAGGTAAAAATGTCAATGAAACTTTTACCTACGAAATTCGTAGGTAAAAGTCTCTTTTTTTTTTTTTTTCATAAAACAGACAAAAATTCCTATTATACACCTGTTACAATATATTCATTATATTGATATTCCCATTTATCTAAACAAACACAAACTACATCCATCCAACCACAAACCACATCCATACATATACAAATAGTCTTATCCATATTACATTCATCCACACATAAATATATATAAGTTTAACATTCGTATATAAAATAAATCATAAATAAAATATGACAAATCACAAAGATGAAGATGGAGGTGGTGGGGCATCAGATGAAGGCGGAGGTGGTGGGGCATCAATGGGTAAGCATGAAGCAAGAACCTGTAATATCTCCTGCATCCATCGCTCATGCTCCACCCGCATATCCTCCATCCTCTTCTCCTGCTCCTCCCTCTGCCTCTCCTGCTCCTCCTTTTGTCTCTCATGCTCCTCCCTCTACCTCGCCAGCTGGTCTTTGATCTCGTCGACGGCGCCCCGTAGATGTTGAACCTCTTTCTCTGCGATATCAACTCGGCGTATGACGGATTGATTGGATGCAACTCTAGTGGGTGCCATGAGCTTAACACCATGGCCAAGCCCACGCACATATCCAGAACGGGTGCCAAGCACCTTGCTCAAGATCTCTGGCTCACTCCGCTGAGTACTATCGGGAGTGGGCTGACTGCGTATGGCGTCCATCGCCGCCTGCAATGAAAACATGAATTTTCATAACAAATAACATTATTATAATTTAATGCAATTAAATTTTACAATGTAACGATTTTTACCCAATTCTCACTGGCTGTAGGATGTAACCAAGATCCCGTCGCCTGCCGACAATGAGTCTCTTTGTAGAAGTCTACTGGTCCGGGCTCCTGGCCAGTGACGGAATCTCGCTGCGCAATCGAAATGACAATAGAGCTAATATAAATGCATAAAAAAAATATATTAACTTAATAATCACCAGTAACTTCTTACCAAGTCGCGATGAAATTGTACGAATGACTTTGAACCAACTATGTGGTTCACTTCCAACTTTTTCCTATTCGCAGAATTTATTTTGCTCCTCTTCTAAACACATTATTAATAATACATTATTATTAATTGTGAATTTAATTATTACCTTAAGATATCGTAGATATGTAAATATTACTTGAAAAGACTCAGACGAAAATCTCTCACAGAGTATCCGCCAGTCATCAATGGTCACGTGCGGCGGTGCGGTCAGTACAACCTCCTCGAGGCTCCTACACCGCTTGTACCGCTGGTGTAAATCACTGTGGTACTCCTTGAACCGCTCCCTATTCATGTCGTCGATGGCCTGAAAAATGTACGGAACACTCAAATCCAAGACAAATTTATCTTGAAATTTCATAAATAATGGATTAAGGCAATAAACTTATTAAGAAAATAACTTAACCGTAAATGAACTTTTAAAAAATAAAATTTAATATACAAAATTTTACTATAAGGCGCTGATGAATTTGCTGTCGCACATCATCTGTCACATCTGCCCAACGGGGGATGATGGTAGGGATCAGAGATTGACATAAGACACCAACTTCCGACGTAAACAACCTGGCATTGTCCCCAACAGGTCTAAGACAGTCCTGTGGGAACTCTACTATTAACCTACCCTCACGTGTAAGTCTATGTAAAACTAACCCACGTGTGGGTCCACGTCCTCGTCGGCTGGTCGACGATGCTGTCGCAAAAGAAATATGTAAGTCTACTGTATCAACAGAAGTATTTAAAAGAAATATATATCTAAACTTACATGCAGTACTCGGTGTATGAACGATTGAGGGATCAGACACCTGTGATGCAACATATGACGGCGATGCTGCCTCCGCCGCATCACGGGTGGAAGGGGTAGATCCAGTGCGCGAATGACGTCTCCCACCTAGTGCCATCACTGGACATGTGAGAGGTATGAACTTATAAATTTATACAATGTCAGTATAAGTGGAATATACTAAAACATTATACAATTAGTGTTGATGGTAGAATGCATTTGTACTTATGCTTAGAGAAATGATTAAAATATGATTAGACCATTACACTATATTGCACACAGAATATAATAAAATTGTAACTATTAATCTATAACCTTAAGAAATTCCATTACACATTGTCATTCTATATTAAATACACATATTTCGTTGTAATACGAAACAACTTTGAGGTGAATTATCCGAAGTACTCCCTGCGTAAGTTATCGTATGCTACAAAATTATATGTCAAGCTGTGTGAAACACTTGACATTATTACAGCCAATATGCCAGTCACAATAGAAGAAATTTGGTCTCTCAAGACTTCATTCAGATGTGCAAGTAACATAACTGCATCTTCTATACGAAGTTTCCCAACGTTATATTCCTTTGTCAGTTCCGAAATTTCTCTGAGATTGTTTAATTTGTCATCTGAGTCCGCGTCGATATATTCCTCCCTACACTTATCGACCATACCGGGTATTTCTTTGGCCCTATCAGAAGAAGATAGGGCCGAAAAGTCCATCCGCAACAGCTGATGAAGTATGCTGCGTACTTCTGCAACGCTCTGGTTTGAGGAGGACATGGTTAGAAATTGACTCAACTGCAAATGTGGATTATAAACAAGTCAATTAAAGGAATAAATCATGACTTGTTATTTTCACGTATACATTTAATACACAAATTATTCGAATTGAAAAATGACATGTAAATTATGTGTACATTTAATAATCGTCGTCTGTATCACTATCGCTTAGGATTATTTTTTCATCACCATCACTATCGTTGATCAGTATTTTCTCTTCATCGTTTGCAACGTCGTCATCAATGAAACTGCTATCATCTCTAACAATGTCATGTATTATTGAGGCATCAACATGATCAGGTGGCACATCATCTCTGTCCAACTGCACCACATCAATATCAACATTTGGATCAGTCCCTATATTCTCAGATGACATGTCTTCTTGATATGCTTGTTCAACCCTAGACGTTTCATTTTTCTCATCTCATTATCTTCAACTTCTGGTACGGGAACGTCAAATACATTCCTGGGCTTTATTTTCTGCACCACGTGCCAAGAGCCACCTAACTTGGTGTCAGCGAGATAAAATACTTGTTTAGTTTGGCTGGCGAGGATAAATGGGTCATCCTTAAACCACTTCCGAGATAAATTTATGCTCGTAAAGTAGTTGTTAGTCTGCATTCCCAACTTCTTATTTTCAATGTCCCACCAATCACATTTAAATAAGTACACCCACTTTCTTATACAATAACTCAGCTCAATAATATCCGTCAAAACGCCATAAAAGTCAATTTCTACCTCCTCATATGTTCCCTTCACAACCACCCCACTATTTTATGTGGTCCTATACTTCTCACATTCTTTAGTGTGGAATCGAATCCCGTTTACAATACAACCTGTATATCTAAATACACGTTTATTAGGGCCACACGCCAGTGAGTAGAGTGTTTCAGACACATCAGCAGAGTTGCTAGTACGCAACGTCTTCATCTATTATCACGTACAGAATGTAATTATTTAAAAATTTTCTTAGGTTTAAATATTATGCAATATAACAAAATTCTAAGTGTGGTGAGATACAATGTGATATCTTACACGTTTTGCAAACCATTCTGAAAACTGCTCCTGATGCATTCGATCATAATTTGTCGGGTATTGGGACTTCATCTCCTCGATGTGTTCACTACACACAATTAGCACGTCATCAGTAAGAAACATTAACATCATCGTATGCAGAGATACAATTATCGAGGGAGGGCTTACTCTAAGTATGACTCTATTTCTTTATAGTTATGCAACACATACCACCGCGCCTTTGCTAGATCCTCAAGGTCCATATCCTGAAACGTCGGGGTTCCTAAAGGACGGACGTTATGTGCGAATACAGATATGAGTCCTTGTTCATGCTCTTACCCTTCATCGGCATTTCGATCTTCTCGGTTGAATTTAGTCTCTATGCCACGAAGATACATGAAGCAAAATGTCAGGTACTCATTATTAATGTATGCCTCAGCAATGGATCCCTCTGGACGTGCCTTATTCCTCACAAATCGTTTTAGTGTATGAAGGTATCTGTACACAAAACCATATGTTAAAAAACATGGATATATGTAATTTATGGAATGAATAAAAATTTTAATAGGTTCTACCACCTTTCGATCGGATACATCTAACGATATTATACTGGGCCTGCAAGTTTTACCTCGTGCGGTAAGTGAATCACTAGGTGTACTATAATATTAAAAAATACAGGTGGAAATATTCTTTCAAGTTTGCAAAGGATTATGACAATGTCCCTCTCCAGTCGTTTAATAACCTCTACATTCAACGATTTCAAACATAAATTCTTAAAGAATATCCCCAACTCAATCAGCGACGCACTGATATCCTTACTCAGGAATCCACGAATCCCAACCGGTAGTAGACGTTACAGAAAGATGTGGCAATCATGACTTTTCATTCCTAATACCTTACAGTCTGTAACGTTTACGTGTCGAGATATATTTTACGCATACCCATCGAGAAACTTGACCAATCTCAACCATTCACACAAACGCCTCTTCTCTAGTTTTGTCAATGTGTAGCTAGCTGCCGATATAGTATATGAATTTTCATGTGGTTGCAAGTGCAACTCTTTCCTTAAACCCATTGCTTGTAGATCCAATCGAGCCTTGAAACTGTCTTTTGTTTTCTTCTATATATTCATCAATGTTCCGAAGATATTGTCACATATATTCTTCTCAATATGCATGACATCTAAGTTGTGTCGCAATTTCAAATCACTCCAATACGGTAACTCAAAAAAAAATACTCTTCTTCCTCCAGTTATAGTCCAATACTGTACGTTTCCTCTTCTTCAAATACGATGTCTTACCAAATCTAACTTCTCCAATGTTACTCAGTTGTTGTATCACATCTTTTCCAGATAGCTCTTTCGGGGGTGGCCTATGATCTTATTTTCCAGCAAAGATCATCGTCTTCCTGTGCCAACTATGATCACTCGGAAGGAAGCGACGATGGCCCATATAACACGTTTTCTTACCATGCTTCAATGACAATGAACAAGTCTCAATATTACATGTAGGACAAGCCAACTT
The DNA here is from genome assembly GCA_037074715.1 of Magnolia kwangsiensis. Classification (NCBI taxonomy): domain Eukaryota; kingdom Viridiplantae; phylum Streptophyta; class Magnoliopsida; order Magnoliales; family Magnoliaceae; genus Magnolia; species Magnolia kwangsiensis. The sequence continues at coordinate 153,631,666 of CM073574.1, read as the reverse complement.
TCCCTTCGTGCTCCACCCAGACAAATTTCCATATGTGAGGAAGTCATTTATTGTCCACAAGACCGCTGTATGCAATCAAAATGTCTGTCCTGTAAATGTGTTATACATCTGTACACCTTGACTCCACAACTCATTTAACTCATCTACTAACGGTCGTAAATACACATCAATGTCATTCCCGGGTGACCTGTGTCTAGGAATAAGCAACGACATCATGAAAAATGACTCCTTCATACACAACCAAGGAGGTAAATTGTAGGGCATAAGTACCACTGGCCACATACTGTACGAGCTACTCATATTACCAAATGGATTAAAACCATCACTTGCAAGACCTAGTCGAACATTGCGGGAATCCTTTGCAAACCAGTCATATTGCTTATCAAAATTTTATCAGGCTTTAGAGTCCGCAGGGTGCCTCAGTGTACTATCATCATGAACGCGTTTCTCCTTATGTCACCTCATATCTTCAGCCATCTTACAAAACATAAACAATCTTTGCAATCTTGGTTTCAATGGGAAGTACCTTAACACCTTCTGTGGGATTTTCTTACGCTTGGCTTCGTTATACTTTCACCTAGACTCTCTGCATTCTGGACACTCTTCAACATTTTAAAGCTCTTTCCAATATAATACACAATCATTTATACATGCATGAATGAGGATGTAACCAAGGCCCAAGTCTTGCATCAAGGATTTTGCCTCATAATGGGACTTAGGCAATGTCTCACCGTCTAGTAATGCTTCTTTTAATAAATCAAGCAACATGCCGAACGATTTATTACTCTAACGATTTATTATCTTGAAGTAACCTTGTAAGAAAATTTAACTTGGAGAAGTTCTCACACCCCGGATAAAGTGGACGTTGCGTATCCCTCAACAACCTACTAAACTTTTCTGATTCGACATTACCCATAGAAGGAATATCTTGGCTACTACTTGTCACTGCAAAATCAGTATCCGCAATTGTTCCCCTGAACACATCTCCTATGATATCTTGCATTTCGTCAACATCTTCATCCTCGTCATCTGGCACAATTGGGTCAGCAAGTACTTCAGTGGCCTCAACTCTTTGGTGGAATTCTTCACTATGATGGATCCACCAAGTGTAACCTTGGTCAATCCCAACTATAAACAAATCATCTTCTACTTTGTCTAGAGTCTTATGTATTATGTTCATGCATTTTTGACATGGACACCTAATTCTATTGCTTGAATCCGCCCGATTAGCGCAAATTCCATGAACTGTTTTACCCCTTGTATATAGTCTGGGCCAAACCTATTCTTAGCTTGCATCCAACTCTTATCCATCTCTACAATGAAAAGATTAGAGTCAGTTTATGAAAATAAGTTTAAGATTATAGGTCTAGGTTATAGGGTAGGAATTCGAGTTTGGGTTCAGGTTCAAGTTCAGGTTTAGGTTTAGGTTATAGGGTTAGGAAATGGACAACTACTCATCATGGTCATAACAGCGGTTCCCACCTTCCAGAGACCCCCGCTCAATTAAATCCTAAATTAATTACCCATCCAAGGTTCGATAGATTGTAATACTTTTATATTCCCATTTGTTAGTCCACGCCGAAAATCCGGCAGCGTCTCCCCATGCCTCTCCAGATAAGTTGATCTTACGTTACATTCCGATGCCAAATATCTAAAGCAATGTAAAGATATTTGGCATTGGATACGGAACGGAAGAAATAGATCCAGAGAGAAATGAAGAGATGGACCGCGGATCAGGCATGAACATTTAAATAGATTATATGAAAGCATACTATCCATCCAACCTTAAACTGTCCAAAATGGGACAATTTGAACGATTTCTATGCCACCAAAAACACACTTTATCTACGTATGGCCCCATAAAAATTCTCAAATGGGTAACTAATTATCTAACTTATAAATCACAATTACAAGTCACAACTATAAACTAACTAATCATAATAATAATTTAAGACAAAAAATGTAATATACAAGCTCATTAAGGTTTGCAAGGACTATTTTAGGCAACAGAAGGTAATTAAACAATATACACATTTTATCTTCATACTGAGAACAAAAATACAATGCTAAGTAAACAAACACTTCTAACAAACTTTTACGTGAAAGAAACTTGCCAGTTCATGAATTAGGTGGGCCACACCATAGAAACCTTACTTAAGAAATATATTGCCACGATTGACTATTAATAGGTGGCTTGGTTTTTTATAACAAACCGAAAAAAACAACAAACTTTGGCAAAAATTTATTAATTCTGGATGTTATGGCTTCTATTGCTCACATTAATTCCTCTATTATTTAGTTAATTCTTGTTTCCTTGCTGATGCTAATAAATAAAAGTTTGTTTTCATACTTGTAACTGAAGTAATAAATAAAAGTTTTAGTTGCAAAAACAGCCTTAGACATACTTGTAACTGAAGTAATAAATAAAAGTTTTAGTTGCAATATCCAAAGTTAAGAAATTATGAAAGGGATACTTATAAAAACATCATGTCGGATGAATAGAACACATGCAGAAAAAAAAAAAAAAAACCCTTAAAGTTTTTTTAAAAAAATTGCTCTCCAACACCCAAGCAAGGGTGCGCTTGCACCCACTATCAAATTCAACAAAAAATGTTATAGCTGAAGTGGAAATAACCAAAGTGTAATTTCCTTCTTTAGCACTCAATTCATATTTAGGATCTGTGCTCCAACTAGAATCTCATTACCTTCAAGTTTGACCTGAAAGAAACACAGTCACAATCTGAAGGATACTTTCCCATGAACACAGGGAAGCATCATTAATTAGCTTTAATCTTTTTCAGTTGATTATACTGCATGTTCACGAGTCAAATTAAATTTGATGAATGACCTAGAATGAATCATGTCCAGTAGTAAAATGCTCTCATCTATTTAACTAATCTATCCCCTGGAATCAAAACTCTCCCAAAACTGAATCACTCAGTCTAAGATGCACGACATGTGAAAAATGCAAAAGAGGATTCAAATGCAGGAGTAGGGAAGGCATCTATTCCAAAAATGTTTGAAGCATAAATGCATATGAATCTAGAGCAGGAGAGTGAGTGCAAGTCTAAGTTTAAAGCCAAAGTCAAAAGGAATCGCCCTAAAACAATGTGTCTTACAGCACGCAGATACCTAAATGCCCTTAAGGCCATACGGCATGTAAATGTGTACAAGATACAGTTGGATCCAGGCATACAGCATGGATAGGACTGTAGCAGTATCATAATACATGTGGGACTATTTAGTACACACTTCATAATATAATTTGTACAACACCTAATACATTATACTGCATCTTATGTTGTAAATATATTTTATAAAGATCATCATCATCATAACCTTGTTCCAATTACTTGGGTCGAGTTTAGGAATCTTGTTTCAACAACTATTCCTATTTAAAGTCCCATTAGCAATAAGTAAAATCACAAAATCCAAGCATCCGAACAACCTCTAAGCAATTGTTATGTTTGTTCTATGATCATGTGGAATGAAATGAATGTGTAGTAATTTCTCTAATCTAACTGTAAAGAAGATTATGAAATGGTTAGTGTAAAAAATAGAACAAGCTACTATCTGAGATTAACACCCCCTTAACCTAACCTCCATTCATTAGTTTTCCAAAGAGAAAAATAGGACAGATCTTTAAAAATCAAGCACATCTAAAATTGAGGTGGGCCACACGAAACTAGAGAGTTGGAAGAAACGTCCACTATTGAAACCTTCCTAGACCCGATCATGGTGTTTACATGAAATCCAAACCGTTCATAGGGTTATCACCACTCCTTTAAACTGTAGGAAAAAATATCATCCAGATCCACAACTTATGTGGCCTCTCAAAGTTTCCAATGATGGACGTTCCAACCCTGCTATTTTGTGTGGTAGGGCCAACTGAGATGTGTTTCAAACATCTAACCCATCTGCTATATGTGTCCCACTTAGATGAAGAGTTAGGGTTTTTACCTTTCGAGCTTTGAGGAAGATAACGAGAAGAGTTTGAGTTGGAGCCCCGATCACAAATTGGGTTCCCGATCTCTGAGGAGAGAGAGAGAGAGAGAGAGAGAGAGAGAGAGAGAGAGAGAGAGAGAGAGAGAGAGAGAGAGAGAGAGAGAGAGAGAGAGGAGAGGATGCGTGAGAGAGAGATGGCCGAGAGAGACAGAGGCTGCTTAAGGAGACGAATAGACACGGATATCTATGGAAGACTTTGGCAGGAAGTTTTCCAAAAAATTCAGTGTAGGTCCTACTTAGTTTTTGTGTGAAATCTAACCCCTCTCCATTTTTTAAGCTCATTTTATGACGTGGGACCAAAATTGAGGAGGATCAAAAACTCGAATGGGCCACACGAGAGGAAACAGTGGAGATTTAGTGACCACCGATGAAATATTTATATGTCCATAAAAGTTATTGACAATATATATATATTTTTTTGGTTTTTTCACTTTATCTAAGTGAAAACGACCTTATAAATGGTTTAGATGGCATATAAACAGCAAGCTAGAGCCTAGGAAGGTTTCAACGATAGGCATCCCTTTCCCCACTGTTTCATCTCCTATGGCCCACTTGAGTTTTGGATCCTACTCATTTTTGGAAGAATACCTTAAAATGAGGTCAAAAAATGGATGGACGGCTTTGATTTCCCACAAACATCACAACCTGCCCCACCTGGAATCCTTGCACTGGAAGTTCATGTGAAAGGCTTTCGCATGAAATGCGCGTCCCAGACGGATACGTAACTACCGCTGGCACCGGCCCCGTCGATGGTAGTGGGTGCTCAGTGGGATCCACCATAATGTATGTGTTTCATCCATTTTTACATAGCATTTTATGGCTTTATACAAAAAATGATAGGAATAGAAATCTTAGGTGGACCACACCACAAGAAAAAAAATGATTGGATATCCACCATTAAAAACCTCCTAAGGCCCACTGTACTGTTTATTTGACATCCAATATGTTGATTAGGTCGTACAGACCCAGATGAAGGGAAACAATAAATATCGTCCTGATCCAAAACTTTTATGGCCCCCAAAACATTTTTAATGTTCAACGTTCATTCAACACCGTTTCCTGTAACGTGGTCCACTTGAGATTAAGATATACCTCATTTTTTATTTTATACCATAAAATGCTCTATTAAAATATATGTACAGAATGGATGAAATACATAAATCATCATGGGGCCCACAGAGCACCGAAAACTAGCCAATTGCTGGTGGCAGGGGGAGTAGCCGATCCGTTTCCGTCGCTGACATTGGGCGTCTCTTGGACGCCCTAGGGTTAGTGACGTCACCAAGTTTTGTGGGCCCCACTATGATGTATTTGTTATATCCACACTGTCCATCCATTTTGAGATATCATTTCAAGTCACGAGCCAAAGAATGAGGCAGATAAAAATCTGTAGTGGACCTCACCATAGAAAACAGCGGGGATAGTGATTTCCACCGTTGAAACTATCTTAAGGCCCATTGTAATGTTTATTTGAAATCCAACCTGTTCAAAAGTTAAAAAATACATGAAATATGAGAAAACACAAATATCATCTTCATACAAAACTTTTATTGCCTTTAGAATTTTTTAATGGTGGGCGTCACTGTCCCACTGTTTTCTGTGCTGGGGTCCACTAGAGCTTTGGATTTAACTCGTTCTTTGGATATTTCCCTAAAATGATCTCTACGAATGGATGTAAGGTGTGGATATAAAACATACATCACGGTGGGGCCCAAAAATGAGAGGTATATAAATATCAGGTGGACCACACCACATGAAAACAATAGTGATTGGATATCCTTCATTAAAATCCTCATAAGGTCCACTGTACCATTTATTTGGCATCCAATCTGTTTATTAAGTCATATAGGCCTAGATGAAGGGGGAAAACGAAAATCATCTTGATCCATAACTTTTATGGCCCCGAAATGTTTTTAATAGTTGATGCTCATTCAACATTGTTTCTTGTAATGTGGTCCATTTCAGATTGGGATATACCTCATTTTTGGTCTCATGCCGTAAGATGATCTTTAAAAATAGATGGACAGCATGGATTAAACACATACATCATAGTGGGGCCCACGTAGCACCAACCACTACCCATTGGCTAGTGTTAGGAGAAGTAGCCAATCTGATCCCCTTATTTGTGGTGCGGTCCATTTAATCTTGGGATATGATTCATTTTTTGGATAATTCTCTTAAATGATCTCAAAAAATGGATGAATGGTGTGGGTTGATCCCAAATTTTTGATAAATCCAAAACTCAAGTGGACCATGCTACACGAAACAATGTGAAATAATGATTTCCACCGTTGATACCTTCCTTGGGCCCACAGTAATGTTTATTTGTCATCCAACCTGTTCATAATATCAAAAAGTTATGAATGAAAAGAAAACACAAGCATCGCCTTGATCCAAAACTTCTATGGCCTCCAAGAATTTTTCAATGGTAGAGGTTCAATCACACTATTTCTTGTGGTGTGGTCCACTTGAGCTTTGGACATGATTCCTTTTTGTTCTTTAGACCCCAAATCATCTGTTAACATGGATGAACAGAGTGGATAAAATAAATAATTAATGGTAGACCACACAAAGTTAACTCAGGGTAATTAGTAAATCACCTAAATGGAGTGGAGAGGGGTTTCCTTTCATAATCATATATTAAGTTTGCCTAAATGTGATTCAGATATCCAACCCACTCATTCTGTGCGTCCCGCTTGGATGAGGGGTCAGACCAAGTTTCAGCCGCATCCAAAACTCACGTGGGCCCCGCCAAGTTCTTTTATATTTTTTAGGATGTCTTCACATGGTTTTAGATAGCATAGCCCACCTGAGTTTCGTATACGGATGAGTTTTTACATATCTCATAACCTGAAGGGGAGACATTAAATTCACGGTGTTGATGTTCGACACACATTATGATGGGGTTCACAAAACTTACATCAACACTTAGGTTCTCACGAGGTCAATAAAGTTGGGTCACAATTTTGACTAAAAAATTTGCCCAATTTTACCCGTTTGGTCCATTCACTCTATTTTTCTAATCAATAATCAATTTCACTAGTTATTCGTCCCGATCAGGTTACGTATGAAAAAGATATTGAGCATACAAGATTAATCAACAATTTTAGTGAAATTTGATTTAAATATTTGAAGTTATTTACTCTTCAATTTGGACTGATTAGATTGTCCAAAAACGGTTAAAGGTACAATTAGTGGATGTGCCTAACAATTTAGTAATTTTTTTTCAAACATAAATTTCAATTTCCATTTAAAAATAATACTTTTATAAAATGTATATTTTTGAAAACATTTTAACAAAATAACATTTTTATTATAAATTATTTTTTAACAAAAAAAATACAAATTCTGAATTTTTATTTTCAAAATTTCCAAATATTTTCTCATATTTAAAATTTTTTACCAATAATTTCAAAATACCGATTTTCTTTTCTTCAAACGCATCATTTTAGTTTAAAAAATTTTCTTAAACATTATTAAAATTTTAAACTTCTCAATATACTTTTTCATGTGATATTACAAATCATGAAAATATTAATTTTTAATCACAAAAAATAAAAAAAATTCACTCATATGATATAAAAACTATATATATACAGAAAAACAGAGGATTATTACCAACGGCTTTTGTTCGTCGGTAAAAATAATTAGCGACGGTTATTTGCCGTCGGGAAAAATGTTTTTATTTATTTTTACCTACGAAAGTAATTGTCGGTAAAAACACTTTTTCACTCCAAACAATTTTTGGTACCTGGCGGGAACCTTTCCCGACGGTTTCAGTTCGTCGGCAAACCTTGTGGGAAACATTTCCCGATGGTTTTGGTTTGTCAGCAAACCTTGTGGTTCCATTTTCCCACGGTTTTGGTTCGTCGGAAAAACTATCATCCTTTCGGTCAGCGGAAATCTTTGATCCCCTGCGGGAACTTTTTTCCGACGGTTTTAGTTCGTCGGACAAACTACTGTTAAATTTTTAGGTTATTTTAACCATCCATTTGCAGGAGAAATTACAATGAGTGGAGAAATTTGTTAGGTTATCTCTAATCTAAAACAAGGTGTGTCAGCTGAGAAATCTGGATCATGAGGAAGTTATGTCACACGCCTTCTAAGTTGTAACAGACTATCATTCCTATCTTATAATGATTTAGTTAAAGCTTGTACTCCCCATTTTATCCAACTCTATTGATCGCCAACCACTCTTTCTCATTTCATATGATTAACAATACTACGAAACAGAATGCTTTTAGATGTGTTGGGTTGCACCCACTATTGGTACATAATTAGAATATGAAATATCATGAAAATTCCTAGTATTTGGTGCAACTAAACACATCCTTCAGCAAGAACTGGGAAGAAGACATACTTGCCACTCTTGAGTCTCTTTGAAGCATGGTCATGACTCATATTACATCAAGTATATACATCGCACTGGACCCAATGCTTCAACATTTTCTAACCATGACCGCATTAGACCAGTGAGAAATTTATGTGACACTAGAGAAGAAAATCAAGAAAAAGAACATATTAGACTCATTTACAATTACATTTCCATTCACAAAGTCTGAGAAACACAGTGTCTAGTAGAGGATTTTTGTCAAACACAAAGAATAACATAAAATTCAACCTACACCACATCTTCCTGTAATGCCCCAAAAAATTGGGGGTCGTTCATATGCTCTACTCCCGGGTCCCCGAGTGTCACTTATCATCAATTTTATGATTTATCAAGTTTAAAAGCGCAACATAGAATTAATTGAAACATGAGGCACATCCACAACTAGTCTACTGAACTGAGAGAAATTAATATATACAGGTTCAAAAGAATATAAATGGGCCGCACAAGGCGATGCCCAACAAAATTGCAAAGGGAATCATATGCCCAAAGAACGGTGTGTTGAGCTCACAACTCAACACCCCAGAATCCAGTCTTCTAAGCCAGTGGAGGATCGCCCACCAACTGGAAGTAGGAGAACTAGTCCTCGCTTAAGCTTGCTCCGCCAGGATCGTCGAACTCAGCACAACCTGCAGCTACTGAAGAGTTTGGGTGGTGTTTTGAAACACCGTCCCAACACCATCCCAGAATGGGAGTGAGTGATCAACTCAGTGGGTGCTATTAATCTTAAGTTACAACAGGCATCAATTATAATATGAATTTAATAAAATGCAGCAAGTCATCAGTACCTAACAACTCTTATTAAAATGCATGCATGCGGAATGATATGATGCATGCCCTCACCACAACGCTCCCTCGAGCGACTCTATCTAACGATCGCGTATGTCAGCACTCCCTCATTGCGACCTCGACTTCCGAATCACCACCCTAACTAATGCAATGCAATGCGATCGTGTTTGCCAAGTTATTAATTAAGTTCATTCATCCAGTAGGTTGGGGAATCTAATGCACCCCACGTATCAATGTCCTAAGCCAGTTGCAAGGGCAAGACCCCCCAATGCGTGAGGCCAAGACCTCGCGGTCCATGATCCCGTTGGGTTCCTCATCCCCGACTTCAAGCACATGAGGAGTGCTAAGAGAAAGGGATCTCTCGCGATCACTACGGGGAGGCGCGATACCCCAGCGTAGGCCCACAGCTCAGACAAAGTGTTTCATTCCACCATGCCTGGCTCATGAGGCTGTGTACCAATTTCAAGTGAGTTATTAATAGGCTACAATAGTTGTAGGGTGGTTCAGGTTCCATACATGTGTGAGCAATCAAGGTTAACATTCAAGGTTGGTCAGACTGTAGACTAAACCGCAAGAGTCAGGCGAGCGTGAGATGAGCGACATCAGGCACAAGAGACCCATACAGTCGAACTACAACCGCTCGAACACACCCGCCCAAATCCATAGGTTTAGTCTCGAGATGGTCCTACCGACGGGACCGCCTTCCCTCTCCTCATGATTCTGGCCAATCCAAGGGCATAAATAGTGATCCATAGCACGCCGACTAACAATGTATCACTAGAACAACAAACGCATGTTCTCATACATATCAACATACAATTCATTTTCTCCTAGCAAGCTAGGCCAACCATATCAAGAAATAAGTACATGTGAGAGTGTGTGTGTGTGTGAGGGTGTGTGGGTGAGGAAGTTAAGCACTCCCTCCATTTTTAAGAAATCATATGTATAAGAGGAAGAAAATCATACATACTACGGAGTAACTATATATGAAAAAAAATTCTACAAGGCATGAGCATACACCATCCATACACAACATCATATGAGAAGCATGAACAACATCATGTGAGTCAAACATACCATTTCAATAAATAAGCAATTCCTATGGATTTTTTAGGTTCTCCAAAGATGTCACCCAAGTAATCAAAATCATTAATCTCATAATAGAATTGGTGCTAGGCCACCTAAGAGCAATAGTTCGCACCTTTGGATTCGATGGAGGCTTGGAAACGACCTAGGGGATGTGAATTTCGGGATAGATCGGCTGGAATCCCTAAAATCAATCCTTGCATGTGAGAAATTTCATGCCAATCCTTTCTTATTACTTGGATCTTAATAAGAGATGGTGAGAGGTTCTTACCTAGATGACCAACGAATGAATTTAGGGATTGTGGCTATAAGACCCGTATCTTAGCCCGTACCATTCCATAGACTTCCGCGGTCTTACCGGTCAAATTCTGGCAACCTTCGACCCTTAACCGATAGTCACGCGTGACCCTGATTCATTTGCCGTCAACCCGAGTCGACTCGACCTGAGTTCTGTACCATAGCGACCGCGCCGTCGTTGCGGTTCCGATGCTGCGACTCGCGTGCCGAGGCGATACCTTGGTCGAGAGATGTAGGCCGACGTTCGGTGCGAGGAAACGCCGGGCGTTGCGAAACCCAAGAGAATCTCTACGATGTGTCATATCAATCACATCAATCCCATCAATCAATCATCCATCAATCCATCACATGTCAAGTACATGTCAAATACACATCACTCTCACCCCTTTTCCCAAGCAACCACAAAAGTCTTCCAAACCCATGCCTCTCTTATACAAAAGGCCTCAAAAGTTAAAAAGTAGCTCTTACACACCCATCACCACATCCATCACTCCATCACCCATCATTCCATCTCTCTCTACAACTCTCTCTCTTTCTCATTTGTAAAAATCTCCAAACAAAAAGAGATCCCATGTATGGAATTCTCCCTCTCCTTCTAAAGCTCCAAGTGGCCCACTTTCCTACCCCACCATCTCTCATCTTAACCCTCCATTCCTCATCTCATCCATTGAAGTTGAAGCTAAGGTGCCAAGGAACCCCTAGGAGCAAGAAGATCAGACGGTGGGTGCTAGATTATGGTAGTTTTTCATATTTTTGAGATGGGCCAAGTGAGGCCAACCGATCAATGGTTTGGATCTCACTTGGGACCCTAAGTTGTGGCCGATGGACTACTTTGATCATCATGATCATCCATGGTGGGGCCATTCTCCATGGACCCCATCATGATGTTTATTCATTGCATTTAAAGGTCATCTAGACCGTTCATATCGGTGGAGAACGGATCTCCACTGTTGATTGTCAATTTCGGTGATCCCATGCATAGAGGGATCCATTGATGTATGATTTCATATAAGGGAGGGCTCATAGTGGCGGAGCCCTCCATCACAAAGCGTGTCCCACTCTATCTCTCTCTCCCTCTCTTTTCTTTTAATTATTTATTTTTTGTGATGAAATGGCCTTATGGCCTACTTGGATGGACCCCACTATGAAGCATGTATTGAATCCAAACCATCTAAAGGAGGGGCCCACTTTACACATGTATTGCAATCTCACCACCTCATCATGTGGTGGCCCACCTAAATAGGGCCCGCCCTAGATGTATTTGATAAGGCCAAAAAAAAAAAGAAAAAAAAAAGAAAAAAGAAAAAGGCCAGGGACGTTGCTGGACGGAAACAAAGCACATATATTGGCTTGGCTTTTAAAGGTCATTGGGGGAGGCCACTTGTATAGGCCCCACCTTGATGTTTGTATCCAATCTATACCGTCTATCCTATTCTTTGGACCATTTTTGGCGTTGAGCCAAAAGGTGGGGTTGATCGGAGCATTTAGTGGGCCATAGTGTTAAAAATAACCTTGTTACCATTAAAAATCTATTTAGATTTCTTTTACACATCAAAAGTGGGTCGTTAGCAGACTCATTGGATTCATTACGAGCCAGGGAGGCCAATGGACGGGGTGGATCCCCTTGATGCGGGCCCCAGATGCGAAAAACCCCAAAAACAAGGGTTTCCCAAATTTAAAAAAAAATAAGAGGTGCAGCCCCTGACGCACTGCAGCAGCAGCATGCTGCTGCGTACAGCAGGTGGCGGGCTTCCACTTGGGCAGGGACCCAAGGCTCCTGCTGTGGGCCCCACAGTGATGTATATTTATCATCCAAGCCGTTCATGTGGTGGACCCTCCTGGCAGCGTCCTGCTCTCCAAACTTCGGCTTCATTAAATACTCAGATGGCCCACACCATGGGAAAAAGTGGGATTGAACATTTGCCCTTGAAACCTTCCTTCTGGGCCATAGAAGTTTTGGATCAAGATGAAATTGGTATTTTCCCTTCATCCAGGTCTGAGTGACCTTATGAACGGCCTGGATGGCCTATAAACATAATGGTGGGCCCCACGTGGAGCCCACAGTGATGAATGTATTTTTACCCACCATCCAGGCGGACGGTGGTACCCACCCTGATGCTCGCTGTGGTGCATGGGTGCATGCGTGTGGGTGTGTGTATGTGTGGGATTACATGTGTGTGTGCCTATATATGTATATTATATTGTATATTTTATATATATATATATATATATATATATATATATATATATATATATATATATATATATATATATATATATATATACATATATATATATACACTATATATATATATATTATATTATATTATGTAATGTACATGATGGTGGGCCTTCATGTGGGCCCCCACCATTGACGTAGGTGCTGCATCTAATCCGTCCATCCTTTTGGAAAGCCATTTTAGGGCATGGGAGTAAAGAATGAGTTAGATCCATAGCCTAAGTGGACCCCACCTTGGCATGTTTGAGGCCCATTTTAAGGTGTTTGTGGTAGTCCATTAGGGCCCACTTTGATGTGGATCTTAGGCCCATGCAATGGGGCCATTTGATGTATTCCAAGGCCCATGGGATTAGACCCATTTGATGCATTTTTAAAGCCCATGGAAGTAGGCCCATTTGATTCGTATAAGGCCTATGGGTTAGGCCCATTTGATTTATATAAGGCTTATGGGTTAGGCCCATTTGATATATACAAGGCCTAGGGGTTTAGGCGCACTTTGATATGCATGCAAGGCCTAAGGGGTTAAGGCCCATTTGACGTACATATGGGGTTCAATTGGTGTGGCCCATTCGTTACCTTTAAGACCCATGAGTTAAGCTCATTTGATGTAATCCAAGGCCCACGGGTTTTGACCCATTGCAATGCACATAAGACCCATTGGTGTGGCCCATTTATGTGGCCCATCTGATGAATAAAAGGCCCATAAGATATGACCCATTTGATATATATATGTAAGGCCCAATGGGATGAACCTAAGGTCCATTGCAATGTGTAATCCCAATACAAACTAAGTAGCGATGTTTACAAAGATCATGCCTTGGGAGCAATGTTGGTTTGACGTCCACATTACGAGTGTAATGTTGGTTGGATGTCCACATTATGACTCTCCTTAGGGCCCATTGCTGGGCCATACTTGCTGTGTATAGGCCGTCCAGGCCTATCTGCATTGTAAGGATAGTTCATATCATTATTACATGTTTAGTATAGTTCCATGACTCATGATCATATGCATCATATGTATGCTTGATATGAGAGTGACCGTTCATAGCATATGCCTTCGGGAAGATTGTTTATGGGACCCCAATTAGGCGGTGTTGTCCTACATGAGCGCATGATACATGCAAGGATTTTCTGCATGATTGGATAGTGTGATTCATGCATCTCGCATCGTGTGATATGGTTACTGTACGCCCTAGCAACATCGGGGTCGTAGCCACCACAAACGCATCGTGGTTGGCAGGATTGGATACCAAAAATCTTATTCTACATGGGGTGCTATAGATATCCCTGGGTGAAAGTTCCTAAACCCTTATAGTACCAAGAGGTTGCTCCAACGTCTAGACCGAGTGGGTAGATGAGCGTTGAGTGCCAATTACCAGACGGTTGCGCTCTCCACTGTGTCGTGGTCGATTGGAAGGGGGTGCAGCCTTACCCGCCCGAGTGTAGGGGGCAATGCTAGGCTGAGTCTGACCAGCTCGAGGAATGGGTCCGCTATCGATGAGTCACGCCCGATATTGGCAGACGGATAGTGAGGTCTCTTTCACTTACCTTATTGCGCGTGATGTGGCGACAATCTAGTTTAGAGTGTACTAGACCCCGGTGATATCTCATATTTGAGTTGTATTGATGTGTGGACATAGATGAGGATTTGTATGCTTGAGTTGCATTGCACATTGCATGGCCTTGGGATGGCCGATACCATTCATGTCTTGCACTGCATAGCCTTGGTACGACTCATGATATTATGGATCCATCTGCATATTCCGCATTACTCTGACATTGCATGTTCATATTACTACCTTCCGCCTTGGTACGATCGTTGTGTGCAGGTGACGTTGGTTCGCAGCAGCGCTGAGGCAGGAGCACGTTGCAGATCGTTTTGGAGTTTTTGTTCTTTACCATTGTATTTTCTTTTATACTCATTGTACTTGTAAAGTTTTTGATCATAGTGGAAATGTAATGGAGTTCTTGGTTATTGTTTGTGGGTTATGCCTTTGTTATGCTTATTACGAATCAAACTGACGTTGGAAATCCTCCTTGTAACATCCCAGGATCGGAACCTGGCGAATGGGCACTAGGAGCCGAGAATGGGATTCTACGGAGGCTGTCGGCACCGGATGCGGCGATCGAGAATTTTGTGAGCCTGGTTTCTGAGTTTGGGGCGTGACAATGGCGGAGAGTTTCTTCTTGGAGGAGAGGTAAGAAGTTTAAAAAGGTTGATGCCCTTGGCCCCTCCTCAATCTATGGTCCACCTTGCTCTTCTTCATCCTCTCTTTCTCTCTTTCTTCCTCTCTTCCTCCTCTTTCTCTTTCCCTTTCTCTCTTTCTCTCTCTTTTTCTTTCTTTCTTTCTTTTCCTAGGGCAAAAATCGTATGGGGAGAGGGGTGCTCAAAAGGTCTTTTTATAATGTTAAAATTTGTGTAAATGGCCATAAGGGCTAAGTTTTTACTATACTAGACCTATGGGAGGAGCTTTCTAAGATATAGGGCCCACTATGGGGTGTATATATTGATATACACCACAGGATAGGCGCTCCATGGCCCAATAAAGGGCCATGCAAAATTTGAAAACGATCGAATATGGGGTTTGACCATATGGTCTCGATCCTTAAGTTGCCCTATGGGGTCTATTCCAGTGATTGGAGAGGTTCTGGTGGTCTCCTGGCCATGAAACTTATAGGAAAGGTGGACCATAGCCTGATGAAGGGCCATACAAATTTTAGGGACAATCGAATATTTGGTTTGATCGTACGGGTCCGATTTGTGATCAACGGTTACCGTGCCATGATCGGGTTTCAGATTTTGTGGACGGGTGAAGGACACCACGTTAGACCTTTACCATGAATTTTGAAGAAATTCGACGGCTGGAAGGCCCAATGTCTTAGTTTCATTATCTCATGTCAGATTCTAATTATGGCCTTGGGTGGGTTGTTAAGTGCTGATGGAACGGCTCGGACAACTAACTTCTGGGCGCCCAATGAGTCCGTGGTCTGGGATGGACCACAAGCCCAGTAAGACTTATAGTTTCCTAAAGTTTTATAATTTTCTGACCTTCCCATGCCGTTATAGGGCTCGCATGGGCTGTCGTCAGGTGCAAACGGCAATCTGACTTGGAGGCCCACACCAGGTCCTATCATGGCCTGTTTAGTCTACTCTAACGGGCTAATCATGGGTTAATTAACTTGTGATATCCCACCACAAGCAATTTAAACTATTGGTCCTGCGGCAAATCCTACGTGGACGACACAGGACACTATGATAGTTGGACGGGACGTTACAAGGGTTGATTTGGTTTATTAGTTAAGATCTGCGACTTATCTGACTCAGCTTCGGTTAGATTTTTAATTTAGTTATGCTTGTCTTGATTAGTTAGGAATGGGTCGGTTAGATTTGGGTCCTATGTGAGTAAATTATGGGGCTACACCTGATGTTCAAGTGATCGGGCGGATTCAGTGGTTTTCTACGGTTGATTAATCGAACTTATGTGGTTCTTTATTGGTACCACCCCTGAATAGACTAACATTGAGTGCTAATGGCCATTTAAGTGATATTATAAGTTAATTTATAAAAATAAAATAAAAATAAATTCAAGAATTTTTGGGAATCCAAAAGAGTGAAAATCCAGGATGTTACAATCTACCCCCCTTAAAAATAATTTCATCCCCGAAATTACCTAAGGGTATTAAGTGAAGGTATTATTATTTCTTTTGTCTAAGTTTTTATGGATTCTAAGTTTATATGCATGGTAGGGGGTATACTATTTATACTAGTTTGACTCGTTTTAGTCTATGTAAGACCCGTATCTTGGTCCGTACCTTTCCGTACACTTTCGCGGTCTTACCGGTCGAATTCCGGCAACCTTCGACCCTTAACCGATATTGACGCGCGACCCTTATTCATGTGCCGACAACCCGAGTCAACTCAACCCGAGACCAATACCTTAGCGGTCGTGCCGTCATTGCGGTTCCGATGCCGCGACTCGCGCGCCGAGGCGATACCCTGATCAAGAGATGTGGGCCAACGTTCGGTGTGAGAAAACGCCGCGCGTTGCGAAACCCAAGAGAATCTCTACGATGTGTCACATCAATCACATCAATCCCATCAATCAATCAACCCATCAATCCATCACATGTCAAGTACACATCACTTTCATCCCTTTTCCCAAGCAACCACAAAAGTCTTCACCACCCATACCTCTCTTACACAAAAAGCCACAAAAGTCTTCACCACCCATACCTCTCTTACACAAAAGCCTCAAAAGTCAAGCTTTTCTTACACAATTATCACTCACCCATCCATCCATCACTCTCTCTCTCTCTCCCTTTACAACTCTCTCTCTCTCTTTCTCTCTTTCCCATTTCAAAAATCTCAAAGCCAAAGAGTCCATACGTATGGAATTTGCAAGAGCTCCTAAGCTCCAAGTGGCCCACCTTCCTACCCCAAAATCTCTCATCTCAACCCTCCATTCTTCATCTTAACCATTGAAGTTGAAGCTAAGGTGACAAGGGTCCCCTAGGAGCGAGAAGATCGGACGGTGGGTGCCTCTATAGGGTAGTTTTTCTTATTTTTATGGTGGACCAAGTGAGGCCCACCGATCAATGGTGTAGATCTCACTTGGGACCCTAATATGTGGCCGATGGACCACATGGATCATCATGATCATTCCATGATGGGGCCATTCTCCATGGACCCCATCATGATGTTTATTTCATTTAGAAAGGTCATCTGGACCGTCCATATCGGTGGGGAATGGATCTCCACCGTTGATTTACATTTTTGGTGATCTCATGTTCAAGGGGATCCATTTATTGTACGATTTCATTCAAGGGATGGCTCATAGTGGCGGAGCCTTCCATCACAAGCCATGTCCCACTCTTCATGTCTCTCTCTCTCTTTTATTTATTTTATTTTATTTTATTTTTATACAAAAGGGGTTGTGTGGCCCACTTGAATGGATCCTACCTTGGCATTATTTTCTTCAAGATTTATTCAAGTGGGGGCCCACCATATGCGTTGTACACCCATCAGTGGTGGCCCACTTCATCAGGGCCCACCACAATTTATTTTTTTTTAAGAAAGCAAGCCGTCCAGCGCCTGGGACACTGGACGTTTCAAAGGAAAAGAAGAGAAAAAGGAAAGAAGTAAGGGACTTTGGGTGGTCCACTTGTTAGGCCCCACCGCGATGTATTTAGGCAATCTAAGCCGTCAATCCCTTTCACCCTCTCGTTTTAGGCGTTGAGCCAGAAAATGAGATTGAACGGAGCACCTGGTGGGCCATAGCACCAAATATTGCGTCCTCACCATTCAAATGCTATTTTCTTATATTATTTCACTTTTCAAGCGTTAAAAAAAATCCAAACTTTGGACTCATTTGGACGGCCTCGGGCCACTGATCGCAATGGCCGGGGCGGATTTTATCTTAGCGGGCCCACATGCGAAAAACCCTGGGAAAACTCATTTCTCCCAAAAATGTTAAGAGGCAGAGCCTCTGCAATTATTTTGTCAGAGGGGCAGCGCTGCACGCTGCTCCGTGCAGCCGTGTAGCGGGCGGACGGCTGGCTCCCACGGCCTCCAGCCGTGGGGCCCACCTTGATGTATATGCCCTTCCACACCATTCATTACGTGGGCCACCCCAGTGGTGGGCCCCCCTCCAAAAATGAGACAGATCCAAAACTCAAGTGGCCCACATCATAGGAAACAGTGTGAATGAACGTCTTCTATTGAAATCTTTTTCGGGGCCCATCGAAGTATTGGATCAAGCTGAAATTTGTGTTTTCCCCTCAACCAGGTCTGTTTGACCTTATCAATGGGTTGGATGCCATATAAACATCACAGGGTGGGCCCCACATGGGACCCACAATGATGTATGTGCTAAGTCCATCGTCCAGACAGACGGTGGCATCCACCACGGTGGCGCCCACCTTTTGAACGCGCTGCCTCCACCGTCCAGCGGATGGTGGGGCCCTGTGTGATGTATGTGCTATATCCGCACTGTCCACTGGACAGTGGGGACCCACCATGATGCATGTGGTGCATCTGGACCGCCCATCCACCTAGTGAGATCATTTAAAGCATGATGTTACTGATTTGGTGGGCCATTCACACATGGGTTAGGCCCATCTGATTTGTAAAAGGGCTATGGGCTAGGCCCATTTGAATTTCAAAAGGGCTATGGGCTAGGCTCATTTGGTTTATGAAATGCTTATGGGCTAGGCCCATTGAATTCATTTAAGGCCTAAGAACTTAGGCCCATTTGATGTGTTGCAAGTCCATGGGACTAGGCCCATTTGATGTACTTCAAGGCCCATGTACTTGGACCCTTTTGTTGAAATTTTAAAGCCCATGGAAGTAGGACATTTGATATATTGTAAGGCCCATGGGACTAAACCCATTTAATTATAAAAGGGTCCTTGGGATTAGGCCCACTGGATTTATTTGAGACCCATGGGTTAGGCTCATTTTATTTGATTAAGGCCTAGGGGTTTAGGCCCATTTGACTCATGTTAGTTCTATGGGTTGAGGCCCACTTGATCTACATGTGGGGCCTAATTGGTGTGGCCCATTTGATACATATTAGACTCATATGACTAGGTCCAATTGATGCAATCCAAGGCCCACGGGTTTTGACCCATTGCAATGCACATAAGACCCATTGGTGTGGCCCATTTATGTGGCCCATCTGAAGAATAAAAGGCCCATAGGATATGGCCCATTTGATATATATGTAAGAACCAATGGGGACAACTTACGGTCCATTGCAATGTGTGAATCCATTATAGACTAAGTACTGATGTTTACAAAGATCGTGCCTTAGGAGCAATGTTGGTTTGACGTCCACATTGCGAGTGTAATGTTGGTTGGATGTCCACATTACGACTCTCCTTAGGGCCCATTCCTGGGCCGTACTTATCGTGTATAGGCCGTCCAGGTCCATCTGCATTGTAAGATAGTTCATTTTATTATAACATGTTTAGTACAGTTCCATGACTCATGATCATATGCATCATATGTATGCTTGACGTGAGAATTGTCTGATCATAGCATTTGCCTTCGGGCAGGTTGTTTATGGGCTCCCGGTTAGGCGGTGTTGCCCTACATGAGCGCACGATATGCGCAGGATTGGTTGCATGACTGGATAGCGTGATTCATGCATACCGCATTTGTGTGACATGGTTATTGTACGCCCTAGCGACATCAGGGCCGTAGCCTCCACAGACGCATCGTGGTTGGCAGGATTGGATACTGAAAATCATGTTCTACATGGGGTGCTATTGATATCCCTGGGTGAAAGTCCCTAAACCCTTATCGTACCAAGAGGTTGCTCCAACGTCTAGACCGAGTGGGTAGATGAGCGTTGAGTGCCGATTACCAGACGGTTACGCTCTCCACTGTGTCGTGGTTGGTTAGAAGGGGGTGCGGCCTTACCCGCCCGAGAGTAGGGGGCAATGCTAGGCTGAGTCTGACCAGCTCGAGGAATGGGTCTGCTATCGACGAGTCATGCCCGATATTGACAGACGGATAGTGAGGTCTTTTCCACTTACCTTATTGCGCGTGATGTGGCGGCAATCTGGTTTAGAGTGTACTAGACCCTCGTGATATCCCATATTTTGAGCTGTATTGATGTATGGACATAGATGAGGATCTGTATGCTTGAGTTACATTGCACATCGCATGGCCTTGGGGTGGCCGATACCATTCATATCTTGCATCGCATAAGCCTTGGTACGGCTCATGGTATTATAGATCCATCTGCATATTCCTCTTTACTCTGACATTGCATGTTCATATTACTACCTTGCGCACACACTTTCACCACCCTCTAAGCTTTCTGTAAGCTTATACACGACCGTTGCATGCAGGTGACGTTTGTTCGCAGCAGTGCTGAGGCAGGAGCACGTTGCAGAGCATTTTAGAGTTTTTGTTCTTTACCATTGTATTTCCCTTTATGCTCATTGTACTTGTAAAGTTTTTGATGATAGTGGAAATGTAATGGAGTTCTTGGTTGTTGTTTGTGGGTTATGCCTTTGGTTATGCTTCTTACAAATCAAACTGATATTTAAAATCCTCCTCGTAGCATCCCAGGATCGAAACCTGGCGAATGGGAGCTAGGAGCCGAGAATGGGGTTCTACGGAGGCTGTCGGCGTCGGATTCGGCGATCAAAAATTTTGTGAGCCCGGTTTTTGAGTTTGGGGCGTGACAGTCTATCCCCCTTAAAACCTTTTTTTTTTACCCTAATGGTATACTACAATTTATTTAATCATATATTTATTTTTAAAGGTTTGAATTTATGGCAAAAATTTTCCTCTATCTAGAGTAAAAATATTTTTTTTTGTTAGACCAATATGAAGAGACGGTCGTAGTGGGCTTGAACCTGATACATCGATCAACTACCTGACCAGGGTAGAAGGCTCATCGTATCTTTTCTTCATCCTGGTAGATCTTGGTCTTCTTCTCGGTCAAAGCAGTGAGTCCATTGGTAGTCGCCCAGTATTGAGAATTGGGTTAGGCCGCGAACTTCGCAAATGTATGGTTATGTAATTCCGTAGTCCAATCAACTTAAATATTTAGGAAATATCTCTTATCCTTGAAATGTTAAAATTTCCTATTTTTAAGGTTGTCATTTCGGTCTTTGTCAAGAAAGTTTCTTATTTTAATTCATATCCAAATTTGTGATTAATAAATCTTTCACTGTGCCTATGATCAAACAATTATCTTAAAAAAATTTCCAATAGCCTAAGATTATATCTCTATGTTCGTCTCGGTCATATGGCTAGTAGCTTATGAGTAAACCATGCTTTGGTTTCATAAATTCTAATAGGAAAGGAAGAATCGAAATCTTTAAGGCATTCAGGTGGTTTTGAGTGCTAATAAGGCTAATATGGACACAGTAAGGCAATTATTCATAAAAGCATTCACAAGACGATAAAAAAAATTTCAAAACAATCGATACATTCATATTGAATTCAAAATGCCATTAGTATGGCTAGTTATATCTTACAATATGGATTTACATGTATTACTAGATACTTTAAACATAAAGAAGAAGAGCAGACAAATCAAGCAGGAGTTTTAACTACCTTCAATATATGGTAGTAGTCCTAACTAACTTTAAACAACTACTAATTTCTATAAAGTTAAGCTATTATTCTTCTGGGTCGGACGGGGATGGGGGTGCCTCCTCTCCTTTGCTGCAACAAATCAAGGCTCAGAAAGTGATGAGGGTGATTTGGAGAGAGTTAATGGAGTCAATCAAGACTCAACTTCTGCTACAGCTCCAACAAGATAACAAGGGCAACTTTCAAATGGAATACCTAGCCCAAGCTATTGAAGGGTCAGATCACACCATCCAGGTCGGTGTGTTGGATCCTAGAGGCAACTTAAATCCCATTGATTAGGTGGGCTACATAGCATCCTTAGTGGCTTTCTTTATCTGGGAAGCTTTACAGAATGGAAAGAAATTAAGGTCTGTACTTGTGTGGTGACAACAGCCCCAATTGGCCTATGAAAGGAAGGGAATGGAAAAGATTAATAATTGAGCTAAAATGAAGTTGAAAATGGTTAATAAATTGTTGTCTCTTGATTATTATCAAACCTTATATAAAAATTTTCAATTGCAACAATCTAATGATCAATCTATGCTAAAGTATATAAAATTAATTAATTTATTATTATTATTTATTTTTTTATACAAATCGTTGGGTTTTGTGAATGAGCTTATGGGTGTGAATGCGTGGGTAGTTTTGAATGAATTTTGTTGAAGAGGAAGGTGATGAGAATGGGTCTGGTGAATGGGATTGAGATGATGTTGAGAATGGATTTGGTGACGGGTTTGTGAAGGAAGAGAAGATAGGTCTGGAGATGCTGAGTGAGATGAATTTGGAGATGAGTTGAAGAAATGATATTGGAAAAAGTTTGAAAAGGGATTGAGAGAATGAGAATTGAGATGGGTTAGAGTGAAGAAGGAGATGGTGAGTTTAGGGATTGGGAGAGAGAGTTTTCTCTAGGGTTTAAGAGGGATAGTGGAGGGTAGTGGAAGTAGTAGAGATAGGTTTTATGGACTCTAGATAGTCCTAAATAGTAAGGGAAATGGGCACCACTCGAGAGTAACTTGTAACGCCCTTGGATGGATTAGGTACTAGAACATTACTCATACCAAGGTCACGCATACATATACACGATCTATATACATTCTATTTGTAGACAGAAGCAACTATGCATACATGCATTCTCACGATGACAAGAAATTTACAAGGCCACCCATACATTCACATTAATTTCGAAATGCCATTAACATGGCCAGTTACATGTTACAGAATGGATTTCAAGCCTTACTAGATATGCTAAACGGAAAGGAAATACAAACTAATCGAGCAAAAGTCCTAAGCATCCTTCTTTACATGGAATTAGACCTAAACAACCTAAAGAAACTACTAGTCATTAGTAAATCAACTACTAGTCATCAGTAAGGTTTGCGGTGCTACTCCTCTAGGTTCGGCGAAAGTGGAGGGGCTTCTTCGCCCTTGCTGCAGCCGATCATGGCCTTAATAGCCCGATACATGTTCTTATTCCACTTTTCTTGCTTCGCTAGATTCCCCTCAATCCTTGTTTGGTTCTCCTTAATTCTAATCATCCTAGTGTTGAGTGCCTCCAAGCGCTCGTGCATACATGAAGTGGCAGGTGACTCCCCGCCAACTTCCTGAATCTCCTCAGCTTGCTCAACCCTTTCAGCATTTCCAGCTCCTTCCTCCCCCTCAGCGCTCTCATCGTCTTCATTATCTTTGCTGCCTTCCTCTTCTTCTTCAACGGGATCCACATAATGATCGATGTGGGCCTATTGCTACTTGGGGCCTATCTTCATCCTGTTAAACGTATCATCACCCAACAGCTCCGTCGGCTCAGGATTTCCATCAAATCCACCCACTCCATATTCTTCGGTCAACCGACAGACCAAGCGGCCAAATGAAAAGCATACATCCCTCCTCTTCGACCTTGTGGCCCGCACAATCTAGTGAAGGATTACACTGGGGAGGCATACATCCTCACCCCGCCCCACCTGATATAAAAACTCCACCATGTAACGGGAGCACTCGGCGTGGTTTCTCAGCCTCAGGTACACATTATGGGTGCAAATGCGGTGAAGAACCCTATACTCTGGGATAAGCTTGGCCGAGCTCAGACCATGCCCTTGCTGCCCTCGGTTCCATTGAGCAACTTGCCCACACAAAAAGTGGGTCCGCTCATCACGCGCTTGACTCGTATTCAAATTTTTGCCCTGGTGAACTCCGAGTACGTCGGCAATATCCGCCACACCGAATGGGATGCTCTCGTTTCCCACCACCAAACCAAATCCCAGGGGCTCGAATTGTGGGTTTTTGATCCACACATACAAATCCCTAGCTCGCCCTGCATCTGCCTGGTAATTTTCGTAGAACATTAGACCCCAATCCTTATCCACAAGGCGACCAAGTATGGGGTACACATCGACCAGATGCTCCGCCATGGAGACTTCGAAGGTGACACGATGCACTAGGAAATTTTCCTTATCTTCAACGGGCGGTTGGGAGTTGCTCTTGTGCTTTACTCGGGCTTCCGCTACTTTCTTCCCCTTTGGATCAGCCCTTTGCTTGCTTCGCCTCTCTCGGCTCGGCCCCGGCTTGGCGATTGCCAATCTTTTCTTCCCCATGAGTGATAGGATCACCGGGATGGAGAAGAAGGCGGCGACGGTAGCTAAAAATGCCATTCTTTGGCAAGGAGAGGGGTGGTTGTCGAGAGTGGATGAATAGGGAAGTGGGTTTAGGGGTGAGCTTGTAATTGAAGCTTGAGATGGATTTGTTGAATGAGTTTTGTGATGAGGGATTGTGGGGAAGTGAGGATGGAATGGGTTTATAGGTTTGGAGGAAATGGTGAGAGGGAATGGAAAATGTGGGAGAGATGGGTTAGTGAGTTGGAAGTGAGAATGGGAGATTAAGGAAGATAGACTTTAAAGATTTGGGGAAAATGGGTTGAGTGTGGGTTGGAAGATATGAACTTGAAGATGGGTGGAGTTGAATGCCCTTGGAATGGGATTTGGGAAAGGGAGATGGGTTGTAGATGAGAGAATGAGAATGGGTTAAGGAAATGGGAGTATGTGAAGAAGAAGAGGAAGATGGGTTGAGAAAATCTAGGATGGGAGAGTGAGAGAGGAGGGAGATGTGTGTTGGGGTTTTGGAAAGGATTTAGAAGGAATTGAATGCAGTGGAAATAGAGGGAATGGGTTCTAAGCATTCCTAAATAGCAAGAAAAGTGGGCCCCACACATGTACTAGTTGCAAAAAGGGAGGAGGACCAAGTTTTTTTTTTGTATGATTACAAAATGTCTCTATTTCTTATAAGTTTTCTCATACTTTTGGTAATTGAATTATTTTTAAAATTTTTATAATATTTTATCATCAAGTTTAAAGTCCTACCACAAATTTTTATATCATTTGGACTTGTAGATAAATTATTAAAATTCTAGAAGTAACTACCATTCAAAACCAATGATTTTTGGAAAGCTGTCAATTCACTCCAAATATAACTATATTATATACATATATATGTATGTATATATATATATACATATATATGTATGTATATATATATATATATATATATATATATATATATATATATTTATATGAAACTAGACTTGTTAAGCTTCAATCTGGCTTTTGAATCACCTGAATCGGAATTGTAACGAAGGAGTTATGAATTTTTAAAGTTGACTCAAAATTGTAAAAATTTTCAGCAACGGCAGTGCCGGTCGGGCCCTAGAGCACCGGGGTTGGGCGCTGGCAGCGCCGGGCTGGGCGCTGTGGCGCCGGTCAGGCGCTGCGGCACCGGCTCTTTGGCTTTACAACTTGCATATCTCACAAACCAGAATGAGTTACATGACGTGCCATATATGAATTTGGGGTAGGAGAAGCTATTCTATGCAATGGGCCTAGTTATTTTGTAAAATTTTATTATGTTAATGGTCAAATATCCATTTTATTTACACTTTTACTATTTATAGTTAAATTTCGTTCAATTATAGATTTTCATCCTTTGAGCTTGTAGTTGTGTCAAATTTAAAAATGCTTAGAGAAATTAGAAGAATAAAGTGGTGGAAAGCGAGATTTTTTTTTTTTTAAAAAATGGGTTAAAAGGAGGAGATGAGACTTAGGAGTTAAGTTTTGAGAACTTAGGAAGAAAATGGGGTGATGATTGAGGGTAAAAGGGGTAGGATTGGCTAGAAATGACCATATGGTAGCATCACTTCTTATTCTCGCCACCCAACCCTAACATCCAGAAGTCCTACCATTCATCTACGATTGTTGGTTCAGGGTCTAGGGAGGTTCATAGCGTTCTAAGTCCCTGTTGTGTTATCTAATATGTATCATCTCAAGTCAGCGGACGTATTAGTGAGTTCATGACCCATGGCCCAAGGGATTCCAAACTATTGCTCTGATACAACTGTAACGCCACGAAAAATTGGGGGTCGTGCATATGCTCGACTCCCGAGTCCCCGAGTGTCACTCATCATCAATTTTATGATTTTATGATTTATCAAGTTTAAAAGCGCAGCATGGAATTAATTGAAACATGAGGCACATCTACAACTAGTCTACTGAACTGAGAGAAATCAATATATACAGGTTTAAAAGAATATAAATGGGCCGCACAAGGCGATGCCCAACAAAATTGCAAAGGGAATCATATGCCCAAAGAACGATGCGTTGAGCCCACGACTCAACACCCCAGAATCCAGTCTTCTAAGCCCGTAAAGGACCGCCCATCAACTGGAAGTAGGAGAACTCGTCCTCTTCTCTTAAGCTCGCGCCGCCAGGCTCGTCGAACTCAGCACAACCCGCAGCTACTGAAGAGTCTGGGTGGTGTTTTAAAACACCGTCCCAGCGTGGGAGTAAGTGATCAACTCAGTGGGTGCTATTAATCTTAAGTTACAACAGACATCAATTATAATATGAATTTAATGAAATGCAGGCAATCATCAACACCTAACAACTCTTATTAAAATGAATTTGTGCGGAATGATATGATGCATGCCCTCGCCATAACGCTCCCTCGAGCGACTCCATCTAACGATCGCGTATGTCAGCACTCCCTCATTGCGACCTCGACTTTCGAGTCACCACCTTAATAATGCGATGCCATGCGATCGTGTTAGCCGAGTTATTAATTAAGTCCATTCATCCAGCAGGTTGGGGAATCTGATGCACCCCACATATCAATGCCCTAAGCCGGTTGCGAGGCCAAGACCTCCTAATGCGTGAGGCCGAGACCTCGCGGTCCGTGATCCCGTCGGGTTCCTCATCTCCGACTTCAAGCACATTAGGAGTGCCAAGAGAAAGGGATAGCTCGCGGTCACTACGGGGAGGCACGACACCCCAGTGTAGGCCGGCAGATCAGACACAGTGTCCCATTCCACCATGCCCGGCTCACGAGGCTGTGAACCAATTTCAAGTGAGTTATTAATGGGCTACAACAGTTGTAGGGTGGTTCGGGTTCCATACATGTGTGAGCAATCAAGGTTAACATTCAAGGTTGGTCAGACTGTAGACTAAACCGCAAGAGTCAGGTGAGCGTGAGACGAGCGACATCGGGCACAAGAGACCCATGCAGTCGAACTATAGCCGCCCAAACACACCCGCCCAAATCCATAGGTTTAGTCTCGAGATGGTCCTACCGACGGGACCACCTTTGCTCTCCTCATGACTCTAGCCAACCCAAGGGCATAAATAGTGATCTATATCATGCTGACTAACAATGTATCACTAGAACAACAAACGCATGTTCTCATGCATATCAACATACAATTCATTTTCTCCTAGCAAGCTAGGCCAACTATATCAAGAAATAAGTACATGTGAGAGTGTGTGTGTGTGTGTGAGGGTGTGTGGGTGAGGAAGTTAAGCACTCCCTCCATTTTTAAGAAATCATGTGTATAAGAGGAATGAAATCATACATACTATGGAGCAACTATACATGAAAAAGAATTCAACAAGGCATGAGCATACACCATCCATACACAACATCATATGAGAAGCATGAACAACATCATGTGAGTCAAACATACGATTTCACACCATTTCAACAAATAAGCAATTCCCAGAGATTCTCTAAGTTCTCCAAAGATGTCACCCAAGCAATCAAAATCATTAATCTCATAATAGAATTGGTGCTAGGACACCTAAGAGCAATAGTCCGCACCTTTGGATTTAATGGAGGCTTAGAAATGACCTAGGGGATGTGGATTTCGGGGTAGATCGGCCGGAATCCCTAAAACCAATCCTTGCATGTGAGAAATTTCATGCCAATCCTTTCTTATTACATGGATCTTAAGAAGAGGTGGTGAGAGGTTCTTACCTAGATGGCCACCGGACGAATTTAGGGGTTGTGGCGGAGAGTTTCTTCTTGGAGGAGAGGTAGGAAGTTGAAAAGGGTTGATGCCCTTGGCCTCTCCTCAATATATGGTCCACCTTGCTCTTCTTCATCCTCTCTTTCTCTCTTTCTTCCTCTCTTCCTCCTTCTATTTCTCTTTCCCTCTCTCTCTTTCTCTCTCTTTTTCTTTCTTTCTTTCTTTCCCTAGGGCAAAAATCGTATGGGGAGAGGGGTGCCTAAAAGAAGGTCTTTTTATAATGTCAAAATTTGTGTAAATGGCCCTAAGGGCTAAGTTTTTACTATACTAGACCTATGGGAGGGTCTTTCTAAGATCTAGGACCCACTATGGGGTGTATATATCGATATACACCGTAGGATAGGCGCTCCATGGCCCAATGAAGGGCCATGCAAAATTTGAGAACGATCGGATATGGGGTTTGACCATATGGTCCCGATCCTCAAGTTACCCTATAGGGTCTATTCTAGTGATTGGAGAGGTTGTAGTAGTCTCCTGGCCATGAAACATATAGGATAGGTGGACCATGGCCCGATGAAGGGCCATGTAAATTTTGAAGACGTTCGGATATTTGGTTTGATCGTACGGGTCCGATTTGTGATCAACGATTTTCGTGCCATGATCGGGTTTCAGATTTTGTGGACGGGTGAAGGACACCACATTAGACCTTC
Source organism: Magnolia kwangsiensis (assembly GCA_037074715.1). Lineage (NCBI taxonomy): Eukaryota > Viridiplantae > Streptophyta > Magnoliopsida > Magnoliales > Magnoliaceae > Magnolia > Magnolia kwangsiensis. Next base: position 153,602,776 of record CM073574.1, on the reverse strand, counting down.
ACAATGAATTTTAAAGAAATTCGACGGCTGGAAGGCCTGGTGTCTTAGTTTCATTATCCCATGCCAGATTCCAATTATGGCCTTGGGTGGATTGTTAAGTGCTAATGGAACGGCTTGGACAACTAACTTCCGGACGCCTAATGAGTTCGTGGTCCGCGATGGACCACAAGCCCAGTGAGATTTATGGTTTCCTAAAGTTTTATAATTTTTTGACCTTCTCATGCAGTTATAGGGCCCGCATGGGCTGTCATCAGGTGCAAACTGTAATCTGGCTTGGAGGCCCACACCAGATCCCATCATGGCCTGTTTAGTCTACTCTAATGGGCTAATCATGGGTTAATTAACTTGTGATACCCCACCACGAGCAATTTAAACTAATGGTCCTGCGAAAAATCCTACGTGGACGACCCAAGATACTGTGCTGGTTGGACGGGACGTTACAAGGGTTGATTTGGTTTATTAGTTAAGATCCGGGCCTTATCTGACTCGGCTTCGGTTAGATTTTTAATTTAGTTATGCTCGTCTTGATTAGTTAGCAACGGGTCAGTTAGATTTGGGTCCTATGTGAGTAAATCATGGGGGTACACCTGATGTTCAAGTGATTGGGCGGATTCGATGGTTTTCTACAGTTGATTAATCGGACTTGCGTAGTTCTTTACTGGTACCACCCCTGAATAGACTAACATTGAGTGCTAATGGTTATTTAAGTGATATTATAAGTTAATTTATAAAAATAAAATAAAAATAAATTCAAGAATTTTTGGGAATCCAAAACAGTGAAAATTCAGGATGTTACACTTCCCTTCACCACCATCCTAATCAGCCACTCTAGTCTTCGGTTCGCCTCGATCAGGTTGTCATATAACACCTCTTCATCATAAACATAAATTTCATTGAAACGTCTTTTCATCAATAGAATAGGAATAAAATCAACAAAATGTCAAAAATTCAAAATACTAGAATCACATATTTTTGGCAGGATTGATTAAATTGAAATTCCTGAAACAGGAGCCGAATGCGCGCTATAGAGATAAATCTCATCTCCTCTCCCTTCCTCACAATCCACATCTTAAAACTCAACATTCCCAAGCTTGTCACCGACAACTACCATTGTCTGTTTGTTAGATGGAAAGAACCCCACACAGGATATCCATTTGGGCACCAGCCATATGATGTTGTCTGGTTTAAAACTAATGTCCCCAAATCAAAGAACTCAACATATACCCTCTTGTTTGAGCAAGACAACACATGTTTTCTAACATGTCCATGATCGCATCAATAAGCTAGTGGTCGGGGGACACATGGTCATTGTACAGTTGTTGCATATGGAGTGAGCCCAATTTTTAGATCGAAGGGATAGGATGAGAAGACGAGTTGGTGGGTTTTTTAAGGGAGGTAGCGAGATCATCTTCAAGTCTGTTTGAGTGGAGGCATCAGGTGGGATGCCGCGGGACCTTAGGGAGTGGTGAATGATGATGGGGGATTTGGTCTTAGGTTTCTTTTCAAGGGGAGTTTTGTTGATTTCGATCCTAGGAGGGAAGAGCCCATGAGAATGAAAAAACCTCACGAGCTCTTTTTTGTGAGTGCAATTTAAGTACCCCCACCAAGACGAGGGTAGAAACGAAAGATCATATTGAGGCTATGTGGGGCCCAACATGATGTATTTTCTTATCCACACCGTCCATTCATTTTCATAGCTACATTTAGGGCATAATCCAAAAAAGGAGGCAGATCGAAGTCCCAAAAGGACCACACCACAAATCGAGGGTACACACTTAATCTCCATTGTTTCCTACAGTGTGGTCCACTTGGGCCTTCGATCTACCTCCTTTTTTGGGCTCATGCACTAAAATGAGTTTTTAAAATGGATGGATGGCTTAGATAAAACACACACATTGTGGTGGGCCCTGTATAACACCGTTTTTATGTAGTGCACCTTAATAAGGGTTTAATAACCTATTGTGATTGTCAATGATTAGTGCACCTAAATAAGGGTTTAACAATGCTCAATCCCATATTTCAGCTCACTAAAACCCACACACTTCCTCTTAGAACTTTTACACCCTTGGTTTGCGAACATGGCCTCCAACCAATCCTCCTCTCCTTTCCTTAATCAAGTCAAGGCCCATCTAAAGGAGATTTTTTTTAAAAAAAATCTCGACCTTACAAATTATGGCCAATCTTCCCTTTGTTCGACACTACTTTCTTCATCAACATTGCCTTTAAGGCTGCCACTACTGACAAACCTTTGGGAGAAATCTTAGATGTCCGAAGGAAACTCCATCACCTTGAAGAGAGATACTTCCATCTCGAGTTTAAACCACGAAAGGTTACTTCCATATCGAGTTTAAAATACAAAGGGTTTCTAAATATCTGAGACAATAGGCCTTTGCCCTTGAAGAATCTAATTCTCTTGGCGAAGATTATGGGGAAGCATGCAATGAATGCCTTCAATGGAACAGGGTACACGGGACCATGCTGCAAGTACTCCAAGCTCAACACACTAAAATCGTGGACGATATCAAGGAGAAAGAGCGTGCCTATGTTGTGAAGGATCCTGCCATTCCAAAGGATCTCCTTAGCTTCCTGGACTTATAGATTGCCGACTGCTAAGCTCTGATGCATGTGAGCCTTATTGGCAAGAGGGAAACAAATTGAGGGAAAAGTTTCTTCAATTGATAGTCGTGTTGATCAACTCTTGCACTTCGTGAACGTCTTCATGACTAAGGGGTTTCACTAGAAGACCCAGAAGGATTCCCTTTAGGCCGATAAGATGCGCATCATTTGCAAGTTCAAGGCAATCGATGTAGAATTGCTTGAGAAGCTTCTCTTAGCTAGTGGTTGTTTCTTTTTTGTATGTAACTCGTCTAGTGGCCCACCTATTCCTTCAATAAAATCGCTTTCTTTTCATGTTTTACGTATCACACACGTACTGTTACTCATTTAGCTTTTTCATTCCCAATATGGAACAATATTATTGCCATTGTGATATCGACATTCCGCATTTCAGAACAAAAATACCAGATAGTGATATTACCATTATATTCAATCATAATTGATCTAGGATACATGGCCGATGAGCATCTTCCGACTGTGTGTGCACCATTGAATGGATGTAAAAAAAGATCAAGATCACTCCTTTTATTGAAAATTACTTTATTGGCCGACTCCATGTAGAGGGATGTTGTCATTAATTAGGTTGTTGATGATTTTTTGCTCAATAAAATTGGCCAATATGATGCCACATTTAAGCTTGACTGTCGTCAACACTTAGTATTTCCCTCTTTCTTTTGGTTATAAATACTTGGCTGATTGGGCATATGAATTTAGGTTGTCATGTGCACCATGTTTTAAGGATTCATTATTTATTACGGTTACATGTTTTAACTTCTTAGGAATCGATCCGGCACAACACACTTTAATAATATTATATCAACGCCACGTCTATCGAACATGGGCATTAAATGGTTCAGGAGACACTTATAAAAGCATCATTCCCTCCTATTTCCACATCCTGCTTCTCTACTACTTTCTGCCTCCGAACTCTTGTCTACAGACTCTAGCCCCTCATGTCTTCTTCCATTCATAATCCTTAGCCTTTTTGAATGAGTGCCGCATAAAGTAAGTATCTCTCAATCTAACATCCTTCATTATGTTTATCCTTTTGTCAGGGATGGTATAGAGGCAGCTCAGACTGACCAACCTAAGAACTTATAGAGGTTCTGACCAAACTGCAACATCTTGGGGATATTTACTTCAAAGTAGGCTTGGAGATCCAAAAGTATGTTGACCTGATGAGGGAAAGATCTACCATTCATGCATAGTCTAAAACCCTTTCCACCTACTACAAAATGGTCTAGAACTATCGCCTGCACTGGAATTGTCAACACCATTTCAACAAGGCAGTGTTGTGAATGCTCCAGGTCCAGCACAATGAGCTGGCCGATGACCTCAATGAGACTGAAAGTCTCTATCCCAGGAGGGATTAAGCTGACTCTTGAGAGCACATGGCCTTTATTGAATCTCAGATCTACCATTACCAAGCTCGATCACAAAAGAGCATCACCCACAAGGAAGCTGAAGTAAAGTTGTTGTAATTGGCCAGTGCATTGAGTTGGGAAACAATCTTGGAGGGGTAAGAAGAAGTAAGGCGAGGGGGCCAGAGTATCTGTGCTTAAGGAGTTCAAGGATATCAAGACAGCTTAGTCTGAGCTGTTTGACTGATCGAAGTCCTTGTCTTTCCATGTTGTATTCTATTTTTGTTTCTTTTTATTTTTTGAATGGCCGATGGTCTAAGTTTCCTTCCTGTAATAATGAAATCTTATTTATTTTTATGATCAGCAATGGATACGTATTAGTCACTTCTTCCTTTTTTGTTACTCAGCCCGACCCTGCACTACCTCCTATAAAGAAGGCTAATAATTTTTTAAGAATTGGTCGTTGATACGAGTTCTTGCAATCTTTCCATCTTTATCGTGTAAGACATAAGCTCCACCCTTGAGAACTTCAACGATAACATAGGGTCCGTCCCAAGTAGGCAACCATTTCTTGCCCAATGCTTAGTTTTCGTAGCCTATTGGTAACACTTAGTTTTCGTAGCCTATTGGTAACACTATTTTCCAAACCTTATCTCATTCCTTGAAGGTCTTTCCTTTCATCCTCTTGTTATATGCTCGGGTGACCTTGGCTTTCTTGGTGACTATAGGGTCTAAGGCTTTTATGCAGGTCTCATCTAACTTTTTGATCTCAACCAGTATGGTTTTGGTAAACTCGAGAGAGGTCAACCCAACTTGATATGCGACCCTTAACGACGACATAGTGACCTCCAAGGGTACCACTGCATCGTGTCCATATATTAATGCAAACAGACTCATTCTGATTCTAATGCAGGGTGAATTCTTGTATGTCCAAAGTGCCTAAGACAACTTTGTATGCCATTTACGAAAAAAAATTTCGATCATCTTCCTTAATATGTTCTTTACTACTTTGTTACTAGCCTCGACCTGACCATTTTCCTAAGGATAATGTAGTGTTGAGTGTAAAATGTTGATTTTGTGTTCATTAGCGATAGCCTTAACTTCCTTTGTTGAAAATGCCACACCTGATATAAGTTTCAATGAACTTAATAATCTTCTTGTAGCTAACTCCTTTCATGGGTTTTGCTTCCAGCCACTTAGTGAAATAATCAGTAGACACAATGATGAAAGAATCCATGCTCAATGAAAGTGGATGAATATGGCATATCAAATTGATTGCCCATCCTCGAAAAGGCCTTGTCTTGATAATCGGATGAATCTTGGTTGCAAGCATGTGCTAGATCAGCCCATTTTCCAGCATGCCTCACACCTTTGGCATATTGAATGCAATTAACCATCATTATTAGCCAGAATATCCATAACACCTAAATGTGGGCCTCATTTTCCTCCTAGCTTGATGAGCTCCACACAACACTTCGTGGACATCACCTATCACTAATATGACTTCCCCTTTAACTAAACACATCCATCACGCCCTATACTCGGGAACCAGGCTCACAAAAAATTCAACCGCCGAATCTGATACCGACAGCATTTGTAGTACCCCATTCTCGACTCCCAACTCTCATACACCAGGTTTTGATCCTGAGATCTTAGAAGAAGGATTTTTAGGGTAATTTTTTTATTATAAAGGAGCATAACTACAAGTGAAATACATGATATAATAAAACTCCAAAAGATCAAGAACATGCTCCTGCCCCAATGCTGATACAGTCTAGCACAACCTGCATGTAAAGAACATGCCTAAGCTTACTACGAAGCTTAGAGAGTGCGTGGATATATGTGCAATGCATGTGTCAAGTATACAAATGTCAAAGTAAGCGAAAATGATGGAGGAATAAACTGGCAAGTCAATAAATGGTGTTAGGCATACCAAGGTAATACAATACAAGGCCAACGTGGCCGAATGTCATATGCTAGAGATGTAATGCAACCATACTGATCCTCAACTAATCCACATATCAGAACAGTTCGTTGCTGGAAACATTACCAGGGTCTAGTACACTCCGACACTGGCTGTCGTCTGTGACACACACGACCAGTTGAGTATAAAATAACTCATTATCCACCTTGTCAGTGGTATGCCAATGCCCACCTGACTCGTAAATAGCGGACCCATTTACGAGCTGGTCAAACTCAACCTATCTTACAACCCTCTACCCTTAGGTGGATAAGGTCACACCCTTTTCAACCAACTATGACACAGTGGGAGAGCGGCCTACTAGTATTTGACACTCGAGCACTCATGCTATCTACTTGGCTTCAATGTTGAAAATTTAAAGGCTTCTTCAAAGGAAGCTAACACTACCGAATCCGATGAAGGTACAGGCGAAAGTGACTTGTTGTCAGTATCTATGGTCGAACACTTATACGATGATTGTAGAGACGATTGGATTTTGGATACTGAGCATCATATCACATGGTATAATACCCCCAACTTTTCAATACCCGAGTATTAAAAGTTCTCGAGTGTTACTATGAAATCTAACTTAGTATATACATGTGCACGATACCCACTTAATTATCCTAACCTTACATTTATTCTCCATCATGAATATGACCATTGGGAATGATCTTCATCCATAGATTAAGTCATATCTGACTGTTGATTTTAAAACAAGATCATCATATGTCCAAGTATTCTCACTTGTTCATTATAACTAATCATTCAGCCAACTATCCACCGATAGGTAAAGATATCTGATCGTCCACTTTGAGTTTTGACCACTAGATCATAGTAAACTAACTACTTAATATTCGTATCTGTTCATACACATAAAATTAAAATTCTGATCCATTCATCTTGTTCACCACCTATGAATATGATTAACCCACCATCAAAACTACAATCTGAGAAATTAACACATGTGAACAAGTTACTTGAATATAACAATATACTTGTGATCATCCGTTTACAAAACTGACCATACGCCCACTTACATACATGATCAGAGTACCAGCCATCAAGTTTTTCTATTTTTATCATGTCATCTGACCATCCATTATGTTGGTTGATATATGTACATTCCCTTAATTAATTTAGTGAATAATTTTTTATTTATAATGATTTAGATATAAATTCTTTTGTAAAAATTACTTAGAAAGTTCCTATAATCATGTAGAACCATTAGATTTTGCAAAACTTTCATATCAATAATAATAACGAAAATGTCATTGACCTAAACTCCTAAATTCTAGATTATGTGGTTCTCACGATCCATTTGATGTAAAATTTTATACCATATCTATGTATCATAAATTAACCATACATGAAAAATTTCAGCCTTTAAAACATTGTAAAAGTGATCCAATTGACAAATCAACCTCTTAACAGTTGATTTTGGTGTCCATCGAGTGAAGAAACTTCGTGGGTAGTTGTAGTAGTATATTTCTCTTCAGGTGAACGACTTAGATTACACATAATATGAATCAAGTGTAAAATATGAAGACCCCACTTTGGTAGGCTTTTCCTTATGCATAAAGTTATCCTTTCGAGGCTTACCAACTCCTTATAAATCTGGATCTTCCGATTTAACCACTTCTTGTCGTCCATCACAACTCGAATTAATACCACACTTTGGTCACATATAACTATGAGGTTATACAAAATTTAGACCCCGATCTATGATATTACACCGTTGAATGTTAAATTCAGTTCATTCATTTGCTACAAAGGGTGAAAATTTTGATTTAGACTTTTTCCACCATTGATCAACCATCAAATTTTGTCCAACCTTTTGCCTATCTTGACAACACATTTCTCCTAAAATTAGGCCCTGAGAATTAGGTGTGGACTGTTAATTGAGAATAAGTTCGTTTTGAGACCTATTAGGAGAATTTTCAAGATAAGTTAATCTAAATTTCAAATCACCAAGAAAATCTTTTACCCTGGCCCTATTCGACGACCCCGACACACTAAAGGATTTATATTTAAAGAAAGATGACTAAAAAAGCTCAAATTGGTGAAACCCAATATAAGTGGGATGTGAAACACACCCCCTCTCACACGCACTCCTTTTATAAAGGGGGTGTCCATTCTCCTCTTCACTCACACGCCCAATCCCCTAACACTCAAGGAAGACAGGGAGAGAGAAAGAGAGAGAGAGAGGGAGAGAGAGGGAGAGAGAGAGAGAGGAAGTGAAAGCCTAGACGCCATCACTCTTCTTTCTCCATATGTGTCGTGTCTCCCTCTTACTCAAGTAATGTCGTGATTCATATAAAAGCTTTCCTACATGGATATCTACATAGGGTTTAGATCTAAGGATAAGGTGAGGGATTCTTTTAAGCTTACACTAAATAAAGTTAATATGATTTATCTTGTTCTGCATACCTTCATGTTACTATGATTCTCCATACAATTGATTGATTTACCATTTACAATTATTTATTCTATTGAGAATTATGGTTAAGAAATAATCTTAATTATGCATGATTTTTATAAATTTATGTGGGATGATGGATACAAGCCTTGCCCTTTGTCAATTTTTAGAGTGACACGTGCTTCCACTGTATATTGAGTTGGCCTTTTGCTCCTCTTCCCTTATTATTGTTGAGTTAACCAATTTACTACTCTCCTCTTTTATTGAGAAAGCTAAATGCTTCTTTTCTCCTTTACTAGGTTAGCCTTGTGCTACCTCCCTTTATGGCTTTGGCATGTGTCTTGGCATTCCAAAACTCCTGTGGTTCAATTTATTTCTCCATTGGTGCGAGTGATGTTTTAGAGGTCTCACAACTAGTGATTCAAATATTTTATTATGGACGTAATGCACTCTGTGTAGTGACCCTCTTGGTCGACACGTAATTCTATGAATTTTGGTTAGTGGTACACAAATTGATGTAAGTAATCCGTAAAGCGTTACATCACTTCCGGGATTGTATGTCGCAAATAGTCGATCCATGAACAAATCATGTCATGTAATTCATCTGATTCATGTGTTGTGTCGTCTTGAGCGTAATCTATGTAATGTCAGAATGTGGGGAAAACCAAGTTTTCTATGAATTATATTCCACATTGTGAAGATCAATATGTATGATGAGCCATACATACTTTACTAGACATGCATTCATATATATATTGGTTGTGCATACTGATACCACTCATAGTGGTGGAGTACGAGACGTATCAGAACCCTTATATTACATTTATGAATCTCTTGAATTATTGTTAATCTCAAAGGATAACCATCACTATGAGTAGGGCATTGACCCTCTCCAACTGTACAGATAATGCAGGTGATGTACAGATTGAAGACACTGATGACAATCTCTGCTCGGAAGATTATTCTGAATAAATAAAGAGATAACATTATATTTAATTTTATTTATTTTTGCTGTAAATTTTGATAATGTAATAAACTCCCATTGAGAGGGCATTTGATAATTTGATGAATTCTTTTAATCTAATGGAATAATAAATACAGTTGATTTTAATCTCGTGAATGTAACTGGATGTGATATAAATGAAAGAAAAAACAAGGTGCGATTTTGAAGCCATCCAATTTTTACATTATTAACACCCGGAATTCTCGAGCACGAGTATATATTTGGGCCACAACAATTCAGGATCTTACACATGACTCCTCATTGGAGTTGGTTTACTAATTACAAGGGTACAATGGTAGCCAGGTATTTATGAGCAATGACAATGCCTGTAATGTGGTGGGTGTTGGATCGATGCGCATTAAGATATTTGATGACATGGAGCATACATTGGTCGAGATGTTTGATAGCATGGATCATACCTTGACCGATGTGAGAGATGTTCTTAATATGAGTAGGAGCTTGATATCACTAGGAGCACTCAAGACACTTGGGTGCAAATTCACCGGGTTTGATCATGTCCTTAAAGTTTTAAAGGGGCATTCATTGTTATGAAGGCACAAATGAGTGAGAATATTTACAAGTTGATCAGAAGCACTTCATTAAGTGAAGCTACAATGTCTGTAACAGATTTCATGTCTGTACGTATATGGCATATACGTTTGGGTCACATAAGCGAGCGAGGCATGAAGGTACTATTTGACTGTTGTTTAATTCCATTTTTAAAGTTTTTGACTTAAGTATACGTAAGTATTGTATATATGGTAAACATTGAAGGTTATCTTTTAAATCTAGAAAGCATGTAAAGGTGTTGTAGATTATATGTGCATTCTGATATATGGGGAATGTTGCCCGTGATTTCCGACGGAGGATCATCTTAGTTTGTCACATTCATTGACGACTACTCTAGGAAAGTGTAGATTTATTTCATGAAAAATAAATCAGATGTTTTCACCAACTTTAAGCAATGGAAGGACATGGTGGAAAAACAGTCAGGGCAAAAAGTGAAGGTTCTAAGGATAGATAATGGTAGAAAATTTACTTCAGGTGAATTTAATCAATATTATAACGATGAAGAGATCATGAGGCATAACACAATGCACTACACACCTGAACAGAATTGTGTGGCTTAGCGAATGAATCAGACACTTTGGAGAGAGCCCGATTCATGATTAGTAATGTTGAGTTGGGTAAGGAATTATGCACTGAGGCCGTTAATACGACTTGTTACTTGGTGAAGCGGTCTCCTTCTACGGCCATTGGTTGTAAAATTCCAGAAGAAGTATAGAGTGGTCAGCAGGTAGGCTACTCGAGTTCATGTGTATTTGGTTGTAAAACTTACTCTCATATACCATCAATTGAATAGATAAGCTACACTAAAGAGCTAAGAAATGCATGTTTGTGGGATATAGTGGTGGTGTGAAAGGATACAGGTTGTATGAACGAGTCACACAGACAATCATCCTTAGTCGTGAAGTCGAATTCGACGAAGGATCCTTATTTCGTAAGGATGAGCAAGAGGAACTAGAAAAGTTGGCGGTGGATGTTCAGTTAGACAGAGATGAAACTCAGGCTAAGACAAAAATGAAGACAGAGGTAAAGGTGCAGGTGGAGCATCCACCTGTGAGAAGGAATCCACCGTAGGATCGTGGGTTACTAGTGAGATACAGGGATGACTCAAATATCACATATGTTATCATTACAAATGAGGGGGATCTGTCTAATCTTCAAGAAGCTCTCGATGAGTCAAATGTAGAAAGGTGTAAAAAAATGATGGATGATGAGATAAAGTCCTTCTATAAGAACAAGTTGTGGGAGTTGGTGAAGCTTCCTGTCAGTTGATAAATGATTGAGTGTAAGTGGATCTTCAAGAAGAAACATGATAGGTACAAGGTAAGGTTGATAGCGAAGAGATATGGTTAGAGGGAAGGTGTCGACTTTACTAAGATATTCACGCCGATTGTGAAGAAAGTATTGTTGAGGGTCAAATAGTGCATATTAGACCCCATTTATTACTTAGATTTACGAGCATAATACCATTTAATGCTCGATTTTAATCGTGTTTTGTTGCAGGGTGTGATTAGGAGAGTTGACTGAAAAAGGATGCCAAAAGCTTAGATTTAACGTTCTGATAATCACCAGGGTAAGAGACGGACTTCAGGGACTAAAATCGACAAATACGGTCGCCAGGGCCCCGAGAAATTCCAGCCGTTCACTTGCAAATGGCCTGAAATTGGTGTAGAATGCAAGATCACATGGTTCCCGCTATCCGATTGATTCAAAAATTTATACAAGAGATGAGGGCCATAAATTAACCATACATATAAAATTTCAGCCATTGAAGATCTCGGGAAGTGCCCCAACTGATAGATCAGCCCATAAACCGTTGATTCTGGGCCCACCTGATATCTGGAATTGCCTCAAATCTAGTCTCAACGCTTTAAATAGGGAGAAAAAATGAATGGATGGATTGGATTTCTCAGAAACATCATAGTGGACCCCACCTTGTGTAGCATGTGCATGTGTACAAGTGCACTAGCCGTGCACTGTACGTCTACCATGGTCAAACCAACCTTTGACCGTTCCATCTCAATTTCCTTTTTAGAGACGGAACTCTCTGTTACATAGCACATCCGCTGGCCCTTTTTGCGGTCGATAGTGGACCCCACACATGCCCCGTACGGATAATCCACACCGTCCATCTTGTAGAGGGCTTCGAGAGCTACAAAACTATGCTGACCTTTTGCATCCATGCGTACACACGTGTGCGATACAGGGGCCACAAAAGGGCTGCCCTATAGTGTTCAAATCTGATCTTTTAGTTATTTCTTCTCTGAGACATGCCAATGGACATTCAAAACTACCCATTCTTTACTGAAATTTCGTCCTGAATCCAATGGACGGGGTGAATTTTCCAGAAAATGCTTCTGTGGGGCCCACCGATCACAACAGCAAAATGGTGCGAAAGGTTTCGCACATCCGTGAAAACTGACTTTTCTAGGCGATTTTAGCCCACCATCTTTGATCATATGGCAGATCTGAACCATCTATCATGTAGAGGACCCAATAAAATCCTAAGGGACGGTGTTTCTTTAAAATTTGAGCGAGGAAAGTGGCATGTTTCGAGGCACCGAACTTGGCTGCGAAAAAGCTTTCAATGGGCATGCGTAGCTTTCCAAATCTAATTCAAATCCGATTTTCACCACTCCAGCAGCTGTATAAGGAGGTTGTGGACGTGGGGAGCATTCATGTCTTGGGAGGAAGATCAGAGCTTGGAGGCTGGGACGTGGAGTGTGAGAGAAGAAAGAGAGAGATTAGAGAAGTTTTCTTTTCTTGTTTATTTATTTTTCCTGACTATGGAGAGATCTAGCCCATCCATGTCTGGCTAAACCTATTAGCTAGGGCTAAGAGGTGAAGCTTGTAGTGAGATGGGAGATTTCATTCTTTTAATTTAATTTTAATATATGAATTGACGTTGATTTTAGTTTGATTAGTATAGAAATATTTTTAGTCTTTAATGGTCTGTTGTGACTGAAATTACAATGGGTCTGCAATGGCTTTGAGTATTCCTTCTTCTTCTTTATGTTTATGACGTCAGGAAGCCCTGTTGTTCACCATCGTCTTCTGGGCATGGTCGGATGATGGTACCCTTCCTAGCCTTCATACATGTGATTGGTTGGTAATTAGTTTAATTCTATTGTTTGCCATAGTCTCTTGGGCATGGTTTGGTGATGGAATCCATTCTAATTCATATACCTTTCATCTCTTTGAAAACTAGATCAATGGCAGTTCAGTAATTTTCATGATTTCTGATGCGAGTATAAGATCTCCCTGATCTCTACAAGTGGATCCTCTGAATCCCTAGTTTCCTTACCTCTGATTTCTTCTATAAGTTTTAGATTAATAGTTTACAATTATTCCTCAATTTATAATTCAATTTAGATTTCATCTCATTCTAGTTCTATTTTCGGTTAATTTTAGATAACGTACAAGTTTCAGTCCCTTGGGATTCGACCTCGGTCTTACCGAGTTATTACTACATCACAACCCTGCACTTGGGGAGTAAACAAGTTTTTGGCGCCGTTGCTGGGGACTGTCGGCTACATTTTTCTGATATTAATTAGTTTTAGGATTAGTTTAAGATTAGATTTTCTTTTTAGAATTTTCTAATTCTAGGTTAGAAGCTTAGTTATTTTCCTTGTTAGAAATTTTTTCTAACTTTAGAAACTTGCTATTCTTCATTTTATCTGATTTTTAGAACTAACTCAATTTTTCTATTTTGTAGGAAGCTTCTAATTTAGTAAGCTCTTTCTAATTCTTCTTTCTTTGGAATTTCTTCTTTTCTCTAGAAATTAATTTACTTTTAATTAGGACTTTCTATTCTTAGAAACTAACTTATTTTGTTTTATTTTGTAGATTCTTAACCTAGGACTCCAAATTTGGTAACTTCTTTCCATCTTTTCCTTTTATTTTCTAGATTTCTACTTCTTTTCTCTTAGGTCTAGGTAGAATTTAAATCGAGGGCTGAGTGTGTTTTATGCCCCAGTGGGCACGCGACAACACTCGACGTCTCGTGACTGAAGGAGGATTAGTTGAGGGGTTGACTGTCCATCGCAGGACTAGACACCACTTGAATTCTCCTGAGACAGAGGAGGTTATGACTGAAAATCAACCTCAAGCACTACCCCAACCTAGGGTTGAGGAAGTACATGATGAGAATGAGGTGCACCACGCACCCCCGCCTCGTACTTTACGAGATTATTTACAACCGGCGGGGGTGAGTACGCCCTCATGTATAATTTTTCCTGCGAATACAGGACATATGGACATCAAGACGGGGGTTATCCAACTCCTTCCCAAGTTCCATGGGCTTAAATCTGAAGAACCATACTTGCATTTGAAAGAGTTCGACGAAATCATAGGCACCTTATATTTCCCTAATGTATCTGAAGATACAATTAGGCTGAAACTCTTCACATTTTTCTTGAAAGAAAAAGCCAAGACGTGGTTACATTCACTGTGTCATAGGTCCATTGGCACATGGAATGATATGCAGAGGGAATTTATAAAGAAAATTTTCCCACATCATAAGACAATTACCCTCAGGAGAGCAATCATGAACTTTGCCCAAAAGGAAGATGAAACATTCTTCCAATGTTGGGAAAGGTTCAAGGATCTGGTTAATGCATGCCCACAACATGGCTTTGAAATATGGCGCATTATGAAGTTTTTCTATGATGGGCTAACATCTTCCATGCGTCAAATGGTCGAGACAATGTGTAACAGAGATTTCATCAATAAAAATGTCGACGAGGTATGAGATTAGCTCGATAGTCTCGCTGAAAAAACACAATCATGGGACTATTACCCAAGGACAAACGCTACGTCTAGGCCAACTCATTCAAGGCAAAAAGGAGGAATATTTCTCCTGAAAGAGGATGATGATCTTAACGCTAAGGTGGCTAATCTCACCAGAAAATTTGAGGCCATGGAAGGAAAGAAGGAAAAGGTTAATAAAAGTGTTTGCGACATTTGTGATTGCAACATTCATAATACTGAAAATTGTCCTTCAATACCTGCCTTTCGAGAAGTATTGAATGAACAATCTAATGCCGTAAATAACTATCAAAGACCTTTCAATGGACCACCCTCTAATACATACAATCCTGGTTGGAAAAATCATCCAAATTTCAGTTGGAGAAATGGACCAACGGCTACACCTCAAGGTTTCCTAAACCAAAATCTAACTCAAGAGAAACCTCAAGAGGATTTGGTTCTAAAACATTTTCAAAAGCAAGAGCTTTTCAATCAGGGTATGGTGCAAGCCTTTCAAGACCTTACGAAAGCAATACATGAACTTAAGGCTGAAAATACGATTGGAAACAAGGGGAGCTTCCCAGCTCAACCTCTTCCCAATCCTAAACCGCATTATGGAGTTAGTGATTCCAGCTCTTTAAATCAAATGGGGCACGCTAAATCCATCACCACTCTTAGGAGTGGGAAGGTTATTGATAAAACCCTTCCGGTTAGGCTTAAAAAGCCTCAAGAACCAGAAGAGGACAACAATGATGGATCTGGTGACGCCCCACAAAAATTTGAACCGGAACCTCTAGAGAAGTCAGTTGCTCCGTTTTCCCGACGGTTGGTTGAACCAAACCGTCTATCTAACTCTCAGGATATCTTAGAGGTGTTGAAACAAGTGAAAGTCAATATTCCTCTGCTTGATGTTGTAAAACAGATACCTTTATATGCTAAATTTTTAAAAGACTTATGCACGACCAAACGACGAAAAAGTGTTCAAAAGAAAATTTCCTTAACTGAGAAGGTGAGTGCCATCCTGAAACAAGACGTGCCGCAAAAATTCAAAGATCCCGGTTGCCCAACCATATCATGTGTAATCGGGAACTATCGAATTGATCACGCACTTCTTGACTTAGGAGCAAGTGTCAATCTGATTCCCTATTCGGTATACCAACAGTTAGGCTTGGGTGAATTAAAACCCACTCGAACCACACTACAACTTGCCGATCGTTCTATTAGTGTACCAAGAGGGATCATCGAGGATGTGTTGGTCCAGGTTGATAGATTCTACTACTCTGTTGATTTTATCATCTTGAACACCGAACCCATCAACGACACGAGCACTCAGATTCCCATCATCCTTGGCCGCCCATTCCTGTCTACTTCAAATGCAATTATCAATTGTAGGAATGGTGTTATGACTATGTCTTTTAAAAATTTGACATTGGAATCGAATATCTTTTTCAATAACGGCAGCAACTCAGAGGATGATGACGATTTTCATGATGTTAACATGATTGATTCTTTTGTGGAAGATAGAACACCTCTCACCTTATCCTCTGATCCTCTAGAGACGTGCCTGGCCCACTCCCATGATCTTGATGATGATGTAATTAGGGAGACGTGTGCCATGCTTGATACTGCACCAGTACTTGAAGTTAACCGGTGGAGGCCACAAATTGAAGAGTTACCCCAAACTGATGTGGTGCCTCTACCGTCTAACCTCAAGCCACCGAAGCTTGACCTAAAACCTTTGCCCTCTGATTTAAAATATGTCTATTTAGGTCAAGATGAGACATATCCAGTGGTGATCTCTGCCCACCTGGAGAAAGAACAAGAGAGTATGATCATATCTACTCTCATTGAGCATAAGGGAGCTCTTGGATGGACGATAGCAGACCTCAAGGGAATTAACCCATCGATTTGTACTCACCGCATATATCTTGAGGAAAATACAAAGGCTGTTCGGCAATCACAACGTAGATTAAATTCAAACATGAAGGAAGTGGTTAAGGCCGAAGTTTTCAAACTATTGGAAGTGGGCATCATATACCCCATATCCGATAGTCAATGGGTGAGTCCAACTCAGGTGGTTCCTAAGAAGTCCGGGATCACCATCGTAGCCAATGCCAATAATGAACTTGTGCCAACAAGAGTTACTACTGGTTGGAGAATGTGCATTGACTACAGAAAGCTGAATACCGTCACAAGGAAAGACCACTTTCCTTTGCCCTTCATTGATCAAATCTTAGAAAGGCTGGCTGGTCATTCCTATTATTGTTTCCTTGACGGGTATTCAGGTTATAATCAGATTGAAATCGCCCCTGAGGACCAGGAAAAGACCACATTTACATGTCCCTATGGCACCTTTGCTTACAGAAGGATGCCATTCGGGCTATGTAATGCCCCTGCCACCTTTCAGCGATGTATGATGAGTATCTTTTCTGACATGGTGGGGAAATATTTAGAGGTCTTCATGGACGATTTCTCTGTTTTCGGTTCATCTTTCAGCGAGTGCTTAGCAAGTCTTAAATGTGTACTGAAAAGATGTGAAGAAAAGAATCTGGTACTTAATTGGGAGAAGTGTCATTTCATGGTTCAGAAGGGAATTGTCCTTGGACACATCATCTCGTCCAAAGGAATCGAGGTAGATAAGGCAAAAATCGATCTTATCTCTAACCTACCTCCACCCAAGAACATCAGAGATGTGCGATCCTTCTTGAGACATGCAGGATTCTACAGACGATTCATAAAGGACTTTAGTCCCCTCTCTCATCCTTTATGTAATCTTCTTCAAAAGGATACACCATACGAGTGGACTGAGCAGTGCCAAGAAGCTTTCACTAAGCTTAAGGACATGTTAACCACTGCACCTATCATGCAGCCACCCGACTGGAGTCTTCCTTTTGAACTTATGTGCGACGCCTCTGATTATGCTCTTGGGGCGGTTCTAGGCCAGAGAAAAGATAAGCGGCCTTACGTTATTCACTACGCAAGTAGGACTCTAAATCCTGCCCAAGTGAACTACTCGACTACGGAAAAGGAACTCTTAGCCGTACTGTTCGCTTTGGACAAATTTAGATCCTACTTGATCGGATCTAAGATCATCATCTACACAGATCACGCGGCACTTAAGTATCTTCTTTCTAAGAATGATTCTACGCCTCGCCTGATACGATGGATCCTTCTACTCCAAGAATTCGATTTGAAAATTAAAGACAAAAAGGGAGTAGAGAACGTAGTGGCCGATCACCTTTCTCGCCTTAATACCTCTGATTCCCTTGAGGCGACTCATATTAATGATATGTTCCCTGATGAACAACTGTTTAGAGTCTCTCATTCACCTTGGTTCGCTGATATTGCCAATTATCTTGCTACAGGTTCCATACCGACACATTGGACGTCACAAGATAAGAAGAAATTTTTTACCAAGGTACGTAACTTTTTCTGGGACGATCCATATTTGTTTAAATATTGCCCAGACCAAATCTTAAAGAGATATGTGCCAGACGATGAGCATTAGAGTGTCATCTCCTTCTGTCACTCACAGGCCTGTGGTGGTCACTTTTCTACTAAAAAGATCACGGTCAAGATTTTACAGTGTGGCTTTTACTGGCCCACTATGTTCAGGGATACTCATGAGTTTTGCAAAGCTTGTGAGCGTTGTCAAAAATTGGGAGCATTGTCCCGTCGAAATATGATGCCTTTGAATCTCATCCTTATCATTGAAGCATTTGATTGCTGGGGCATTGATTTCATAGGACCATTCCCCCAATCATTTGAAAATCTATATATTTTACTCGCCGTAGACTATATCACTAAATGGGTCGAAGCAATTCCGTGCCGCAAAAATGACCATCGCACGGTCATTAAATTTTTGAAAGAAAATATCCTGTCGCAGTTCGGAACACCTCGAACCATCATTAGTGACGGGAGCTCATACTTCTGCAATAGACCATTCAAGAGTTTAATGAAGAAATACGGTATCTTGCATAAGGTGAGCACCCCATACCATCCACAAACAAGTAGACAAGCTGAGATTTTCAATAGAAAGATCAAACATATCCTAGAGAAAATGGTTAACCCTGATCGTAAGGACTGGTCAATTCGATTGACCGATGCCTTATGGGCGTACCGTACTGCTTTTAAAACTCCTATTAGAACATCTCCCTTTAGACTTGTCTATGGAAAGGCTTGTCATTTGCCTGTGGAATTGGAACATAAAGCATACTGGGCGATCAAAAATCTAAATTTCAATCTGGACAACGCTGGCTCGCTACGCAAACTTCAATTAAATGAACTTGAAGAAATCCGGAACGATGCGTACGAAAACTCGAGAATTTACAAGGACAGGATGAAGGCGTTTCATGATCAACATATTCTACGAAAATCATTCACGCCAGGTCAAAAAGTTCTCTTGTATGAATCTCGACTACATCTCTTTCCGGGTAAGCTTCGATCTCATTGGACCGGCCCTTACATTGTTGTTACTACTTATCCTCATGGGGCCGTCGAGATAAGAGATCCCGACAATGGCAAGGAGTTTAAAGTAAATGGACATCGATTAAAGCCATTTGTCGAGACATTTGATTCAAAGGATATGTCCATGCCTCTGATTACTCCTGTTTACCAGGACTGATCTCCTAGTCTGATGGAGGTATAGGTAGGTTTATCGCTTTCATAGGACTAGGATTGTTGCTTTATTTTTCTGGCTGAAGACGGTAAATTTAGCGCTCCTGGGAGGCAACCCAGCTTTTCATTTCATTTTTCTAGTTAGATGATTCAATGTTTGTGGGTAACATTACTGCAAACCCTCACGAGACTACAACTCGTCCACTAGGGATAACCTAGGAGTTTAAAGGCTTGTTGCATACGCTAAATACAATCGAGAGCACCTGCGAAAGTGGTATAGGTAGGATTTTATTTTCGTTATTTTTATTTTTCTTTTTCTCTCGTGCTAACCAACTTCCATACTGTGATCTTATGAAAAATCTCTCTTGATTCGTTATCCAAGTACTATCTTCCCATCACTTTACTTTCGTTGTTCCATGTGCATTGCATGCCCATATCTTTTATATTGAGGACAATGTAGATTTTAGGTTGGGGGTGGGAGATTAGGCTTCCTAATAAGTATTTTCTTGGTCTTGAGCAAAAATTGTGAAAAAATTGTGAAAATTTTTACAATTTTTTTAAAAAATTCTTGTGAATTCGAAATGATTTTGACAGATATCCCTAATTTATATTTTCAAGATACGTGATGTTGGTAATTTCGGACTCTGGGATTCAGTATCTGTTAAATTTCACAGTTAAGATCGAGTTATTAATCCATGATTAGAAGTTGTAAGCATTGATTAAGTCATGATTTCACATGTCACGTCTCGCCTACACATTTAGATTTCAGTTCCATATCGAAGGATTAACTTGGTAATCACTGAGCATGAAAGGAACCAGCCTGAAATATCTTGCCATCATGGTATAAAAATTGAAAAGGTTGGATAATTAATCTTCACTATAGGTTTGCTCCCTATGGGTGTAGAGTTAATTCCCCATAAATGATATGTGAAAAAGGTCTAAGAGTACGGTCTTCACCATAGGTTTGCTCCCTATTGGTAAGGATTTGATTCCTCTTTTTGGCATGACTATTAATGAAAAAATAAAAAGTTGAAAAGATCAAAAGATAGAATTTATGAGGCAAGTTTGGATATCATGAATTCTCTTGCTGGTTACCAATGAGATCCTGAAATAACAAATTCAATCTTAATGTGATTAGCTGAGATTCCACTATACACTCATGGATCATAATGTTCAGAATTTGTCTGATTTATGGATTAATACTTTGAACTTCATTAGGAAGTTTACCGTGCGCTTGAGTCCAAGAGCAAGTAATGCCCAACATTCATGAATCGTAGAATTCTAATGCCTGGATTATTTCTCAAAAATCATTCGGCTTTAAAGAAATTTTCATATAAGTCTCAACTTATTTTTGGCATATTTTGCTCGGGACTAGTAAAATGCTGTTTGGGGGTTGTGTTGAGGGTCAAATAGTACATATTAGACCCCATTTATTACATAGATTTACGAGCATAATACCATTTAACGCCCGATTTTAATCGTGTTTTGTTGCAAGGTGTGATTAGGAGAGTTGACTGAAAAAGGATGCCAAAAGCTTATATTTAACGTTCTGATAATCACCAGGGTAAGGGACGGACTTCAGGGACTAAAATCGACAAATACAGACGCCAGGGCCCCGAGAAATTCCAGCCGTTCACTTGCAAATGGCCTGAAATTGGTGTAGAATGCAAGATCACATGGTTCCCGCTATCCGATTGATTCAAAAATTTATACACGAGATGAGGGCCATAAATTAACCGTACATATAAAATTTCAGCCATTGAAGATCTCGGGAAGTGCCCCAACTGATAGATCAGCCCATAAACCGTTGATTCTGGGCCCACCTGATATCTGGAATTGCCTCAAATCTAGTCTCAACGCTTTAAATAGGGAGAAAAAATGAATGGATGGATTGGATTTCTCAGAAACATCATAGTGGACCCCACCTTGTGTAGCATGTGCATGTGTACAAGTGCACTAGCCGTGCACTATACGTCTACCATGGTCAAACCAACCTTTGACCGTTCCATCTCAATTTCCTTTTTAGAGACGGAACTCTCTGTTACATAGCACATCCGCTGGCCCTTTTTGCGATCGATAGTGAACCCCACACATGCCCCGTACGGATAATCCACACCGTCCATCTTGTAGAGGGCTTCGAGAGCTACAAAACCATGCTGACCTTTTGCATCCATGCGTACACACGTGTGCGATACAGGGGCCACAAAAGGGCTGCCCTATAGTGTTCAAATCTGATCTTTTAGTTATTTCTTCTCTGAGACATGCCAATGGACATTCAAAACTACCCATTCTTTACTGAAATTTCGTCCTGAATCCAATGGACGGGGTGGATTTTCCAGAAAATGCTTCTGTGGGGCCCACCGATCACAACAGCAAAATGGTGCGAAAGGTTTCGCACATCCGTGAAAACTGACTTTTCTAGGCGGTTTTGGCCCACCATCTTTGATCATATGGCAGATCTGAACCGTCTATCATGTAGAGGACCCAATAAAATCCTAAGGGACGGTGTTTCTTTGAAATTTGAGCGAGGAAAGTGGCATGTTTCGAGGCACCAAACTTGGCTGCGAAAAAGCTTTCAATGGGCATGCATAGCTTTTCAAATTCGATTCAAATCCGATTTTCACCACTCCAGCAGCTGTATAAGGAGGTTTTGGACGTGGGGAGCATTCAGGTCTTGGGAGGAAGATCAGAGCTTGGAGGCTGGGACGTGGAGTGTGAGAGAAGAAAGAGAGAGATTAGAGAAGTTTTCTTTTCTTGTTTATTTATTTTTCCTGACTTTGGAGAGATCTAGCCCATCCATGTTTGGCTAAACCTCTTAGCTAGGGCTAAGAGGTGAAGCTTGTAGTGAGATGGAAGATTCCATGCTTTTAATTTAATTTTAATATATGAATTGACGTTGATTTTAGTTTGATTAGTATAGAAATATTTTTAGTCTTTAATGGTCTATTGTGACTAAAATTACAATGGGTCTGCAATGGCTTTGAGTATTCCTTCTTCTTCTTTATGTTTATGACGTCAGGAAGCCCTGTTGTTCACCATCGTCTTCTGGGCATGGTCGGATGATGGTACCCTTCCTAGCCTTCATACATGTGATTGGTTGGTAATTAGTTTAATTTTGTTATTTGCCATAGTCTCTTGGGCATGGTTTGGTGATAGAATCCATTCTAATTCATATACCTTTCATCTCTTTGAAAACTAGATCAATGGCAGTTCAATAATTTCCATGATTTCTGATGCGAGTATAAGATCTCCCTGATCTCTACAAGTGGATCCTCTGAATCCCTAGTTTCCTTACCTCTGATTTCTTCTATAAGTTTTAGATTAATAGTTTACAATTATTCCTCAATTTATAATTCAATTCAGATTTCATCTCATTCTGGTTCTATTTTCAGTTAATTTTAGATAACGTACAAGTTTCAGTCCCTTGGGATTCGACCTCGGTCTTACCGAGTTATTACTACATCACAACCCTGCACTTGGGGAGTGAACAAGTATTTATCATATTCGTGTTGGTGCTGGTTACCCAATACGATCTCGAGCTAGAGCAAATAGATGTAAAGACTACATTTTTGCATGGGGAGTTTGAAGAACAAATCTACATGAAGCAATCAGACGGTTATAAAAAATAAGGGACAGAGAACAAGGTTTGCAACTAAAAGAGGTCATTGTATGACATGAAACAACCGCCTAGGCAGCGGTACAAAATTTTAATTCTTTCATGTTAAGTCAGAAGTTTACAAGGAGTGAGTACGATCACTATGTCTATTACAAGACATCGAGTGATGGCAAACTCATCATCCTGGTGTTGTTGCGCACAGCGACACAGAAATCCTGTAAAGGGCTGGGATCGGATGCGGAGGTAAAGGAGAAACTGAATGCAAAAAATGCTAAGAGAAGAAAGCCCGTGGACATCTTGAAAATCTGTCTAGGATTGTGTATGTATATATGCTATGAAACTCTAAATGTTGTAAAATGAGGAGTTTTTTGGCTGTGGGTTATGTAAGAGAAATAGGCTAGTATTTATAATGGGGTTACAGAAATGTTTGTCATTGAAATGGTCTTATTGTTATTTTTTTAATTTAGAATTCATGACTTCTTCCTCTTCAAGTCCTGTGTGAAAGAAGGAATTGGCTCAGTTACGAGTAGAAAATATCATCATCTGTTTACTAATTCTGGATTTTATAAATGCTAACTATGTGGGAAGGAATATAATAAGCATAGTATTAACGCCACCGGTGGTGATATGGTCAAAAAGGGATCCTGATGTGCCCTCTTGACTAATCATCGTTCATGAGATTTACCTAATCACACTAATCTAAGCATTCATTTAAAAATTAATCAAAGCTAATTCGTAAAGGCATACTTAGTCTACTTCTTTTAAATTGGGGTTTCCCAAGACCTTTTAAATGAGACAAATGTGTGCACTGTGTATGTCTGAGATCTGAGCCATTCTTCTTGTGGGCCCAACTTTGGTGTCTTGTGGAACATAATCTGGCATTTCATCTATCAGTCTCCTGTTGGAGAGCATGCCCGGCATGATATCACAATGTGGACTACGCTGTCTGGCCCACCATGATGATTATTTCCATTTAACATATTGATTAGATCACACATATATACAAATTTGGCTTGGTTAGTAGTTCTTGGGCACACCATGAGTTGGCTCAGTAGACGGCCTAGATTTCTCAGGTGGATCCCACATACTTGCCCTTTCTTTAAAAAAAAAAAAAAAAAACATTTCCAGATGCTAGGATGTTCTCAGCGTGAGACTTCATTAATACAAAGAGGATTGGGGCCTCCACTCTTGAGCTCCACCATGATGCTTATGTCCCATCTTCTCCTATTCATCCGAACTTCCATCTAATTTTGGCCGTTGGACCCAAAATTGAAGGCAAACCAAATCTCAGGTGGGCCACACCGTGATTACCATGGCTGTTAAGCCCATCGTATCTATATGGGAGAGTGGGTTCCCACTCATGGACCCGCTGTGATATATTTCATAGATCCACACTACCCATTTGTTTCTCGGCTCATATTAGCCATGGAGCCTACAAATCAGGCTGATCCAACCATCAGGTGGACTGCACTAGAGTCGACGATGGGGAGTTGGCAGCACCCCCTCACGTCAGCCATGGCCACGTGGGGTGGGGCCGTGGGGGCGTCCCACCCGTGGCTCCACCTTGATGTATATATTTAATCCACATTGTCCACTAGTTTCTCCAGATTATTTTAGGCCATGGGCTGAAAAATTAGGCGGATCAGAGTCTTGAGTGAACCGCACTAAGCGAAATAAAGTCTCACAGTTCAAACATTTCAAAGCCTGCAATAGGGTCACTGATCATCCAAACCATCCCAAGTCAGGGCCTACTGGGCTCCGTTCGAGATGACTAAGACGGTGGACGGAGTAGATCATTCACATGGGGCCAACCTTGATGGTGTGTACAAAATAAATTTACATTATAATAATACAAAGAGTAGCCCTGCATGCTGTCAACTCATCCTCGCCAAGCATGACTCTCACAAGTGGACCTATATTGATGTTACATTTAATTTGAGCCAACCACCAACTTCTTCGGATCATTTAAGGCCATCGGCCGAAAAATGAGACAGATCCGAGTCTCAAGTGGGCCGCACTGAAGGAAACAAACTCCGAACAACACGCACACATATATAGAGTTGTACACGAGTCGAGTCGAGCCGAGCCGAGTATTGCCCAGCTCATGCTCGGCTCGCACTGCCCGAGTCTTACTTGTACTCGGCTCTACTCGGGCATTGAGCATGGATTCTTTGCTGGTGCTCTACTCGTCCAAGTACAAGCCGAGTACGAGCAGAAATCGAGCCAAGTCAAGTCCGAGTTTTCGAGTCGAGTTCGAGTCTAAATCTAATTTGAACCCAATTAGAGCAGGGTTTTCGACCAACAAATTTTTATTTTTATTTTTTTATTATTTTTATTTTTTAAAAGGTTAGCTTGTTAGTACACAACCCATTGTTGTCAGTCCACAGTCCACGCTCCACTGTTAGCCACCGCCACTAGTGACTCGATACCATGACCTCAGGTGTTGAACCGAGGTATCTTCTCTTAGTCTACCACTTGACATATGGATCAGGGTGTAACATATATTAGTTATATTAACATATATTAGCTATATTAACAATTTTGGATATATATTAGCAATATATGATATCAATTTCTGAAATATATTAACAATTTATACAAAAAACTAATAATAATAAATCAACACCACACAGTACGAGTTGAGCACACGAGTTGAGTATTAAGTCAAGTACCGAGTCGAGTATTGCCTAGCTCGTACTCTACTCGTAATCAAAATGAGTATCAAATTCATGCCGAGTCGAGTCGAGTCGAGCGAGTAACCGAGCTTACTCTGCTCGTGTACAACTCTACACACACACATATGTGGGAAATGGTACTATGAGTTGTGTGGGCCCCACCCAGATGTGTGTCAAATATCTGCCCCATCAGTTAGATGCATCATTCCATGGTCAATCCATGACTTGGGTGGGGCACACCACATACAATATTTGAGAGGGGTTATCCTCCCATTAAAACATTCATAATCATTTATTGGGCCCACTGAGATGTAGTTCACAAATCTAGCCTATCCATTGTGTGTGTTCCAATTGGATGAGGGGTTAGACCAAGTTTCAGCTACATTCAAAACTCAATTAGACCCCGGCAAGTGATTTTATATGTTGCAGTCATGTCTTTATATGGTTTTAGATGGTATGGCCCACCTGATTGTCATATATAACTGATTTTTAAGACGTCCCATAACCTAAATGGAACCCATCAAATGCACGGTTTTGATGTTCAACACACATCACGATGAGCCCACACAGATTAACATCATGGGAAGTTCCCATGAGGTCGACCTCATAGTACAATTTCCATATATATATGCCACCGGCGCCTAATGGACAAGCAGACGCCCAACCATGGGCGTGGAGTGGGGCCCACTCATGGGACCATCCATGATGTATATGTTTCATCCACGCCATTCATCCATTTTAATAGATCATGTTAGGCCACAGGCCCAAAAAATAAGGGTGATCGGAATATTAGGTGGACTACACCAATGGACTCATTGGGCAGGGAGGGTAGCCCATTTTGGCAGCACTTAGGCCCCACTTGGGGGACCCACCTTAATGTTTATGTGTCATCTATGTTGTTTATCATTTTCTTCAGATTATGTTGGGCCAGGGGCGTAAAGTTGAGGCCAATCCAAATCTCAGGTAAGCCACACTACGAGGAACTATGGGGGTAGAAACCTCTTGGACTTGGGATTCTTTGGACTTAAAAATCCCTAGATTCAGGATCCATTATAATTTGGTTATGTTTAGCATACTAGATTCGAAATCCCTATAATCCTAAAGTGATATGCATAATATACTTCTAAAGGTTTGAAATTAAATTGATTTAAATCCCTAATTAGTGGGTGTGTGTAATGTTAACACTATGGTTATAACACTCTCTATAGATGGACCACATCCCAAAATTCATCGGGGAACGGTGGGCACCTAGCTTCCAACTAGGACCCATCAGATAAACGGCCTAAATGATCTCGTACACATAGGAACAAGAAGTTCAGCAGTGTCCGTCTAGGCCTCACTTGGGAATTCGTAAAGACCATCGGTTGTGAGGAATCCAGTAGATTGCTCATGACCCAAAAAATAGAAAGATGGAAAATTAAGGGAAAGCAAAATAAAAAGGAGTAACACATGCTCTTACCATCCATCTCACAAGCCCTCATTTGAATGGTGGCGATGACAATCAAAGTGATATTGGGGCGAGGGTGGATTCCTCCTATCTAATGGTCCACCACCGCAATCATGGCTCTCTATCAACAACCATTTGCACTGTTTTATTTGGGTCACTATCCTATTGCTCTTAACATGTTATTATCAATTTTTTATATGTAGCTATTTAGATGGTTGAGATTTATCTACATTTGCCACCTCTATTCTCTATGTTGATACATTTCCTAATGTGTTTTTTTTTTTTTTTTTTTTTTTTTTTTTTTTTTTTTTTTTTTTTTTTTACAATGGGACCAATCCAAAGTGGGCCCACAAAGAAACTGTAATAATTCTATATGGGTACTTGATGTGAGCCTCCAGATCTCCGCCCTCCCCCATCTTAAAGTTATACCACTGTCGCTTCAAGTGTATGCAATTTTTAAAGGATTTTTTCGCATAAACATCCTTCAACTTTGCCCATAACTTAGCTGCAGTTTTCTCCCTCATGACGTTGTAGAGAACCCCATCCATGAGACATAAACGAATCGATGATAAAGCCTTCTTATCAAGAGTATTCCAATCATCATCAGTCATAGTAGACTTTCGCTCCTCAAGAGCACCAACTTCGCCTTGCTTGATTAAGGAACTCATCATCTTAATCTTCCATAACTCAAAATTATTTTTTCCTGAGTACTTCTCAATCTCATACCTAGTGCTTCTCATTATTACTAATCATGTAGATTCAGATCTGTGCCCCAACGATTTCTCTGATACCACTTGTTGAGATTTTGGCCTGCAGAATCACAGAGACCTAGATCTAGGATAGCAATCCAATGACATTAAGCACACACAAGAGAACACAAAGATTTAATGTGAAAAACCCTTGTTGGAAAAAGCCACAGCACAAAGTGACAGATCTCGACTATGAAAATAGAAATTACAAAGAGAGAGGACTTACCCGATTCGAACAATCTCGAATCTCACCCTTACTACACCCTTTGATAACCCTAGAACCCCTTTAAAAAGATTTAAAATACCCTTGAATACCTCTCAATCCCGCATACACCCTTTTATATAAGTTTAGAAATAAGTAGAATCGGAATAGGAAACAAAAATCGTAAAATTTACGTTTTCGCAGAAAATTTGTGTAAAATCTTCGATATCATCAAAAGTCCATCGATGTCATCGAAAATGGACCAAAACTGTTCAGCGACCAGGGGTGAAAATTTTTAAAAATTATCGATGGCATCAAGCAACCTTCAATTTCATCGACAACTGGCTTCGATGTCATCGAAACCTAGCCGATGTCATTGATAGACCAATAGACAGATTTAAGACATCTGTTCATAACATGGTCCACCTGAGATTGTATCTACCTCTTTTTTGGTTTATAGCCCTACTTGTGTTTTCCTTCATCCGTGTCAATGACACTTAATCAACGACTTGTATGGCATATAAACATTACAATAGGCTTAAGAACTTTTTAATAGTGGTTGTTGAATCACCACTATTTCATTTGGTGTGGTCCACCTGAGATTGAATCTACCTCTGTTTTTGGGTTTATACCCTTATTTGTGTTTTCCTTCATTCATGTATGTGACACTTAATCAACGACTTGGATAGCATATAAGCATTACAATAAGCTTAAAAAAAAAAATAATGGTGGCAGTTGAATCACCACTATTTCTTATGGTTTGGTCCACCTGAGATTGGATTTACCTCTTTTTTGAGTTTATAGCCCGACAAAATGAATGGATGATGTGGATAAAACACATATATCATGGTGGGCCTACAGAGCTTTTCGAGTACCGAAATGGGGTAGTGTAGGCATCACACCCTAATCCGAGTCCTTAAAAGTGACATCATGATGCCATAGCCCACAATTGGACGGAAGCGGATTGACTGGTGTATCACGCACCAGCTATATAGCTGGTGTATTGACATCAGCAAGTTTTATGGGTCCCATCATGAGGTATGTTTTATTCATCCATTTGGCGAGCTTATCTTAAGGCTTGAGTTGAAAAATAAGATAGATCTAAAGATAAAGTGGACCACACTGCAAAAAGCTGTGATGGATTGAATGTCTACCATTAAAACCCTTATGGGGGTGACAGAAGTTTCATATCAATATTAAATTTATTTTTCCCCTTCATTCATGTATTCGGGACCTTATTAACAAATTGGGCCTATAAAAGGTCCTACCTCCCCGCAAGGAAGAAAGTAGGAACGAGAAGAAATGTGGGAGAGAGAGAGAGAGAGAGGAATCTGTCAGCCGAGCAGCAGCTCCGTCCGCCTAGGCTTGCTGTCATCCAACAAGGAAGAAGGAAGAGAAGGAAAAGAGAAGAAGAAAGAAAGAAAGAAAGAAAGAAAGAAAGAAAAGAGAAGAAAAGAAAAGAGAAGGAAAAGAAAAGAAAAGAAAGAGAGAGAAAGAAGAAGAAGAAGAAGAGATCATTTAGGTCAACGCAGTCCACCAACGAGTTAGGTCTGAGTTGGGGTGAGTCAAGCTAACCACTTTAGCAGGTAAGAGCTACGTGCTAATTTTCATTCAACTTTATATTATGCATAAGCTTTAAATTATAATTTGAGTTCATGATTAAATAGATTGATCAGTCAGTGAGTTAAATCTAGTTGACACGGTGTGGAAATTCATTAAACCACAAATTGTTGAATAAAGAATGTTGGCTAACTAAGGTTGGTGAATGTCTACGAATCAATCAAATTGAAACTCTCAATTAGATTGGAAATTACTTAAAACATAACCCTAAATCTACATCTATACTAAACCATAGCTTGATATTGATCCTAACCATATTATCTACATAATATAATGATCTAACCATATGAATCATGTTAATTATACTAGAGTTGGGTACAACAATGCATATATTCAGATCTAGCAAGGTTAGAGTGTGATCAAATCTAAGACGTGAGAGTTCTATCCTTTGAGCTTATATTAATTCAAGCCGTTAAATTCATCTTTCTCTTATACGTGCCTTCATGAATATAATCTTGCCTTTACATGTCTTTTATCTAACCTTTTATATATCACTTTGAATCTTCCATGTTATTATATGTTTCAACATCAAATATGGTCTTTTCGTGCCTTTTACAATGTGAATTATCCTGCCTTTTCATACATTTAAAAATGGGAATTATTCTGCATTCTATGTTTATATTTTTCTAAGGATTGTCCTATCGTTTGTTTCAGTTATTATCATTACAATCATTGGCCCTGTTGGGATTATGACATTATGTCAATTATAAGTGATTTCTTTAAATTTATGTGAGGTCATGGATACGAGCCTGCCCTTGCCTTATCAATTTATTGAGTTTGCCCACAACATTGAGGCAGGAGCATATTCTGGCTGTGCGTGCACCATTGAATGGATGTAAAAAAAGATCAAGATCACTCCTTTTATTGAAAATTACCTTATTGGCCGATTCCATGTAGAGGGATGTTGTCATTAATTAGGTTGTTGATGATTTTTTGCTCAATAAAATTGGCCAATATGATGCCACATTTAAGCTTGACTGCCGTCAACACTTAGTATTTCCCTCTTTCTTTTTGTTATAAATACTTGGCTGATTGGGCATATGAATATGGGTTGTCGTGCGCACCATTTTTTAAGGATTCATTATTTATTACAGTTACATGTTTTAACTTCTTAGGAATCGATCCGGCACTGCACACTTTAATAATATTATACCAACGCCACATCTATCGAACATGGGCATTAAATGGTTCAGGAGACACTTATAAAAGCATCATTCCCTCCTATTTCTTCATCCTGCTTCTCTACTACTTTCTGCCTCCAAACTCTTGTCTACAGACTCTAGCCCCTCATGTCTTCATCCATTCATAATCCTTAGCCTTTCTGAATGAGATTCTTGCCGCATAAATTAAGTATCTCTCAATCTACCATCCTTCATTATGTTTATCCTTTTGTCAGGGATGGTATAGAGGCAGCTCAAACTGACCAACCTTAGAACTTATAGAGGTTTTGCAACATCTTGGAGATATTTACTTCAAAGTAGGCTTGGAGATCCAAAAGTATGCTGACCTGATAAGGGAAAGATCTACCATTCATGCATAGCCTAAAATCCTTTCCACCTGCTACAAAATGGCCTGGAACTATTGCTTACACTGGAATCGTCAACACCATTTCAACAAGGCAGTGTTGTGAATGCTCCAGGTCCAGCACAATGAGCTGGCCGATGACCTCAATGAGACTGAAAGTCTCTATCCCGGGAGGGATTAAGCTGACTCTTGAGAGCACATGGCCTTTGTCGAATCTCAGATCGACCATTACCAAGCTCGATCACAAAAGAGCATCACCCATAAGGAAGCTGAAGTAAGGTTGTTGTAATTGACCAGTGCATCGATGAAGCCCTAGGCTTCCTCGATTGTGTTGTAGTTGGGAAACAATCTTAGAGGGGTAAGAAGAAGTAGGGCGAGGAGGCCGGAGAATCTGTGCTTAAGGAGTTCAAGGATATCAAGACAGCTTAGTCTGAGTTGTTTGACTGATCGAAGTCCTTGTCTTTCCATGTTGTATTCTATTTTTGTTTCTTTTTATTTTTTGAATGGCTGATGGTTTAAGTTTCCTTCCTGTAATAATGAAATCTTATTTATTTTTATGATCAGCGGTGGCTACGTATTAGTCACTTCTTCCTTTTTTGTTACTCGGTGTGACCCTGCATTACCTCCTATAAAGAAGGGTAATAATTTTTTAAGAATTGGTCGTTGATAGGAGTTCTTGCAACCTTTCCATCTTTATTGTGTAAGACATAAGCTCCACCCTTGAGAACTTGAATGCTAACATAGGATCCGTCCCAAGTAGGCGACCATTTCTTGCCCAATGTTTGGTTTTCGTGGCCTATTGGTCACACTATTTTCCAAACCTTATCTCATTCCCTGAAGGACTTTCCTTTCATCCTCTTGTTATATGCTCGGGTGACCTTAGCTTTCTTGGTGACTATACGGTCTAAGGCTTTCATGCAGGTCTCATCAAACTTTTCGAGCTCAACCAGCATGGTTTCTGTGAACTCGGGAGAGGTCAACCCAACTTGATATGTGACCCTTAACGACGACACAGTGACCTCCAGGGCTACCACTACGTCGTGTCCATATATTAATGCGAACAGACTCATTCTGGTTCTAATGCTGGGTGAATTCTTGTATGCCCAAAGTGCCTAAGACAGCTTTGTATGCCATTTACGAAAAAAAATTTCGATCATCTTCCTTAATATGTTCTTTACTACTTTGTTACTAGCCTCGACCTGACCATTTTCGTATGCATAATGTAGTGTTGAGTGTAAAATTTTGATTTTGTGTTCATTAGCGATAGCCTTAACTTCCTTTGCTGAGAATGTCACACCTGATGTAAGTTTCAATGAACTTAATAATCTCCTTGTAGCTAACTCCTTTCATGGGCTTTTCTTCCAGCCACTTGGTGAAATAATCAGTAGACACAATGATGAAAGAATCCATACTCAATGAAAGTTGATGAATTTGGCATATCAAATTAATTGCCCATCCTCGAAAAGGCCATGTCTTGATAATCAGATGAATCTTGGTTGTAAGCATGTGCTGTATCAACTTGTTTTCCAGCATGCCTCACACCTTTGGCATATTGAATGCAGTCAACCATCATTATTTGCCAAAATATCTATAACACCTAAATGTGGGCCTCATTTTCCTCCCAGCTTGATGAGCTCCACACAACCCTTCGTGGACATCACCTATCACTAGTATGACTTCCCCTTTAAGTAAACACATCTGTCACGCCCCATACTTGGGAACCAGGCTCACAAAAAATTCAACCGCCGAATCTGATACCGATAGCATTCGCAGTACCCTATTCTCGACTCTCACCTCTCATACACCAGGTTTTGATCCTGAGATCTTACAAGAAGGATTTTTAAGGTGATTTTTTTATTATAAAGGAGCATAACCATAAATGAAATACATGATATAATAAAACTTCAAAAGATCAAGAACATGCTCCTGCCCCAATGCTGATACGGTTTAGCATAACCTGCACGTAGAGAACATGCCTAAGCTTACTACGAAGCTTAGAGAGTGCGTGGATATGTGTGCAATGCATGTGTCAAGCACACAAATGTCAAAGTAAACGAAAATGATGGAGGAATAAACTGGCAAGTCAATAAATGGTGTTAGGCATACCAATGTTGTGCAATGCAAGGCCAACGTGGCCGAATGTCATATGCTAGAGATGCAATGCAACCATACTGATCCTCAACTAATCCACATATCAGAACAGTTCGTTGCTGAAAATATTACCGGGGTCTAGTACACTCCGACACCGATTGTCGTCTGTGACGCACACGACCAGTTGAGTGTAAAATAACTCACTATCCACCTCGTCAGTGGTATGCCAATGCCCACCTGGCTCATGGATAGCGGACCCATTTACAAGTTGGTCAAACTCAACCTATCTTATAACCCTCTACCCTCAGCTGGATAAGGTCACACTCTTTTCAACCAACCATGACATGGTAGGAGAGCGGCCCACTTGTAACGTCTCAGAAAAATCTGTACAAAGACCCGAGTACCACCTTAAGAAGAAATCACTAAGGGCTAAATCCTTTAAAAATTAAACGAGAATTAACTAGCGCTAAACCAGATTACCTGAAAAATTAGTATCAATTACTTTAAATATAATCTGCAAGACCCAAAACTTATAGAATTGTTAACGCTACAATACCCTGAAACCTAGGATCCATCTCTAAACCCGGTTGCTCTCGGGAGCACATTGAAACTCCGAATCAGACCTGATTGATCTTGGGAGGGCTCAATAAAGGTGGAGCCCCTTTTCCTATGACCGGATTGTCCTTCTATCTCTCTTTTCCCACATTTTATTTCCTGATGTGTGTGGCTCATTAATGTATTTTCCTTTTTATTTAACTTATTTAATAAATTTTATCTAAGTACATGTTACTGTTCAGAATTTTCTGGACAGTTTCTGGTTGTTTTTGGACCAGATTTTGGGACTGTTTGGGGAACTATTCATACTTATTAAATATGATTTTCTAAAAGGTGGGGATCTCATCTTGATGTCCCCCAAATTTCAGCCCCAACTGACCTTCATTGGGGTCCCAAAGGTGTGGTCCAATTGAGGTGGATAGTCTGGATTTTCTGCACTGTTCCAGCAACATTCCACCATGGACAGTTGGATTTTTGAAATTTATTAAAATACTTATGGGTGTTTAAAAATTATAAAAATTTTTAGGAGAGTGTTCTACTTATGTTGGGACCCACTTACAAAATTTTGGGGCCAATGGACGCCTGTACACACCATGGTGATGGCGGGACCGGCCCATTATAATATGGTGTCCAGATCAGTCCGATTTTCAGGACAGATTGATTTATGTAAATGAATTAAAATATTTATAGATATCCAAAAATTTTGAAATTTTTTAATAGTGTATTCCACTTATGTTAAAACCCACCTACCAAATTTCAGGGCCAATGGACCCCTATACACACCGTGGTGAGGGCCGGACTGGCCCACCACGTTGGGACGTCCAGGTCTGTCCGATTTTTCTGTACAGTCTGTCTTGTTTAAATTAATTAAAATAATTAAAAATATCTAAAAATTATGAAATTTTGTGAAGATGTGGCCCACCTATGGAAGTATCACTCTATGAAATTTCAGCCTCAAGTGACCCCGTTTGGGTATCCAAAAGAATGGGCCAAGATGGTTGGACTCCCAGATTTTTTCTGTTGTGCAGTCCAACAATATGCCTTGATAAAAAATCATAATTCAAAAATATTTCTTCTGATGGTGGGCCACCTTTTTGGGTTTCCTCTCATTGTATGCATGATGAGAGACCTTGTCCCTCAATTTTCAGAGTTTTAGAGGCCTTGGACCCATTCCAATGGAGTGCCCAAATTTAGGACAACAACATGTTATAATTATGCTGGCCTTGGGCTGAAATTTTGAGGAGTGGGGCCCACCATATTATAAAGATCTTAGAGGAAATGATTTATACCTTTAGTTCCTTAAATTTTGGGCTTAATGAATATACTTTTAGGGCCCACCACAGTTGAATTTAATTGGGTCCATGAATGTAGCCAGTTGTTGAACTATTTAAGGCCCATAGAGTGGACCCATTTGATGTGTTCCAAGGCCCATGGGATTAGGCCCATTTGATGTAATTTAAGGCCCATAAAGTGGACCCATTTGATGTGTTCCAAGGTCCATGGGATTGAACCCATTTAATGTATTTTAAAGCCCATGAGATTAGACCCATTTGATGCGATCTAAGGCCCACGGGTTCTAACCCATTGCAATGCACATAAGGCTCATTGGTGTGGTCCATTTATGTGGCTCACTTGATGAATAAAAGGCTCATACGACATGGCCCATTTGATGTATTTAAGGCCCAATGAGAAGTACCTAAGGTCCATTGCAATGTGTGATCCCAACACGGATTATGTAATAATGTTCATGACGACCACGCCTTGAGAGTAATGTTGGTTTGACGTCCACATTACGAGTTTAATGTTGGTTAAATGTCCGCATTACGACTCTCCCTGGGGCCCATTGTTAGGCTCGTGCTTATTGTGTATAGGCCGTCCAGGCCCATCTACATGGTAAGGGTAGTTCATTTCATTATAACATGTTTAGTAAAGTTCCATGACTCATGATCATACGCACCATATGTATGCTTGATATGAGAGGTGACTGATCATAGCATATGCATTCGGGCAGGTTGTTTATGGGCTCCCGATTAGGCGGTGTTACCCTACATGAGCGCACGTTACGTGCAAGGATGTGCTGCATGATTGGATAGTGTGATTCATGAATCTTGCATCGTGTGATATGGTTACTGTACGCCCTAGCGATATCGGGGTCGTAGCCTCCACAGACGCATCGTGGTTGGCAGGATTGAAAATCGAAAATCTTATTCTACATGGGGTGCTATAGATATCCCTAGGTGAAAGTCCCTAAACCCTTATGATACCAAGAGGTTACTCCAACGTCTAGATCGAGTGGGTAGATGAGCGTTGAGTGCCGAATACCAGATGGCTGCGCTCTTCACTGTGTCGTGGTCGGTTGGAAGGGGGTGCAGCATTACCCGCCGAAGTGTAGGGGGCAATGCTAGGCTGAGTTTGACCAGCTCGAGGAATGGGTCCGCTATCGACGAGTCGTGCCCGATATTGGCGGACGGATAGTGAGGTCTCTTCCACTTACCTTATTGTGCGCAATGAGACGGTAATCTGGTTTAGAGTGTACTAGACCCCGGTGATATCCCAGAGTTGAGCTGTATTGACATGTGGACTTATATGAGGATTGTATGCTTGACTTCCATCTTGCATCACATAGCCTTGGTACGGCTCATGATATTTATGGATCCATCTGCATATTCCGCATTACTCTGATACTGTATGATCATATTACTACCTTGCGCACACACTTTCACCACCCTCTAAGCTTTCTATAAGCTTATGCACGACCGTTACGTGCAGGTGACGTTGGGGCGTAGCAACGCTGAGGCTAGAGCACTTGCAGATCATTTTTGGAGTTTTTATTCCTTACCATTGTACTTCCCTTTATACTCATTGTACTTGTAAAATTTTTTATCATAGTGAAAATGTAATGGAATTCTTGGTTGTTGTTTGTGGGTTATGCCTTTGATTATGCTTATTACGAATCAAACTGACGTTGAAAATCCTCCTCGTAGCATCCCAGGATCGGAACCTGGTGAATGGGAGCTGGGAGTCGAGAATGGGGTTCTACGGAGGCTGTCGACGCCAGATTCGGCGATCGAAAATTTTGTAAGCCCGGTTTCCGAGTTTGAAGCGTGACAAAAACAAAAGCAGAGCGTCTGCGGTTGGGTTTGTGGGCCACGATCTCCATCTACATGATCGATCTAGACGGTCCATTAGACTATAAAGGGTCGTCTGACCAAGGCCTAGAGGAGTATCTTCCAAGTAGACAGTAGATAATGGTTTTCAACCATTCAAACGTCCAGTAAACGGTAAAGAGAGATTCTCTAGACCACACCGAAACAAATCCAAATCATCCATATCTCACCGATTTTGCGAGGGGAATCCAATGGACTAACTGAATTTTCCATATGACACTGATCAGGGGCCCATCGACTTCAACAATGTAAGGATTATGCATTACACACGCCCGAAGACACGGCTGATCCGAGCTATTTTGCAGGCGTGGTGAGGATCGGTCCGACCATTTGGACCGTCCAAAATGCTCACAAGGTGGGACTGACCATAGCCAAGATGACTGAGATCTCGCATGTGCGGCTGTGATTTTGATTCCAAAAAGCAAGTCAGTGCTGCGTTATCTGTTACTGCATATCACTCTGTGAAAGCCTCCATCGACAGCAGCAACATCCATTCCTTGTAGCCAACCTTCTTACCGACAGTCCCCTACTACATAAGGAAGAGAAGAAAGAGAGAGAAGGATAGTTGGGAACGTGGAGCAGCCATGGAGGCATCTAGTGCACGTGGAAGAGTTTTTTTTTTTCTTTTTATTTTTGTTTAAGAAATTATAGCTTGATCATATCTATGGCTGGCTAAGCCTCTTAGCTAGGGCTAAGAGGTGAAACTTGTAGTGTGATGGGATTTTGTCTATGGTTTTGATTCATGTCGAAGAAATTTTAATGTTAGTTTGATTATAGGAATACTTTCAGTTTTTAATAGTTTTTTATGTCTAAGAAGTATTTCCTTTCCCTTTTTATGATTATGAAGTCAGGAAGCCCTGTTGTTCACAATCGCCTCTTGGACATGTTTGGATGATAGAACCCTTCCTAACGATCATATATCTCTTAGATTGGTTGTGGATTGGTTTAATTCTGTTGTTTGCTTTATCTCATAGGCATGGTTTTGTGATAAAATCCATTTTAATTTATATCTTTCTTATCTCTTGAAAAATAGATCAAAGGAAGTTCGGATTTAATTTTCATGATTATATTTTCCAACTGGATGAAGATGGGACTTGAAGTCCTGTTGAGTTCATGAATTGAGCATAGATCTCCCTAATCTCTACAAGTGGATCCTCGGCACCCTAGTTTCATACCTTTAATTTCTATAATTTTTAGATTAGTATTTTCTCCATTATTCTCTCTTATTCACTCGGTTTAGATTTCATCTTATTCTAGTTCTAGTTCAAGTTAGTTTCAGATTACGTACAGGTTTCAGTCCCTATGGATTCGATCTCAGTCTTACCGAGATTATTACTACATCACAACCCTATACTTAGGTTGTGAACAATGGGGTACTGTGGAGGCTGTCAGAATTGGATTTAGTGGCTTTAAATTTTGTGAGCCTGGATCCCAAGTTTGGGGCATGACAGGAGATGATCTTTCAATTCTCTTAACATTGTGTCAAATACTCCCTACTAGGTACTGCAAATATAATCGTTGATCTTTCATCATGCATGCAACATTAAAGTATGGGTTGATACAACTTACAATGTGGATTGCCCGTTAGTAATTCTTTTATGTTGGATAAGGCTACATGTTGCAATAGAAATGTAGAATATGTGACAAAAACTTGTGTCCTACATGCATTGAATGTGAGATATGTTCAAATAGCTGTAGGCCCAAGATTTGGCGAGACTCAATAAAAATCAACTATGTCAAACTAGCCAATTAAAGACATGATTGAACTAAAAACTCTTAAACAAAGTATAAAAACTAACTAGAAGAAGATTAGGAAAGAAGGAATGACTCCTTGAAGTTCTCCAACACCTTGCTCCACTCTTCTAACCCCAATTCGTGCTTAGTTACAATAAAGAGACCTAAATTTATTATATTTGCTCCGACCGACTTTGAAACCGCCTCAAATATATGTAAAAACTTATGCTTCAGTTGGACCAAAGTTGGGTTCAGTCGGACCAAATTACAGCTGAAAATCTCACTCTCTTTGGACAATTCTGCGCGATTTTGGTCGAATCGAAGTTGCTTCGTTGGATTGAATTAAGGCTGAAAATTCTACTTCTCGCTGGACTGATGACTTGGTGCATGACTTGGATAGTATGACTCATGCATTTTTCATTTGTATGTCATGATCACTTTTATACCCTTGTGACATCGAGGTTGTGGCCTCCACAGGCTTATCATAGATGACCGGATTGGATACCAAAAATATCTGTTCTAACACTTGGGGGCTTAGGATGTCCATTGGTGAAAGTACCTAAACCCATGTTGTACCAGTAGAATGCTTCAACATTGAGACTAAATAGATAACATGAGTGCCCAAGTGCCAAATACCAGTAAACCACATCTCCTACTGTGTCGTGGTAAGTTGAAAATGGGTGTGACCTGATCCGCCCGAGGGTAGGGGGCTCTAAGCTAGGTTGAGTCTAACCAACTCATAAATGGATTTGCTATTGGTAAGCCGGATGGCCATTGACATACCATTGACAGAGCTGATAGTGAGGTCTTCTCCACTCAGTTGGTCGTGTGCGTCATGGGTGCAGACAGTGTTGGAGTGTACTAGACCCTAGTAATGTTTCCAGATATATAGTATACCGATCTGTGAACTAGTTGAGTATTGTCATGTTTTACATTGCACCTCTAACATATGACATTTGGCCACATAATAGGCATGGTATGGCTAATAACATTTATGGACTTGGCAGTTTAGCCCTCCATCATTTCCACTTACTCTAACATTTGTATGCATGTCACATGCATTACTCACACATGAACAAACTCTGTAAGCTTCTTAATAAGCTTACACGTGTTCGTTACGTGCAGGTTATATTAGACCATAACAACATTGAGGCAGGAGAATGTGCCTAATCTTTTAGAGTTTTGTTATATCATATATTTCCCTTTTAGCACTACAGTCAAATATTATATTGGTAGATATGTGGTGATGATGTTTTGTGACTTGGGTACACTTGTGGTTATGCTCCTTTACAAAAAAAAATCACTTTAAAAATCCTTCTTATATGATCCCAGGATCGGAACCTAGCGTATGAGAGCTGGGATATGAGAACGTGGTATTACGGAGGCTGTCAGCACCAAATTTGGTGGCTAAAAATTTTATAAGATCGTGTCTCGAGTTTGGGGTGTGACAGGAGATGATCTTTCAATTCCCTTGACCTTGTGGCAAATACTCCCTACTGGGTACTGCAAATCTATCCGTTGATCTTTCATCATGCATGCAACATTAAAGTATGGGTTGATACAGCTTACAATGAGAATTACCCATTAGTAATTCTTTTATGTTGGATAAGGCCACAAGTTGGAATAGAAATATAGAATATATAACAAAAACTATTGTCCTACATGCATTGAATGTGAGATATGCTCAAACAGCCGTAGGCCCAAGCTTTGGAGAGACTCAATAAAAATCAACTATGTCAACCCATTCTTGAGATTTGATTTATTTCTACTCTTAGTAAGATTGAGAAGATCTATGACCAATGAAATTTAGATTTGTCGCAGCATATTCCGATGTTGTAGTTATATTTGACCCTTTAGTTGTGGTTCAGTTTAGAGAATGATGCTATCGGAGCCTCTTATGAGACCTTTTAGAATCACTGTTATTTGGCCTACTGAGACAATGTTTGTTTCATCTGAACTCTTCATCCTATGTTAACCATCCTAGTACATGGACCATAGCCCAAAATTCTTGAAGGATCAATCCTAACCATCTAACTTTAAGACCTATGCCTGTTGATTTTTTTTTTGTTAATTTAACCATCCATTTGCAGGAGAAATTACAATGAGTGGAGAAATTTGTTGGGTTATCTCTAATCTAAAACGAGGTGTGTCGGCTGAGAAATCTGGACCATGAGGAAGTTATGTCACACGCCTTCCAAGTTGTAACAGACTATCATTCCTATCTTATAATGATTTAGTCAAAGCTTGTACTCTCCATTTTATCCAACTCTATTGATCTCCAACCACTCTTTCTCATTTCATATGATCAACAATACTACCAAACAGAATGCTTTTAGATGTGTTGGGTTTCACCCACTATTGGTACATAATTAGAATACGAAATATCATGAAAATTCCTAGTATTTGGTGCAACTAAACACATCCTTCAGCAAGAACTGGGAAGAAGACATACTTGCCACTCTTGAGTCTCTTTGAAGCATGGTCATGACTCACATTACATCAAGTATATACATCGCACTGGACCCAATGCTTCAAAATTTTCTAACCATGACCGCATTAGACCAGTGAAAAATTTATGTGACAATAGAGAAGAAAATCAAGAAAAAGAACATATTAGACTCATTTACAATTACATTGTCATTCACAAAGTTTGAGAAACACAGTGTCTAGTAGAGGATTTTTGTCAAACACAAAGAGTAACATGAAATTCAACCTGCACCTCATCTTCCCTTCACCACCATCCTAATTAGCCACTCTAGTCTTCGGTTCCCCTTGATTAGGTTGTCATATAGCACCTCTTCGTCGTAAACATGAATTTCATTGAAACATCTTTTCATCAATAAAATAGGAATAAAATCAACAAAATGTCAAAAATTCAAAATACGAGAATCACATATTTTGGCAGGATTGATTAAATTGAAATTCCTGAAACAGGAGCCAAATGCGGGCTATAGAGATAAATCCCATCTCCTCTCCCTTCCTCACAATCCACATCTTAAAACCCAACATTCCCAAGCTTGTCACCGACAACTACCATTGTCTGTTCGTTAGATGGAAAGAACCCCACACAGGATATCCATTTGGGCTCCAGCCATACAATGTTGTCTGTTTTAAAACTAACGTCCCCAAATCAAAGAACTCAACATAACCCTCATGTTTGAGAGAGATAACACATGTTTTCTAACATGTCCATGATCGCATCAATAAGCTAGTGGTCGGGTGACACATGGTCATTGTACAGTTGTTGCATATGGAGTGAGCCCAATTTTTAGATCGAAGGGCTAGGATGAGAAGACGAGTTGGTGGGTTTTTTAAGGGAGGTGGCGAGATCATCTTCAAGTCTGTTTGAGTGGAGGCATCAGGTGGGATGCCGCGGGACCTTAGGGATTGGTAGATGATGATGGGTGATTTGGTCTTAGGTTTCTTTTCAGGGGGCGTTTTGTTATTTCGATCCTAGGAGGGAAGAGCCCATGAGAATGAAAAAACCTCACGAGCTCTTTTTTTGTGAGTGCGGATTAAGTACCCCCACCAAGACGAGGGTAAAGACGAACGACCATATCGAGGCTATGTGGGGCCCATCATGATGTATTTTCTTATCCACACCATCAATTCATTTTCATAGCTACATTTAGGGCATAATCCTAAAAGGGAGGCAGATCGAAGGCCCAAAAGGACCACACCACAAATCGAGGGTACACACTTAATCTCCATTGTTTCCTACAGTGTGGTCCACTTGGGCCTTCGATCTACCTCCTTTTTTAGGCTCATGCACTAAAATGAGTTTTTAAAATGGATGGATGGCTTAGATAAAACACACACATTGTGGTGGGCCCTATAAAACACCATTTTTATGTAGTGCACCTTAATAAGGGTTTAATAAACTATTGCGATTGCCAATGATTAGTGCACCTAAATAAGGGTTTAACAATGCTCAATCCCATATTTCAGCTCACTAAAACCCAAACACTTCCTCTTAGAACTTTTACACCCTTGGTTTGCGAACATGGCCTCCAACCAATCTTCCTCTCCTTTCCTTAATCAAGTCAAGGCCCATCTAAAGGAGATTTTTAAAAAAAAAAATTTCGACCTTACAAATTATGGCCAATCTTCCCTTTGTTCGACACTGCTTTCTTCATCAGCATTGCCTTTAAGGCTGCCACTACTGACAAACCTCTGGGAGAAATCTTAGATGTCCTGAGGACACTCCATCACCTTGAAGAGAGATACTTCCATCTCGATCGAGTTTAAACCACGAAGGGTTACTTCCATCTCAAGTTTAAAATACAAAGGGTTTCTGAATATCTGAGACAATAGGCCTTTGCCCATGAAGAATCTAATTCTCTTGGCGAAGATTATGGGAAAGCATGGAGCGAATGCCTTCAATGGAACAAGGTACACAGGACCATGCTAAAGTATTCCAAGCTCAACACACTAAACTCGTGGACGATATCAAGGAGAAAGAACGTGCCTACATTATGAAGGATCCTGCCATTCCAAAGGATCTCCTTAGCTTCCTGGACTTGTAGATTGCCAACTACTAGGCTCTGATGCGTGTGAGCCTTGTTGGCAAGAGGGAAACAGATTGAGGGAAAAGTTTCTTCAATCGACAGTCGTGTTAATCAACTCTTGCACTTCATGAACGTCTTCATGACTAAGGGGTTTCACTAGAAGACCTAGAAGGATTCCCTTGAGGCCGATAAGATGCACATCATCTGCAAGTTCGAGGCGATCAATGTAGAATTTCCTGAGTAGCTTCTCTTGGCTAGTGGTTGTTTCTTTTTTGTATGTAACTCGTCTAGTGGCCCACCTATTTCTTCAATAAAATTGCTTTCTTTTCATGTTTTGCGTATCACACACGTACTGTTACTCATTTGGCCTTATCATTCCCAATATGGAACAATATTATTGCCATTGTGATATCGACATTCTGCATTTTAGAACAAAAATACCAGATAGTGATATTACCATTGTGTTCAATCATATCTGATCTAGGATACGTGGCCGATGAGCATATTCTGGCTGTGCGTGCACCATTGAATGGATGTAAAAAAAGATCAAGATCACTCCTTTTATTGAAAATTACCTTATTGGCCGACTCCATGTAGAGGGATGTTGTCATTAATTAGGTTGTTGATGATTTTTTGCTCAATAAAATTGGCCAATATGATGCCACATTTAAGCTTGACTGTCGTCAACACTTAGTATTTCCCTCTTTCTTTTTGTTATAAATACTTGGCTGATTGGGCATATGAATATGGGTTGTCGTGCGCACCATTTTTTAAGGATTCATTATTTATTACAGTTACATGTTTTAACTTCTTAGGAATCAATCCGGCACTGCACACTTTAATAATATTATACCAACGCCACATCTATCGAACATGGGCATTAAATGGTTCAGGAGACACTTATAAAAGCATCATTCCCTCCTATTTCTTCATCCTGCTTCTCTACTACTTTCTGCCTCCAAACTCTTGTCTACAGACTCTAGCCCCTCATGTCTTCATCCATTCATAATCCTTAGCCTTTCTGAATGAGATTCTTGCCGCATAAATTAAGTATCTCTCAATCTACCATCCTTCATTATGTTTATCCTTTTGTCAGGGATGGTATAGAGGCAGCTCAAACTGACCAACCTTAGAACTTATAGAGGTTTTGCAACATCTTGGAGATATTTACTTCAAAGTAGGCTTGGAGATCCAAAAGTATGCTGACCTAATAAGGGAAAGATCTACCATTCATGCATAGTCTAAAATCCTTTCCACCTGCTACAAAATGGCCTGGAACTATTGCTTACACTGGAATCGTCAACACCATTTCAACAAGGCAGTGTTGTGAATGCTCCAGGTCCAGCACAATGAGCTGGCCGATGACCTCAATGAGACTGAAAGTCTCTATCCCGGGAGGGATTAAGCTGACTCTTAAGAGCACATGGCCTTTGTCGAATCTCAGATCGACCATTACCAAGCTTGATCACAAAAGAGCATCACCCACAAGGAAGCTGAAGTAAGGTTGTTGTAATTGGCCAGTGCATCGATGAAGCCCTAGGCTTCCTCGATCATGTTGTAGTTGGGAAACAATCTTAGAGGGGTAAGAAGAAGTAGGGCGAGGAGGCCAGAGAATCTGTGCTTAAGGAG
Organism: Magnolia kwangsiensis; assembly: GCA_037074715.1. Taxonomy (NCBI): domain Eukaryota; kingdom Viridiplantae; phylum Streptophyta; class Magnoliopsida; order Magnoliales; family Magnoliaceae; genus Magnolia; species Magnolia kwangsiensis. The sequence goes on along the minus strand of CM073574.1, from coordinate 153,557,970 downwards.
TTCAAGGATATCAAGACAGCTTAGTCTGAGTTGTTTGACTGATCGAAGTCCTTGTCTTTCCATGTTGTATTCTATTTTTGTTTCTTTTTATTTTTTGAATGGCTGATGGTTTAAGTTTCCTTCCTGTAATAATGAAATCTTATTTATTTTTATGATTAGCGGTGGATACGTATTAGTCACTTCTTCCTTTTTTGTTACTCGGCGTGACCCTGCACTATCTCCTATAAAGAAGGGTAATAATTTTTTAAGAATTGGTCGTTGATAGGAGTTCTTGCAACCTTTCCATCTTTATTGTGTAAGACATAAGCTCCACCCTTGAGAACTTGAATGCTAACATAGGATCCGTCCCAAGTAGGCGACCATTTCTTGCCCAATGCTTGGTTTTCGTGGCCTATTGGTAACACTATTTTCCAAACCTTATCTCATTCCCTGAAGGACTTTCCTTTCATCCTCTTGTTATATGCTCGGGTGACCTTAGCTTTCTTGGTGACTATACGGTCTAAGGCTTTCATGCAGGTCTCATCTAACTTTTCGAGCTCAACCAGCATGGTTTCTGTGAACTCGGGAGAGGTCAACCCAACTTGATATGTGACCCTTAACGACGACACAGTGACCTCCAGGGCTACCACTGCATCGTGTCCATATATTAATGCGAACAGACTCATTCTGGTTCTAATGCTGGGTGAATTCTTGTATGCCTAAAGTGCCTAAGACAGCTTTGTATACCATTTACGAAAAAAAATTTCGATCATCTTCCTTAATATGTTCTTTACTACTTTGTTACTAGCCTCGACTTGACCATTTTCGTATGCATAATTTAGTGTTTAGTGTAAAATTTTGATTTTGTGTTCATTAGCGATAGCCTTAACTTCCTTTGCTGAAAATGTCACACCTGATATAAGTTTCAATGAACTTAATAATCTCCTTGTAGCTAACTCCTTTCATGGGTTTTTCTTCCAGCCACTTGGTGAAATAATCAGTAGACACAATGATGAAAGAATCCATACTCAATGAAAGTTGATGCATTTGGCATATCAAATTGATTGCCCATCCTCGAAAAGGCCATGTCTTGATAATCAGATGAATCTTGGTTGTAAGCATGTGTTGTATCAACTTGTTTTCCAGCATGCCTCACACCTTTGGCATATTGAATGCAGTCAACCATCATTATTTGCCAGAATATCTATAACACCTAAATGTGGGCCTCATTTTCCTCCCATCTTGATGAGCTCCACACAACCCTTCGTGGACATCACCTATCACTAGTATGACTTCCCCTTTAACTAAACACATCTGTCACGCCCCATACTTGGGAACCAGGCTCACAAAAAATTCAACCGCCGAATCTGATACCGATAGCATTCGCAGTACCCTATTCTCGACTCCCAACTCTCATACACCAGGTTTTGATCCTGAGATCTTACAAGAAGGATTTTTAGGGTGATTTTTTTATTATAAAGGAGCATAACCATAAGTGAAATACATGATATAATAAAATTTCAAAAGATCAAGAACATGCTCCTGCCCCAATGCTGATACGGTTTAGCATAACCTGCACGTAGAGAACATGCCTAAGCTTACTACGAAGCTTAGAGAGTGCGTGGATACGTGTGCAATGCATGTGTCAAGCACACAAATGTCAAAGTAAGCGAAAATGATGGAGGAATAAACTGGCAAGTCAATAAATGGTGTTAGGCATACCAATGTTGTGCAATACAAGGCCAACGTGGCCGAATGTCATATGCTAGAGATGCAATGCAACCATACTGATCCTCAACTAATCCACATATCAGAACAGTTCGTTACTGAAAACATTACCGGGGTCTAGTACACTCCGACACCGATTGTCGTCTGTGACGCACACGACCAGTTGAGTGTAAAATAACTCACTATTCACCTCGTCAGTGGTATGCCAATGCCAACCTGGCTCACCGATAGCGGACCCATTTACGAGTTGGTCAAACTCAACCTATCTTATAACCCTCTACCCTCAGCTGGATAAGGTCACACTCTTTTCAACCAACCATGACATGGTAGGAGAGCGGACCACTTGTAACGTCTCAGAAAAATCAGTAAAAAGACCCGAGTACCACCTCAAGAAGAAATCACTAAGGGCTAAATCCTTTAAAAATTAAACGAGAATTAACTAGCGCTAAACCAGATTACCTGAAAAATTAGTATCAATTACTTTAAATATAATCTGCAAGACCCAAAACTTGTAAAATTGTTAACGCTACAACACCCTGAAACCTAGGATCCATCTCTAAACCCGGTTGCTCTCGGGAGCACATTGAAACTCCGAATCGGACCTGTATCGCACATCGAAAGTCCGATAGTGACGAACTTAGACAAATATGACCGCCTAGTTGGACTTGATAATTACCTTGAAAATCAAGTCCAGATGATGTTCTGGTACTATTTTCTTGAGTTCGGAGTGAAGTGTGTGAGAAAAGTGAATCTATTTAGAAATTAAATATAAATTTAAGTAATCTGAGTCATATCGCTTGCATGCCATTTATAAGCATTCTGACCGTTGGATTCTGACCCAAATTCACCCTCAGATCAAGAAATATGGCCCACACATGCCAATGTGCTTGTGGCCCTGATCGAGTTTCGGTGACCGCTGAACTGAAACTGGTCCACCACGGTCGATCTGAAAATCCCATCGGATTGAAAACTTAACTTACTCAAGATCCAATATCTGTAAGCTTAAGTCCGATCGTATTCAGCAAAAGGACCTCCAAAAATGCTCGGTTGGATCAGAACAAGCCCGATTTGGTTATAACCTAAGTATACCTTAGCCCTGGGGCTATTTTCGTTAGTTTTAGGCCTATATAAGGACCTTAAACCCTCTCTCACAAATTTCATACGAATTCTCAAACCCTAGCTAAGAAAGAGAGAGAGAAAAAGAGAGAAAGTGAGAGAGAAGTAGGAGTTTCTTCTAGGGATTCTTCCCAGTCTCTCTACGTGCCTAGTCCGCTTATCTGAATCGTTATCCTGGCGATTCTAAATCCACATTTGGGTAATACAATCAAGCCCTAACTTTTTTTAGAGCTTAGAATAGTCTAAGTGTTGATGTAGCTAATTATTGTGTGCTACAGATGACCCTCGTGTCGTAGGCAGTGACTTGACATACAAACTGAGTTTGATGCGCATTTACCGGTGTAAGGTGCGGACTATATGCGTATAAGTTATGGTTTTCAAGGCTTTCAATGTCGGTTAATGATTTATTATTGACGTGGGTGCTATTTCACATGCCAAATGCCATGTTTGTTTCGCGTTTCAATTATGTATGAACTACGTTGCGTTTAGTGTATTCTATATATTTGTAGAAAGGATCGTACATGTATGAAATATGGAATTGCATTTGCCATGATTAATTGTCGTGTATATATGCTAGTTGTATGTGTAACAATTTCTTGGCGAAAGGATTCGTCCTAATACATGTTATGTCAACATACATTGGGTATGTTATATGGTGAAGCCTAGGTATTTGTGAAAATGTCTGAATGAGTATAGAATGTGTATTCGTGCTTGCCATAATTAACTATTGTGGGTATATGATTATTGTGTAGACGACAATTCCTTGATGAAAGGATTTTTCCTAATACATATTATAACCAACGTATGTTATATACGTTGGAAGGTGTAGTCTAAGTGTTTGTAAAAATGTCTGAATGAGTTAGTAGTTAGTAAATTGTAATTTATAAGGGAGTTGAGATATGAATCCCAACTACCTTAGCTGGGTGTATGATTTCCTCCATATAATGTATAGACTGTTTATTCATGTTTAATTGTGTGTAACACTTCCTCCGTATACTGTATATTCATGTTTAAGTTATATTCCAAAGCATGCACAAATGATTGTAGGATTTGTCTTAAGTATTTATTACTGCTTTGATTATCTCATATACTTTTTTGTTGTAATTGAATGTGGTTGGGACTATGACATAGTCCAAGCAATCGGTAACAGGCCTTATTTTGGTGACTTTAGTTGTTTCACCACGCAGGATGTGTTCGATGAATCCGAGCCGTACTTGTGATGTCGGCAGTGGTTAGGTCACATGGAGTGCTTACGCACTTCATGTCGATCATCTCGATGTGCGCTCATATCAGTCGAGCTCGTCAAGTAACCCGATTAACCCAATGTATGTTCACCATGTATAGACACTACTGTTTAAACCTAAGATACCAAACTTACCAGTGAAATACCCGTTTAACCTTGGTATCACGATCCGCTAAGACACATGAGCCGGGCATGGTGGTAGGGACACCGTGGTCGAGCTGCTGGCCTATGCTGGGGCGATAAGCCTCCCCGTAGTGACCAGTGAGCAACCCAGACTCGTGAGCCGAATATAGTGGTATGGGGCACTGTATTCGAGCTGTCGGCCTACACTGGTGCAGCCTAGCTATGGTCCCCAGTCGGGTTGGTGATGAGCCTTCAAAAATAGACTGCCAGTTAGTAGGGCGTTAGTGGAATGACCTCGAGTATGAATAGGCCTACCTCGGCGCAGCCTGGCTGTGGTCCCCAGTTGGATTGATGACGAGCCTTCAAAAATAGACTGCTAGTTGGTAGGGCGTTGGTAGTAGTAACCTGAACTTGCCTATCGTATGTGATTAACTAGGATTGATGACCCTAGATGGATCAATGTTGGGCAAATGATATAAAGGGTGGTACCATAACTTCCTAATCCTAATGTATCAAAAGGACTAATAAGAACTTGGTAATCATGCTCATAACATTGCATTGCATGTGCCGTTGGCGTTGGTATATAGCACAGTGGTAGTGATTCATGCCGCAATCGTTAGATGTTGTCGCAAGAGGGAGTGCAGGCGAGGGCATACATCATTTCTACACACATACTTGCATTAACAAGAGTAATTAGGACATGTTTGATTGTACTACTTTATCATTACTGCTTGATTGAATTGATAACATGTTAACCTCTACTGTATAGTTCCACTGAGTTGATCACTCACTCCCACGTTATAGGACGGTGTTTTAAACACCCACCAGACTCTGTTTTAGTTTTAGATGATGGCAATGCTTGCGAAGCGGAGCCAGAGTTCAAGGATGATGAGGAGGCATTCTCTTACATGCAGTTTTCGGGCGGATTCGCGTGAGTCGAGTCCGGATCGACGGGGCTTCAGGGATTATACTTGTAGAGGACTATTACTTTTCTTTTGATATTTTGTATCTTGACACAACACTTGTAAATATTGACCTGGCAATGCTTACATACTCTGAGGACTTATATTGGTTTATATATTCATTTCAGTCTTCCGCTTACGTATTACAACTGTCCCTGAATTATGTTTTGCTATTTTGGCTTAATTTACTTCATGTTTTATGTACTAATACAGCCAACATTCATCCATCATTGAAAATATTGCATAAGTGATGTTCTGAAACTCGGGAGCTAAGTTATGCTCGACCCTCGAATTTCAGGGTGTTACACTACTAGTATTTGATACTCGGGCACTCATGCTATCTACTCAGCTTCGACGTTGAAAATTCAAAGGCTTCTTCCAAGGAAGCCAACACTGCCGAATCCGATGAAGGTACAAGCAGAAGTGACATGTTGTCAATATTTATGGTTGGACACTTATACGATGATTGTAGGGATGATTGGATTATGGATATTGGGGCATCATATCACATGATGTAACACCCCTAACTTTTCAATACCCGAGTATTGAAATTTCTCGAGTGTTACCATGAAATATAACTTAGTATATACATGTGCATGATACCCATTTACCTATCCTAAGCTTACATCTATTCTCTATTATGAATATGACCATTGGGAATGATCTTCATCCACAGATCAAGTCATATCTGACTGTTGATTTTAAGACAAGATCATCATATGTCCAAGTATTTCCACTTGTTCATTATAACCAATCATTCAGCCAATTATCCACCAATAGGTAAAGATATCTGATCGTCCACTTTGAGTTTCGACCACCAGATTATAGTAAACTAACTACTTAATATTTGCATTCGTTCATACACATCAAATTAAAATTTTGATCCGTTCATCTTGTTCACCACTTATGAATATGCTTAACCTACCATTAAAACTATAATTTGAGAAACTAACACATGTGAACAAGTTACTTGAATCTAACGGTATATTTGTGATCATCCGTTTACAAAACTGACCATACGCCCACTTACATACATGATCAGAGTACTAACCATCAAGTTTTTCTATTTTTATCATGTCATCTGACCATCCATTATGTTGGTTAATATATATATATTCCCTTAATTAATTTAGTGAATAATTTTTTATTCATAATGATCTAGATATAAGTTCTTTTATAAGAATTACTTAGAAAGTTTCTATAATCATGTAGAACCATTAGATTTTACAAAACTTTCATATCAGTAATAATAACAAAAATGTCATTGACCTAGACCCCTAAATTCTAGATTATGTGGTTCTCACGATCCGTTTAATGTGAAATTTTATACCATATCTATGTATCATAAATTAACCATACATGCTAAATTTCAGGCCTTAAAATATTGTAAAAGTAATTCAATTGACAAATCAACCTCTTAACCATTGATTTTGGTATCCATCGAGTGAAGAAACCTCGTGGATAGTTGTAGTAATATATTTCTCTTCAGGTGAACGACTTAGATTGCACATAATATGGACCAAGTGTAAAATATGAAGACTCCACTTTAGTAGGTTTTTTCTTAGGCGCGAAGTTATCCTTTTGAGGCTTACCAACTCCTTATAAATCTGGATCTTCCGATTTAACCACTTCTTGTCGTCCATCATAACTCGAATTAATACCACACTTTGGTCTCATATGACTATGAGGTTAGACAAAATTTAGACCCCGATCTATGATATTACACTGTTGAATATTAAATTCAGTTCATTCCATTTGGTACAAAGGGTGAAATTTTAGATTTAGACTTTTTCCACCATCAATCAACCATCAAATTTTATCCAACCTTTTACCTATCCTGACAACACATTTCTCCTAAAATTAGGCCCTGAGAATTAAGTGTGGACTGTTAATCGAGAACAAGTTCGTTTTGGCACCTATTAGGAGAATTTTCAAGATAAGTCAATTTAAATTTTGGATCACCAAGAAAATCATATACCTCGGCCCTATTCGACAACCCCGACACAGTAGAGGATTTATATTTAAAGAAAGATGACTAGAAAAGGTCAAATTAGTGAAACCCAATATAAGTGGGATGTGAAACACACCCCCTCTCACACGCACTCCTTTTATAAAGGGGGTGTGCATTCTCCTCTTCACTCACACGCCCAATCCCCCAACACCCAAGGAAGATAGATAAAGAGAAAGAGAGAGAGAGAGAGAGAGAGAGAGAGGAAGTGAAATCCTAGACGCCATCATTCTCTTCCTTCTCCACATGTGTCGTGTCTCCCTCTTACTCAAGCGATGTCGTGATTCATATAATAGCTTTCCTACAGGGATATCTACCTAGGGTTTAGATCTAAGGATAAGGTGAGAGATTCTTTTAAGCTTACATTAATTTAAGTTGATATGATTTATCTTGTTCTGCATACCTTCATGTTACTATGATTCTCTATACAATTGATTAATTTATCATTAACAATTATTTATCCTTTTGAGAATTATGATTAAGAAATAATCTTAATTATGCATGATTTTTATTAATTTATGTGGGGTGATGGATACAAGTCTTTCCCTTTGTTAATTTTGAGAGTGACGCGTGCTTCCACTCTATATTGAATTGGCCTTTTGCTCCTCTTCCCTTATTCTTATTGAGTTAGCCTATTTACTACTCTCCTCTTTTATTGAGAAAGGTAAATGCTGCTTTTCTTCTTTACTAGGTTAGCCTTGTACTACCTCCCTTTATGGTTTGGGCATGTGTCTTGGCATTCCAAAACTCCTGTGATTCGATTATTTCTCCATTGGTGTAAGTGATGTTTTAGAGGTCTCACAACTAGTGATTCAAATATTTTATCATAGACGTAATGCGCTTTGTGTAGTGACCCTTTTGGTCGACACGTAATTCTATGAATTTTGGGTAGTGGTACATAAATTGATGTAAGTAATCCGTAAAGCGTTACATCACTTCCGAGATTGGATGTCGCAAATAGTCAATCCATGAACAAATCGTGTCATGTAATTCATCTGATTCATGTGTTGTTCCGTCTTGAGGGTTCACGTAATCTACGTAATGTGAGAATGCGGGGCAAGCTGAGTTTTCTATGAATTATATTCCACATTGTGATTATCAATATATATGATGAGCCATACACATTTTACTAGCATGCATTCATATATATATATATATATTAGTTGTGCATGCTGATACCACTCGTAGTGGTGGAGTACGAGACGTATCAGAACTCTTACATTACACTTATGAATCTCTTGAATTATTGTTAATCTCAAAGGATAACCATCAGTATGAGTAGGGCATTGACCCTCTCCAACCGTACAGATAATGCAGGTGATGTGCAGATTGAAGACACCGATGACAATCTCCCCTCGAAAGATTATTCTAAATAAATAAAGAGATAACTTTATATTTAGTTTTATTTATTTTCGCTGTAAACTTTGATAATGTAATAAACTCTCATTGAGATGGCATTTAATAATTTGATGAATTCTTTTAATCTAATGGAATAATAAATACAGTTGATTTTACTCTCGTGAATATAACTGGATGTGATATAAATGAAAGAAAAAATCAGGTGCGATTTTGAAGTCATCCAATTTTTACATTATTAACACCCGAAATTCTCGGGCACAAGTATATATTCAGGCCACGAAAATTCAGGATCTTACACATGACTCCTCATTGGAGTTGATTTACTAGTTATAAGGGTGCAATGGTGGCCATGTATTTATGAGCAATGACAATGCCTGTAATGTGGTGGGTGTTGGATCGATGCGCATTAAGATATTTGATGACATGGAGCATACATTGGCCGAGATGTTTGATAGCATGGATCATACCTTGACCGATGTGAGACATGTTCTTAATATGAGTAGGAGCTTGATATCAGTAGGAGCACTCAAGGCACTCGGGTGCAAATTCACCGGCTTTGATCGTGTTCTTAAAGTTTTAAGGGGACATTCATTGTTATGAAGGCACAAAGAAGTGGGAACCTTTACAAGTTAATCAAAAGCACTTCATTAAGTGAAGCTACAATGTCTGTAACAGATTCCATGTCTGTACATATGTGGCATATACGTTTGGGTCACATAAGTGAGTGGGGCATGAGGTACTATTTGACTGTTGTTTAATTCCATTTTTTAAAGTTTTTGACTCAAGTATACGTAAGTATTGTATATATGGTAAACATTGAAGTTTATCTTTTAAATTTAGAAAACATGTAAGGTGTTATAGATTATATGTGCATTCTGATATATGGAGAATGTTGCCCGTAGTTTTCGACAGAGGATCATTGGTTTGTCACATTCATTGACGACTACTCAAGGAAAGTGGAGATTTATTTCAAGAAAAATAAATCAGATGTTTTCACCAACTTTAAGCAATGGAAGGAAATGGTGGAAAAACAGTAAGGGCAAAAAGTGAAGGTTCTAAGGACAGATAATGGTTGAGAATTTACTTCAGGTGAATTTAATCAATATTATAACGATGAAGAGATCGAGAGGCATAACACAATGCACTACACACCTAAATAGAACTGTGTGGCTGAGCGAATGAATCAGACTCTTTGGAGAGAGCCCGATTCATGATTAGTAATGTTGGGTTGGGTAAGGAATTATGGACTGAGGCCGTTAATATGGCTTGTTACTTGATGAATCGATCTACTTCTACGGCCATTGGTTGTAAAATTTTAGAAAAAGTATAGACTGGTTAGCAGGTAGACTACTCGAGTCTATATGTATTTGGTTATGAAGCTTACTCTCATGTACCATCAATTGAGTAGATAAGCTACACCAAAGAGCTAAGAAATATATGTTTGTGAGATGTAGTGGTGGTGTGAAGGGATACAGGTTGTATGACTGAGTCACACAGAAAATCATCCTTAGTCGTGACGTCGAATTCGACGAAGGATCCTTATTTCGTAAGGATGAGAAAGAGGAACTAGAAAAGTTGGCGGTGGACGTTCAGTTGGACAGAGATGAAACTCAGGCTAAGACAAAAATGAAGACAGAGGTACAGGTGCAGGTGGAGCATCCACCTGTGAGAAGGAATCCACCGTAGGATCGTGGGTTACTAGTGAGATACAGGGATGGCTCAAATATCACATATGCTATCATTACAAATGAGGGGGATCTGTATAATCTTCAGGAAGCTCTTGATGAGTTAGATGTAGAAAGGTGAAAAGAAACGATGGACGATGAGATAAAGTCCTTCTATAAGAACAAGTTGTGGGAGTTGGTGGAGCTTCTTGTCAGTCGATAAATGATTGAGTGTAAGTGGATCTTCAAGAAGAAACATGATAGGTACAAGGTAAGGTTGATAGCGAAGAGATATGCTTAAAGGGAATGTGTCGACTTTACTAAGATATTCACGCCGGTTGTGAAGAAAGTATTTATCATATTCGTGTTGGTATTGGTTGCCAAATACGATCTCGAGCTAGAGAAAATAGATGTAAAGACTACATTCTTGCATGGGGAGTTTGAAGAATAAATCTACATGAAGCAATCAGAAGGTTACAAAATATAAGGGGCAGAGAACAAGGTTTGCAAGTTAAAGAGGTCATTGTATGACATGAAACAACTGCCTAGGCAGCAGTACAAAAGTTTAATTCTTTCATGTTGAGTCAGAAGTTTACAAGGAGTAAGTACGATCACTATGTCTATTACAAGACACCGAGTGATGCCAAACTCATCATCCTGGTGTTGTATGTTGATGACATGGTGATCGCAAGTCATAGCATGTCTGAAATCAATCTACTAAAGACTCAATTATCAAGGACATTTGAGATGAAAGATCTGAGGGCTGAAAGGAGGGTTCTCAACATTGATATACATAAAGACAAGAAGAGGAGAAATCTTTGGTTATCTCAGGAAGAATACCTTGAGAAGGTGTCGATCAACTATGGTATAGACAAGATAAAGTCGATAAGCGTTCTGCACGTGACTCACTTCAAGCTATCTTCAGAACAATGTCCTAAAACAGATGAAGAAAAGCAGAATATGTATTATGTGTCTTATTCGAATGTGGTTGACAGTTTGATGTATGCTATGATCTGTACGAGATCGAATATTTCACAAACAATTTGTGTTGTTTGCAAATATATGTCTAACCCTAGAAAGTAACACTGGAAAGTGGTGAAATGGCTACTGCAATACATTCGAGGTACACACGACTACGTCTTATCTTTTGAGAAAACATGAGCCAAGTTAGTTGGATATGTAGATTCAGATTACACGGGTAGTGTGGATTCTAGAAAGTCAACTTCAAGTTAGTCGTTTGTGCTATCGGGTAGAGCAGTCGATTGGATGTCAAAGCTTCAGTCTGTGGTGGCTCTTTCCACAACCAAAGCTGAGTATATGATAGTGACAAAGGCATTTAAAGAAGATATTTGGTTGAGAGGGATGATAAATTAGTTCGAACTTCAGTAAGAGGTCGTGCTAGTTAATTGTGACAGCAAAAGCGCTATCAATTTGGCTAAAACTATATTTATCACTTACATAATAAACACATTGATGTTCGTCGGTATTTTATCTGACAGGTGCTTGAGGAAGCATAAATCCAGCAGACATGCTCACTAAAGTAGTTTTCATAGAGAAGTTCATGTTTTATGCAACTTCTCTAGGCTTGGTGAAGACGTAAAGGAAGACGGAGTGTGCATGAGAAGTGACGGTGGAGCTATGATGCAATGTGAAATTAAAGAAGAGAAAAAAAGCGCTATGAAAAATGACGATTAAAGACATGGTGAAGATTGTTGATTAATGTCTTAAATATGTAAATCAACAAGTCTGTCAATGACGGTTTTGATGCCATTGAGCATACTTCGATGTCATCGAAATCCCAGTCACTGCCATCGAGAAAATCTTGAATTTATCTTGTTGGTTGCGAGACACATGAAGTGCCCTGCTTGATGCCATTGAAGGCTGTTCGATGACATCAAAGGCCTGCTTAATGCCATCGTAGTGGGTTCATTGACATCGACAGTCTGTCAATGCCATTGAAGTCCCATCAAAGGTGTCATCGAACGATCTGCAGAGTTACACAGAGTTGCATATTTGTGGGATTTGCTTCCTATTTCGAGTGTGATTCTCCTATATATATATATATATATATATATATATATATATATATATATATATATATATATATATATATATATATATATATAGGTGTAATCGGGATTATGGTGTATCTCAGAGCTTTCTAATTCGTTCCTAAGGGTTTCAAGGGCTTGTAAGGGACTATTCGAGGCTTGTTCGAATCGGATATTCTCTCTGTCTCTTGTAATTTCTGATTTCATAGTGCATCTCTGTCGCTTTGTGCCATGGTTTTTTCCTAAAAGAGTTTTTTCACGTTAAATTTAGTTTCTTTGTGATTGGACTTGGTTGTTACGATTGGAGTACTTTGCTTGATTCATCTTTGTGTGCTTCCGCAATCCCCCAACACTATTTGGATTTTGTGACCACGTCCAGTGTACAAAGGTGCCACAATTTCTCACTTAAACATGTGCCCACAAGTTCTCACTTAAAAGAGGTGCGCATGTGAGTGTTTTTCTAATACACACAACTTAATGGAAATGCCCACTATTGCATTCTTCTTAGGACTCATCATGATGTTTACATGCCATCCAACCTGTTTATAAGGTGATTCCCACCGGGATGAAGTGAAAATACAAATATCAGCCTCATCCAAAACTTTTGTGGGGGACCAATAATACTTCAATGGTGGTAGTTCAATTCCAATTGTTTCTCGTGGTGCGGCTCACTTGAGTCTTTGATCTGATTTATTTTAGAGCTCTTATCATAACATGAGCTAACAAAACTAATGGATGGAGTGGATTTTTCACGGACATCTCAGGGGCCACATAGGGGTTTGAAAATCTCGTCTCACAGCTCTTTGAGGCACGCGAAATATACCTACGAAATCATCCTTGGATAAGTGTCCACATGAGCTGTATAAGGTAGCAAATATATCTCGAAAATTGCCGTGGAAAGCATTAAAAAACAACTTCAAAGTGGGATGTTCGAACGAACATCCGTCCATGTCTACCTGCATTTCCTGGACATGCTCATGCATTCCCCCGTCACCTGTGCTTCAGGAGTTTTGATGGCCTGGATAGTTTGCAAGAACAATTCAGATCTCAAGATTTATCCTAAGAACATGGACCTCTCTTCGATCTTGTCCATTGGATCAATTTTGATCGTTGAACCAATGCATTAGGTGTTCTTAATTTGATTTGGACGATCAGCAAAGATGGTCTAGATATCATCATCACTCTTCATGGTTCAGAGAAAATTCAGCCTCGATTTTGAATTAATTAATGTTCTTCTTAATTTTACGGGCTTCCATTGCATTGGATCGTTCTGGGGGATGTTTTTCATATGGCTATTTCGATCCTCTTGTCATTGTGGTGAGAAGTGTACCACAAACCTGAACGTTAATCTTTCATCATGCATGCAACATTACGAGTATGGGTTGATCTCACCATTGATTCATCATCAATTACCTAGATCACCATCTCTACAGCCACTTTGGTAGGTTCTTAGTTTCTAATATATTTTACGAATGTGGAGAGAGAGAGAGAGAGAGATTTTTCAAACATGCTAAAATCCATTAGATACCATTAAACAAAAACTAATAAATAAAGAAATCAAAAGAAAGAAAGAAAGAAAGAAAGAAAAACAAAAACAAAACAAAAAAATGTGTTGCACTCGCATTTTATTCAAGCAACTACATTAGTAATGAAACTACTTGTGGATATGCCACATGTTGCTGAGGGAGTTTACTGTAAGACGGCGTGCTCTAGTTTTTCATTCCAAACTGCGATTGCAGATAATCAATTATTTTCTTATCAACTTGGAATGCCTTGGCAAGAACATCATCTGAGATGGGTGGATTTGATCCGAACACAGCGTTCGCAATGGTGATGGTTCCCGGGTTCTGGCTGCTCAGTCCTGCAATCGCTATGGCATTGGTGTGGCCGATGTTAAACTGGAAGTGAATCAAGTTTATTGGGAAGACAAACACATCGCCCTTCTGAAGGACCTTTGTTATGAGGCGATTGTCAGGGTTGGAAGTGACGAATCCGACGTAAAGGGTGCCCTCCAAGACAGTTAAGATCTCGGTCGCCCTTGGGTGCGTGTGGGGTGCATTGAGACCATAGGGTGCATAGTCTATCCGAACCAAAGAGACTCCGAGGGTGTTGAGTCCTGCTATCTGGGCTACGTTTACTTGGGTCACATTGGACCCAACCTTGTTATATGTGTTGCCTGGTTTGTCAAGTCCGGTGAAGAAGAAATCATCAGCCTGAACTTGCTTTGGCTCCTTGCACACAAATCCATTCACCAACACTGCCATCATATAACACAAAAGAGTTGTAAGTAGCATATTCTTAATTTCAAGAATTATTAAAACAATATAAATATAAAATAACAGACAATGAGGCAGGTGTTGTATCCCATTCATTATGTGAATCCTTTCACCAATGGGGTGGATTGCATTTACATGAAATATTATTTGCAGCAATGATGCAGTTACTTGATTTTTTTTTTTTCAATGGAGTGAAAATACCTGGGCTGTTGCGCACAGCGACACAGAAATCCTGTAAAGGGCTGGGATCGGATGCGGAGGTAAAGGAGAAACTAAATGCAATGAATGCTAAGAGAATAAAGCCGGTAGACATCTTGAAACTCTGTCTAGAATTGTGTATGTATGTATGCTAGGAAACTCTAAATGTTATAATGAGAAATGTTTTTGGCTGTGGGTTATGTAAGAGGATTAGGCTAGTATTTATAATGGGGTTACAGCAATGTTTGTCATTGAAATGGTCATATTAGTTTTATTATTATTTGAAATCCAAGACTTCTTCCTCTTCAGTCCTATGCAAAAGAAGGAATTGGCTCGGTTACGTGCAGAAAATATCATCATTTGTTTATTAATTCTTGATTTCCTTGATGCTAACTACTCCAAATCAGATAAGTGGCATGAAATATACTAAACTTGGTCATGCTTTGAATGGTGGTGATGTGGTCGGAATGGGTTCCTGATGTGCTCGTTCATGAGATTTACCTAATCACACGACGAGGCTAAGCATTTAGTCAACAAAAGAAAATTAACCAAAGCTAAGCAAATGCATATTTGCTTGGTCTATTTCTTTTGAATAGGAAATAATGACCTTTTCAACAAGACAATTCAATTGTGTGCCATGTCTGCATGAGATCTGATCCATTCATCATGTAGGCCCCAACTTTGGTGTCTTGTGCAACATAACCTGGTATTTCGTTTATCAGTCAGTCCATATGCATATGCATGAAATAGTCCACGGTAACGTGTAAATAGCAAGATTATTTCTTTAGTACAGATTGACGGTCAAAGGTAGACCACGCAAGGTGGATGATATGGGCCCGTATTAGCTACGGATAGGTTGAGTAGAGAGACTAGCTACTGAAGTGACGTCACCAAGTTCCGTGGGCCCCACCATGATGTATGTTTTGTATCCACCCCTTCCATCCATTTGGAGAGATCATTTTAGGGCAAGATCCAAAGATCTAGTGGACCCATCACAGAAAACTGTGGGAACAGTGACGTCCACCATTAAAAACTTCTAAAGGCCACCAAAGGTTTAGATCAATCTGATATTTGTGTTTTCCCTTCTTTCACGTATTTATTTTTTAACTTTTGAACGGATTGGATTTCAAATAAAAATTATGGTGAGCCTTAGAATAGTTTCAACTGTGGGAATCACTCTCCCCAGTGCTTTCTTTGGTGAGGTCCACTATAGATTTTTATCTCCCTCATTCCTTGGCTCATGCCCTAAAATGATATCTCAAAATGGATGGACGGTGTGGATGCCACACATAAATCATAGTAGGGCCCACATAACTTGATGACGTCACTTCAGTAGCAGGCTCGCTACTCAACCTGACAGTATCTAATCCGCGTCAGGATGATACAAATCAGCCATTGGTAGAAATTGGAAATGCTTGATTAAGCTAATATTTAAGATCAGTCGTTTAATTGGATCAATATTGAAGATCAACGGTTGCAATGGATTGAGATCAATGACAAGTGGTCTTATGGGCAAATTAGAGATGAATGGTAAACAGTCTAATTTGGGGCCCTTATTGACCACGAATGATATGATTGGATTAATAACGAAGTCCAATGGCTTAATTTGAACGATATTGGAGATCAACGGTCTAATTAGACTGAAGTCAAATGGACCAATGTAAAAGATCAATGGTCTGATTTGGCTGAAGTTGGAGATGAGAGGTTCAATTGCTCTGATCTTCAAAATTTGCTGTCTAATTTGTTCCATATTGAAGATCAATTGCTAGTAGACTGTTATCAAAAGATGAACCGTCTGAATGGGCCGAAATTAGAGAATGGTCCAATTTTACCATTACATAGGATTAAAGAAATGATTAGACAAATATTGAGGATGAAATGGATTGAGGTGCATATGACTGGTTTGATTTGATTGATGTTGAACTCAATGCCTCTGATTCAAATGATATTGATGATCAACTGTCATATTAGGCCAAATTTAAAGATCAATGGTCTAATAAGACCATATCAAAAGATTGATGGTTTGATTGGGCCAAAATTGGAGATGAGTGGTCCAATGGGTTTGATATGTGAGATTGACGGTCCAATTGAGTTGATAATAAAGGTCCATGACTGGAATGCACTGATTTGAAAGATGAACCATATGATTGGGCTGAAATTGGAGTTGATTAGTTTGATTGGACAAATACTGATGACTAATGGTCCAATTAGGGAAGAGGTTTGGCTGGTGTACCACACACCACCAATATGGCTGGTGTGGGTACGTGTTGTGCGAAGTGGAGCGCTGACACTTAAAACAGCTCCGAGTTGTAAATGGCTCAAAGGAGATCAAAGTTACATGGGCCACATAATGATGTATTTAATATATCCACCTCATTCATCCATTTGGCGAGATAATTTTAGATCATGAGTCCAAAAACGAGTCATATCCAACGCTCAAGTAGACCACACTACAAATAGAAGTGGGACAATGATTATCACAGTTAAAACGTTTGTAAGGCCCACCATCGCGTTAATTTTCTATCCTCTCTGTTCATAAAGTCACACATACCAGGATGAAGAGGAAAAACAAATATCATATTGATCCAATACTTCTCTGACCTTAAAATGGTTTCACTGGTAGATGTTTAATCCCCTGCTATGTTTTTCAGTGTACTCCGCTTGATTGGATCTGTCTTCTTTTTCTGGCCAGGCCTTACTGCTAGCTCACCAAATAGACTGAGGGCTTGGATATAACACATACCTCGTTATTGTACCCACAGAACTTGGTAAAGTCAACACATCAGCAATATTGGTTGTGTGGTACACTAGCCAATCCCATTTCGGAAATCCTGTGCCGTTTTTTATTATCCATCGATGACACAGGTTTTGACGTAAGTGTGTCTGTGTGTATATATATATATACAAATGTGGAAATATGCGTATTTCCTCTGTGTACAATGAATTACTCTGTTTAACAGGATGAAATCTTTTGGAGCATGGATCTTCTGTGGGCCCCACCATGATGTATTTGTTTGATCCACACTATTGAACCATTTTTCAAGATAGATCTAGGACATGAACTAAAAAATGAGGTAAATCTAGAGCAAAATTGATCCACATCACAGAAATTAGGGATTGTCGGAACCTTCCTAGGGCGGACAAGACATTGATTTGCTATTCTACTTGATTCAAATAGACCACATAAACCTGGATAAAGGGAAATCAAAATATGAGATTGTTACCCCCAAGTAGTTAATTCAACGGTGGGTATACAATTGCCATTGTTTCTGTTTTGTGGTCCTATTGAGTTTTGGGTTTACATGGTTTTGGGTAGGGCTATTCATGCGTCAAACTAGCTCGAAAAGCTCACTTGACTCGGCTCGAGTCAACTTGGATTGACTCGGCTTGAATAGCCAATTCGGACCAAGTCAAGCTAATTATTTGAAGCTCAAGTTGAGTTCGAGCCGAGTTCGACCAAGGGGCATTTCAACTCGACTCGACTCGAACTCTACCCGACTTGAAGCTCGAACTCGAGCTCGACTCGAACTCTACTCGACTTGAAGCTCGACTCGGCTCGATTAATATATATATATATATATATATATATTATATTAATATTATAAGTTCTAAGTTTTAACTTTAAAAAAAATAATCCTAGAATCTCTACTCGATCGCACGCACCCCCTTTCCATTTACCTTTTCCTTTTTTCTCTTTCTCTACCCGTTGTCAGCAACACGCCTGCTCGAACCACCACTACCAGTTTTCATTTCAGCTCAACAATAGTATGATTTCAATCTCTTGAGATCTATTTCTTGACGAGTAACCCCAAAAATCTGAGATAGGTTCTTCTCAGATTTGTTAGGACTTCAAAGAAATCCAATAATTTTATTGACTAGAGCTCTTTACTTGGATTTCTAATATGTGTTCTGCTCTATTTCTTTTTTAGTACTTGAATTTCTGCTGGTAGAAAGGATTTCGTGGGAAATCCACGCCCAGAGGGTTTGGAGAGACAGGAAGCCAACTGCGTGGGAAGGTAGAAAGGATGGAAATGTTTTGAGAAGCAAAGCTTCTGTGGGGCCATCATGATGTTTGTATTAGATCCACAGCGTTAATCCATATTTCGAGATCATTTTATGGCTGTAGAAGATAGCATATATAGGAAAACAATCGACTTCAAAGTGGGTTGTTCGAACGAACTTCCGTCCATGTCTACATGCATGTCTTGGACATGCTCGTGCATTCCACCGTCACCTCTGTTGCAGGTGTATTGATGGCCTGGATAGTTTGCCTGAACAGTCCAGATCTCATGATTAAGTGTGAGAATGTGGACCTCTCTTTGATCTTGTCCATTGGATTAGTTTTGATTGTCGAACCGATGCATGCATGAGGTATTCCACTTTTGATTTGGACCATCAGCACGGACACTCTAGATATCATCATTCTCCCTCGTTCAAAGAAAATGCAGCCTTGCTTCCATTGTATAGGGTTATTATGTGGGATGTTTTTTTCACATGACCATTTCGATCCTCTTGTCGTTATGGTGAATACTCCCCACTGGGTACTGCAAATCTGACCGTTGATCTTTCATCATGCATGCAACATTAAAGTATGGGTTGATCCAACTGTTGATGCATCATCAATTGCATTTTTTTAATTATCTAGACAGATACTTTCGTAACGTGCTATAATCCATTAGATATCACTAAACAGAAACAAATAAAGAAAGAAAACAAGAGACAAAATAAATAAATAATAACATTGCACTCCCATTTTATTGTATGGGGCATGCTCTAGTTTTTCATTCCAAACTGCGATTGGAGATAATCGACTATGTTCTTATCAACTTGGAATGCCTTGGCAAGAACGTCGTCTGAGATGGGTGGATTCGATCCAAACACAGCATTCGCAATGGTGATAGTTCCTGGACTCTGGCTGCTCAGTCCTGCAATGGCTATGGCATTGGTGAGGCCAATGTTAAACTGGAAGTGAACCAAGCCTATTGGGAAGACAAACACATCGCCCTTTTGAAGGACCTTTGTTATGAGGCGATTGTCTGGGTTGGAAGTGACGAATCCGACGTAAAGGGTGCCCTCCAAAACTGTTAAAATCTCTGTCGCCCTTGGGTGCGTGTGGGGTGCATTGAGACCATAGGGTGCATAGTCTATCCGAACCAAAGAGACTCCGAGGGTATTGAGTCCTGATATCTGAGCTACGTTTACTTGGGTCACATTGGACCCAACCTTGTTACTCGTGTTGCCTGGTTTGTCCAGTCCCGTGAGGAAGAAATCATCAGCTTGAACTTGCATTGGGTCCTTGCACACAAATCCATTCACCAACACTGCCATCATATAACACAAAAGAGATTGTAAGCAGCCTATTCTTTCAAGAATTATTAAAACGATATAAACAGAAAATAACAGAGAATGAGGTTGGTGTTGTATCCCATTCATCATATGAATCCTTTCACGAATAGGGTGGATTGCATTTACATGTAATATTATTTGCAGCAATGATGCAGTTACTTGAATTTTTTTTTCAATGGAGTGAAAATACCTGGGCTGTTGCGCACAGCGACACAGAAATCCTGTAAAGGGTTGGGATCGGATGCAGAGGTAAAGGAGAAACTGAATGCAAAAAATGCTAAGAGAAGAAAGCCCGTGGACATCTTGAAAATCTGTCTAGGATTGTGTATGTATATATGCTATGAAACTCTAAATGTTGTAAAATGAGGAGTTTTTTGGCTGTGGGTTATGTAAGAGAAATAGGCTAGTATTTATAATTATGGGGTTACAGAAATGTTTGTCATTGAAATGGTCTAATTATTTTTTTATTATTTAAAATTCATGACTTCTTCCTCTTCAAGTCCTGTGTGAAAGAAGGAATTTGCTCAGTTACGTGTAGAAAATATCATCATCTGTTTACTAATTCTGGATTTTATAAATGCCAACTATGTGGGAAGGAATATAATAAGCATAGTTATAACGCCACCGGTGGTGATATGGTCAAAAAGGGATCCTGATGTGCCCTCTTGACTAATCATCGTTCATGAGATTTACCTAATCACACTAATCTAAGCATTCATTTAAAAATTAATCAAAGCTAATTAGTAAAGGCATATTTGGTCTACTTCTTTTAAATTGGGGTTTCCCAAGACCTTTTCAATGAGACGTGTGCGCTGTGTATGTCTGAGATCTGAGCCATTCTTCTTGTAGGCCCAACTTTGGTGTCTTGTGCAACATAATCTGGCATTTCATCTATCAGTCTCTTGTTGGAGAGCATGCCCGGCACGATATCACAATGTAGTCCACGTTGTCTGGCCCACCATGATGATTATTTCCATTTAACATATTGATTAGATCACACATATATACAAATTTTGGCTTGGTTAGTAGTTCTTGGGCACACCATGAGTTGGCTCAGTAGACGGCCTAGATTTCTCAGGTGGATCCCACATACTTGCCCTTTCTTACCTTTCTTAAAAATAAAAAAATAAAACATTTCCAGATGCTGGGATGTTCTCAGCGTGAGACTCCATTAATACAAAGGGGATTGGGACCTCAACTCTTGAGCTCCACCATGATGCTTATGTCCCATCTTCTCCTATTCATCCGAACTTCCATCTAATTTTGGCCGTTGGACCCAAAATTGAAGGCAAGCCAAATTTCAGGTGGGCCACACCGTGATTACCATGGCTGTTAAGCCCATCGTATCTATATGGGAGAGTAAGTTCCCACTCATGGGACCCACTGTGATCTATTTCATAGATCCACACTACTCATTTGTTTCTCGGCTCATATTAGCCATGGAGCCTAAAAATCAAGCTGATCCAACCATTAGGTGGACTGCACTAGAGGCGACGATGGGCAGTTGGGAGCACCCCCTCACGTCAGCCATGGCGACGTGGGGTGGGGCCGTGGGGGCATCCCACCCGCGGCTTCACCTTGATGTATATATTTAGTCCACATTGTCCACCAGTTTCTCTAGATTATTTTAGGCCATGGGCTGAAAAATTAGGCGGATCAGAGTCTTGAGTGAACGGCACTTAGCGAAATAAAGTCTAAATAAAGTCTTACAGTTGAAACCTTCCAAAGCCTGCAGTGGGGTCACTGATCATCCAAACCATCCCAAGTCAGGGCCCACTGGGCTCCATTCAAGATGACTAAGACAGTGGACGGAGTAGATCATTCACATGGGGCCAACCTTGATGGTGTATACAAAATAAATTTACATTATAATAATACAAAGAGTAGCCCTGCATGCTGGCCGTCAACTCATCCTCGCCAAGCATGACTCTCACAAGTGGGACCTATATTGATGTTACATTTAATTTGAGCCAACCACCAACTTCTTCGGATCATTTTAGGCCATGGCCGAAAAATGAGACAGATCTGAGTCTCAAGTGGGCCGCACTGAAGGAAACAAACTCCGAACAACACACACATATATAGAGCTGTACACGAGTCGAGCCGAGCCGAGTACGAGCAGAAATTGAGCCGAGTCAAGTTCGAGTCTGAGTTCAAATTTGAGCCCAATTCGAGCAGGGTTTTTGACCAACAAATTTTTATTTTTTTTATTTTTTTATTTTTTTAAATTATTTTTTTAAAGGTTAGCTTGTTAGTACACACCCCATTGTTGTCAGTCCACACTCCACTGTTAGCCACACCCACTAGGGACTCGATACCATGACCTCAGGTGTTGAATCGAGGTATCTTCTCTTAGTCTACCACTTGAGATATGGATCAGGGCGTAACATATATTAGTTATATTAACATATATTAACATATATTAGCTATATTAGCATATATATATATATATATATTAACAATTTCTAATATATATTAGCAATATATGATATCAATTTCTGAAATATATTAACAATTTATACAAAAAACTAATAATAATAAATCAACACCACACAGTACGAGTCGAGTATGAGTCGAGCACACGAGTCGAGTATCGAGTCGAGTACCGAGTCGAGTATTGCCCAGCTCGTACTCTACTCGTAATCAAAACAAGTATCAAACTTATGCTCGTGCTCGGCTCAAACTCATGCCGAGTCGAGTCGAGTCGAGCTGAGCTTACTCTGCTCGTGTACAGCTCTACACACACACACACACACATATGTGGGAAATGGTACTATGAGTTGTGTGGGCCCCACTCTGATGTGTGTCAAACATCTGCCCCATCAGTTAGATGCACCATTCCATGGTCAATCCATGACTTAGGTGGGGCACACCACATACAATATTTGAGAGGGGTTATCCTCCCATTAAAACATTCATAATCATTTATTGGGCCCACTGAGATGTAGTTCACAAATCCAACCTATCCATTGTGTGTGTCCCACTTGGATGAGGGGTTAGACCAAGTTTCAGCCGCATCCAAAACTCAGTTAGACCCCACCAAGTGATTTTATATGTTGCAGTCATGTCTTTACATGGTTTTAGATGGTATGGCCCACCTGATTGCCGTATACAAATGATTTTTAAGACGTCCCATAACCTAAATGGAACCCATCAAATGCACAGTTTTGATGTTCGACACACATCACGATGGGCCCACACAGATTGACATCATGGGAAGTTCCCATGAGGTCGACCTCATAGTACAATTTCCATAAATATATACCACCGGCGCCTAATGGACAAGCAGACGCCCAACCACAGGCGTGGAGTGGGGCCCACTCATGGGACCATCCATGATGTATATGTTTCATCCACGCCATTCATCCATTTTAATAGATCATGTTAGGCCACAGGCCTAAAAAATGAGGGTGATTCGAATATTAGGTGGACTACACCAATGGACTCATTGGGCAGGGAGGGTTGCCCATTTTGGCAGCGCTTAGGCCCCACTTGTGGGACCCACCTTAATGTTTATGTGCCATCTATGTTATTTAAAATTTTCTTCAGATTATGTTGGGCCAGGGGCGTAAAGTTGAGGCCAATCCAAATCTCAGGTAAGCCACACTACGAGGAACTATGGGGGTAGAAACCTCTTGGACTTGGGATTCCTTAGACTTGAAAATCCCTAAATTCAGGATCCATTATAATTTGGTTATGTTTGGCATACTAGATTCAAAATTCCTATAATCCTAAAGTGATATGCATAATATACTTGTAAAGGCTTGAAATTAAATTGATTTAAATCCCTAATTAGTGGGTGTGTGTAATGTTAACACTATGGTTATAACACTCGCTATGGATGGACCACATCCCAAAATTCATCGGGGAATGGTGGGCCCCACCTAGCTTCCAAGTAGGACCCATCAAATAAATGGCCTGGATGATCTCGTACACATAGGAACAAGAAGTTCAGCAGTGTCCGTCTAGGCCCGACCTGGGAATTCGTAAAGACCATCGGATGTGAGGAATCCAGTAGATTGCTCATGACCCAAAAAATAGAAAGATGGAAAATTAAGGGAAAGCAAAATAAAAAGGAGTAACACATGCTCTTACCATCCATCTCACAGGCCCTCATTTGAATGGTGGCGATGACAATCAAAGTGATATTGGGGCGATCACAATGCAAAATCAAGGGTGGATTCCTCCTATTTAATGGTCCACCACCGGAATCATGGGTCTCTATCAACAACCATTTGCATTGTTTTATTTGGGTCACTATCCTATTGCTCTTAACATGTTATTATCAATTTTTTATATGCAGCTATTTGGATGGTTGAGATTTATCTACATTTGCCACCTCTATTCTTTATGTTGATACATTTCCTAACGTGTTTTTTTTTTTTTTTTTCTTTTGCAATGGGACCAATCCAAAGTGGGCCCACAATGAAACTGTAATGATTCTATATGGGTACTTAATGTGAGCCTCCAGATCTCCACCCTCCGTCATCTTAAAGTTATACCACTGCCGCTTCAAGTGTAGGAGATTTTCAAAGGATTTTTTCGCATAGACACCCTCTAACTTTGCCCATAACTTAGTCGCAGTTTTCTTCCTCATGACATTGTAGAGAACCTCATCCATGAGACATAAACGAATCGATGATAAAGCCTTCTTATCAAGAGTATTCCAATCATCATCAGTCATAGTAGACTTTCGCTCCTCAAGAGCACCATCTTCACCTTGCTTGATTAAGGAACTCATCATCTTGATCTTCCATAACTCAAAATTATTTTTTCTTGAGTGCTTCTCAATCTCATACCTAGTGCTTCCCATTATTACTAATCCTGTAAATTCAGATCTGTGCCCCGACGATTTCTCTGATACCACTTGTTGAGATTTTGGCATACGTAATCACAGAGATCTAGATCTAGGATAGCAATCCAATGACATCAAGCACACATAAGAGAACACAAAGATTTAATGTGGAAAACCCTTGCGGGAAAAAGCCAAGGCACAAAGTGACAAATCTCTACTATGAAAATATAAATTACAAAAAGAGAAGACTTACCCGATTCGAACAATCTCGAATCTCACCCTTGCTACACCCTTTAATAACCCTAGAACCCCTTTAGAAAGCTTTAAAATACCCTTGAATACCTCCCAATCCAGCATACACCCCTTTATATAAGTTTAGAAATAAGTAGAATCGGAATAGGAAACAAAAATCGCAAAATCTGCGTTTCCGCATAAAATCTATGTAAAATCTTCGATGTCATCGAAGGTCCATCGATGTCATCGAAAATGGACCAAAACTATCCAGCGACCAAGGGTGAAAATTTTTAAAAATTATCAATGCCATCGAACAACCTTCGATGTCATCGATGACTGGCTTCGATGTCATCGAAACCTAGTCGATGTCATCGACAGACCAACAAACAGATTTAAGACATTTGTTCATAACATGGTCCACCTGAGATTGTATCTACCTCTTTTTTGGTTTATAGCCCTACTTGTGTTTTCCTTCATCCGTGTCAGTGACACTTAATCAACGACTTGGATGGCATATAAACTTTATAATAGGCTTAAGAACTTTTTAATAGTGGTTGTTGAATCACCACTATTTCATTTGGTATGGTCCACCTGAGATCGAATCTACCTCTTTTTTGGGTTTATACCCTTATTTGTGTTTTCCTTCATTCATGTATGTGACACTTAATCAACGACTTGGATGGCATATAAACATTACAATAAGCTTAAAAAAAATTAATGGTGGCAGTTGAATCACCACTATTTCTTATGGTTCGATCCACCTAAGATTGGATTTACCTCTTTTTTGAGTTTATAGCCTGACAAAATGAATGGATGATGTGGATAAAACACATATATCATGGTGGGCCTACAAAGCTTTCCGAGTACCAAAATGGGGTAGTGTAGGCATCATACCCTAATCCGAGTCCTTAAAAGTGACATCATGATGCCATAGCCCATAATTGGAAGGAAGCGGATTGGCCAGTGTACCACGCACCAGCTATATAGCTGGTGTATTGACATCAGCAAGTTTTGTGGGTCCCATCATGAGGTATGTTTTATTCATCCATTTGGCGAGCTCGTCTTAAGGCTTGAGTTGAAAAATAAGATAGATCTAAAGATCAAGTGGACCACACTGCAAAAAGCTGTGAAGGATTGAATGTCTACCATTAAAACACTTATGGGGGTGACAGAAGTTTCATATCAATATTAAATTTATTTTTCCTCTTCATTCATGTATTCGTGACCTTATTAACAAATTGGGCCTATAAAAGGTCCTACCTCCTCGCGAGGAAGAAAGCAGGAACAAGAAGAAATGTGGGAGAGAGAGAGAGAGAGAGAGAGAGAGAGAGAGGAATCCGTCAGCCGAGCGGCAGCTCCATCTGCCCAGGCTTGCTGTCATCCAGCAAGGAAGAAGGAAGAGAAGGAAAAGAGAAGAAGAAAGAAGGAAAGAAAGGAAGGAAGAAAAGAGAAGAAAAGAAAAGAAAGAGAGAGAAAGAAGAAGAAGAAGAAGAGATCTTTTGGGTCAACTTAGTCCACCAACGAGTTAAGTCTGAGTTGGGGTGAGTCAAGCTAACCACTTTAGCGGATAAGAGCTACGTGCCAATTTTCATTCAACTTTATATTATACATAAGCTTTAAATTATAATTTGAGTTCATAATTAAATAGATTGATCAGTCAACGAGTGTGAGACCCAACTCGAGTTCGCATGTGTGCATGTGTGTGTGAGTATGCATTCCGTCCATCTTGGTCCCGCGGTCTTACTGGTCAAATCCCGATGACTCGTGACCCTTGGATAGTATTTGCGATCATCCGTAAGTCCAATCTTGAAGACCTGACTCAAATCAATTTAAGACCTATGCCATTGCGATCGCATCGTCGTCGCGGTTCCAACGACGCATCTTGTGCGTCTATCCGACCTATGGATCAAAAGTTATGAGCATTTTATCATGTAACCCACTTTTTGTACAAATGCATGTGGACCACCATCACCCTTGGCACAAGTTCCAAGGTACACTACCCACACACTACACAAAGATCCATAACTAACACTACCTACCTCTAAACATTACCCACAAGCCTAGAGAACCTACCAACCCTATAACTTTGGTTGTATCTCCCTATAGCAATCATCATTCTTCTCTAACCAAGGCAAGCATGCCTCCATCTTTCTAGAAATCCATCATTACTCTCATGCTACATCTCTCTCTCTTCCCTCTTTTTCTTTCATTTTCTCTTCTTCCATTGCTAGAACCTCCAAAACATCATACCTTGCTGAAAATTCCAGCCACATTTCTTCCCTCTCCTTCCTCATCTAACCCTCAAAAACTCATCCCAACCATTGATCCATGTTGCTTGGAGCCTCTAGATGATGGTGATGTAAATTTCAAGGTTGATCTAGGTGGGTGCTTTCTTCATCAAGTAAATCTTTTCTCTCCTCATGTAATCTCTTTCCTCTCTCTCATTTAGATGTGTAGGACCCACCAATTAATGGTGGAGATCTTACACAACCATTTAGATGTGGCCATGAGGCCCACATTGTAAATGCATGTCCATGCATGAAATTTTTCCCTTGATAGACCCCTTGCATGTGGATTTCTCTTATTTTTCTAAGTATGATGGGTCATCTAGGCCCTTGCATGTGGCTGGGATAGCATCCTAACCACTCATTTCAAAGATATAGGCCATGCATCATAAGATCTATTTGTACAATGTGTTTATATTATTGTTTGTGGTTGTGATTGTATGGGGACGGCTCAATAGTGGAGGAGCCCTCCCCTAATGGCCTGATACTCTTCCTTCTCTTTCCTTAGTTAGCAATCTGATGATATTATGTGTGGTCCACTTAGTGGGCCTGGATTGCCCAAAAGAAAAAGTCCAGGAAGAAAGGGACATCTATACTCAACCTACACTATGGTTTAGATGCCTCTTTTTGCCACCTTAAATGTTCTTGCAATGGTGAAAATTTGAGGGTTTGTTCTGAAAAATTGTGGGGCCCACTAGGGTGGGCCATGGCACCCAATTTATGGGCCAATCCCTTCCTTAATAGGCCCATAAATTTTTTTTTATTCCATGCATGCATTGCTGTCCAGAAATTTCTGGACAGATTTTTTTGTTGGACTTGGGCTTGAATTTGGGACTGATTAGGAGACCTTTTGTACCCATAAAATATATTTTTCTAAAAGTTGGGGATCTCATCTTAATGTTTCCCAAATTTCAGCCCCATCCAATCTTGATATAGGTCCCAAAAGTGTGGTCCAAGTGGGGTGGACAATCTGAATTTTTTGCACTGTTCCAACAACATTCCACCCTGGACAGGTTGGAAATTCAAAATTTATTAAAATATTTTTGGGTGTCTGAAAATTTTAAAAATTTACAGGGATGTGGTCCACCCATGGTAGGACCTACCTGTAAAATTTTAGGGCCAATGGACCCCATTTGGGCATCCAAATGGGTGGGCCAACATATTGGACTGCCAGAAACATTCTGCTGTGCAGTCCAACAGTATAGTTCCATAAAAATAAAATTTTAAAAATTATTTTTCTTAGAAGGTGGGTCATATTTCTGAGATCCATATTGATTTAGTCTTGATGAGGGACTTTGGGTCAAAATTTCAGGAATTTTAGAGGCCCAGAACCTACCCATTTGGATGGCCCAAATTCAGAACAGTCACATTCCAGCAATAGTTCACCCTGGAGAGATTATATTCTTAAAATTTATTAAAATACTTTTGGGTACCTAAAAATTGTAAAAATTTACAGAGATGTGTTGCACTCATGTTAAGACCTACCTGAAAATTTTTGGAGCCATTGGACGCCTGTACACACCATAGTGGTGGCTGGACCGACCCACTATAATATGGTGTCCAGATCAATCCGAGTTTCAGGACAGATTGTTTTATTTGAATTAATTAAAATATTTTTAGATGTTCAAAAATTATAAAATTTTATGGGGGTGTGGCCTACCCATGGAAGGACTACCCTATAAATTTTCAGGGCCATCGGGCGTCTGTAACGACCGTGGTGTGGCCGGAAATTTGGATCAGTTTTGGACCAAATACCCAGGCACACCCCTACTTTGGGTTGCTGGGCCTGCATTTTAATGGCATGGCCCACTTGAAGTAAGTGTTGTATATCTCCCTTATTATCTGGTGGGGCCTACTATGATATATTTGGATCACCATGTGTCAGTAACCCATCTAAATTAAATAAATTTTTGGACTCCAGCAGGCCCAGAAAATGGGTGGGCTGGAATTCCAGCAAGGGGCCCAGAATTTGCTACATGGTTGATTGTTTATGAACTATTGTGGCACACCAGATTTGAGAAAGTGTTGCACACACTCCTTGCTTTCCTTTCTTAGACATTTTTGAGCTTAATGAGTACCCCCTTGAGGCCCACCTTTGTGATGGTTTTGTGGACTAGCCTTTACCAGAATTTTTAATAGTTTTATAGGCTCAATGGGCTGGAAACTTCTTTCTTGAGCCCAAGATTGTGCAAGGGTTGACCTTATTGATTTATGAGCCCAATGGGCTGTCTATAAGCTGATCATATGTATTAATGGGCCTTGATGCCCTCATAAAGTGTTTAATTGTGAGCTGACTTGCAAAGCCCACATAAATGCATATTATGGAGGGCCTTGTTAAGTCTTTGTCTGATGAGGGAAGGCCCACCCTGTCGGTATAGGTCTCGCCCTTGTGTATTCTTGGACTTATGGGCTGCCCTTAAATCCACCATAATGTATGAATAGGATAACTTTTGTTTTAGGTCATTTCCTTAAGGCCCATTATGTAATATAATATATACATGACCACCCCTTTTGTGGTAGTGATTAGGCATTTTAAACTCAGTTCTTTTGGATAGGCCCATTGATCCTGGGGCTATACTCTCCCATTTATTGTGATGGGCTTAAGGGCAATAATATGAAAGAAGTTGGGCTCTTGGCTGCCCACTAAATTGACCCTATACTTGAGCCAAAAGTGAAGCCCAACTCACTTGTGTTAAATGTAAAACTTGCCCATGTAAATGAATTACTGGGCTGCCCATGAAGCCCACCACAATATGTGGAATTATGACCTTTGTGGTTGGGCCCAAACCTTACTTGAGGGTCCACCATATGGCCTATAAGTTGGGCTTAGTGTATGGCCCATTAGGCCATGCATTACTTGGGCTTTAGACCTTATATTATATGAGTAGTGGCGGGCTACCTCTTGGAAGTCAGTTGAGGTTAAACGTCCTCTTGGGTGATCCTAAGGTAGGCCCATGGGTTTCTCTATAAATGGTTAAAGGCCCACCATAGACCCTAGGCCATTTATTTAGGGCTTAATGTATATGTATATAGAATCTACCTTAACGTATGTTTGGTTCAGGCCATCCAAGCCTTGGATCACTCGATTATAGATGCACTCTCTGTCTTGGGTTACTGCTGGACTCATAATCCAGTAACAGGCTCACTTGATCTTTTCATAATATATACACACTCTCCATCTAGTGAGGTCCTCCAGCGAATATAGTTAGCTTTCATGAGATTATCTTCATACAGTTAACTGATTTCTGGACCTTAGCAGGTCTAGGAAGTTAAACTGGCCAAGAGTTTATCAAAGGGCCTTAAATATAAAATTTTATGGTTAAAACTTTATTTGACTGTGGAGCCCACCATATTGAGAACTTGTGTACGTATTACATGCTTATGTTTTCTTATAATCCTTAAGCTTAATTAGTGCATTCTTCTGGATCACCTTTAGTGATCAGATGAGGACCCCATCTTTTGGGGCATTTCATGGGCGTAGAGTGGGTTGGGACATCCCAGATTGGCCCAACTGTATATTGGGCCAACTTCTACCATTTTGATGGACTTGTGGGTTAAGATAATGATAGTATTGGGCCACTTAAATTACTAAGTTATTGGGCTGATGTAGTTGGGCCCATTTCATCCAAACTTAAACTTATTTAGTCGTATATTGTGCACACGGGCTGCCCACCAAGTTTAACTAAATGTATGGATTCTAAGGTCATTAGAAATTGAACCTTGGGCCTTAATTCCCCTCTTGGGGCCCATGTTGCTAAAAGTGGTATTTTATCTTTTTATGGCTTATTATGAGGAATATATATATGTATATGGTTGGTTACATTTATTTTTATCTTTAATCTAGGCCTTGGGCCTTCTATCCACATCATTTATTATTGATATGCCTTTCTGGAAAATGGCGGTTAAATGTCCCCATTATGGACCCCTCTAGGCCCGGTTGTATTTAAGAGTAATTGGATAATCATCTTAGACTCTTGTTAGGCTCATTTCTATATCACTTAGACCCGTAGTTTGTATACTTATTCTCGTGGGTTACCCCAGGTAAATGGGCCCCCACTAGAGGTGAGATTCCTTATGGATATTGTCTAAATACCTAGTCTTGGTCCCTTCTTGGATAGGAGGAGTGTATTACTTTGTATATCACCGCATAATGCGTCTAGACCCATCTTCATGGCCCATGTATATCATTATATGCTTAGTTGATACTATGTATGTGTGGTCATATTGTGTCATTGGGCATTGCATGATACTTTCCTCGAAGGACGTAGTATCCCCTCTTGAGCACGTTGGATGCTTGGGATTGATGCATGGTTGATTGTGTGATTCATGCATTTAGCATTGTATAGTATATGAGCATTATTGCTCTTACTTCATCAGGGCTGTAGCCTCCACAGATACATCGTGGATGGCCATGTTTGGACACCGAAAATGTTACTTGAGCATACCGGGTGCATAGGATGTCCATGGATAAAATTTTTAAAACTTTCATGGTACCAAGGATCTGCTCCAGCGCCGTGACCGGATGGTATGTATGAGCGCACGAGGGCCTTATACCGTTAGGTCGTGACTCCCACTGTCGTATAGTCGGTTGGATAGGGGTGTGGCCTTACTCGCCTGATGTAAGAGGGCATTGCTAGGCTGAGTCTGACCAGCTCGTGAATGGGTTCGCTACCTTCAGGCCTTGCTGGTGATTGGTTGTCCACAAACGGGTAGTGAGGTCTCTTAAGCTCATTTGACTGTGCGGGGTCTGTAGAGCGGCAGTCATCCAGCAGTGTAATGGACCCCGGTGATTTTCTTATAATGAAAATGTACTTGATATGTGGATTAGATATGAGCACTGACATTACTTCGCATTGCATTTGCATCGGCTGTGTAACCCTCATAATGCATCGCCTTGGCATGGCGCCCAGTACTCATTTCATTACATTACTCATTATACTATATAGCCTTAGTATGGCTTCCTACATTATCATACTGCCTTAATATAGCTTCTTATATTCATGATCGTCTTGGTAAGGCTAGTGGTATTAGCATTGATCGTGACTCCCTTTTACATTCTCTATCTTCTTCTAAGCACCATTGTTACACACTTTCACCACCCTCTAAGCTTTCTATAAGCTTATGCACGATTGATGCGTGCAGGAGATCGTAATTTGGCATCTTAGCAGCGGAGCTTGGATAGGTGTGCGATCTGAGGACCCAGTGTTGCAGATTCTCTTCCTTCTTTCTTCTGTTATCTTATGTATGTCTTTTTGGACCTGATGTAAGCTTGTAAAAGTTTAAATTAATAGTAGATTTTGTGATGTATGCCTTTGTTATTCTCAGATTTACTTGTTGTAATCTTGGGTATGCTTGTATTAGAAATGATTATATTGTTGTGAAAATCCTCGTTGTAGGATCCCATGATCGGAACCTGCCCCAGGAGCCGAGAATGGGGTACTACGGAGGCTGTTGCGGCCAGAACCGGTCATCGGGTTCCTTGTGAGGTCCGATTACCGAGTCTAGGGCGTGACAGTGAGTCAAATCTAGTTGACTCGGTGTGAAAATTTATTGAACCACAAATTGTTGAATAAAGAATGTTGGCTAACTAAGGTTGGTGAATGTCTACGAATCAATCAAATTGAAACTCTCAATTAGATTGGAAACTACTTAAAACGTAACCTTAAATCTACGTCTATACTAAACCATAGCTTGATATTGATCCTAACCATATAATCTACGTAATATAATGATCTAACCATATGAATCATGTTAATTATGCTAGAGTTGGGTACAACAACACATATATTTAGATCTAGCAAGGTTAGAGTGTGATCAAGTCTAAGACGTGAGGGTTTTATCCTTTGAGCTTATATTAATTCAAGTCGTTAAATTAATTTTTCTTTTATACGTGCCTTCATGAATATAATCTTGCCTTTACATGTCTTTTATCTAGCCTTTTATATATCACTTTGAATCTTTCATGTTATTATATGTTTCAACATCAAATATGGCCTTTTCGTGCCTTTTACAATGTGAATTATCCTGCCTTTTTCATACATTTAACAATGGGAATTATTCTGCCTTCTATGTTTATATTTTTCTGAGGATCGTCCTATCATTTATTTCAGTTATTATCATTACAATTATTGGCCCTATTGGGATTATGACATTATGTCAATTATAAGTGATTTCTCTGAATTTATGTGAGGTCATGGATACGAGTCTGCCCTTGCCTTATCAATTTATTGAGTTGGCCCTGCCACTCGTCTCTTTATTTGAGTTGAACATCGCCACTCTTCGTATTATAGAGTTAACCATTGTCACTCTTCTTTTATTATGAGTGCCTATTGCCACTTGTGTTGAGTTGACCCTTGTCGCTCTCCTCTTTATTATTTTGGCCTCGTGTTATCTATCTTTACGGCTTGGGCATATGTCTTGCTATTCCAGAATCTCCATAATTTAGTTTATATTCTTCATGATTTAGATTCAGTTACATTCTCTATGTTTCAATGTATCTCTATAAGTGCAAGTGATGTATAAGATGTATCACAACTAGTGACTTAAATATTTTGTCATGGACATAATACACTCTGAGTAGAGACCCTCTTGGGGCACGTAAGTCCTTGAGCCTTCGAGTAGTGGTGCACAAATCGATGTGTATAATTCGTAAATGCAGTGTCACATCACTCCGGGATTGGATGTCGTAAATAGTCGCTCCATGAACAAATCATTGCACGTCCCATATGTTATACGCCTTGGGGAGTTCTCATAAATCCATGGTAGCGTTGGCCATGCCGGCGAATATCCGTAGTTGTGGAATGCAGGTCGAGCCGAGTTTTATATAAATCGTATTCTAAAGTATGATGATCACTACATATGATGAGCCCCACACACTTTGCTAAGCATGCATCTCATGCAGGTTGTTTGCACATGCTGATACCCTCGTGTTAGTGGAGCACGAGACGTATCATTACCTGTTACGAATCTCTTGAATTATTGGTAATCTTAAAGGATAACCTTCACTATGAGTAGGACATTGACCCCCTCCCGCCCGTACAGATTATACAGGTGACGTACAGGTTTAAAGACTTAGAGGGCCCACTTAGAGGGCCCGCTTCCTGTAGAAGACTACGTTGAAAGAAGTCGAAGCTAGATTATTTAATTAAATTTATACTTTTGCTGCGAACTTGATGAATGTAATAAGCTTCCATTGGGAAGGCCTTGATTATGCCTTTTACTTTGATGATATATAATCAATACAGTTGATTTTATTCTTGTGAATGTTACCTTCATGAATGTATCTGTATGTAAACAAATAAAAAAATAGGGCACGATTTCAGAGCATCCAGTTGTACATTATTGACACCCGATTTCCTCGGACACAAGTATATACTCTGGCCATGAAAATTTAGGATGTTACACAAATGAACTACAAGCTTAACCTCTTAGCATTAGCTCATGTTCGAGACTCCTTACCGAGAATGATTAATGCAGGGGCATTTTCACACCGAACTCGAGTGGGGTGGCCTGTAAAATGTAGGGGCACACTCGGGGTGGGCGACCCGTGTGAGACGAGTGGCTTGTGTGAAGTGGAACCCGTGTGAAGTAGGGCCCGTAGGAGGTTCAGTCGAGGTCCTAACCCATTTGATGTGGGGCTTGGGCTATGAGATAAAGGGATTGATTCTCCATGCTCTATCAATTTGAGCTTATAGAGCAAGTGGTTAATTGTCCTGCATCAAAGTGGTATCAGAGCGGGAGGTCTCGTGTTCGAGACTCCTCACCGCGAGTAACACAAAATAATTACTACCATTTCCATTATGTAACCGTTTGAGATACCTGGATCCTAATTAAGCACATTTGTTACGTGCAGGTTATGCTACATTATAGTAGCATTGAGGCAGGAGCATGTGCTTGATCTTTTAGAGTTTTGTTATATGATATGTTTCCCTTTCAGTACTGTACTCAAATATTATATTAGTGGATATGTGGTGATAATGTTTGTGAGAGTTTTGTTATATGATATGTTTCCCTTTCAGCAATTATGCTCCTTTACAAAAAAAAAAATCACTCTAAAAATCCTTCTTGTAAGATCCCAATATCGTAACCTAGCGTATGAGAGCTGAGAGATGAGTATGGGTGTTAAGAGTCAAATATTGCATATTAGACCCCAGTTATTACCTGAATTTATGAACATGATACTGTTTAACGCCTAATTTTAATTGTGTTTGTGCTGCAAGGTCAATTTAGGAGTTTGGACTGCAAAAGGGTGCTAAAAGCATGAATTTAACGCTCTGAAGTCACCAAGGCAAGGGACAGACTCCAAGGGGCCGAGATCGAAGAATTTACATGCCAAAGATCCGAGAAAATCAAGTCATTCATGCTAAAGAGGCCTGAAAATCGTCCAAAATGCAAGATTACAAGGTTCCCACCATCTATTTGGCTTAAAACTTTATATCTGGCCTGCGAACCCTAAATTAACTGTACACATCGAATTTCAGCCATTGGATCCCTCTGGAAGTGGCCTAACAGACAGATCAGCCCACATATTAACGATTTGGGGCCCACCTGACATCTGGATATGCCCAAATTTTGTTCTCAACCCCTTAAATTTGATGGTAAAGTGGATGGATGGAGCAGATTTCTCACAAACATCTTCGTGGGACCCACACGGACAGTATGTGTACAAGGTGTACAAGTGCACCAAACGTGCACCAATATAGCAAATATCAGTCAAAACACAATGACTACAAATCCTTCTTGAATTCAAATTCTATTGCAAAAACAGAAACAGAGCGTCTGCGGATGGGTTTATGGGCCATGATCTCGATCTACATGATCAATCTAGACTGTCCATTAGACTATAAAGGGCCGTCTGACCAAGGCCTAGAGGAGTATCTTCCAAGTAGACAGCGGATAATGGTTTTCAACCGTTCAAACGTCCGATAGATGGTAGAGAGAAATTCTCTAGACCACACCGAAACAGATCTAAATCATCCATATCTGACCGATTTTACGAAGGGAATCCAGTGAACTAACTGGATTTTCCATATGACACTGATCAGGGGCCCACCAACTTCAACAGCGTAAGGATTATGCATTACGCGCGCCCGAAGACATGGCTGATCCGGGCTATTTTGTAGGTGTGGTGAGGATCAGTCCGACCATCTGGACCGTCCAAAATGCTCATAAGGTGGGACAGACCATAGCCAAGATGATTGAGATCTCACATGTGCGGCCATGATTTTAATTCCAAAAAGTAAGTTAGTGTTGCGTTATCTATTGTCGCATATCACTCTGTGATGGCCTCCACTGACAACAACAACGTCTGTTCCTTGTAGCCAACCTTCTTACTGACAGTCCTCTGCTACAAAAGGAAGAGAAGAAAGAGAGAGAAGGACAGTTGGGAACGTGGAGCAGCCATGGAGGCATCTAGTGCACGTGGAAGAGTTTTTTTTTTCTTTTTGTTTTTTTTTAAGAAATTATAGCTTGATCATATCCATGGCTGGCTAAACCTCTTAGCTAGGGGTAAGAGGTGAAGCTTGTAGTGTGATGGGATTCTGTCTACGGTTTTGATTCATGTCAAACAAATTTTAATACTAGTTTGACTATAGGAATACTTTCAGTTTTTAATGGTTTGTTACATCTAAGAAGTATTTCCTTTCCCTTTTTATGATTATGAAGTCAGGAAGCCCTATTGTTCACAATCACCACTTAGACATGGTTGGATGATGGAACCCTTCCTAACAATCATATATCTCTTAGATTGGTTATGGATTAGTTTAATTCTGTTGTTTGCTTTATCTCATGGGCATGGTTTTGTGATAGAATCTATTCTAATTTACATCCTTCTTATCTCTTGAAAACTAGATCAAAGGAAGTTCGGATTTAATTTTCATGATTATATTTTCCAACTGAATGAAGATGGGACTTGAAGTCCAGTTGAGTTCATGAATTGAGCATAATTCTTCCTAATCTCTACAAGTGGATCCTCGACACCCTAGTTTCCTACCTTTGATTTCTATAAGTTTTAGATTAGTATTTTTACCATTATTCCTTCTTATTCACTCGTTTTAGATTTCATCTTATTCTAGTTCAAGTTCAAGTTAGTTTCGAATTACGTACAGGTTTCAATCCCTATGGATTCGATCTCGGTCTTACCGAGATTATTACTACATCACAACCCTATACTTGGGTTGTGAACAATGGGGTACTGTGGAGGCTGTCGAAATTAGATTTAGTGGCTGTAAATTTTGTGAGCCCGGATCCCAAGTTTGGGGCATAACAGGAGATGATCTTTCAATTCTCTTAACATTGTAGCAAATACTCCCTACTAGGTACTGCAAATATAACCGTTGATCTTTCATCATGCATGCAACATTAAAGTATGGGTTGATACAACTTACAATGTGGATTGCCTATTAGTAATTCTTTTATGTTGGATAAGGCTACATGTTGCAATAGAAATGTAGAATATATGACCAAAACTTTTGTATCCTACATGCATTGAATGTGAGATATGCTCAAACAACTGTAGGCCCAAGATTTGGTGAGACTCAATAAAAATCTACTATGTCAAACTAGCCAACCAAAGACATGATTGAACTAAAAACTCTTAAACAAAGCATAAAAACTAACTAGAAGAAGATTAGGCAAGAAGGAATGACTCTTTGAAGTTCTCCAACACCTTGCTCCACTCTTCTAACCCTAATTCGTGCTTAGTAACAATTAAGAGACCTAAATTTATTATATTTGCTTCGAACGACTTTAAAACTACCTCAAATTTATGCAAAAACTTACGCTTCAGTTGGACCAAAGTTGGGTTCAGTCGGACCGAATTATAGCTGAAAATCTCACTCTCTCGTTGGACAATTCTGCACGATTTTAGTCGAACCAAAGTTGGCTTCGTTGGACTGAATTAAGGATGAAAATTCTGCTTCTCGCTGGACTGATGACTTGGTGCATGACTTGGATAGTATGACTCATGCATTTTGTATTTGTATGGCATGATCACTTTTACACCCTAGTGACATCGAGGTTGTGGCCTCCACAAGCTTATCATAGATGATCGGATTGGATACCAAAAATATCTGTTCTAACACTTGGGGGCTTAGGATGTCCATTGGTAAAAGTACCTAAACCCACGTTATACCAGTAGAATGCTTCAACATTAAGACTGAATGGATAACATGAGTGCCCAAGTACCAAATACCAGTAAGCCATGTCTCCCACTGTGTAATGATAGGTTAAAAATGGGTGTGACCTGATCCGCCCTATGGTAGGGGGCTCTAAGCTAGGTTGAGTCTAACCAGCTCATAAATGGGTTTGTTATTGGAAAGCTGGGTGGGCATTGACATACCATTGACAGAACGGATAGTGAGGTCTTCTCCACTCACTTGTCCGTGTGTGTCATGGGCGCAGACAGTGTTGGAGTGTACTAGACCCTGGTAATGTTTCCAGATATAAAGTATACTGATATGTGGACTAGTTGAGTATTGTCATGTTTTACATTGCATCTCTAGCATATGACATTTGGCCACATAATAGCCATGGTATGGCTAATAACATTTATGGACTTGCCAGTTTAGCCCTCCATCATTTCCACTTACTCTAACATTTGTATGCTTGTCACATGCATTACTC
The DNA here is from genome assembly GCA_037074715.1 of Magnolia kwangsiensis. Classification (NCBI taxonomy): domain Eukaryota; kingdom Viridiplantae; phylum Streptophyta; class Magnoliopsida; order Magnoliales; family Magnoliaceae; genus Magnolia; species Magnolia kwangsiensis. The sequence goes on along the minus strand of CM073574.1, from coordinate 153,518,981 downwards.
ACACACGCACAAACTCTTTAAGCTTCTTAATAAGCTTACACATGTTCGTTACGTGCAGGTTATGTTAGACCGTAGGAACATTGAGGCAGGAGAATGTGCCTAATCTTTTGGAGTTTTGTTATATCATATATTTCCATTTTAGTACTATAGTCAAATATTATATTAGTAGATATGTGGTAATGATGTTTTGTGACTTGGGTACAATTGTGGTTATGCTCCTTTACAAAAAAATTTATGGTAAATGTCCTCCTTATAGGATCCCAGGATCAGAACCTAGCGTATGAGAGCTGGAAGATGAGAACGTGGTACTACGGAGGCTGTCAGCACCAAATTTGGTGGCTAAAAATTTTATGAGCTCCTATCTCGAGTTTGGAGTGTGACAAGAGATGATCTTTCAATTCCCTTGACATTGTGGCAAATACTCCCTACTGGGTACTGCAAATCTATCCGTTGATCTTTCATCATGCATGCAATATAAAAGTATTGGTTGATACAACTTACAAAGAGAATTACCAATTAGTAATTCTTTTACGTTGGATAAGGCCACATGTTGCAATAGAAATATAGAATATATAACAAAAACTATTATGTCCTACATGCATTGAATGTGAGATATGCCCAAACAGCCGTAGGCCCAAGCTTTGGAGAGACTCAATAAAAATCAACTATGTCAACCCATTCTTGAGATTTGATCTATTTCTACTCTTAGTAAGATTAAGAAGATCTATGACCAATGAAATTTGGATTTGTTACAACATATTACGATGTTGTAGTTATATTTGACCATTTAGTTGTGGTTTAGTTCGGAGAATGATGGCTTCAGAGCCTCTTATGAGACCTTTTAGAATCACTATTATTTGGCCCACTGAGACAATGTTTGTGTCATCTGAACTCTTCATCCTATGTTAACCATCCTAGTACATGGACCATAGCCCAAAATTCTTAAAGGATCGATCCTAACCATCTAACTTTGGGACCTATGCCTGTTAAATTTTTTGGGTTATTTTAACCATCCATTTGCAGGAGAAATTAAAATGAGTGGAGAAATTTGTTGGGTTATCTCTAATCTAAAACAAGGTGTGTCGGCTGAGAAATCTGGATCATGAGAAAGTTATGTCACACGCCTTCTAAGTTGTAACAGACTATCACTCCTATCTTATAATGATTTAGTCAAAGCTTGTACTCCCCATTTTATCTAACTCTATTGATCGCCAACCACTCTTTCTCATTTCGTATGATCAACAATACTACGAAACAGAATGCTTTTAGATGTGTTGGGTTGCACCCACTATTGGTACATAATTAGAATATGAAATATCATGAAAATTCCTAGTATTTGGTGCAACTAAACACATCCTTCAGCAAGAACTGGGAAGAATACATACTTGCCACTCTTGAGTCTCTTTGAAGCATGGTCATGACTCATATTACATCAAGTATATACATCGCACTGGACCCAATGCTTCAACATTTTCTAACCATGACCGCATTAGACCAGTGAGAAATTTATGTGACAATAGAGAAGAAAATCAAGAAAAAGAACATATTAGACTCATTTACAATTACATTGCCATTCACAAAGTCTGAGAAACACAGTGTCTAGTAGAGAATTTTTGTCAAACACAAAGAATAACATGAAATTCAACCTGCACCGCATCTTCCCTTCACCACCATCCTAATCATCCACTCTAGTCTTCGGTTCACTTTGATCAGGTTGTCATATAACATCTCTTCATCGTAAACATGAATTTCATTGAAACGTCTTTTCATTAATAGAATAGGAATAAAATCAACAAAATGTCAAAAATTCAAAATACTAGAATCACATATTTTTGGCAGGATTGATTAAATTGAAATTCCTGAAACAAGAGCCGAATGCGGGCTATAGAGATAAATCCCATCTCCTCTCCCTTCCTCACAATCCACATCTTAAAACCCAACATTCCCAAGCTTGTCACCGACAACTACCATTGTCTGTTCGTTAGATGGAAAGAACCCCACACAGGATATCCATTTAGGCACCAGCCATACGATGTTGTCTGGTTTAAAACTAACGTCTCCAAATCAAAGAACTCAACATATACCCTCTTGTTTGAGCAAGACAACACATGTTTTCTAACATGTCCATGATTGCATCAATAAGTTAGTGGTCGGGGGACACATGGTCATTGTACAGTTGTTGCATATGGAGTGAGCCCAATTTTTAGATCGAAGGGCTAGGATGGAAGACGAGTTGGTGGGTTTTTTAAGGGAGGTGGCGAGATCATATTCAAGTCTGTTTGAGTGGAGGCATCAGGTGGGATACCGCAGGACCTTAGGGAGTGGTGAATGATGATGGGGGATTTGGTCTTAGGTTTCTTTTCAAGGGGAGTTTTGTTGATTTCGATCCTAGGAGGGAAGAGCCCATGAGAATGAAAAAACCTCACGAGCTCTTTTTTGTGAGTGCAAATTAAGTACCCCAACCAAGACGAGGGTAGAGACGAATGATCATATCAAGGCTATGTGGGGCCCACCATGATGTATTTTCTTATCCACACCGTCCATTCATTTTCATAGCTACATTTAGGGCATAATCCTAAAAAGGAGGCAAATCAAAGGCCCAAAAGGACCACACCACAAATCGAGGGTACACACTTAATCTCCGTTGTTTCCTACAGTGTGGTCCACTCGGGTCTTCGATCTACATCCTTTTTTGGGCTCATGCACTAAAATGAGTTTTTAAAATGGATGGATGGCTTAGATAAAACACACACATTGTGGTGGGCCCTGTATAACACCATTTTTATGTAGTGCACCTTAATAAGGGTTTAATAACCTATTGTGATTGCCAATGATTAGTGCACTAAATAAGGGTTTAACAATGCTCAATCCCATATTTCAGCTCACTAAAACCCACAGACTTCCTCTTAGAACTTTTACACCCTTGGTTTGTGAACATGGCCTCCAACCAATCCTCCTCTCCTTTCCTTAATCAAGGCCCATAAAAAGGAGATTTTTTTTTAAAAAAAATCTCAACCTTACAAATTATGGCCAATCTTCCCTTGGTTCGACACTACTTTCTTCATCAGCATTGCCTTTAAGGCTGCCACTACTGACAAACCTTTGTCTTAGATGTCCTGAGGAAACTCCATCACCTTAAAGAGAGATACTTCCATCTCGAGTTTAAACCACGAAGGGTTACTTCCATCTCGAGTTTAAAATATGAAGGGTTTCTAAATATCTGAGACAATAGGCCTTTGCCCATGAAGAATCTAATTCTCTTGGCGAAGATTATGGGAAAGCATGGAACGAATGCCTTCAATGGAACAGGGTACACGGGACCGTGCTGCAAGTACTCCAAGCTCAACACACTAAACTCGTGGACGATATCAAGGAGAAAGAGCGTACCTACATTGTGAAGGATCCTACCATTCTAAAGGATCTCCTTAGCTTCCTAGACTTATAGATTGCCGACTGCTAGGCTCTGATGCATGTGAGCCTTGTTGGCAAGAGGGAAACAGATTGAGGGAAAAGTTTCTTCAATTGATAGTCGTGTTGATCAACTCTTGCACTTTGTGAACGTCTTCATGACTAAGGGGTTTCACTGGAAGACCCAGAAGGATTCCCTTGAGGCCGATAAGAAGCGCATCATCTGCAAGTTCGAGGCAATCGATGTAGAATTGCCTTAGTAGCTTCTCTTAGCTAGTGGTTGTTTCTTTTTTTTATCTAACTCGTCTAGTGTCCCACCTATTCCTTCAATAAAATCATTTTCTTTTCATGTTTTACGTATCATACACGTACTGTTACTCATTTGGCCTTATCGTTCCCAATATGGAACAATATTATTGCCATTGTGATATCGACATTCTGCATTTCAAAACAAAAATACCAGATAGTGATATTACCATTGTATTCAATCATATCTAATCTAGGATACATGGCCGATGAGCATCTTCCGGCTGTGTGTGCACCATTGAATGGATGTAAAAAAAGATCAAGATCACTTCTTTTATTGAAAATTACCTTATTGGCCGACTCCATGTAGAGGGATGTTGTCATTAATTAGGTTGTTGATGATTTTTTGCTCAATAAAATTGGCCAATATGATGCAACATTTAAGCTTGACTGCCGTCAACACTTAGTATTTCCCTCTTTCTTTTGATTATAAATACTTGGCTAATTGGGCATATGAATTTAGGTTGTCATGCGCACCATGTTTTAATGATTCATTATTTAATACGGTTACATGTTTTAACTTCTTAAGAATCGATTCGGCACTGCACACTTTAATAATATTATACTAACGCCACATCTATCGAACATGGGCATTAAATGGTTCAGGAGACACTTATAAAACCATCATTCCCTCCTATTTCTGCATCCTGCTTCTCTACTACTTTCTGCCTCCGAACTCTTGTCTACAGACTCTAGCCCCTCATGTCTTCTTCCATTCATAATCCTTAGCCTTTCTGAATGAGATTCTTGCCGCATAAATTAAGTATCTCTCAATCTACCATCCTTCATTATGTTTATCCTTTTGTCAGGGATGGTATAGAGGCAGCTCAGACTGACCAACCTTAGAACTTATAGAGGTTCTGACCAAAATGCAACATCTTGGGGATATTTACTTCAAAGTAGGCTTGGAGATCCAAAAGTATGCTGACCTGATGAGGGAAAGATCTACCATTCATGCATAGTCTAAAACCCTTTCCACCTACTACAAAATGGCCTGGAACTATCGCCTGCACTGGAATCGTCAACACCATTTCAACAAGGCAGTGTTGTGAATGCTCCAGGTCCAGCACAATGAGTTGGCCGTTGACCTCAATGAGACTGAAAGTCTCTATCCCAGGAGGGATTAAGCTGACTCTTGAGAGCACATGGCCTTTGTCGAATCTCAGATCAACCATTACCAAGCTCGATCACGAAAGAGCATCACCCACAAGGAAGCTGAAGTAAGGTTGTTGTAATTGGCCAGTGCATCGATGAAGCCCTAGGCTTCCTCAATCATGTTGTAGTCGGGAAACAATCTTGGAGGGGTAAGAAGAAGTAAGGCGAGGAGGCCAGAGTATCTGTGCTTAAGGAGTTCAAGGATATCAAGACGGCTTAGTCTGAGTTGTTTGACTGATCGAAGTCCTTGTCTTTCCATGTTGTATTCTATTTTTGTTTCTTTTTATTTTTTTGAATGGCCGATGGTCTAAGTTTCCTTCCTGTAATAATGAAATCTTATTTATTTTTATGATTAGCAGTGGATATGTATTAGTCACTTCTTCCTTTTTTGTTACTCAGCCCGACCCTGCACTACCTCCTATAAAGAAGGGTAATAATTTTTTAAGAATTGGTCGTTGATAGGAGTTCTTACAACCTTTCCATCTTTATCGTGTAAGACATAAGCTCCACCCTTGAGAACTTCAACAATAATATAGGGTCCGTCCCAAGTAGGTGACCATTTCTTGTCGAATGCTTAGTTTTCGTAGCCTATTGGTAACACTATTTTCCAAACCTTATCTCATTCCCTGAAGGACTTTCCTTTCATCTTCTTTTTATATGCTCGGGTGACCTTGGCTTTTTTGGTGACTATAGGGTCTAAGGCTTTCATGCAGGTCTCATCTAACTTTTCGAGCTCAACCAGCATGGTTTTTGTGAACTCGGGAGAGGTCAACCCAACTTGATATGAGACCCTTAACAACGACACAGTGACCTCCAAGGGTACCACTGCATCATGTCCATATATTAATGCGAACAGACTCATTCTAGTTCTAATGGGGGGTGAATTCTTGTATGTCCAAAGTGCCTAAGACAACTTTGTATGCCATTTACGAAAAAAAAAAAAATTGATCATCTTCCTTAATATGCTCTTTACTACTTTGTTACTAGCCTCGACCTGACCATTTTCCTATGCATAATGTAGTGTTGAGTATAAAATGTTGATTATGTGTTCATTAGCGATAGCCTTAACTTCCTTTGCTGAAAATGCCACACCTAATATAAGTTTTAATGAACTTAATAATCTCCTTGTAGCTAACTCCTTTCATGGGTTTTGCTTCCAGCCACTTGGTGAAATAATCAGTAGACACAATGATGAAAGAATCCATACTCAATGAAAGTGGATGAATATGGCATATCAAATTGATTGCCCATCCTCAAAAAGGCCATGTCTTGATAATCGGATGAATCTTGGTTGCAAGCATGTGCTAGATCAGCCCATTTTCCAGCATGCCTCACAACTTTGGCATATTGAATGCAATCAGCCATCATTATTAGCCAGAATATCCATAACACCTAAATGTGAGCCTCATTTTCCTCTTAGCTTGATGAGCTCCACACAACCCTTCGTGGACATCACCTATCACTAATATGACTTCCCCTTTAACTAAACACATCTATCACGCTCCATACTCGGGAACCAGGCTCACAAAAAATTCAACCACTGAATCTGATACCTCCTGCATTCGTAGTACCCCATTCTCGACTCTCAACTCTCATACACCAGGTTTTGATCCTGAGATCTTACAAGAAAGATTTTTAGGGTGATTTTTTTATTTTAAAGGAGTATAACCACAAGTGAAATACATGATATAATAAAACTCCAAAAGATCAAGAACATGCTACTGCCCCAATGCTGATACAGTCTAGCATAACTTGCATGTAAAGAACATGCCTAAGCTTACTACGAAGTTTAGAGAGTGCGTGGATATATGTGCAATGCATGTGTCAAGCATACAAATGTCAAAGTAAGCGAAAATGATGGAGGAATAAACTGGCAAGTCAATAAATGGTGTTAGGCATACCAAGGCAATGTAATGCAAGGCTAACGTGGCCGAATGTCATATGCTAGAGATGCAATGCAACCATACTAATCCTCAACTAATCCACATATCAGAACAGTTCGTTGCTGGAAACATTACCGGGGTCTAGTACACTCCGACACTGGCTGTCGTCTGTGACGCACACGACCAGTTGAGTATAAAATAACTCACTATCTACCTTGTCAGTGGTATGCCAATGCCCACCCGGCTTGTCGATAGCGGACCCATTTACGAGCTAGTCAAACTCAACCTATCTTACAACCCTCTACCCTTAGGTTGATAAGGTCACACCCTTTTCAACCAACCATGACACAGTGGGAGAGCGGCCTACTAGTATTTGACACTCGAGCACTCATGCTATCTACTCGGCTTCGATGTTGAAAATTCAAAGGCTTCTTCCAAGGAAGCCAACACTGCCGAATCCGATGAAGGTGCAAGCGAAAGTGACATGTTGTCAGTATCTATGGTCGGACACTTATACGATGATTGTAGGGATGATTGAATTTTAGATACTAGGACATCATATCACATGGTATAACACCCCCAACTTTTCAATACCCGAGTATTGAAAGTTCTCGAGTATTACCATGAAATCTAACTTAGTATATACATGTGCACGATACCCACTTAACTATCCTAACCTTACATCTATTCTCCATCATGAATATGACCATTGGGAATGATCTTCATCCATAGATCAAGTCATATCTGACTGTTGATTTTAAGACAAGATCATCATATGTCCAAGTATTCCCACTTGTTCATTATAACCAATCATTCAGCCAACTATCCACCGATAGATAAAGATATCTGATCATCCACTTTGAGTTTCGACCACCAGATCATAGTAAACTAACTACTTAATATTTGCATCCATTCATACATATTAAATTAAATTTTTAATCCATTCATCTTGTTCACCGCCTATAAATATGCTTAACCCACCATCAAAACTACAATCTAAGAAATTAACACATGTGAACAAGTTACTTGAATCTAACGGTATACTTGTGATCATCCGTTTACAAAACTGACCATACGCCCACTTACATACATGATCAGAGTACTAGCCACCAAGTTTTTCTATTTTTATCATGTCATCTGACCATCCATTATATTGGTTGATATATGTACATTTTCTTAATTAATTTAGTGAATAATTTTTTATTCATAATGATTTAGATATAAGTTCTTTTGTAAAAATTACTTAGAAAGTTCCTATAATCATGTAGAACCATTAGATTTTGCAAAACTTTTATATCAGTAATAATAACGAAAATGCCATTGACCTAAACCTCTAAATTCTAGATAATGTGGTTCTCACGATCCGTTTTATGTAAAATTTTATATCATATCTATGTATTATAAATTAACCATACATGAAAAATTTCAGCCCTTAAAACATTGTAAAAGTGATCCAATTGACAAATCAACCTCTTAACCATTGATTTTGGTGTCCATCGAGTGAAAAAACCTCATGGGTAGTTGTAGTAGTATGTTTCTCTTCAGGTGAACGACTTAGATTACACATAATATGATCCAATTGCAAAACTTTGATAGGCTTTTCCTTATGCGCGAAGTTATCCTTTCGAGGCTTACCAACTCCTTATATATCTGGATCTTCCGATTTAACTACTTCTTGCCACCCATCACAACTCGAATTAATACCACACTTTGGTCTCATATAACTATGAGGTTATACAAAATTTAGACCCTGATCTATGATATTACACCGTGGAATGTTAAATTCAATTCATTCCATTTGGTACAAAGGATGAAATTTTTTATTTAAACTTTTTCCACCATCGATCAACCATCAAATTTTATCCAACCTTTTGCCTATCCTGACAACACATTTCACTTAAAATTAGGCCCTGAAAATTAAGTGTGGACTGTTAATTGAGAACAAGTTCTTTTTGGCACATATTAGGAGAATTTTCAAGATAAGTCAATCTAAATTTTGGATCACTAAGAAAATCATTTACCCTCGCCCTATTCGACGACCCCGACACACTAGAGGATTTATATTTAAAGAAAGATGACTAGAAAAGGTCAAATTGGTGAAACCCAATATAAGTGGGATGTGAAACACACCCCCTCTCACACGCACTCCTTTTATAAAGGGGGTGTGCATTCTCCTCTTCACTCACACACCCAATCCCCTAACACCCAAGGAAGACAGAGAGAGAGAAAGAGAGAGAGAGAGGGAGAGAGAGAGAGAGAGAGAGAGAGAGAGGAAGTGAAAGCCTAGAGGCCATCATTCTCTTCCTTCTCCACATGTGTCGTGTCTCCCTCTTACTCAAGCGATGTCATGATTCATATAAAAGCTTTCCTACATGGATATCTACCTAGGGTTTAGATCTAAGAATAAGGTGAGGGATTCTTTTAAGCTTACACTAAATAAAGTTGATATGATTTATCTTGTTCTGCATACCTTCATATTACTATGATTCTCTATACAATTGATTGATTTACCATTAACAATTATTTATTCTTTTGAAAATTATGGTTAAGAAATAATCTTAATTATGCATGATTTTTATAAATTTATGTGGGGTGATGGATACAAGTCTTGCCCTTTGTCAATTTTGAGAGCGACACGTGCTTTCACTCTATATTGAGTTGGCCTTTTGCTCCTCTTCCCTTATTCTTGTTGAGTTAGTCTATTTACTACTTTCCTATTTTATTGAGAAAGTTAAATGCTACTTTTCTCCTTTACTAGGTTAGCCTTGTGCTACCTCCTGGCATGTGTCTTGGCATTCCAAAACTCCTTTGGTTTGATTTATTTCCCCATTGGTGCGAGTGATGTTTTAGAGGTCTCACAACTAGTGATTCAAATATTTTATTATGGACGTAATGCCCTCTGTGTAGTGACCCTCTTAGTCGATACGTAATTCTATGAATTTTGGTTAGTGGTGCACAAATTGATGTAAGTAATCCGTAAAGCGTTACATCACTTCCGGGATTGGATGTCGCAAATAGTCAATCCATGAACAAATCATGTCATGTAATCCATCTGATTCATGTGTTGTGTCGTCTTGAGGGTTCACGTAATCTACGTAATGTGAGAATGCGGGGCAAGCCGAGTTTTCTATGAATTATATTCCACATTGTGAAGACCAATATGTATGATGAGTCATACATACTTTACACGACATTCATTCATATATATATTGGTTGTGCATACTGATATGACTCATAGTGGTGGAGTACGAGACGTATCAGAACCCTTACATTACACTTATGAATCTCTTGAATTATTTTTAATCCCAAAGGATAATCATCACTATGAGTAGGGCATTGACCCTCTCCAACCGTACAGATAATGCAGGTGATGTGCAGATTGAAGACACTGATGACAATCTCCGCTCAGAAGATTATTCTGAATAAATAAAGAGATAACTTTATGTTTTGTTTTATTTATTTTCGCTGTAAATTTTGATAATGTAATAACTCCCATTGAGAGGGCATTTGATAATTTGATGAATTCTTTTAATCTAATGGAATAATAAATACAGTTGATTTTAATCTCGTGAATGTAACTGGATGTGATATAAATGAAAGAAAAAATAAGGTGCGATTTTGAAGCCATCCAATTTTAACATTATTAACACCCGGAATCCTCGGGCACAAGTATATATTTGGGCCACGAAAATTCAAGATCTTACACATGACTTCTCATTGGAGTTGGTTTACTAATTACAAGGGTGCAATGGTGGCCAAATATTTATGAGCAATGACAATGCCTATAATATGGTGGGTGTTGGATCGATGCGCATTAAGATATTTGATGACATGGAGCATACATTGGTCGAGATGTTTGATAGCATGGATCATACCTTGACCGATGTGAGACATGTTCTTAATATGAGTAGGAACTTGATATCACTAGGAGCACTCAAGGCACTTGGGTGCAAATTCGTCAGCTTTGATCGTGTCCTTAAAGTTTTAAAGGGGCATTTATTGTTATGAAGGCACAAAGGAGTGGGAATACTTACAAGTTGATCAGAAGCACTTCATTAAGTGAAGTTACAATGTCTGTAACAGATTTCATGTCTGTACGTATGTGGCATATACGTTTGGGTTACATAAGCGAGCGGAGCATAAAGGTACTATTTGACTGTTGTTTAATTCCATTTTTAAATTTTTTGACTTAAGTATACGTAAGTATTGTATATATGGTAAACATTGAAGGTTATCTTTTAAATCTAGAAAGCATGTAAAGGTGTTGTAGATTATATATGCATTCTGATATATGGGGAATGTTGCCCGTGGTTTCCGACAGAGGATCATCTTGGTTAGTCACATTCATTGACGACTACTCTAGGAAAGTGTAGATTTATTTCATGAAAAAAAATCAGATGTTTTCACTAACTTTAAACAATTGAAAGAAATGGTGGAAAAACAGTCAGGGCAAAAAGTGAAGGTTCTAAGGATAGATAATGGTAGAGAATTTACTTCAGGTGAATTTAATCAATATTGTAACAATGAAGAGATCGTGAGGCATAACACAATGCACTACACACCTGAACAGAATTGTGTGGCTGAGCGAATGAATCAGACACTTTGGAGAGAGCCCGATTCATGATTAGTAATGTTGAGTTGGGTAAGGAATTATGGACTGAGGCCGTTAATACAGCTTGTTACTTGGTGAAGTGGTCTCCTTCTATGGCCATTAGTTGTAAAATTTCAAAAGAAGTATAGAGTGGTTAGCAGGTAGATTACTCGAGTCTATGTGTATTTGGTTGTGAAGCTTACTCTCATATACCATCAATTGAATAGACAAGCTACACCAAAGAGCTAAGAAATACATGTTTGTGGGATATAGTGGTGGTGTGAAGGGATACAGGTTGTATGACCGAGTCACACAGAAAATCATCATTAGTCGTGATGTCGAATTCGACAAAGGATCCTTATTTCATAAGGATGAGCAAGAGGAACAAGAAAATTTGGTGGTGGACGTTCAGTTGGACAGAGATGAAACTCAGGCTAAGATAAAAATGAAGACAGAGGTACAGGTGCAGGTGGAGCATCCACCTGTTAGAAGGAATCCACCGTAGGATCGTGGGTTACTAGTAAGATATAGGGATGACTCAAATATCACATATGCTATCATTACAAATGAGGGGGATCTGTCCAATCTTCAGGAATCTCTTGATGAGTCAGATGTAGAAAGGTGAAAAGCAATGATGGACGATGAGATAAAGTCCTTCTATAAGAATAAGTTGTGGGAGTTTGTGGAGCTTCCTGTCAGCCGATAAATGATTGAGTATAAGTGGATCTTCAAGAAAAAACATGATAGGTACAAGGTATGGTTAATAGGGAAGAGATATGCTTAGAGGGAAGGTGTTGACTTTACTAAGATATTCATGCCGGTTCTGAAGCAAGTATTTATCATATTCGTGTTGGTGCTGGTTGCCCAATACGATCTTGAGCTAGAGCAAATAGATGTAAAGACTACATTCTTGCATGGGGAGTTTGAAGAATAAATCTACATGAAGCAATCAGAAGGTTACAAAATATAAGGGGCAGAGAACAAGGTTTGCAAGTTAAAGAGGTCATTGTATGACATGAAACAACCGCCTAGGCAGCGGTATAAAAGTTTAATTCTTTCATATTAAGTCAGAAGTTTACAAGAAGTGAGTACGATCACTATATTTATTACAAGACACCGAGTGATGGCAAACTCATCATCTTGGTGTTGTATGTTGATGACATGGTGATCGCAAGTCATAGCATGTCTAAAATCGATCTACTAAAGACTCAATTATCAAGGACATTCGAGATGAAAGATCCGAGGGCTTCAATGAGGGTTCTCGACATTGATATACATAAAGACAAGAAGAGGAGCAATCTTTGGTTATCTCAGGAAGAATACATTGAGAAGGTGTTGATCAACTATGGGATAGACAAGGTAAAGTCGATCAGCGTTCCGCACGCGACTCACTTCAAGCTATCTTCAGAATAATGTCATAAAACAGATGAAGAAAAACAGGATATGTCTTATATGCCTTACTCGAATGTGGTTGACAGTTTGATGTATGTTATGGTCTGTACGAGACCAAATATTTCACAGATAATTTGTGTTGTTAGCAAATATATGTCTAACCTTGGAAAGTAACACTGAAAAGTGGTGAAATGGCTAATTCGATACATTCGAGGTATACATGACTACGTCTTATCTTTTGAGAAAACATGGGCCAAGTTAGTTGGATATGTGGATTCAGATTACGTGAGCAGTGTGGATTTTAGAAAGTCAACTTCAAGTTAGTCGTTTGTGCTATCAGGTAGAGTAATCAGTTGGATGTCAAAGCTTCAGTCTGTGGTGGCTCTTTCCACAACCAAAGTTGAGTATATGATAGTGACAAAGGCATTCAAAGAAGATGTTTGGTTGAGAGGGATGATAAATCAGCTGAGACTTCAACAAGAGGTCGTGCTAGTTAATTATGACAGCAAAAGCGCTATCAATTTGGCTAAAACTATATTTATCACTTATGTACTAAACACATTGATGTTCGTCGGTATTTTATCCGACAGGTGCTTGAGGAAGGAGGCGTGACTCTGGAGAAGATTCACACGAGCGTGAATCCAGCAGACATGCTCACTAAAGTGGTTCTTATAGAGAAGTTTATGTTTTATGCAACTTCTCTGGGCTTGGTGAAGACGTAAAGGAAGACGTAGTGTGCATAAGAAGTGATGGTGGAGCTATGATGCAATATGAAATTAAAGAAGAGAAAAAAAGAGCTATGAAAAATGACGATTAAAGACATGGTAAAGATTGTTGATTAATGTCTTAAATATGTAAATCAACAGGTCTGTCAATGACGGTTTTGATGCCATTAAGCAGACTTTGATGTCATCGAAATCCTAGTCAATGCCATCGAAAAAATCTTGAATTTATCTTGTTGGTTGCGAGACACATGAAGTGCCCTGCTTGATGACATTGAAGGTTGTTGGATGACATCAAAGGCCTGCTTAATGCCGTCGTAGTGGGTTCATTGACATCGACAGTCTGTCGATGCCATCGAAGTCCCATCAAAGGTGTCATCGAACGATCGCGCAGACATACACAGAGTTGCATATTTGCAGGATTTGTTCCTATTTCGAGTGTGATTCTCCTAGATGCTATATATATATATATATATGGTGTAATCGGGATTAGGGTGTATCTCAGAGCTTTCTAATTCGTTCCCAAGAGTTTCAAGGGCTTGTAAGGGGTTATTCGAGTCTTGTTCGAATCGGGTATTCTCTCTATCTCTTGTAATTTCTGATTTCATAGTGCATCCCTGTCGATTTGTGCAATGGTTTTTTCCTAAAAGGGTTTTTTCACGTTAAATTCAGTTTCTTTGTGATTGGACTTGGTTGTTGCGATTGGAGTACTTCACTTGATTCATCTTTGTGTGCTTCCACAATCCCCCAACACTATTTGGATTTTGTGACCACGTCATGTATACAAAGGTGCCACGAGTTCTCACTTAAACATGTGCCCACAAGTTCTCACTTAAAAGAGGTGCGCATGTGAGTGTTTTTCTAATACACACAACTTAATGGAAATGCCCACTATTGCATTCTTCTTAGGACTCACCGTGATGTTTACATGCCATCCAACCCGTTTATAAGATGATTCCCACCAGGATGAAGTGAAAATACAAATATCAGCCTCATCCAAAACTTTTGTGGGGGGCCAATAATACTTCAATGGTGGTAGTTCAATTCCAATTGTTTCTTGTGGTGCGGCTCACTTGAGTCTTTTATCTGATTTATTTTAGGGCTCTTATCATAACATGAGCTAACAAAACTAATGAACGGAGTGGATTTTTCAAGGACATCTCAGGGGCCACATAGGGGTTTGAAAATCTCGTCTCACAGCTCTTTGAGGCCCGCGAAATATACCTACGAAATCATCCTTGGATAAGTGTCCACGTGAGCTGTATAAGGTAGCAAATATATCTCGAAAATTGCCGTGGAAAGCATTAAAAAACAACTTCAAAGTGGGATGTTCGAACGAACATCCGTCCATGTCTACCTGCATTTCCTGGACATGCTCATGCATTCCCCCGTCACCTGTGCTTCAGGAGTTTTGATGGCCTGGATAGTTTGCAAGAACAATTCAGATCTCAAGATTTATCCTAAGAACATGGACCTCTCTTCGATCTTGTCCATTGGATCAATTTTGATCGTTGAACCAATGCATTAGTTGTTCTTAATTTGATTTGGACGATCAGCAAGGATGGTCTAGATATCATCATCACTCTTCATGGTTCAGAGAAAATTCAGCCTCGATTTTGAATTAATTAATGTTCTTCTTAATTTTACGGGCTTCCATTGCATTGGATCGTTCTGGGGGATGTTTTTCATATGGCTATTTCGATCCTCTTGTCATTGTGGTGAGAAGTGTACCACAAACCAGAACGTTAATCTTTCATCATGCATACAACATTACGAGTATGGGTTGATCTCACCATTGATTCATCATCAATTACCTAGATCACCATCTCTACAGCCACTTTGGTAGGTTCTTAGTTTCTAATATATTTTACGAATATGGAGAGAGAGAGAGATTTTCCAAACATGCTAAAATCCATTAGATACCATTAAACAAAAACTAATAAATAAAGAAATCAAAACAAAGAAAGAAAGAAAGAAAGAAAAACAAAAACAAAACAAAAAAATGTGTTGCACTCGCATTTTATTCAAGCAACTACATTAGTAATGAAACTACTTGTGGATATGCCACATATTGCTGAGGGAGTTTACCGTAAGACGGCATGCTCTAGTTTTTCATTCCAAACTGCGATTGCAGATAATCAATTATTTTCTTATCAACTTGGAATGCCTTGGCAAGAACATCATCTGAGATGGGTGGATTTGATCCGAACACAGCGTTCGCAATGGTGATGGTTCCCGGGTTCTGGCTGCTCAGTCCTGCAATCGCTATGGCATTGGTGTGGCCGATGTTAAACTGGAAGTGAATCAAGTTTATTGGGAAGACAAACACATCGCCCTTCTGAAGGACCTTTGTTATGAGGCGATTGTCAGGGTTGGAAGTGACGAATCCGACGTAAAGGGTGCCCTCCAAGACAGTTAAGATCTCGGTCGCCCTTGGGTGCGTGTGGGGTGCATTGAGACCATAGGGTGCATAGTCTATCCGAACCAAAGAGACTCCGAGGGTGTTGAGTCCTGCTATCTGGGCTACGTTTACTTGGGTCACATTGGACCCAACCTTGTTATATGTGTTGCCTGGTTTGTCAAGTCCGGTGAAGAAGAAATCATCAGCCTGAACTTGCTTTGGCTCCTTGCACACAAATCCATTCACCAACACTGCCATCATATAACACAAAAGAGTTGTAAGTAGCATATTCTTAATTTCAAGAATTATTAAAACAATATAAATATAAAATAACAGACAATGAGGCAGGTGTTGTATCCCATTCATTATGTGAATCCTTTCACCAATGGGGTGGATTGCATTTACATGAAATATTATTTGCAGCAATGATGCAGTTACTTGATTATTATTTTTTTCAATGGAGTGAAAATACCTGGGCTGTTGCGCACAGCGACACAGAAATCCTGTAAAGGGCTGGGATCGGATGCGGAGGTAAAGGAGAAACTAAATGCAATGAATGCTAAGAGAATAAAGCCGGTAGACATCTTGAAAATCTGTCTAGAATTGTGTATGTATGTATGCTAGGAAACTCTAAATGTTATAATGAGAAATGTTTTTGGCTGTGGGTTATGTAAGAGGATTAGGCTAGTATTTATAATGGGGTTACAGCAATGTTTGTCATTGAAATGGTCATATTAGTTTTATTATTATTTGAAATCCAAGACTGCTTCCTCTTCAGTCCTATGTAAAAGAAGGAATTGGCTCGGTTACGTGCAGAAAATATCATCATTTGTTTACTAATTCTTGATTTCCTTGATGCTAACCACTCCAAATCAGATAAGTGGCATGAAATATACTAAACTTGGTCATGCTTTGATGTGGTCAGAATGGGTTCCTGATGTGCTCGTTCATAAGATTTACCTAATCACACGACCAGGCTAAGCATTTAGTCAACAAAAGAAAATTAACCAAAGCTAAGCAAATGCATATATGTCTGGTCTATTTCTTTTGAATTGGAAACAATGACCTTTTCAACAAGACAATTGTGTGCCCTGTCTGCATGAGATCTGAGCCATTCATCGTGTAGGCCCCAACTTTGGCGTCTTGTGCAACATAATCTGGTATTTTGTTTATCAGTCAGTCCATATGCATGAAATAATCCACGGTAACGTGTAAATAGCAAGATTATTTCTTTAGTACAGATTGACGGTCAAAGTTAGACCACGCAGAGTGCATGATACGGGTTCCTATTAGCTACGGACAGGTTGAGTAGCGAGACTAGCTACTGAAGTGACGTCACCAAGTTCCGTGGGCCCTACCATGATGTATGTTTTGTATCCACGCCGTCCATCCATTTGGAGATCATTTTAGGGCAAGATCCAAAGAATAAGTTAAATCCAAACATCCAGTGGACCTCAGGACAGAAAACTGTGGGAACAGTGACGTCCACCATTAAAAACTTCTAAAGGCCACAAAAGGTTTAGATCAATCTGATATTTGTGTTTTCCCTTCTTTCACATATTTTTTAACTTTTGAACGGGTTGGATTTCAAATAAAAATTATGGTGGGCCTTAGGATAGTTTCAACGGTGGGAATCACTCTCCCCACTGCTTTCTTTGGTGGGGTCCATATAGATTTTTATCTCCCTCATTCCTTGGCTCATGCCCTAAAATGATATCTCAAAATGGATGGACGGTGTGGATACAACACATATATCATAGTAAGGCCTACATAACTTGATGACGTCACTTCAGTAGCAGGCTCGCTACTCAACCTGTCAGTATCTAATCCGCGTCAGGATGATACAAATCAGCCATTGGTAGAAATTGGAAATGAATTGCTTGATTAAGCTAATATTTAAGATCAGTGGTTTAATTGGATCAATATTGAAGATCAACGGTTACAATGGATTGAGATCAATGACAAGTGGTCTTATGGGCAAAATTAGAGATGAATGATAAACAGTCTAATTGGGCGCCCTTATTGACCACGAATGGTATGATTGGATTAATAACGAAGTCCAATGGCTTAATTTGAACGATATTGGAGATCAACGGTCTAATTACGCTGAAGTCAAATGGACCAATATAAAAGATCAATGGTCTGATTTGGCTGAAATTGGAGATGAGAGGTTCAATTGCTCTGAACTTCAAGATTTGCTGTCTAATTTGTTCCATATTGAAGATCAATTGCTAGTAGACTGTTATCAAAAGATGAACCGCCTGAATGGGCCGAAATTAGAGAATGGTCCAATTTTACCATTTCATAGGATTATAGAAATGACTGGACAACCACTGAGGATGAAATGGATTGAGGTGAATATGACTGGTTTGATTTGATTGATGTTGAACTCAATGCCTCTGATTCAAATGATATTGATGATCAACTGCCATATTAGGCCAAATTTAAAGATCAATGGTCTAATAAGACCATATCAAAGATTGATGGTTTGATTGGGCCAAAATTGGAGATGAGTGGTCCAATGGGTTTGATATGTGAGATTGACGGTCCAATTGAGTTGATATTAAAGGTCCATGACTGGAATGCACTGATATGAAAGATGAACCGTATGATTGGGCTGAAATTGGAGTTGATTAGTTTGATTGGACAAATACTGATGACTAATGGTCCAATTAGGGAAGAGGATTGGCTGGTGTACCACACACCACCAATATGGCTGGTGTGGGTACGTGTTGTGCGAAGAGGAGCGCTGACACTTTTGCTGCTCCGAGTTGTAAACGGCTCAAAAGAGATCAAAGTTACATGGGCCACACAATGATGTATTTATTATATCCACCCCGTTCACCCATTTGGATGAGATAATTTTAGATCATGAGTCCAAAACGACTCATATCCAAAGCTCAAGTAGACCACACTACAAATAGAAGTGGGACAATGATTATCACAGTTAAAACGTTTGGTGTTAATAAAGTCACGCATACCATGATGAAGAGGAAAAACAAATATCATATTGATCCAAAACTTCCCCAAAATGATTTCACTGGTAGATGTTCAATCCGCCACTGCGTATTTCGGTATATTCCACTTGATTGGATCTGTCATATTTTTCTGCCCAAGCCTTACTACCAGCTCTCCGAATAGAATGAGGGTTTGGATATAACAACACACCAGCAATATTAATTCTGTGTGGTACACCAGCTAATCCCATTTTGGAAATCTTGTGCCGTTTTTTTATTGTCTATCATTGACATAAGTTTTGCACGTGTATATATATATATATACCATCCTAGAAACATTCATAATTGATTTGCTAAAAAAAGGAAAAACTCTATTCTAATAATTGATAAAAAAAAAGATGCATCTTACATTATGAACTCTTGATTTAAACATTGAAATTCTTTTCGAAGTCCAAATTGGAAGTAATTTAATTGCAATCCAAAGCCTGTGCTCAATATGGATGCCCAGGAAATTGTGATTTGGTCATTTCTATTTTATTAGACTAATAATTGCTTTAAACCGTAGCTAAAATCCGCCATAGGCTGTATCCTTTGCCTGATTTTTGGTAGCGCATAAGGTCTTCTGACCAGAAGAATGTAGATCACATAGTCTATGCACTAACTCATGTTGCTAAATTAAGCACCCTATACATTTTCTATGGCAATTCATAAACAAAAATAGACCTGGTGGACTTATGGCTCCATCTGAGTCACCCCTTATTTTCAGTTCTGATTGTAGTGTCGAGCTGGACCAGGTCCGACTGAAGCTGAGTCAACTTCGACGAGTTGCATGGGACTTGTCTGAGTCTTAAGGGTCTAACTATTGACTATATGTTCTTTTACCAGTACGTGACCCACAACAGAGCGAAAAAAAAAAAAAAAAAACAATGTTTTGCTCCTTGCTCTGCCAAGCAATCATAAAATACCTCATAAATGGTCTGGATCACATAAAGGTGGGCCCCACAACCAAGGAAAAATATTGGTTTGCTCTTTCATCTGCCAAGCAATCATAGAACACCTCTGGATCACATGAAGGTGGGCCCCACAACATAGCTAAAAAAGTTGTTTCGCTCTTTGCTCTGGCAAGCAATCATACAGTATTACATATACCTTATTAGAGAAACTGAAATGGGTCATGTGCATCAAGAGTCAATGGCAAGCAATCATACAAAACTACATACCTTATTAGAGAAATTGAAATGTGCCATTTACATCAAGAATCAAGACGACATGCATGATCACATGTACATGTTCAAAGATACAAGCCACTCATCAAGTGGGCTCCTACCATGCAGGTGCCCTGGCAAAAAAGTTGGGCAAATCCAACCGCCAGAAGAGACACGAAAGGGTGTCCACCATATTTAGCACATGTTGCATCTCACCTGGTGATTGAATTGCCCAATTCTAATGCTGGGGCATCTAACATATGGGCCCACCTGATGAGCGGCTCACACCTTGAACATGCAGGCCATGTTGGCACATATGCATGGCGGTCGCGCATAGGAATTCAATTAAAATAAAATCCATCCTTATTCCTATCTTCTCTCAGCACAATCAAAATCAGAAACTAAAGCAACCCAGATTAACTCAGTGTATGTAGAAGTCACAGTCTTTAAGTCAAGGCCTCAAAATCAAATTTTTTTGGAGTTAACAGTAAATATGCAAATACAAAGAGAATTTTAAGAAAAAAATTTATCATAGATAGATGTTTTTCAATATTCATAGGCATTTATTTAGTTTGCTTTCAGTTCTCACACAATGCAAGGAATGTACATTTTCACTGGTTTGAAGTAATTGGCTATATGTACAATTAAAACTCAAGCAAGAACTTCCTTGCTAACAAAACTCAAGCAAGATTAACTGATCCGCCAGCTGATTCATGTTGAATTGAATATGTACAAAATACCAACTTGTAGAAAATTGAAGAGAAGAATTCAATAGCTTCTGATCCCAATCTTCAGGCCCTCTTTCGAGCCATTACAAAACCGTCATCAACCCATACAAGAAAATGCCCGACAATATAATACACAGATGGATAATGAGTCCCACAATAAAATAAAACTCCTGCTGGCCATTTCACAAACTAGAAAGCCAGTACAAAGCAATTGGCTCTGTGAATTTGAAAACCGCGGAATTCTGTAATCAATGTTATCAAATTGAACTATCTATAGTTGTTCAAACCTCAACTCATCATGGCTATTTGTAGGACGAGAAAAACTCCAAGCATATGTTCTTACTCTGATATTTGGTAACTTAGAAACATTTAATTCCTTCCCATGAAATTCTCATGTACTCTTTCTACTGAGCAACACCCAATACCCAATTTCCATCACTGATATTACCAATTTTGCAAAACTTAAAAATCAATATCAATACAAAAGAATATCCTAATTCATAAATCCATAATTCAAAAATCGTCAAATATAATTCAGCAATGCCATCAAATCCAACAATACAGAAAGCTTAAAGAATCTACATTCCTCACAACCATAAAAACTAAAACAAAGGAAAAATAACAGTAAAAGAACAAACCTCGATCACGGTTGTGCACGATGAGTAAAGATTCCTCCAGTTTATTATCTTTTATGATCTTCCAAAAACTAAACAGCACATGAGTCATGGGAATATGTATTAACTTGTCTTACAAATTCAATGTCCTCGCGAGAAACCTTCCTGGCATCACTGCTGGAGATGGATACCGAACCTGAATCCGCTCTGGGAACCTCAGTTGGAGGTTTGTTTCTCTGGTCACCTTGAGATTCTTGTGGCACTTGAGATGATAGGAAAGAACTAGAAAAGCTAGGAGTTAGTTGATTAGTTGGGATTGTCCAACAGACCAGCTTTGACACCATCTACCACCAGGAAAAAGCTAGAAAAACAGATAGCATGGCATTTCATCAAACAGATAGCATGTCATTTCATCAAACAGTTAGCATGCATCAAATCTGAAAGACAGAAAAAGAGACATAAAGAGAGAAAATTATCAAACCTATGCCTCAAATATATGAGAAGGGTTTCGAATGGCGGGTGTTTCTTTGGGTAGGATCTTCACGACTGCTGCAATGGAGAAAGGTAGAAGAGACGGAGGAGATATTGGAGAGAAAGGGAGGAGAACGAGAAATATGGAGCAGAGGTCGGGAGGGAGGAAGGGAGAGGATTGGGGAACGGAGAGAGAGAGAGAGAGAGAGAGAGAGAGGGGGGGGGGAATAGGAAACGGAGGGAGAGAAATGGACGGTCCTATTTGGGCGCGCGGCTCTGTTTTGAGCGCACGCCCAAATTTGGGCGTGTTTCATGAGACGGACGTGGATGGTCCTGACAGGGATCCGTGTGGCCCACCATGATGTATTTGGCTTATCCATTCTAACTATTAATTTTAGTGAATTATTTTATTTCATGATCCCAAACTTAAGGTAGATTGAAGGCCCAAGTAGGCCACACCATAGGAAGCAATCGTAATTTAATCTCCATGCATGTTTCCTACCATGTGGTCCGCTTGAGCCTTCAATCTAAATGATTTTTTATTTCATACCCTAAAGTAATATTTCAAAATAGATATACGGCTTAGGTAGAACATATATATATATTTTTTTTTAGGCCCTATAGAGCCCCTTACAACACTGTTAATTATTAATGTTGTGACAACTTTTTAACTATGGATTCAAACCGGAATAACTATAGCTACGGTTTATATCCGTAGCAAAAATCTAACGTGGTCTGTATCCTTTGTCTCTTTTTTTAGTAGTTGTATGGGATGTAATTTATTAGGGAGTTCATCAAGCATAACCCTCTTGAACTCCTGTGATACTAGTTCCAAATCCTCTAAGATATTCATAGGCTCCACATATTTTTTCTTTTCAACTAATGGATATATATTTCTCATTTCCTCAAATTGTTTAACAAAGGCCTGTTCAGTGATGAGATATTATCCCTCCACTTTAGAAGTCTTGGGTTGGTTCTCCATTCCTATAGAGGTCACATGATCGCCACTGTTGAATCTTGTAGTCAACTCCATTTTGATGAAGTCGTTCCTCCTGGACTAATAATAGGATTTTTCTGCATAACCTTTTACTGATCGACTATCCTGATAATAATTTTGATTTATTGGAATAATACTTGATTGTAATCTCGAGGGAGGAATCGCGTGCACAATAACTTCTTCATCCACGACCACGTGTGGATTGGCGCCTTCATCTATCTCATCCGCTCGAGTTGAAGTTGTTCCCGCCAATCTAAAGCTCTGCCCGTCAACTTGTAGGCCACGAGTTTAACTTTCTTTTCTTCTATGATGTCCATGTAGTCGAAGAAACGTTCGACTTCAAGCAACCAATCGAGAAAGTCATTGAAGTAGAATTGGCCATTAAAACTAAGAAGATCAACTTTCATCTTGAATTCTTCAACCATCCTGTGGTTCATTGATAGCATCACCCTATGATCAATATAATTATGAATTCCACCAATTGCAAGTGGTGGATCACCACCATGAACACGGAGCTGCCCTAGGGCCTCCACCAAACGATCCGCCATGCGATCGATGGAAGCCTACAGTCCTTGCATGCTTGCCGATTCTCTTGTCGTGCTGCTTCGAAAGCTACTGCCGTTAAAGGTAAATTTCCTATAGCACCGCCTATGGGATTGTTGCTCAGCCCGTTGTTAAAAGCCATCAATCCGAAGAGAAACCTTGCTTTGATATCAAACTGACGCAAGAAAGGACGTGAGGTCGATCATCGTCTTCCTCAAGAGGGTAATTATTCCGAATCCACGGGACTTCTCTAGACTCCTTACAGAGACTTCTCGAATCCACGAGGAAAGAAAGCAGAAAATAGAAAAAAATTCTACTAAATTCAAAATTGATTAAAGGATTATCAATAATTCATTAATCAATTTCGAATTTAGTAGAAACTCTTTCTATTTTATGCTTTCTTTCCTCATGGATTCGAGAAGTCTATGCGAGGAGTCCAAAGAAGTTCCGTGGATTCGGAATAAATATCCTCTCGAGGAAGACGGTGCTTGACCTCACATCCTTCCCTGCGTCATTTTGGGATCAAGCTATTATTTTTGAGTTTTCAGTTCTTTCCACTTAGTATGAACTTGTGAACGGTATAGATGGCATATAAATATCACAGTGGACTGTATAGATCGGTTTTAACATTAGGAATTTCTCACAAACATAAAAGTGGGCCCCAGCCATCGGTCCACGTTACTGCCAAAGGATTTTGCGGGAAATCCACGCCCAGAGGGTTTGGAGAGACAGGAAGCCAACTGCGTGGGAAGGAAGAAAGGATGGACATGTTTCGAGAAGCAGAGCTTCTGTGGGGCCATCATGATGTTTGTATTAGATCCACAGCGTTAATCCATATTTCGAGATCATTTTATGGTGTAAACTGAAAATCCACATGCTCGTGCATTCCACCGTCACCTCTGCTGCAGGTGTATTGATGACCTGGATATTTTGCCCGAACAGTCCAGATCTCATGGTTAAGTGTGAGAATGTGGACGTCTCTTTGATCTTGTCCATTGGATTAGTTTTGATTGTCGAACCGATGCATGCATGAGGTGTTCCACTTTTGATTTGGACCATCAGCACGGACACTCCAGATACCATCATTCTCCCTGGTTTAAAGAAAATGCAGCCTCGATTTTGAATTGCTCGACCTTAAAAGGCTTCCATTGTATAGGGTTATTATGTGGGCTGCTTTTTCACATGACCATTTCGATCCTCTTGTCATTGTGGCGAATACTCCCCACTGGGTACTGCAAATCTGACCGTTGATCTTTCATCATGCATGCAACATTAAAGTATGGGTTGATCCAACTGTTGATGCATCATCAATTGCATTTTTATAATTATCTAGACAGATACTTTCGTAACGTGCTATAATCCATTAGATATCATTAAACAGAAACAAATAAAGAAAGAAAACAAGAGACAAAATAAATAAATAAATAATAACTTTGCACTCCCATTTTGTTGTATGGGGCATGCTCTAGTTTTTCATTCCAAACTTCGATTGGAGATAATCAACTATGTTCTTATCAACTTGGAATGCCTTGGCAAGAACGTCGTCTGAGATGGGTGGATTCGATCCAAACACAGCATTCGCAATGGTGATAGTTCCTGGACTCTGGCTGCTCAGTCCTGCAATGGCTATGGCATTGGTGAGGCCAATGTTAAACTGGAAGTGAACCAAGCCTATTGGGAAGACAAACACATCGCCCTTTTGAAGGACCTTTGTTATGAGGCGATTGTCTGGGTTGGAAGTGACGAATCCGACGTAAAGGGTGCCCTCCAAAACTGTTAAAATCTCTGTCGCCCTTGGGTGCGTGTGGGGTGCATTGAGACCATAGGGTGCATAGTCTATCCGAACCAAAGAGACTCCGAGGGTATTGAGTCCTGATATCTGAGCTACGTTTACTTGGGTCACATTGGACCCAACCTTGTTACTCGTGTTGCCTGGTTTGTCCAGTCCCGTGAGGAAGAAATCATCAGCTTGAACTTGCATTGGGTCCTTGCACACAAATCCATTCACTAACACTGCCATCATATAACACAAAAGAGATTGTAAGCAGCATATTCTTTCAAGAATTATTAAAACGATATAAACAGAAAATAACAGAGAATGAGGTTGGTGTTGTATCCCATTCATCATATGAATCCTTTCACGAATAGGGTGGATTGCATTTACATGTAATATTATTTGCAGCAATGATGCAGTTACTTGAATTTTTTTTTTCAATGGAGTGAAAATACCTGGGCTGTTGCGCACAGCGACACAGAAATCCTGTAAAGGGCTGGGATCGGATGCGGAGGTAAAGGAGAAACTGAATGCAAAAAATGCTAAGAGAAGAAAGCCCGTGGACATCTTGAAAATCTGTCTAGGATTGTGTATGTATATATGCTATGAAACTCTAAATGTTGTAAAATGAGGAGTTTTTTGGCTGTGGGTTATGTAAGAGAAATAGGCTAGTATTTATAATGGGGTTACAGAAATGTTTGTCATTGAAATGGTCTTATTATTATTTTTTTAATTTAGAATTCATGACTTCTTCCTCTTCAAGTCCTGTGTGAAAGAAGGAATTGGCTCAGTTACGAGTAGAAAATATCATCATCTGTTTACTAATTCTGGATTTTATAAATGCTAACTATGTGGGAAGGAATATAATAAGCATAGTTATAACGCCACCGGTGGTGATATGGTCAAAAAGGGATCCTGATGTGCCCTCTTGACTAATCATCGTTCATGAGATTTACCTAATCACACTAATCTAAGCATTCATTTAAAAATTAATCAAAGCTAATTGGTAAAGGCATACTTAGTCTACTTCTTTTAAATTGGGGTTTCCCAAGACCTTTTAAATGAGACAAATGTGTGCACTGTGTATGTCTGAGATCTGAGCCATTCTTCTTGTGGGCCCAACTTTGCTGTCTTGTGGAACATAATCTGGCATTTCATCTATCAGTCTCCTGTTGGAGAGCATGCCCGGCATGATATCACAATGTGGACTACGCTGTCTGGCCCACCATGATGATTATTTCCATTTAACATATTGATTAGATCACACATATATACAAATTTTGGCTTGGTTAGTAGTTCTTGGGCACACCATGAGTTGGCTCAGTAGACGGCCTAGATTTCTCAGGTGGATCCCACATACTTGCCCTTTCTTTAAAAAAAAAAAAAAAAAAAAAAAAAACTTTTCCAGATGCTGGGATGTTCTCAGCGTGAGACTTCATTAATACAAAGAGGATTGGGGCCTCCACTCTTGAGCTCCACCATGATGCTTATGTCCCATCTTCTCCTATTCATCCGAACTTCCATCTAATTTTGGCCGTTGGACCCAAAATTGAAGGCAAACCAAATCTCAGGTGGGCCACACCGTGATTACCATGGCTGTTAAGCCCATCGTATCTATATGGGAGAGTGGGTTCCCACTCATGGACCCACTGTGATATATTTCATAGATCCACACTACCCATTTGTTTCTCGGCTCATATTAGCCATGGAGCCTACAAATCAAGCTGATCCAACCATCAGGTGGACTGCACTAGAGTCGACGATGGGGAGTTGGCAGCACCCCCTCACGTCAGCCATGGCCACGTGGGGTGGGGCCGTGGGGGCGTCCCACCCGTGGCTCCACCTTGATGTATATATTTAATCCACATTGTCCGCTAGTTTCTCCGGATTATTTTAGGCCGTGGGCTGAAAAATTAGGCGGATCAGAGTCTTGAGTGAACCGCACTAAGCGAAATAAAGTCTCACAGTTCAAACATTTCAAAGCCTGCAGTGGGGTCACTGATCATCCAAACCATCCCAAGTCAGGGCCTACTGGGCTCCGTTCGAGATGACTAAGACGGTGGACGGAGTAGATCATTCACATGGG
Organism: Magnolia kwangsiensis; assembly: GCA_037074715.1. Lineage (NCBI taxonomy): Eukaryota > Viridiplantae > Streptophyta > Magnoliopsida > Magnoliales > Magnoliaceae > Magnolia > Magnolia kwangsiensis. The sequence continues at coordinate 153,491,748 of CM073574.1, read as the reverse complement.
GCCAACCTTGATGGTGTGTACAAAATAAATTTACATTATAATAATACAAAGAGTAGCCCTGCATGCTGTCGACTCATCCTCGCCAAGCATGACTCTCACAAGTGGACCTATATTGATGTTACATTTAATTTGAGCCAACCACCAACTTCTTCTGATCATTTAAGGCCATCGGCTGAAAAATGAGACAGATCCGAGTCTCAAGTGGGCCGCACTGAAGGAAACAAACTCCGAACAACACGCACACATATATAGAGTTGTACACGAGTCAAGTCGAGCCGAGCCGAGTATTGCCAGCTCATGCTCGGCTCGCACTGCCCGAGTCTTACTTGTACTTGGCTCTACTCGGGCATTGAGCATGGATTCTTTGCTGGTGCTCTACTCGTCCAAGTACAAGCCGAGTACGAGCAGAAATCGAGCCAAGTCAAGTCCGAGTTTTCGAGTCGAGTTCGAGTCTGAGTCTAAATTTGAACCCAATTAGAGCAGGGTTTTCGACCAACAAATTTTTATTTTTATTTTTTTATTATTTTTATTTTTTAAAAGGTTAGCTTGTTAGTACACAACCCATTGTTGTCAGTCCACAGTCCACGCTCCACTGTTAGCCACCGCCACTAGGGACTTGATAACATGACCTCAGGTGTTGAACCGAGGTATCTTCTCTTAGTCTACCACTTGACATATGGATCAGGGTGTAACATATATTAGTTATATTAACATATATTAGCTATATTAACAATTTCGGATATATATTAGCAATATATGATATCAATTTCTGAAATATATTAACAATTTATACAAAAAACTAATAATAATAAATCAACACCACACAGTACGAGTCGAGCACACGAGTCGAGTATTAAGTCAAGTACCGAGTTGAGTATTGCCTAGCTCGTACTCTACTCGTAATCAAAATGAGTATCAAATTCATGCCGAGTCGAGTCGAGTCGAGCGAGTAATCGAGCTTACTCTGCTCGTGTACAACTCTACGCACAAACATATGTGGGAAATGGTACTATGAGTTGTGTGGGCCCCACCCAGATGTGTGTCAAATATCTGCCCCATCAGTTAGATGCATCATTCCATGGTCAATCCATGACTTGGGTGGGGCACACCACATACAATATTTGAGAGGGGTTATCCTCCCATTAAAACATTCATAATCATTTATTGGGCCCACTGAGATGTAGTTCACAAATCCAGCCTATCCATTGTGTGTGTCCCACTTGGATGAGGGGTTAGACCAAGTTTCAACCGCATCCAAAACTCAATTAGACCCCGCCAAGTGATTTTATATGTTGCAGTCATGTCTTTATATGGTTTTAGATGGTATGGCCCACCTGATTGTCATATATAACTGATTTTTAAGACGTCCCATAACCTAAATGGAACCCATCAAATGCACGGTTTTGATGTTCGACACACATCACGATGAGCCCACACAGATTAACATCATGGGAAGTTCCCATGAGGTCGACCTCATAGTACAATTTCCATATATATATATGCCACCGGCGCCTAATGGACAAGCAGACGCCCAACCACGGGCGTGGAGTGGGGCCCACTCATGGGACCATCCATGATGTATATGTTTCATCCACGCCATTCATCCATTTTAATAGATCATGTTAGGCCACAGGCCCAAAAAATAAGGGTGATCGGAATATTAGGTGGACTACACCAATGGACTCATTGGGCAGGGAGGGTTGCCCATTTTGGCAGCACTTAGGCCCCACTTGTGGGACCCACCTTAATGTTTATGTGTCATCTATGTTGTTTATCATTTTCTTCAGATTATGTTGGGTCAGGGGCGTAAAGTTGAGGCCAATCCAAATCTCAGGTAAGCCACACTACGAGGAACTATGGGGGTAGAAACCTCTTGGACTTGGGATTCCTTGGACTTAAAAATCCCTAGATTCAGGATCCATTATAATTTGGTTATGTTTAGCATACTAGATTCGAAATCCCTATAATCCTAAAGTGATATGCATAATATACTTCTAAAGGTTTGAAATTAAATTGATTTAAATCCCTAATTAGTGGGTGTGTGTAATGTTAACACTATGGTTATAACACTCTCTATAGATGGACCACATCCCAAAATTCATCGGGGAACGGTGGGCACCTAGCTTCCAAGTAGGACCCATCAGATAAACGGCCTAAATGATCTCGTACACATAGGAACAAGAAGTTCAGCAGTGTCCGTCTAGGCCCCACTTGGGAATTTGTAAAGACCATCGGATGTGAGGAATCCAGTAGATTGCTCATGACCCAAAAAATAGAAAGATGGAAAATTAAGGGAAAGCAAAATAAAAAGGAGTAACACATGCTCTTACCATCCATCTCACAAGCCCTCATTTGAATGCTGGCGATGACAATCAAAGTGATATTGGGGCGAGGGTGGATTCCTCCTATTTAATGGTCCACCACCGCAATCATGGCTCTCTATCAACAACCATTTGCACTGTTTTATTTGGGTCACTATCCTATTGCTCTTAACATGTTATTATCAATTTTTTATATGTAGCTATTTGGATGGTTGAGATTTATCTACATTTCCCACCTCTATTCTCTATGTTGATACATTTCCTAATGTTTTTTTTTTTTTTTTTTGCAATGGGACCAATCCAAAGTGGGCCCACAAAGAAACTGTAATAATTCTATATGGGTACTTGATGTGAGCCTCCAGATCTCCGCCCTCCCCCATCTTAAAGTTATACCACTGTCGCTTCAAGTGTATGCAATTTTTAAAGGATTTTTTCGCATAAACATCCTTCAACTTTGCCCATAACTTAGCTGCAGTTTTCTCCCTCATGACGTTGTAGAGAACCCCATCCATGAGACATAAACGAATCGATGATAAAGCCTTCTTATCAAGAGTATTCCAATCATCATCAATCATAGTAGACTTTCGCTCCTCAAGAGCACCAACTTCGCCTTGCTTGATTAAGGAACTCATCATCTTGATCTTCCATAACTCAAAATTATTTTTTTCCTGAGTACTTCTCAATCTCATACCTAGTGCTTCTCATTATTACTAATCATGTAGATTCAGATCTGTGCCCCAACGATTTCTCTGATACCACTTTTTGAGATTTTGGCCTGCGGAATCACAGAGACCTAGATCTAGGATAGCAATCCAATGACATTAAGCACACATAAGAGAACACAAAGATTTAATGTGAAAAACCCTTGTTGGAAAAAGCCACGGCACAAAGTGACAGATCTCAACTATGAAAATAGAAATTACAAAGAGAGAGGACTTACCCGATTCGAACAATCTCGAATCTCACCCTTGCTACACCCTTTGATAACCCTAGAACCCCTTTAAAAAGATTTAAAATACCCTTGAATACCTCTCAATCCCGCATACACCCCTTTATATAAGTTTAGAAATAAGTAGAATCGGAATAGGAAACAAAAATCGTAAAATTTGCGTTTCCGCAGAAAATTTGTGTAAAATCTTCGATATCATCAAAGGTCCATCGATGTCATCGAAAAAGGACCAAAACTGTTCAGCGACCAGGGGTGAAAATTTTTGAAAATTATCGATGGCATCAAGCAACCTTCAATTTCATCGACAACTGGCTTCGATGTCATCGAAACCTAGTCGATGTCATCGATAGACCAACAGACAGATTTAAGACATCTGTTCATAACATGGTCCACCTGAGATTGTATCTACCTCTTTTTTGGTTTATAGCCCTACTTGTGTTTTCCTTCATCTGTGTCAATGACACTTAATCAACGACTTGGATGGCATATAAACATTACAATAGGCTTAAGAACTTTTTAATAGTGGTTGTTGAATCACCACTATTTCATTTGGTGTGGTCCACCTGAGATTGAATCTACCTCTGTTTTTGGGTTTATACCCTTATTTGTGTTTTCCTTCATTCATGTATGTGACACTTAATCAACGACTTGGATAGCATATAAGCATTACAATAAGCTTAAAAAAAAATTAATGGTGGCAGTTGAATCACCACTATTTCTTATGGTTTGGTCCACCTGAGATTGGATTTACCTCTTTTTTGAGTTTATAGCCCGACAAAATGAATGGATGATGTGGATAAAACACATATATCATGGTGGGCCTACAGAGCTTTCCGAGTACCGAAATGGGGTAGTGTAGGCATCACACCCTAATCCGAGTCCTTAAAAGTGACATCATGATGCCATAGCCCACAATTGGACGGAAGCGGATTGACTGGTGTATCACGCACCAGCTATATAGCTGGTGTATTGACATCAGCAAGTTTTATGGGTCCCATCATGAGGTATGTTTTATTCATCCATTTGGCGAGCTCGTCTTAAGGCTTGAGTTGAAAAATAAGATAGATCTAAAGATCAAGTGGACCACACTGCAAAAAGCTGTGATGGATTGAATGTCTACCATTAAAACCCTTATGGGGGTGACAGAAGTTTCATATCAATATTAAATTTATTTTTCCCCTTCATTCATGTATTCGGGACCTTATTAACAAATTGGGCCTATAAAAGGTCCTACCTCCCCGCAAGGAAGAAAGCAGGAACGAGAAGAAATGTGGGAGAGAGAGAGAGAGAGAGAGAGAGAGAGAGAGAGAGAGTGAGAGAGAGAGAGAGGAATCTGTCAGCCGAGTAGCAGCTCCGTCCGCCTAGGCTTGCTGTCATCCAACAAGGAAGAAGGAAGAGAAGGAAAAGAGAAGAAGAAAGAAAGAAAGAAAGAAAGAAAGAAAGAAAAGAGAAGAAAAGAAAAGAGAAGGAAAAGAAAAGAAAAGAAAGAGAGAGAAAGAAGAAGAAGAAGAGATCATTTAGGTCAACGCAGTCCACCAACGAGTTAGGTCTGAGTTGGGGTGAGTCAAGCTAACCACTTTAGCAGGTAAGAGCTACGTGCTAATTTTCATTCAACTTTATATTATGCATAAGCTTTAAATTATAATTTGAGTTCATGATTAAATAGATTGATCAGTCAGTGAGTTAAATCTAGTTGACACGGTGTGGAAATTCATTGAACCACAAATTGTTGAATAAAGAATGTTGGCTAACTAAGGTTGGTGAATGTCTACGAATCAATCAAATTGAAACTCTCAATTAGATTGGAAACTACTTAAAACATAACCCTAAATCTACATCTATACTAAACCATAGCTTGATATTGATCCTAACCATATTATCTACATAATATAATGATCTAACCATATGAATCATGTTAATTATACTAGAGTTAGGTACAACAATGCATATATTCAGATCTAACAAGGTTAGAGTGTGATCAAATCTAAGACGTGAGGGTTTTATCCTTTGAGCTTATATTAATTCAAGCCGTTAAATTCATCTTGCTCTTATACGTGCCTTCATGAATATAATCTTGCCTTTACATGTCTTTTATCTAGCCTTTTATATATCACTTTGAATCTTCCATGTTATTATATGTTTCAACATCAAATATGGTCTTTTCGTGCCTTTTACAATGTGAATTATCCTGCCTTTTCATACATTTAACAATGGGAATTATTCTGCATTCTATGTTTATATTTTTCTAAGGATTGTCCTATCGTTTGTTTCAGTTATTATCATTACAATCATTGGCCCTGTTGGGATTATGACATTATGTCAATTATAAGTGATTTCTTTAAATTTATGTGAGGTCATGGATACGAGCCTGCCCTTGCCTTATCAATTTATTGAGTTGGCCCTGCCACTCGTGTCTTTATTTGAGTTGACCATTGCCACTCTTCGTATTATAGAGTTAACCATTGTCACTCTTCTTTTATTATGAGTGGCCATTGCCACTTGTGTTGAGTTGACCCTTGTCATCTATCTTTACGGCTTGGGCATGTGTCTTGCTATTCCAAAACCTCCATAATTTAGTTTATATTCTTCATGATTTAGATTCAGTTACATTCTTTATGTTTCAATGTATCTCTATAAGTACAAGTGATGTGTAAGATGTATCACAACTAGTGACTCAAATATTCTGTCATGGACGTAATGCGCTTTGAGTAGAGATACTCTTGGAGCACATAAGTCCTTGAGCCTTCGAGTAGTGGTGCACAAATCGATGTGTGTAATTCATAAATACAGTGTCACATCACTCCGGGATTGGATGTCATAAATAGTCGCCGCATAAACAAATCGTTGCACTTAATTCACCCAGCTTATGTGTTGTGCGCCTTAGGGAGTTCTCATAAATATATGGTAGCGTTGGCCATGCCGGCGAATATTCATAGTTGTGGGATGCAGGTCGAGCCGGGTTTTCTATAAATCGTATTCTATAGTGTGATGATCACTACGTATGATGAGTCTCACACACTTTTCTAAGCATGCATCTCATGTAGGTTGTTTGCGCATGCTGATACCCTCGTATTAGTGGAGCACGAGATGTATCAGACCCTTACTTTACCTGTTATGAATCTCTTGAATTATTGGTAATCTTAAAGGATAACCTTCACTATAAATACGGCATTGACCCCCTCCCAACCATACAGATTATATAGGTGACATACAAGTTTAAAGACTTAGAGGGCCCGCTTCCTGTAGAAGACTACGTTGAAAGAATTCGAAGCTAGATTATTTAACTAAATTTATACTTTCGTTGCTAACTTGATGAATGTAATAAACTTCCATTGGGAAGGCCTTGATTATGTCTGTTACTCTGATGATATATAATCAATACAGTTGATTTTATTCTTGTGAATGTTACTTTCATGAATGTATCTAGATGTAAACAAACAAAAAAAAATAGGGCGCGATTTCAGAGCATCCAGTTGTACATTATTGACACCCGATTTCCTCAAGCATAAGTACATACTCTGGCCATGAAAATTTGGGATGTTACACAAATGAACTACAAGCTTCACCTCTTAGCATTAGCTCATGTTCGAGACTCCTTACTGTGAATGATTAATGCAGGGGCATTTTCACACCGAACTCGAGTGGGTTGGCTTGTAGAATGCAGGGGCACACTCGGGGTGGGCGGCCCGTGTGAGATGGGTGGCTTGTGTGAAGTGGAACCCATGTGAAGTAGGGCCCATAAGGGGTTCAGCCAAGGTCCTAACCCATTTGATGTGGGGCTTGGGCTATGAGATAAAGGGATTGATTCTCCATGCTCTATCAGTTTGAGCTTATAGTGCAAGTGGTTAATTGTCCTACATCAAAGTGGTATCAGAGAGAGAGGTCTCGTGTTCGAGACTCCTCACCGTGAGTAATTAATGCAGGGGCATTTTCACACCAGGCTCATGAGAGGGGTTCGGTTATGGGTCAATTTTTCCATAATGGCCATTACGATACGGTAACGTAAAAAAATTACCACCATTTCCATTATGTAACCGTTTGAGATACCTGGATCCTAATTAAGCACATTTGTTATGTGTAGGTTATGCTATATTATAGCAGCATTGAGGCGGGAGCATGTGCCTGATCTTTTGGAGTTTTGTTATATCATATGTTTCTCTTTCAGTACTGTACTCAAATATTATATTAGTGGATATGTGGTGATGATGTTTATGACTTGGGTACACTTGTGATTATGTTCCTTTACAAAAAAAAAAAAAAAAATCACTCTAAAAATCTTCCTTGTAAGATCCCAGTATCGTAACCTAGCATATAAGAGATGGGAGATGAGTATAGGTGTTGAGGGTTAAATATTGCATATTAGACCCCAATTATTACCTGAATTTAATAACATGATACTGTGTAAACGCCCAATTTTAATCGTGTTTGTGCTGCAAGGTGAATTTAGGAGCTTGGACTGCAAAAGGGTGCTAAAAGTATGAATTTTACGCTCTGAAGTCACCAAGGCAAGGGACAGACTCCAAGGGGCCGATATCGAAGAATTTACATGCCAAAGATCCAAAAAAATCAAGCTATTCATGTTAAAGAGGCTTGAAAATCATCCAGAATGCAAGATTACAAGGTTCTCACCATCTATTTAGCTTAAAACTTTATATCTAGCCTGCGAATCCTAAATTAACTATACACATCGAATTTCAACCATTGGATCCCTGTAGAAGTAGCCTAACAGACAGATCAGCCCACATATCAATGATTTTGGGCCCACCTGACATCTGGATATGCCCCAATTTTGTTCTCAACCCCTTAAATTTGATGGGAAAGTGGATGGACGGAGCAGATTTCTCACAAACATCTTCGTGGGACCCACACGGACAGTGTGTGTAGAAGGTGTACAATTGCACCGAACGTGCACCAATATAGCAAATATCAGTCAAAACACGATGACTGCAAATCCTTCTTGAATTCAAATTCTATTGTGAAAACTGTAAGACCCGTATCTTAGTCCGTACCATTCCATAGACTTTCGCGGTCTTACCGGTCGAATTCCAGCAACCTTCGACCCTTAACCGATATTGACGCGCGACCCTGATTCATATGTGGTCAACCTGTATCGACTCAACCCAAGACCAATACCATAGCGATGCGCCATCGCTGCGGTTCCGATGCCGCGACTTGCGTGCCAAGGCGATACCCTGGTCAAGAGATGTGGGCCAACGTTCGGTGCGAGAAAAATGCCGGCGTTGCTAAACCTAAAAGAATCTCTACGAGATGTCACATCAATCCCATCAATCAATCCATCACATATCAAGTACATGTCAAGTACACATCACCTTTCACCCATTCCCAAGCAAGCACAAAAGTCAAGAATCTCTTACAAAGCCCATACCTCTCTTACACCAAAAGTCATCAAAGTCAAAAAGTTCTTACACCTCCCATGCCTTTCTTACACAAAAGGCCACAAAAGTCAAGATTTTCTTACACAACCATTACTCACCACATCCATCCATCTCTCTCTCTCTCTCTCTCTCTCTCTCTCTCTCTCTCTCTCTCTCTCTCTCTCTCTCTCTTTACAACTCTCTTTCTTTCTCATTTCTCATCTCATTCTCTCAAGCAAAAAAATTCATACGTATGAGAGCTCTCCAAGCATTCCCAAAACTCCAAGGTGGCCCACTTTCTACCCCATGATATCCCCATCCTAACCATCCATTCCCCATCTCCTCCATTAAAATCCAAGCTAAGGTGCTAAAGAATCCCTAGGAGCAAGAAGATCGGACGGTGGGTGCTCTTTTAGATGTAAAAAAAATCTGATTTTTATAGCCTAGATATTTTTTTTCTTTCATGAGGGAAGTGTAGGACCCACCAATCAATGGTGGAGATCCCACACAATCCCATGATTGTAGCCTAATGGCCTACCTTATGCATGCATGATCCATGCATGGGGCCTTTCTCTATGGGCCCCATCATGGTAGTTTTATTTCATATCATATTATATTTGAGTCATCTAGACCTTATAACTATTGTGGGGATGGCATCCTCACCATGCATTTTAATTATAGGCCATGCATGTGCAAGATCCATGTTGTAAATGTAAATCTAGGTATGATGTGCGGGTGTGATTGATCTTGGGAGGGCTCAATAAAGGCGGAGCCCCTTTTCCTATGACCGGATTGTCCTTCTATCTCTCTTTTCCCTCATTTTATTTCCTGATGTGTGTGGCTCATTAATGTATTTTTCTTTTTATTTAACTTATTTAATAAATTTTATCTAAGTACATGTTGCCGTCCAGAATTTTCTGGACAGTTTCTGGTTGTTTTTGGACCAGATTTTGGGACTGTTTGGGGAACTATTCATACTTATTAAATATGCTTTTCTGAAAGGTGGAGATCTCGTCTTGATGTCCCCCAAATTTCAGCCCCAACTCACCTTCATTGGAGTCCCAAAGGTGTGGTCCAATTGAGGTGGATAGTCTGGATTTTCTGCACTGTTCCAGCAACATTCCACCATGGACAGTTGGATTTTTGAAATTTATTAAAATACTTATGGGTGTTTAAAAATTATAAAAAATTTTAGGGGAGTGTTCTACTTATGTTGGGACCCACTTACAAAATTTTGGGACCAATGGACGCCTGTACACACCATGGTGATGGCGGGACCGGCCCATTATAATATGGTGTCCAGATCAGTCCGATTTTCAGGACAGATTGATTTATGTAAATGAATTAAAATATTTATAGATATCCAAAAATTTTAAAAATTTTTAATAGTGTATTCCACTTATGTTAAAACCCACCTACCAAATTTCAGGGCCAATGGACCCCTATACACACCGTGGTGAGGCTGGACTGGCCCACCACGTTTGGATTTCCAGGTCTGTCCGATTTTTCTGTACAGTCTGTTTTGTTTAAATTAATTGAAATACTTAGAAATATCTAAAAATTATAAAATTTTGTGAAGATGTGGCCCACCTATGGAAGTATCACTCTATAAAATTTCAGCCTCAAGTGATCCCGTTTGGGTATCCAAAAGAATGGGCCAAGATGGTTGGACTCCCAGATTTTTTCTGTTATGCAGTCCAACAATATGCCTTGATAAAAAATCATAATTCAAAAATATTTTTTCTGATGGTGGGCCACCTTTTTAGGTTTCCTCTCATTGTATGCATGATGAGGGACCTTGTCCCTCAATTTTCAGAGTTTTGGAGGCCTTGGACCCACTCCAATGGAGTGCCCAAATTTAGGACAACAACATGTTATAATTATGCTGGCCTTGGGCTGAAATTTTGAGGAGTGGGGCCCATCATATTATAAAGATCTTAGAGAAAATGATTTATACCTTTAGTTTCTTAAATTTTGGACTTAATGAATGTACTTTTAGGGCCCACCACAGTTGAATTTAATTGGGTCCATGAATGTAGCCAGTTGTTGAACTATTTAAGGCCCATAGAGTGGACCCATTTGATGTGTTCCAAGGCCCATGGGATTAGGCCCATTTGATATAATTTAAGGCCCATAAAGTGGACCCATTTGATGTGTTCCAAGGTCCATGGGATTGGACCCATTTGATGTATTTTAAAGCCCATGAGATTAGGCCCATTTGATGCGATCTAAGGCCCACGGGTTCTGACCCATTGCAATGCACATAAGGCTCATTGGTGTGGTCCATTTATGTGGCTCACTTGATGAATAAAAGGCTCATACGACATGGCCCATTTGATGTATTTAAGGCCCAATGAGAAGTACCTAAGGTCCATTGCAATGTGTGATCCCAACACGGATTATGTAATAATGTTCATGACGACCACGCCTTGAGAGTAATGTTGGTTTGACGTCCACATTACGAGTTTAATGTTGGTTAAATGTCCGCATTACGACTCTCCCTGGGGCCCATTGTTAGGCTCGTGCTTATTGTGTATAGGCCGTCCAGGCCCATCTACATGGTAAGGGTAGTTCATTTCATTATAACATGTTTAGTATAGTTCCATGACTCATGATCATACGCACCATATGTATGCTTGATATGAGAGGTGACTGATCATAGCATATGCCTTCGGGCAGGTTGTTTATGGGCTCCCGATTAGGCGATGTTACCCTACATGAGCGCACGTTACGTGCAAGGATGTGCTGCATGATTGGATAGTGTGATTCATGCATCTTGCATCGTGTGATATGGTTACTGTACGCCCTAGCGATATCGGGGTCGTAGCCTCCACAGACGCATCGTGGTTGGCAGGATTGGATATCGAAAATCTTGTTCTACATGGGGTGCTATAGTTATCCCTAGGTGAAAGTCCCTAAACCCTTATGATACTAAGAGGTTACTCCAACGTCTAGACTGAGTGGGTAGATGAGCGTTGATTGCCGAATACCAGATGGCTGCACTCTTCACTGTGTCATGGTCGGTTGGAAGGGGGTGCAGCCTTACCCGCCCGAGTGTAGGGGGCAATGCTAGGCTGAATTTGACCAGCTCGAGGAATGGGTCCGCTATCGACGAGTCGTGCCCGATATTAGCGGACGGATAGTGAGGTCTTTTCCACTTACCTTATTGTGCGCGATGAGGCGGTAATCTGGTTTAGAGTGTACTAGACCCCGGTGTAAAGGGCTGGGATCGGATGCGGAGGTATGGCCCACCTGATTTTAGCCGCATCCAAAACTCAATTAGACCCCGCCAAGTGATTTTATATGTTGCAGTCATGTCTTTATATGGTTTTAGATGGTATGGCCCACCTGATTGTCATATATAAATGATTTTTAAGACATCCCATAACCTAAATGGAACCCATCAAATGCACGGTTTTGATGTTCGACACACATCATGATGAACCCACACAGATTGACATCATGGGAAGTTCCCATGAGGTCGACCTCATAGTACAATTTCCATATATATATGCCACCGGCGCCTAATGGACAAGCAGACGCCCAACCACGGGCGTGGAGTGGGGCCCACTCATGGGACCATCCATGATGTATATGTTTCATCCACGCCATTCATCCATTTTAATAGATCATGTTAGGCCACAGGCCCAAAAAATAAGGGTGATCGGAATATTAGGTGGACTACACCAATGGACTCATTGGGCAGGGAGGGTTGCCCATTTTGGCAGCACTTAGGCCCCACTTGTGGGACCCACCTTAATGTTTATGTGTCATCTATGTTGTTTATCATTTTCTTCAGATTATGTTGGGTCAGGGGCGTAAAGTTGAGGCCAATCCAAATCTCAGGTAAGCCACACTACGAGGAACTATGGGGGTAGAAACCTCTTGGACTTGGGATTCCTTGGACTTGAAAATCCCTAGATTCAGGATCCATTATAATTTGGTTATGTTTAGCATACTAGATTCGAAATCCCTATAATCCTAAAGTGATATGCATAATATACTTCTAAAGGTTTGAAATTAAATTGACTTAAATCCCTAATTAGTGGGTGTGTGTAATGTTAACACTATGGTTATAACACTCTCTATAGATGGACCACGTCCCAAAATTCATCGGGGAACGGTGGGCACCTAGCTTCCAAGTAGGACCCATCAGATAAACGGCCTAAATGATCTCGTACACATAGGAACAAGAAGTTCAGCAGTGTCCGTCTAGGCCCCACTTGGGAATTCGTAAAGACCATCGGATGTGAGGAATCCAGTAGATTGCTCATGACCCAAAAAATAGAAAGATGGAAAATTAAGGGAAAGAAAAATAAAAAGGAGTAACACATGCTCTTACCATCCATCTCACAGGCCCTCATTTGAATGGTGGCGATGACAATCAAAGTGATATTGGGGCGAGGGTGGATTCCTCCTATCTAATGGTCCACCACCGCAATCATGGCTCTCTATCAACAACCATTTGCACTGTTTTATTTGGGTCACTATCCTATTGCTCTTAACATGTTATTATCAATTTTTTATATGTAGCTATTTGGATGGTTGAGATTTATCTACATTTGCCACCTCTATTCTCTATGTTGATACATTTCCTAATGTTTTTTTTTTTTTTTTTTTTTTTTTTTTGCAATGGGACCAATCCAAAGTGGGCCCACAAAGAAACTGTAATAATTCTATATGGGTACTTGATGTGAGCCTCCAGATCTCCACCCTCCCCCATCTTAAAGTTATACCACTGTCGCTTCAAGTGTATACGATTTTTAAAGGATTTTTTCGCATAAACATCCTTCAACTTTGCCCATAACTTAGCTGCAGTTTTCTCCTTCATGACGTTATAGAGAACCTCATCCATGAGACAAACGGATCGATGATAAAGCCTTCTTATCAAAAGTATTCCAATCATCATCAGTCATTGTAGACTTTCGCTCCTCAAGAGCACCAACTTTGCCTTGCTTGATTAAGGAACTAATCATCTTGATCTTCCATAACTCAAAATTATTTTTTTTTGAGTACTTCTCAATCTCATACCTAGTGCTTCTCATTATTACTAATCATGTAGATTCAGATCTGTGCCCCAACGATTTCTCTGATACCGTTTGTTGAGATTTTGGCCTGCGGAATCACAAAGACCTAGATCTAGGATAGCAATCCAATGACATTAAGCACACACAAGAGAACACAAAGATTTAATGTGGAAAACCCTTGCGGAAAAAAGCCACGGTACAAAGTGACAAATCTCGACTATGAAAATAGAAATTACAAAGAGAGAGGACTTACCCGATTCGAACAATCTCGAATCTCACCCTTGCTACACCCTTTGATAACCCTAGAACCCCTTTAAAAAGATTTAAAATACCCTTGAATACCTCCCAATCCCGCATACACCCCTTTATATAAGTTTAGAAATAAGTAGAATCGGAATAGGAAACAAAAATCGTAAAATTTGCGTTTCCACAGAAAATTTGTGTAAAATCTTCGATATCATCAAAGGTCCATCGATGTCATCGAAAATGGACCAAAACTGTTCAGCGACCAGGGGTGAAAATTTTTAAAAATTATCGATGGCATCAAGCAACCTACGATTTCATCAACAACTGGCTTCGATGTCATCGAAACCTAGTCGATGTCATCGATAGACCAACAGACAGATTTAAGACATCTGTTCATAACATGGTCCACCTAAGATTGTATCTACCTCTTTTTTGGTTTATAGCCCTACTTGTGTTTTCCTTCAGCCGTGTCAGTGACACTTAATCAACGACTTGGATGGCATATAAACATTACAATAGGCTTAAGAACTTTTTAATAGTGGTTGTTGAATCACCACTATTTCATTTAGTGTGGTCCACCTGAGATTGAATCTACCTCTGTTTTTGGGTTTATACCCTTATTTGTGTTTTCCTTCATTCATGTATGTGACACTTAATCAACGACTTGGATAGCATATAAACATTACAATAAGCTTTAAAAAAAATTTAATGGTGGCAGTTGAATCACCACTATTTCTTATGGTTTGGTCCACCTGAGATTGGATTTACCTCTTTTTTGAGTTTATAGCCCGACAAAATCAATGGATGATGTGGATAAAACACATATATCATGGTGGGCCTACAGAGCTTTCCGAGTACCAAAATGGGGTAGTGTAGGCATCACACCCTAATCTGAGTCCTTAAAAGTGACATCATGATGCCATAGCCCACAATTGGACGGAAGCGGATTGACTGGTGTATCACACACCAGCTATATAGCTGGTGTATTGACATCAGCAAGTTTTATGGGTCCCATCATGAGGTATGTTTTATTCATCCATTTGGCGAGCTCGTCTTAAGGCTTGAGTTGAAAAATAAGATAGATCTAAAGATCAAGTGGACCACACTGCAAAAAGCTGTGAAGGATTGAATGTCTACCATTAAAACCCTTATGGGGGTGACAGAAGTTTCATATCAATATTAAATTTATTTTTCCCCTTCATTCATGTATTCGGGACCTTATTAACAAATTGGGCCTATAAAAGGTCCTACCTCCCCGCAAGGAAGAAAGCAGGAACGAGAAGAAATGTGGGAGAGAGAGAGAGAGAGAGAGAGAGAGAGAGAGAGAGAGAGAGAGAGGAATCTGTCAGCCGAGCAGCAGCTCCGTCCGCCTAGGCTTGCTGTCATCCAACAAGGAAGAAGGAAGAGAAGGAAAAGAGAAGAAGAAAGAAAGAAAGAAAGAAAGAAAGAAAAGAGAAGAAAAGAAAAGAGAAAGAAAAGAAAAGACCTGAGGGTTTTATCCTTTGAGCTTATATTAATTCAAGCCGTTAAATTCATCTTGCTCTTATACGTGCCTTCATGAATATAATCTTGCCTTTACATGTCTTTTATCTAACCTTTTATATATCACTTTGAATGTTCCATGCTATTATATGTTTCAACATCAAATATGGTCTTTTCGTGCCTTTTACAATGTGAATTATCCTGCCTTTTCATACATTTAACAATGAGAATTATTCTGCATTCTATGTTCATATTTTTCTAAGGATTGTCCTATCATTTGTTTCAATTATTATCATTACAATTATTAGCCCTGTTGGGATTATGACATTATGTCAATTATAAGTGATTTCTTTAAATTTACGTGAGGTCATGGATACGAGCCTGCCCTTGCCTTATCAATTTATTGAGTTGGCCTTGCCACTCGTGTCTTTATTTGAGTTGACCATCGCCACTCTTCGTATTATAGAGTTAACCATTGTCACTCTTCTTTTATTATGAGTGGCCATTGCCACTTGTGTTGAGTTGACCCTTGTCATCTATCTTTACGGCTTGGGCATGTGTCTTGCTATTCCAAAACCTCCATAATTTAGTTTATATTCTTCATGATTTAGATTCAGTTACATTCTTTATGTTTCAATGTATCTCTATAAGTACAAGTGATGTGTAAGATGTATCACAACTAGTGACTCAAATATTCTGTCATGGACGTAATGCGCTTTGAGTAGAGACACTCTTGGGGCACGTAAGTCCTTGAGCCTTCGAGTAGTGGTGCACAAATCGATGTGTGTAATTCATAACTACAGTGTCATATCACTCCGGGATTGGATGTCATAAATAGTCGCTCCATAAACAAATCGTTGCACTTAATTCACCCAGCCCATGTGTTGTGTGCCTTAGGGAGTTCTCATAAATCCATGGTAGCGTTGGCCATGCCGGAAAATATCCGTAGTTGTTGGATGCAGGTCGAGCCGGGTTTTCTATAAATCGTATTCTATAGTGTGATGATCACTACATATGATGAGTCTCACACACTTTGCTAGGCATGCATCTCATGTAGGTTGTTTGCGCATACTGATACCCTCGTATTAGTGGAGCACGGGACATATCAGACCCTTACTTTACCTGTTATGAATCTCTTGAATTATTGGTAATCTTAAAGGATAACCTTCACTATAAATAGGGCATTCACCCCCTCCCAACCATACAGATTATACAGGTGACATACAAGTTTAAAGACTTAGAGGGCCCGCTTCCTGTAGAAGATAATGGTCCATTAGACTATAAAGGGTCGTCTGACCAAGGCCTAGAGGAGTATCTTCCAAGTAGACAGCAGATAATGATTTTCAACCGTTCAAACATCCGATAAACGGTAAAGAGAGATTCTCTAGACCACACTGAAACAAATCCAAATCATCCATATCTCACCGATTTTGCGAGTGGAATCCAATGGACTAACTGGATTTTCAATATGACACTGATCAGGGGCCCATCGACTTCAACAGCGTAAGGATTATGCATTACGCACGCCCGAAGACACGGCTGATCCGAGCTATTTTACAGGTGTGGTGAGGATCGGTCCGACCATTTGGACCATCCAAAATGCTCACAAGGTGGGACTGACCATAGCCAAGATGACTGAGATCTCGCATGTGCGGCTGTGATTTTGATTCCAAAAAGCAAGTCGGTGGTGCGTTATCTGTTACTGCGTATCACTCTGTGAAAGCCTCCATCGACAGCAGCAACATCCGTTCCTTGTAGCCAACCTTCTTACCGACAGTCCCCTACTACAAAAGGAAGAGAAGAAAGAGAGAGAAGGATAGTTGGGAACATGGAGCAGCCGTGGAGGCATCTAGTGCACGTGGAAGAGTTTTTTTTTTCTTTTTATTTTTGTTTAAGAAATTATAGCTTGATCATATCTATGGCTGGCTAAGCCTCTTAGCTAGGGCAAAGAGGTGAAGCTTGTAGTCTGATGGGATTTTGTCTATGGTTTTGATTCATGTCGAAGAAATTTTAATGTTAGTTTGATTATAGGAATACTATCAGTTTTTAATAGTTTGTTACGTCTAAGAAGTATTTCCTTTTCCTTTTTATGATTATGAAGTCAGGAAGCCCTGTTGTTCACAAACGCCCCTTGGACATGTTTGGATGATAGAACCCTTCCTAACGATCATATATCTCTTAGATTGGTTGTGGATTGGTTTAATTCTGTTGTTTGCTTTATCTCATAGGCATGGTTTTGTGATAGAATCCATTCTAATTTATATCTTTCTTATCTCTTGAAAAATAGATCAAAGGAAGTTCGGATTTAATTTTCATGATTATATTTTCCAACTGGATGAAGATGGGACTTGAAGTCCAGATGAGTTCATGAATTGAGCATAGATCTCCCTAATCTCTACAAGTGGATCCTCGGCACCCTAGTTTCCTACCTTTGATTTCTATAATTTTTAGATTAGTATTTTCTCCATTATTCCCTCTTATTCACTCGGTTTAGATTTCATCTTATTCTAGTTCTAGTTCAAGTTAGTTTCAGATTACGTATAGGTTTCAGTCCCTGTGGATTCGATCTCAGTCTTACCGAGATTATTACTACATCACAACCCTATACTTAGGTTGTGAACAATGGGGTACTGTGGAGGCTGTCGGAATTGGATTTAGTGGCTGTAAATTTTGTGAGCCCGGATCCCAAGTTTGGGGCATGACAGGAGATGATCTTTCAATTCTCTTAACATTGTGGCAAACACTCCCTACTAGGTACTGCAAATATAATCGTTGATCTTTCATCATGCATGCAACATTAAAGTATGGGTTGATACAACTTACAATGTGGATTGCCCATTAGTAATTCTTTTATGTTGGATAAGGCTACATGTTGCAATAGAAATGTAGAATATATGACAAAAACTTGTGTCCTACATGCATTGAATGTGAGATATGTTCAAATAGCTGTAGGCCCAAGATTTGGTGAGACTCAATAAAAATCAACTATGTCAAACTAGCCAACTAAAGACATGATTGAACATAAACTCTTAAACAAAGCATAAAAACTAACTAGAAGAATATTAGGAAAGAAGGAATGACTCCTTGAAGTTCTCCAACACCTTGCTCCACTCTTCTAACCCCAATTCGTGCTTAGTTACAATAAAGAGACCTAAATTTATTATATTTGCTTCGACCAACTTTGAAACCGCCTCAAATATATGTAAAAACTTATGCTTCAGTTGGACCAAAGTTGGGTTCAGTCGGACCGAATTACAGCTGAAAATCTCACTCTCTCTAGACAATTCTGCGCGATTTTGGTCGAATCGAAGTTGGCTTCGTTGGACTGAATTAAGGCTGAAAATTCTACTTCTCGCTGGACTGATGACTTGGTGCATGACTTGGATAGTATGACTCATGCATTTTTCATTTGTATGTCACGATCACTTTTACACCCTTGTGACATCGAGGTTGTGGCCTCCACAGGCTTATCATAGATGACCGGATTGGATACCAAAAATATCTGTTCTAACACTTGGGGGCTTAGGATGTCCATTGGTGAAAGTACCTAAACCCATGTTGTACCAGTAGAATGCTTCAACATTGAGACTGAATAGATAACATGAGCGCCCAAGTGCCAAATACAAGTAAGCCACATCTCCCACTATGTCGTGGTAAGTTGAAAATGGGTGTGACCTGATCCGCCCAAAGGTAGGGGGCTCTAAGCTAGGTTGAGTCTAACCAGCTCATAAATGGGTTTGCTATTGGAAAGCCGGATGGCCATTGACATACCATTGATAGAGCGGATAGTGAGGTCTTCTCCACTCGGTCGTGTGCGTCATGGGTGCAGACAGTGTTGGAGTGTACTAGACCCTAGTAATGTTTCTAGATATATAGTATACCGATCTGTGAACTAGTTGAGTATTGTCATGTTTTACATTGCATCTCTAACATATGACATTTGGCCACATAATAGCCATGGTATGGCTAATAACATTTATGGACTTGGCAGTTTAGCCCTCCATCATTTCCACTTACTCTAACATTTGTATGCATGTCACATGCATTACTCACACATGCACAAACTCTTTAAGCTTCTTAATAAGCTTACACGTGATCGTTACGTGTAGGTTATGTTAGACCATAACAACATTGAGGCAGGAGAATGTACCTAATCTTTTAGAGTTTTGTTATATCATATATTTCCCTTTTAACACTACAGTCAAATATTATATTGGTAGATATGTGGTGATGATATTTTGTGACTTGGGTACACTTGCGGTTATGCTCCTTTACAAAAAAAAATCACTTTAAAAATCCTCCTTATAGGATCCCAGGATCGGAACCTAGCGTATGAGAGCTGAGATATGAGAACGTGGTATTACGGAGGCTGTCAGCACCAAATTTGGTGGCTAAAACTTTTATAAGATCGTGTCTCGAGTTTGGGGTGTGACAGGAGATGATCTTTCAATTCCCTTGACCTTGTGGCAAATACTCCCTACTGGGTACTGCAAATCTATCCGTTGATCTTTCATCATGCATGCAACATTAAAGTATGGGTTGATACCGCTTACAATGAGAATTACCCATTAGTAATTCATTTATGTTGGATAAGGCCACAAGTTGCAATAGAAATATAGAATATATAACAAAAACTATTATGTCCTACATGCATTGAATGTGAGATATGCTCAAACAGCCGTAGGCCCAAGCTTTGGAGAGACTCAATAAAAATCAACTATGTCAACCCACTCTTGAGATTTGATTTATTTCTACTCTTAGTAAGATTGAGAACATCTATGACCAATGAAATTTAGATTTGTTGCAGCATATTACGATGTTGTAGTTATATTTGACCCTTTAGTTGTGGTTCAGTTTGGAGAATGATGCTATCGGAGCCTCTTATGAGACCTTTTAGAATCACTGTTATTTGGCCTACTGAGACAATGTTTGTTTCATCTGAACTCTTCATCCTATGTTAACCATCCTAGTACATGGACCATAGCCCAAAATTCTTGAAGGATCAATCCTAACCATCTAACTTTAAGACCTATGCCTGTTGATTTTTTTTTGGTTATTTTAACCATCCATTTGCAGGAGAAATTACAATGAGTGGAGAAATTTGTTGGGTTATCTCTAATCTAAAACGAGGTGTGTCGGCTGAGAAATCTGGACCATGAGGAAGTTATGTCACACGCCTTCCAAGTTGTAACAGACTATCATTCCTATCTTATAATGATTTAGTCAAAGCTTGTTCTCTCCATTTTATCCAACTCTATTGATCTCTAACCACTCTTTCTCATTTCATATGATCAACAATACTACCAAACAAAATGCTTTTAGATGTGTTGGGTTTCACCCACTATTGGTACATAATTAGAATACGAAATATCATGAAAATTCCTAGTATTTGGTGCAACAAAACACATCCTTCAGCAAGATCTGGGAAGAAGACATACTTGCCACTCTTGAGTCTCTTTGAAGCATGGTCATGACTCACATTACATCAAGTATATACATCGCACTGGACCCAATGCTTCAACATTTTCTAACCATGACCGCATTAGACCAGTGAGAAATTTATGTGACAATAGAGAAGAAAATCAAGAAAAAGAACATATTAGACTCATTTACAATTACATTGCCATTCACAAAGTTTGAGAAACACAGTGTCTAGTAGAGGATTTTTGTCAAACACAAAGAGTAACATGAAATTCAACCTGCACCTCATCTTCCCTTCACCACCATCCTAATTAGCCACTCTAGTCTTCGGGTCCCCTTGATTAGGTTGTCATATAGCACCTCTTCGTCGTAAACATGAATTTCATTGAAACATCTTTTCATCAATAAAATAGGAATAAAATCAACAAAATGTCAAAAATTCAAAATACTAGAATCACATATTTTTGGCAGGATTGATTAAATTGAAATTCCTGAAATAGGAGCCAAAAGCAGGCTATAGAGATAAATCCCATCTCCTCTCCCTTCCTCACAATCCACATCTTAAAACCCAACATTCCCAAGCTTGTCACCGACAACTACCATTGTCTGTTCATTAGATGGAAAGAACCCCACACAGGATATCCATTTGGGCTCCAGCCATACAATGTTGTCTGTTTTAAAACAAACATCCCCAAATCAAAGAACTCAACATATACCCTCTTGTTTGAGAGAGATAACACATGTTTTCTAACATGTCCATGATCGCATCAATAAGCTAGTGGTCGGGTGACACATGGTCATTGTACAGTTGTTGCATATGGAGTGAGCCCAATTTTTAGATCGAAAGGCTAGGATGAGAAGACGAGTTGATGGGTTTTTTAAGGGAGGTGGCGAGATCATCTTCAAGTCTATTTGAGTGGAGGCATCAGGTGGGATGCCGCGGGACCTTAGGGCGTGGTAGATGATGATGGGGGATTTGGTCTTAGGTTTCTTTTCAGGGGGCATTTTGTTGATTTCGATCCTAGGAGGGAAGAGCTCATGAGAATGAAAAAAACTCACGAGCTCTTTTTTTGTGAGTGCGGATTAAGTACCCCCACCAAGACGAGGGTAGAGACGAACGACCATATCGAGGCTATGTGGGGCCCATCATGATGTATTTTCTTATCCACACCATCAATTCATTTTCATAGCTACATTTAGGGCATAATCCTAAAAGGGAGGCAGATCAAAGGCCCAAAAGGACCACACCACAAATCAAGGGTACACACTTAATCTCCATTGTTTCCTACAGTGTGGTCCACTTGGGCCTTCGATCTACCTCCTTTTTTAGGCTCATGCACTAAAATGAGTTTTTAAAATGGATGGATGGCTTAGATAAAACACACACATTGTGGTGGGCCCTATAAAACACCATTTTTATGTAGTGCACCTTAATAAGGTATTAATAAACTATTGCGATTGTCAATGATTAGTGCACCTAAATAAGGGTTTAACAATGCTCAATCCCATATTTCAGCTCACTAAAACCCAAACACTTCCTCTTAGAACTTTTACACCCTTGGTTTGCGAACATGGCCTCCAACCAATCCTCCTCTCCTTTCCTTAATCAAGTCAAGGCCCATCTAAAGGAGATTTTTTATTAAAAAAATTCGACCTTACAAATTATGGCCAATCTTCCCTTTGTTCGACACTGCTTTCTTCATCGGCATTGCCTTTAAGGCTGCCACTACTGACAAACCTCTAGGAGAAATCTTAGATGTCCTGAGGAAACTCCATCACCTTGAAGAGAGATACTTCCATCTCGATCCAGTTTAAACCACGAAGGGTTACTTCCATCTCAAGTTTAAAATACAAAGGGTTTCTGAATATCTGAGACAATAGGCCTTTGCCCATGAAGAATCTAATTCTCTTGGCGAAGATTATGGGAAAGCATGGAGCAAATGCCTTCAATGGAACAAGGTACACAGGACCATGCTACAAGTACTCCAAGCTCAACATACTAAACTCGTGGACGATATCAAGGAGAAAGAGCGTGCCTACATTGTGAAGGATCCTGCCATTTCAAAGGATCTCCTTAGCTTCCTGGACTTGTAGATTGCCGACTACTAGGCTCTGATGCGTGTGAGCCTTGTTGGCAAGAGGGAAACAGATTGAGGGAAAAGTTTCTTCAATCGACAGTCGTGTTAATCAACTCTTGCACTTCGTGAACGTCTTCATGACTAAGGGGTTTCATTGGAAGACCTAGAAGGATTCCCTTGAGGCCGATAAGATGCGCATCATCTGCAAGTTCAAGGCGATCAATGTAGAATTGCCTGAGTAGCTTCTCTTGGCTAGTGGTTGTTTCTTTTTTGTATGTAACTCATCTAGTGGCCCACCTATTTCTCAAATAAAATTGCTTTCTTTTCATGTTTTGCGTATCACACACGTACTGTTACTCATTTGGCCTTATCATTCCCAATATGGAACAATATTATTGCCATTGTGATATCGACATTCTGCATTTCAGAACAAAAATACCAGATAGTGATATTACCATTGTGTTCAATCATATCTGATCTAGGATACGTGGCCGATGAGCATATTCTGGCTGTGCATGAACCATTGAATGGATGTAAAAAAAGATCAAGATCACTCCTTTTATTGAAAATTACCATATTGGCCGACTCCATGTAGAGGGATGTTGTCATTAATTAGGTTGTTGATGATTTTTGCTCAATAAAATTGGCCAATATGATGCCACATTTAAGCTTGACTGCCGTCAACACTTAGTATTTCCCTCTTTCTTTTTGTTCTAAATACTTGGCTAATTGGGCATATGAATATGGGTTGTCGTGCGCACCATTTTTAAAGGATTCATTATTTGTTACAGTTACATGTTTTAACTTCTTAGGAATTGATCCGGCACGGCACACTTTAATAATATTATACCAACGCCACATCTATCGAACATGGGCATTAAATGGTTCAGGAGACACTTATAAAAGCATCATTCCCTCCTATTTCTTCATCCTACTTTTCTACTACTTTCTGCCTCCAAACTCTTGTCTACAGACTCTAGCCCCTCATGTCTTCATCCATTCATAATCCTTAGCCTTTCTGAATGAGATTCTTGCTGCATAAATTAAGTATCTCTCAATCTACCATCCTTCATTATGTTTATCCTTTTGTCAGGGATGGTATAGAGGCAGCTCAAACTGACCAACCTTAGAACTTATAGAGGTTTTGCAACATCTTGGAGATATTTACTTCAAAGTAGGCTTGGAGATCCAAAAGTATGCTGACCTGATAAGGGAAAGATCTACCATTCATGCATAGTCTAAAACCCTTTCCACCTGCTACAAAATGGCCTGGAACTATTGCTTACACTGGAATCATCAACACCATTTCAACAAGGCAGTTTTGTGAATGCTTCAGGTCCAGCACAATGAGCTGGCCGATGACCTCAATGAGACTGAAAGTCTCTCTCCCGAGAGGGATTAAGCTGACTCTTGAGAGCACATGGCCTTTGTTGAATCTCAGATCGACCATTACCAAGCTCGATCACAAAAGAGCATCACCCACAAGGAAGCTGAAATAAGGTTGTTGTAATTGGCCAGTGCATCGATGAAGCCCTAGGCTTCCTCGATTGTGTTGTAGTTGGGAAACAATCTTAGAGGGGTAAGAAGAAGTAGGGCGAGGAGGCCAGAGAATCTGTGCTTAAGGAGTTCAAGGATATCAAGACAGCTTAGTTTGAGTTGTTTGACTGATCGAAGTCCTTGTCTTTCCATGTTGTATTCTATTTTTGTTTCTTTTTATTTTTTGAATGGCTGATGGTTTAAGTTTCCTTCCTGTAATAATGAAATCTTATTTATTTTTATGATCAGCGGTGGATACGTATTAGTCACTACTTCCTTTTTTGTTACTCGGCGTGACCCTGCACTACCTCCTATAAAGAAGGGTAATAATTTTTTAAGAATTGGTCGTTGATAGGAGTTCTTGCAACCTTTCCATCTTTATTGTGTAAGACATAAGCTCCACCCTTGAGAACTTGAATGCTAACATAGGATCCGTCCCAAGTAGGCGACCATTTCTTACCCAATGCTTGGTTTTCGTGGCCTATTGGTAACACTATTTTCCAAACCTTATCTCATTCCCTGAAGGACTTTCCTTTCATCCTCTTGTTATATGCTCGGGTGAACTTAGCTTTCTTGGTGACTATATGGTTTAAGGCTTTCATGCAGGTCTCATCTAACTTTTCGAGCTCAACCAGCATGGTTTCTGTGAACTCGGGAGAGGTCAACCCAACTTGATATGTGACCCTTAACGACGACACAGTGACCTCCAGGGGTACCACTGCATCGTGTCCATATATTAATGCGAACAGACTCATTCTGGTTCTAATGCTGGGTGAATTCTTGTATGCCCAAAGTGCCTAAGACAGCTTTGTATGCTATTTACGAAAAAAAATTTCGATCATCTTCCTTAATATATTCTTTACTACTTTGTTACTAGCCTCGACCTGACCATTTTCCTATGCATAATGTAGTGTTGAGTGTAAAATTTTGATTTTGTGTTCATTAGCGATAGCCTTAACTTCCTTTGCTGAAAATGTCACACCTGATATAAGTTTCAATGAACTTAATAATCTCCTTGTAGCTAACTCCTTTCATGGGTTTTGCTTCCAGCCACTTGGTGAAATAATCAGTAGACACAATGATGAAAGAATCCATACTCAATGAAAGTTGATGAATTTGGCATATCAAATTGATTGCCCATCCTCCAAAAGGCCATGTCTTGATAATCAAATGAATCTTAGTTGTAAGCATGTGCTATATCAGCTTGTTTTCCAGCATGCCTCACACCTTTGGCATATTGAATGCAGTCAACCATCATTATTTGCCAGAATTTCTATAACAACTAAATGTGGGCCTCATTTTCCTCCCAGCTTGATGAGCTCCACACAACCCTTCGTGGACATCACCTATCACTAGTATGACTTCCCCTTTAACTAAACACATCTGTCACGCCCCATACTTGGGAACCAGGCTCACAAAAATTCAACCGCCGAATCTGATACCGATAGCATTCGCAGTACCCTATTCTCGACTCTCAACTCTCATACACCAGGTTTTGATCCTGAGATCTTACAAGAAGGATTTTGAGGGTGATTTTTTTATTATAAAGGAGCATAACCACAAGTGAAATACATGATATAATAAAACTTCAAAAGATCAAGAACATGCTCCTGCCCTAATGCTAATACGGTTTAGCATAACCTGCACGTAGAGAACATGCCTAAGCTTACTACGAAGCTTAGAGAGTGCATGGATATGTGTCCAATGCATGTGACAAGCACACAAATGTCAAATTAAGCGAAAATGATGGAGGAATAAACTGGCAAGTCAATAAATGGTGTTAGGCATACCAATGTTGTGCAATGCAAGGCCAACGTGGCCGAATGTCATATGCTAGAGATGCAATGCAACCATACTGATCCTCAACTAATCCACATATCAGAACAGTTCGTTGCTGGAAACATTACCGGGGTCTAGTACACTCCGACACCGATTGTCGTCTGTGACGCACACGACCAGTTGAGTGTAAAATAACTCACTATCCACCTCGTCAGTGGTATGCCAATGCCCACCTGGCTCACCGATAGCGGACCCATTTACGAGTTGGTCAAACTCAACCTATCTTATAACCCTCTACCCTCAGCTGGATAAGGTCACACTCTTTTCAACCAACCATGACATGGTAGGAGAGCGGCCTACTTGTAACGTCCCAGAAAAATCTGTACACAGACCCGAGTACCACCTCAAGAAGAAATCACTAAGGGCTAAATCCTTTAGAAATTAAACGAGAATTAACTAGCGCTAAACCAGATTACCTGGAAAATTAGTATCAATTACTTTAAATACGATCTGCAAGATCCAAAACTTGTAGAATTGTTAACACTATAATATCCTGAAACCTAGGATCCATCTCTAAACCCGGTTGCTCTCGGGAGCACATTGAAACTCCGAATCAGACCTGGATCGCACATCGAAAGTCCGATAGTGACGAACTTAGACAAATATGACTGCCTAGTTGGACTTGACAATTACCTTGAAAATCAAGTCCAGATGATGTTCTGGTACTATTTTCTTGAGTTCGGAGTGAAGTGTGTGAGAAAAGTGAATCTATTTAGAAATTAAATATAAATTTAAGTAATCTGAGTCATGTCGTTTGCATGTCATTTATAAGCATTCTAATCATTGGATTCTGACCCAAATTCACCCTCGAATCAGGGAATATGGCCCACACATGCCAATATGCTTGTGGCCCTGATCGAGTTTCGGTGACCGCTGAACTGAAACTGTTCCACCACAGTCGATCTGGAAACCCGATTGGATTGAAAACTTAACTTACTCAAGATCCAATATCTGTAAGCTTAAGTCAGATCGTATTCAGCAAAAGGACCTCCAAAAATGCTCGGTTGGATCAGAACAAGCCCGATTTGGTTATAACCTAAGTATACCTTGGCCCTGGGGTTATTTTCGTTAGTTTTAGGCCTATATAAAGATCTTAAACCCTCTCTCACAAATTTTATATGAATTCTCAAACCCTAGCTAAGAAAGAGAGAGAAAAAGAGAGAAAGTGAGAGAGAAGTAGGAGTTTCTTCTAGGGACTCTTCCCAGTCTCACTACGTGCCTAGTCCGCCTATCTGAATCGTTATCCTGGCGATTCTAAATCCACATTTGGGTAATACAATCAAGCCCTAACTTATTTTAGAGCTTAGAATAGTCTAAGTGTTGATGTAGCTAACTATTGTGTGCTATAGATGACCCTCGTGTCGTAGGCAGTGACTTGACATACAAACTAAGTTTGATGCACATTTATTGGTGTAAGGTACAGACTATATGCGTATAAGTTATGATTTTCAAGGCTTTCAATGTCGGTTAATGATTTATTACTGACCTGGGTGCTATTTCACATGCCAAATGCGATGTTTGTTTCGCGTTTCAGTTATGTATGAACTACGTTGCGTTTAGTGTATTCTATATATTTGTAGAAAAGATCGTACATGTATGAAATATGGAATTGCATTTTCCATGATTAATTGTCATGTATATATGCTAGTTATATGTGTAACAATTTCTTGGCGAAAGGATTCGCCCTAATATATGTTATGTTAACATACATTGGGTATGTTATATTGTGAAGCCTAGGTATTTGTGAAAATGTCTGAATGAGTATAAAATGTGTATTCGTGCTCGCCATAATTAACTATTGTGGGTATATGATTATTGTGTAGACGACAATTCCTTGACGAAAGGATTTGCCCTAATACATATTATAACCAACGTATGTTATATACGTTGGAAGGTGTAGTCTAAGTGTTTGTAAAAATGTCTGAATGAGTTAGTAGTTAGTAAATTGTGATTTATAAGGGAGTTGAGATATGAATCCCAACTACCTTAGCTGGGTGTATGATTTCCTCCATATAATGAATAGCCTGTTTATTCATGTTTAATTATGTGTAACACTTCCTCCGTGTACTGTATATTCATGTTTAAGTTATATTCCATAGCATACTCAAATGATTGTAGGATTTGTCTTAAGTATTTATTACTACTTTGATTATCTCATATACTTTTTAATTGTAATTGAATGTGGTTGGGACTATGACATAGTCCAGGCAATCGGTAACAGGCCTTATTTTGGTGGCTTTAGTTGTTTCACCACGCAGGATGTGTTCGATGAATCCAAGCCGTACTTGGGATGTCGGCAGTGGTTAGGTCACATGGAGTACTTATGCACTTCATGTCGATCATCTTGATGTACGCTCATATCAGTCGAGCTCGTCAAGTAACCCGATTGACCCAATGTATGTTCACCATGCATAGACGCTACTGTTTGAACCTAAGATACCAAACTTACCAGTGAAATACCCGTTTAACCTTGGTATCACGATCCGCTAAGACACATGAGCCGGGCATGGTGGTAGGGACACCGTGGTCGAGCTGCTGACCTATGCTGGGGCGATGCACCTCCCCGTAGTGACCAGTGAGCAACCCAGACTCGTGAGCCGAATATGGTGGTATGGGGCACAGTATTCGAGCTGTTGGCCTACACTGGTGCAGCCTAGCTATGGTCCCCAGTTGGGTTGGTGATGAGCCTTCGAAAATAGACTGCCAGTTAGTAGTGCGTTAGTGGAATGACCTCGAGTAGGAATAGGCCTACCTCGGCGCAGCCTGGCTGTGGTCCCCAGTTGGATTGATGACGAGCCTTCAAAAATAGACTGCTAGTTGGTAGGGCGTTGGTAGTATTAACCTGAACTTGCCTATCGTATGTGATTAACTAGGATTGATGA
Organism: Magnolia kwangsiensis; assembly: GCA_037074715.1. Taxonomy (NCBI): domain Eukaryota; kingdom Viridiplantae; phylum Streptophyta; class Magnoliopsida; order Magnoliales; family Magnoliaceae; genus Magnolia; species Magnolia kwangsiensis. Next base: position 153,462,592 of record CM073574.1, on the reverse strand, counting down.
CCCTAGATGGATCAATGTTGGGCAAATGATATAAAGGGTGGTACCTTAACTTTCTAATCCTGATGTATGAAAAGGACTAAAAAGAACTTAGTAATCATGCTCATAACATTGCACTGCATGTGTTGTTGGCGTTGGTATAGAGCACAGTGGTAGTGATTCATGCCGCAATCGTTAGATGTTTTCGCAAGAGGGAGTGCAGGCGAGGGCATACATCATTTCTACACACATCCTTGCATTACGTCCATGATACAGTGGTAGAGGACTATTACTTTCCTTTTGATATTTTGTATCTTGACACAACACTTGTAAATATTGACCTGGCAACGCTTACATACTCTGAGGACTTATATTGGTTTATATATTCATTTCAGTCTTCCGCTTACGTATTACAACTGTCCCTGAATTATTTTTTGCTGTTTTGGCTTAATTTACTTCATGTTTTATGTACTAATACAGCCAACATTCATCCATCATTGAAAATATTGCATAAGTGATGTTCTGAAACTCGGGAGCTGAGTTATGCTCGACCCTCGAATTTCAAGGTGTTACACTACTAGTATTTGACACTCGGGCACTCATGCTTCTACTCAGCTTCGACGTTGAAAATTCAAAGGCTTCTTCCAAGAAAGCCAACACTGCCGAATTCGATGAAGGTACAAGCGGAAGTGACATGTTGTCAGTATCTATGATCGGACACTTATACGATGATTGTAGGGATGATTGGATTATGGATATTGGGGCATCATATCACATGATGCAACACCCTTAACTTTTCAATACCCGAGTATTAAAATTTCTTGAGTGTTACCATGAAATAACTTAGTATATACATGTGCATGATACCCATTTACCTATCCTAAGCTTACATCTATTCTCTATCATGAATATGACCATTGGGAATGATCTTCATCCACAGATCAAATCATATCTGACTGTTGATTTTAAGACAAGATCATCATATGTCCAAGTATTCCCACTTGTTCATTATAACCAATCATTCAACCAACTATCCACCAATAGGTAAAGATATCTGATCGTCCACTTTGAGTTTCGACCACCAGATTATAGTAAACTAACTACTTAATATTTGCATTCGTTCATACACATCAAATTAAAATTTTGATCCGTTCATCTTGTTCACCACCTATGAATATGCTTAACCTACCATCAAAACTATAATTTGATAAACTAACACATGTGAACAAGTTACTTGAATCTAACGGTATATTTGTGATCATCCGTTTACAAAACTGACCATACGCCCACTTGCATACATGATCAGAGTACTAACCATCAAGTTTTTCTATTTTTATCATGTTATCTGACCATCCATTATGTTGGTTGATATATATATATTCCCTTAATTAATTTAGTAAATAATTTTTTATTCATAATGATCTAGATATAAGTTCTTTTATAAAAATTACTTAGAAAGTTCCTATAATCATGTAGAACCTTTAGATTTTGCAAAACTTTCATATCAGTAATAATAACAAAAATGTCATTGAACTAGACCCCTAAATTTTAGATTATGTGGTTCTCACGATCTGTTTAATGTGAAATTTTATACCATATCTATGTATCATAAATTAACCATACATGCTAAATTTTAGGCCTTAAAATATTATAAAAGTAATTCAATTGACAAATCAACCTCTTAACCGTTGATTTTGGTATCCATCGAGTGAAGAAACCTCGTGGATAGTTGTAGTAATATATTTCTCTTCAGGTGAACGACTTAGATTGCACATAATATGGACCAAGTGTAAAATATGAAGACCCCACTTTGGTGAATTTTTTCTTAGGCGCGAAGTTATCCTTTTGAGGCTTACCAACTCCTTATAAATCTGGATCTTCCGATTTAACCACTTCTTGTCGTCCATCATAACTCGAATTAATACCACACTTTGGTCTCATATGACTATGAGGTTAGACAAAATTTAGACCCCGATCTATGATATTACACTGTTGAATATTAAATTCAGTTCATTCCATTTGGTACAAGGGGTGAAATTTTAGATTTAGACTTTTTCCACCATCAATCAACCATCAAATTTTATCCAACCTTTTACCTATCCTGACAACACATTTCTCCTAAAATTAGGCCCTGAGAATTAAGTGTGGACTGTTAATTGAGAACAAGTTCGTTTTAGCACCTATTAGGAGAATTTTCAAGATAAGTCAATTTAAATTTCGGATCACCAAGAAAATCATATACCTCGGCCCTATTCGACAACCCCGACACACTAGAGGATTTATATTTAAAGAAAGATGACTAGAAAAGGTCAAATTGGTGAAACCCAATATAAGTGGGATGTGAAACACACCCCCTCTCACACGCACTCCTTTTATAAAGGGGGTGTGCACTCTCCTCTTCACTCACACGCCCAATCCCCCAACACCCAAGGAAGATAGATAAAGAGAAAGAGAAAAAGAGAGAGAGAGAGAGATAGAGAGAGAGAGAGAGGAAGTGAAATCCTATACGCCATCATTCTCTTCCTTCTCCACATGTGTCGTGCCTCCTTCTTACTCAAGCGATGTCGTGATTCATATAAAAGCTTTCCTACAGGGATATCTACCTAGGGTTTAGATCTAAGGATAAGGTGAGAGATTCTTTTAAACTTACATTAATTTAAGTTGATATGATTTATCTTGTTCTGCATACCTTCATGTTATTATGATTCTCTATACAATTGATTAATTTACCATTAACAATTATTTATCCTTTTGAGAATAATGATTAAGAAATAATCTTAATTATGCATGATTTTTATTAATTTATGTGGGGTGATGGATACAAGCCTTGCCCTTTGCCAATTTTGAGAGTGACGCGTGCTTCCACTCTATATTGAATTGACCTTTTGCTCCTCTTCCCTTATTCTTATTGAGTTAGCCTATTTACTACTCTCCTCTTTTATTGAGAAAGCTAAATGCTACTTTTCTCCTTTACTAGGTTAGCCTTGTGCTACCTCCCTTTATGGCTTGGGCATGTGTCTTGGCATTCCAAAACTCCTGTGATTCGATTATTTCTCCATTAGTGTAAGTGATGTTTTAGAGGTCTCACAACTAGTAATTCAAATATTTTATCATGGACGTAATGCGCTTTGTGTAGTGACCCTTTTGGTCGACACGTAATTCTATGAATTTTCGGTTGTGGTGCATAAATTGATGTAAGTAATCCGTAAAGCGTTACATCACTTCCGGAATTGGATGTTGCAAATAGTCGATCCATGAACAAATCGTGTCATGTAATTCATCTGATTCATGTGTTGTTCCGTCTTGAGGGTTCACGTAATCTACGTAATGTGAGAATGCGGGGCAAGCCGAGTTTTCTATGAATTATATTCCACATTGTGATTATCAATATGTATGATAAGCCATACACATTTTACTAAACATGCATTCATATATATATTGGTTATGCATGCTGATACCACTCGTAGTGGTGGAGTACGAGACGTATCAGAACTCTTACATTACACTTATGAATCTCTTGAAATATTTTTAATCTCAAAGGATAACCATCAGTATGAGTAGGGCATTGACCCTCTCCAACCACACAGATAATACAAGTGATGTGCAGATTGAAGACACCGATGACAATCTCCCCTCGAAAAATTATTCTGAATAAATAAAGAGATAGCTTTATGTTTAGTTTTATTTATTTTCGCTGTAAACTTTGATAATGTAATAAACTCTCATTGAGATGGCATTTGATAATTTGATGAACTCTTTTAATCTAATGGAATAATAAATACAGTTGATTTTACTCTCGTGAATATGACTGGATGTGATATAAATGAAAGAAAAAACAAGGTGCGATTTTGAAGTCATCCAATTTTTACATTATTAACACCCGGAATTCTCGGGCACGAGTATATATTCAGGCCACGAAAATTCCGAATCTTACACATGACTCCTCATTGGAGTTGATTTACTAGTTACAAGGGTGCAATGGTGGCCATGTATTTATGAGCAATGACAATGCATGTAATGTGGTGGGTGTTGGATCGATGCGCATTAAGATATTTGATGACATGGAGCATACATTGGCCGAGATGTTTGATAGCATGGATCATACCTTGACAGATGTGAGACATGTTCTTAATATGAATAGGAGCTTGATATCAGTAGGAGCACTCAAGGCACTCGGATGCAAATTCGCCGGCTTTGATCGTGTTCTTAAAGTTTTAAGGGGACATTCATTGTTATGAAGGCACAAAGAAGTGGGAACCTTTACAAGTTAATCAAAAACACTTCATTAAGTGAAGCTACAATGTCTGTAACAAATTCCATGTCTGTACATATGTGGCATATACGTTTGGGTCACATAAGCGAGCGGGGCATGATGTACTATTTGACTGTTGTTTAATTCCATTTTTAAAGTTTTTGACTCAAGTATACGTAAGTATTGTATATATGGTAAACATTAAAGGTTATCTTTTAAATTTAGAAAGCATATAAGGTTTTATAGATTATATGTGCATTCTGATATATGGGGAATGTTGCCAGTAGTTTTCGACGGAGGATTATCTTGGTTTATCACATTTATTGACGACTACTCAAGGAAAGTGTAGATTTATTTCAAGAAAAATAAATCAGATGTTTTCACCAACTTTAAGCAATGGAAGGAATTGGTGGAAAAACAGTAAGGGTAAAAAGTGAAGGTTCTAAGGACAGATAATGGTTGAAAATTTACTTCAGGTGAATTTAATCAATATTATAACGATGAAGAGATCGTGAGGCATAACACAATGCACTACACACCTAAATAGAACTGTGTGGCTGAGCGAATGAATCAGACTCTTTGGAGAGAGCCCGATTCATGATTAGTAATGTTGGGTTGGGTAAGGAATTATGGACTGAGGCTGTTAATATGACTTGTTACTTGATGAATCGGTCTACTTCTACGGCCATTGGTTGTAAAATTTAAGAAAAAGTATAGACTGGTTAGCAGATAGACTACTCGAGTCTATGTGTATTTGGTTGTGAAGCTTACTCTCATGTACCATCAATTGAGTAGATAAGCTACACCAAAGAGCTAAGAAATACATGTTTGTGAGATGTAGTGGTGGTGTGAAGGGATACAGGTTGTATGACTGAGTCACACAGAAAATCATCCTTAGTCGTGACGTCGAATTCGACGAAGGATCCTTATTTCGTAAGGATGAGCAAGAGGAACTAGAAAAGTTGGTGGTGGACGTTCAGTTGGACAGAGATGAAACTCAGGCTAAGACAAAAATGAAGACAGAGGTACAGGTGCAGGTGGAGCATCCACCTGTGAGAAGGAATCCACCGTAGGATCGTGGGTTACTAGTGAGATACAGAGATGACTCAAATATCACATATGCTATCATTACAAATGAGGGGGATCTGTATAATCTTCAGGAAGCTCTTGATGAGTTAGATGTAGAAAGGTGAAAAGAAACGATGGACGATGAGATAAAGTCCTTCTATAAGAACAAGTTGTGGAAGTTGGTGGAGCTTCCTGTCAGCCGATAAATGATTGAGTGTAAGTGGATCTTCAAGAAGAAACATGATAGGTACAAGGTAAGGTTGATAGCGAAGAGATATGCTTAGAGGGAAGGTGTCGACTTTACTAAGATATTCACGCCGGTTGTGAAGAAAGTATTTATCATATTCGTATTGGTATTGGTTGCCCAATACGATCTCGAGCTAGAGAAAATAGATGTAAAGACTACATTCTTGCATGGGGAGTTTGAAGAACAAATCTACATGAAGCAATCAGAAGGTTATAAAATATAAGGGGCAGAGAACAATGTTTGCAAGTTAAAGAGGTCATTGTATGACATGAAATAACCGCTTAGGCAGCGGTACAAAAGTTTAATTCTTTTATGTTGAGTCAGAAGTTTATAAGGAGTGAGTACGATCACTATGTCTATTATAAGACACCGAGTGATGCCAAACTCATCATCTTGGTGTTATATGTTTATGACATGGTGATCGCAAGTCATAGCATGTCTGAAATCGATCTACTAAAGACTCAATTATCAAGGACATTTGAGATGAAAGATCTGAGGGCTGCAAGGAGGGTTCTCGACATTGATATACATAAAGACAAGAAGAGGAGAAATCTTTGGTTATCTCAGGAAGAATACTTTGAAAAGGTGTTGATCAACTATGGTATAGACAAGATAAAGTCGATAAGCGTTCCGCACGTGACTCACTTCAAGCTATCTTCAGAACAATGTCCTAAAACAGATGAAGAAAAGTAGGATATGTCTTATGTGTCTTATTCGAATGTGGTTGACAGTTTGATGTATGCTATGATCTGTACGAGATTGAATATTTCACAAACAATTTGTGTTTTTTGCAAATATATGTCTAACCCTAGAAAGTAACACTGGAAAGTGGTGAAATGGCTACTTCAATACATTCGAGGTACACACGACTACGTCTTATCTTTTTAGAAAACATGGGCCAAGTTAGTTGGATATGTGGATTCAGATTACGCGGGTAGTGTGGATTCTAGAAAGTAAACTTCAAGTTAGTCGTTTGTGCTATCGGGTAGAGCAGTCGGTTGGATGTCAAAGCTTCAGTCTGTGGTGGCTCTTTCCACAACCAAAGCTGAGTATATGATAGTGACAAAGGCATTTAAAGAAAATATTTGGTTGAGAGGGATGATAAATTAGTTTAGACTTTAGTAAGAGGTCGTGCTAGTTAATTGTGACAGCAAAAGCGCTATCAATTTGGCTAAAACTATATTTATCACTTACATACTAAACACATTGATGTTCGTCAGTATTTTATCCGACAGGTGCTTGAGGAAGGGCGCGTGACTCTGGAGAATATTCACACGAGTATAAATCTAGCAGACATGCTCACTAAAGTGGTTCTCATAGAGAAGTTCATGTTTTATGCAACTTCTCTAAGCTTGGTGAAGACGTAAAGGAAGATGGAGTGTGCATGAGAAGTGACGGTGGAGCTATGATGCAATGTGAAATTAAAGAAGAGGAAAAAAGTGCTATGAAAAATGACGATTAAAGACATGGTGAAGTTTGCTGATTAATGTCTTAAATATGTAAATCAACAAGTCTGTCAATGACGGTTTTGATGCCATTGAGCAGACTTCAATGTCATCGAAATCCCAGTCAGTGCCATCGAGAAAATCTTGAATTTATCTTGTTGGTTGCGAGACACATGAAGTGCCCTGCTTGATGCCATTGAAGGCTGTTCGATGACATCAAAGGCCTGCTTAATGCCATCGTAGTGGGTTCATTGGCATCCACAGTCTGTCAATGTCATTGAAGTCCCATCAAAGGTGTCATCGAACGATCTGCAGAGTTACACAGAGTTGCATATTTGTGGGATTTGTTTCCTATTTCGAGTGTGATTCTCCTATATATATATATATATATATATATATATATATATATATATATATATATATATATATATATATATATATATATATATATATATATATATGGGTGTAATCGGGATTATGGTGTATCTCAAAGCTTTTTAATTCGTTCCTAAGGGTTTCAAGGGCTTGTAAGGGGCTATTCGAGGCTTGTTCAAATCGGGTATTCTCTCTGTCTCTTGTAATTTCTGATTTCATAGTGCATTTCTGTCGCTTTGTGCCATGGTTTTTTCCTAAAAGGATTTTTTCACGTTAAATTCAGTTTCTTTGTGATTGGACTTGGTTGTTGCGATTGGAGTACTTTGCTTGATTCATCTTTGTGTGCTTCCGCAATCCCCCAACACTATTTGGATTTTGTGACCATGTCCAGTGTACAAAGGTGCCACAAGTTCTCACTTAAACATGTGCCCACAAGTTCTCACTTAAAAGAGGTGCGCATGTGAGTGTTTTTCTAATACACACAACTTAATGGAAATGGCCACTATTGCATTCTTCTTAGGACTCACCATGATGTTTACATGCCATCCAACCCGTTTATAAGGTGATTCCCACCGGGATGAAGTGAAAATACAAATATCAGCCTCATCCAAAACTTTTCTCGGGGGCCAATAATACTTCAATGGTGGTAGTTCAATTCCAATTGTTTCTTGTGGTGCGGCTCACTTGAGTCTTTGATCTGATTTATTTTAGAGCTCTTATCATAACATGAGCTAACAAAACTAATGGACGGAGTGGATTTTTTACGGACATCTCAGGGGCCACATAGGGGTTTGAAAATCTCGTCTCACAGCTCTTTGAGGCACGCGAAATATACCTACGAAATCATCCTTGGATAAGTGTCCACATGAGCTGTATAAGGTAGCAAATATATCTCGAAAATTGCCGTGGAAAGCATTAAAAAACAACTTCAAAGTGGGATGTTCGAACGAACATCCGTCCATGTCTACCTGCATTTCCTGGACATGCTCATGCATTCCCCCGTGACCTGTGCTTCAGGAGTTTTGATGGCCTGGATAGTTTGCAAGAACAATTCAGATCTCAAGATTTATCCGAAGAACATGGACCTCTCTTCGATCTTGTCCATTGGATCAATTTTGATCGTTGAACCAATGCATTAGGTGTTCTTAATTTGATTTGGACGATCAGCAAGGATGGTCTAGATATCATCATCACTCTTCATGATTCAGAGAAAATTCAGCCTCGATTTTGAATTAATTAATGTTCTTCTTAATTTTTTGGGCTTCCATTGCATTGGATCGTTCTGGGGGATGTTTTTCATATGGCTATTTCGATCCTCTTGTCATTGTGGTGAGAAGTGTACCACAAACCTGAACGTTAATCTTTCATCATGCATGCAAAATTACGAGTATGGGTTGATCTCACCATTGATTCATCATCAATTACCTAGATCACCATCTCTACAGCCACTTTGGTAGGTTCTTAGTTTCTAATATATTTTACGAATGTGGAGAGAGAGAGAGAGAGAGAGAGAGAGAGAGAGAGAGAGATTTTCCAAACATGCTAAAATCCATTAGATACCATTAAACAAAAACTAATAAATAAAGAAATCAAAAGAAAGAAAGAAAGAAAGAAAGAAAGAAAGAAAGAAAAACAAAAACAAAATAAAAAAATGTGTTGCACTCGCATTTTATTCAAGCAACTACATTAGTAATGAAACTACTTGTGGATATGCCACATATTGCTGAGGGAGTTTACTGTAAGACTGCGTGCTCTAGTTTTTCATTCCAAACTGCGAATGCAGATAATCAATTATTTTCTTATCAACTTGGAATGCCTTGGCAAGAACATCATCTGAGATGGGTGGATTTGATCCGAACACAGCGTTCGCAATGGTGATGGTTCCCGGGTTCTGGCTGCTCAGTCCTGCAATCGCTATGGCATTGGTGTGGCCGATGTTAAACTGGAAGTGAATCAAGTTTATTGGGAAGACAAACACATCGCCCTTCTGAAGGACCTTTGTTATGAGGCGATTGTCAGGGTTGGAAGTGACGAATCCGACGTAAAGGGTGCCCTCCAAGACTGTTAAGATCTCGGTCGCCCTTGGGTGCGTGTGGGGTGCATTGAGACCATAGGGTGCATAGTCTATCCGAACCAAAGAGACTCCGAGGGTGTTGAGTCCTGCTATCTGGGCTACGTTTACTTGGGTCACATTGGACCCAACCTTGTTATTTGTGTTGCCTGGTTTGTCAAGTCCGGTGAAGAAGAAATCATCAGCGTGAACTTGCTTTGGCTCCTTGCACACAAATCCATTCACCAACACTGCCATCATATAACACAAAAGAGTTGTAAGTTGCATATTCTTAATTTCAAGAATTATTAAAATAATATAAATATAAAATAACAGACAATGAGGCAGGTGTTGTATCCCATTCATTATGTGAATCCTTTCACCAATGGGGTGGATTGCATTTACATGAAATATTATTTGCTGCAATGATGCAGTTACTTGATTTTATTTTTTTTTCAATGGAGTGAAAATACCTGGGCTGTTGCGCACAGCGACACAGAAATCCTGTAAAGGGCTGGGATCGGATGCGGAGGTAAAGGAGAAACTAAATGCAATGAATGCTAAGAGAATAAAGCCGGTAGACATCTTGAAACTCTGTCTAGAATTGTGTATGTATGTATGCTAGGAAACTCTAAATGTTATAATGGGAAATGTTTTTGGCTGTGCGTTATGTAAGAGGATTAGGCTAGTATTTATAATGGGGTTACAGCAATGTTTGTCATTGAAATGGTCATATTAGTTTTATTATTATTTGAAATCCAAGACTTCTTCCTCTTCAGTCCTATGTAAAAGAAGGAATTGGCTCGGTTACGTGCAGAAAATATCATCATTTGTTTATTAATTCTTGATTTCCTTGATGCTAACTACTCCAAATCAGATAAGTGGCATGAAGTATACTAAACTTGGTCATGCTTTGAATGGTGGTGATGTGGTCGGAATGGGTTCCTGATGTGCTCGTTCATGAGATTTACCTAATCACACGACCAGGCTAAGCATTTAGTCAACAAAAGAAAATCAACCAAAGCTAAGCAAATGCATATTTGCTTGGTCTATTTCTTTTGAATAGGAAACAATGACCTTTTCAACAAGACAATTCAATTGTGTGCCATGTCTGCATGAGATCTGAGCCATTCATCATGTAGGCCCCAACTTTGGTGTCTTGTGCAACATAACCTGGTATTTCGTTTATCAGTCAGTCCATATGCATATGCATGAAATAGTCCACGGTAACGTGTAAATAGCAAGATTATTTCATTAGTACAGATTGACGGTCAAAGGTAGACCACGCAAGGTGGATGATATGGGCCCGTATTAGCTACGGATAGGTTGAGTAGCGAGACTAGCTACTGAAGTGACGTCACCCAGTTCCGTGGGCCCCACCATGATGTATGTTTTGTATCCACGCCTTCCATCCATTTGGAGAGATCATTTTAGGGCAAGATCCAAAGATCTAGTGGACCCCATCACAGAAAACTGTGGGAACAGTGACATCCACCATTAAAAACTTTTAAAGGCCACGAAAGGTTTAGATCAATCTGATATTTGTGTTTTCCCTTCTTTCACGTATTTATTTTTTAACTTTTGAACGGATTGGATTTCAAATAAAAATTACGGTGAGCCTTAGGATAGTTTCAACTGTGGGAATCACTCTCCCCACTGCTTTCTTTGGTGGGGTCCACTATAGATTTTTATCTCCCTCATTCCTTGGCTCATGCCCTAAAATGATATCTCAAAATGGATGGACGGTGTGGATGCCACACATATATCATAGTAGAGCCCACATAACTTGATGACGTCACTTCAGTAGTAGCAGGCTCACTACTCAACCTGACAGTATCTGATCCGCGTCAGGATGATACAAATCAGCCATTGGTAGAAATTGGAAATGCTTGATTAAGCTAATATTTAAGATCAGTCGTTTAATTGGATCAATATTGAAGATCAACGGTTGCAATGGATTGAGATCAATGACCAGTGGTCTTATGGGCAAAATTAGAGATGAATGGTAAACAGTCTAATTTGGGGCCCTTATTGACCACGGATGGTATGATTGGATTAATAACGAAGTCCAATGGCTTAATTTGAACGGTATTGGAGATCAACGGTCTAATTACACTGAAGTCCAAAAATGAGTCATATCTAAAGCTTAAGTAGACCACACTACAAATAGAAGTGGGACAATGATTATCACAGTTAAAACGTTTGTAAGGCCCACCATCGCATTAATTTTCTATCCTATCTGTTCATAAGGTCACACATACCAGGATGAAGAGGAAAAAAAAATATCATATTGATCCAATACTTTTCTGACCCTAAAATGGTTTCACTGGTAGATGTTTAATCCCTTACTATGTTTTTCAGTGTACTCCGCTTGATTGGATCTGTCTTCGTTTTCTGGCCAAGCATTACTACTAGCTCACCAAATAGACTGAGGGCTTGGATATAACACATACCTCGTTATTGTACCCACAGAACTTGGTAAAGTCAACACATCAGCAATATTGGTTGTGTGGTACACTAGCCAATCCCATTTCGGAAATCCTCTGCCGTTTTTTATTATCCATCGATGACACAGGTTTTGACGTAAGTGTGTGTGTGTGTATATATATACAAATGTGGCAGTATGCGTATTTCCTCTGTGTAGAATGAATTACTCTGTTTAACAGGATGAAATCTTTTGGAGCATGCATCTTCTGTGGGCCCCACCATGATGTATCTGTTTGATCCACACTATTGAACCATTTTTCAAGATAGATCTAGGACATGAACTAGAAAATGAGGTAAATCTAGAGTGAAATTGATCCACATCACAGAAACTAGGGATTGTCGGAACCTTCCTAGGGCGGACAAGCCGTTGATTTGCTATTCTACTTGATTCAAATAGACCACATAAACCTGGATAAAGGGAAATCAAAATATGAGATTGTTACCCCCAAGTAGTTAATTCAACGGTGGGTATACAATTACCATTGTTTCTGTTTTGTGGTCCTATTGAGTTTTGGGTTTACATGGTTTTGGGTAGGGCTATTCATGAGTCAAACTAGCTCGAAAAGCTCACTCGACTCGGCTCGAGTCAACTTGGACTGACTCGGCTTGAATAGCCGATTCGAACCAAGTCAAGCTAATTATTTGAAGCTCGAGTTGAGTTCGAGCCGAGTTCGACCAAGGGGCATTTCAACTCGACTCGACTCGAACTCTACCCGACTTGAAGTTCGAACTCGAGCTCGACTCGAACTCTACTCGACTTGAAGCTCGAACTCGGCTCGATTAATATATATATATATATATATATATATATATATATATATATATATATATATATATATATATATATATATATATATATATATATATATATTATAAAAAAAAAATTTCTAAAGTCTCTACTCGATTGCACGCACCCCCTTTCCATTTACCTTTTCTTTTTTTCTCTTTCTCTACCCGTTGCCAGCAACACGCCCGCCCGAACCACCACCACCAGTTTTCATTTCAACTCCACAATAGTATGATTTCAATCTCTTGAGATCTACTTCTTGGTGAGTAACCCCAAAAATCTGAGATAGGTTCTCCTCAGATTTGTTAGGACTTCAAAGAAATCCAATGATTTTATTGACTAGAGCTCTTTACTTGGATTTCTAATATGTGTTCTACTCTGTTTCTTTTTTAGTACTTGAATTTTTGCTGGTAGAAAGGATTTTGTGGGAAATCCACGCCCAGAGGGTTTGGAGAGACAGAAAGCCGACTGGAAGGAAGAAAAGATGGAAATGTTTCGAGAAGCAAAGCTTCTGTGGGGCCATCATGATGTTTGTATTAGATCCACAGCGTTAATCCATATTTCGAGATCATTTTATGGCTGTAGAAGGTAGCATATACAGGAAAACAATCGACTTCAAAGTGGGATGTTCGAACGAACTTCCGTCCATGTCTACATGCATGTCTTGGACATGCTCGTGCATTCCACCGTCACCTCTGCTGCAGGTGTATTGATGGCCTAGATAGTTTGCCTCAACAGTCCAGATCTCATGATTAAGTGTGAGAATGTGGACCTCTCTTTGATCTTGTCCATTGGATTAGTTTTGATTGTCGAACCGATGCATGCATGAGGTATTCCACTTTTGATTTGGACCATCAGCACGGACACTCTAGATATCATCATTCTCCCTCGTTCAAAGAAAATGCAGCCTTGCTTCCATTGTATAGGGTTATTATGTGGGATGTTTTTTTCACATGACCATTTCGATCCTCTTGTCATTATGGTGAATACTCCCCACTGGGTACTGAAAATCTGACCGTTGATCTTTCATCATGCATGCAACATTAAAGTATGGGTTGATCCAACTGTTGATGCATCATCAATTGCATTTTTTTAATTATCTAGACAGATACTTTCGTAACGTGCTATAATCCATTAGAAATCATTAAACAGAAACAAATAAAGAAAGAAAACAAGAGACAAAATAAATAAATAATAACATTGCACTCCCATTTTATTGTATGGGGCATGCTCTAGTTTTTCATTCCAAACTGCGATTGGAGATAATCAACTATGTTCTTATCAACTTGGAATGCCTTGGCAAGAACGTCGTCTGAGATGGGTGGATTCGATCCAAACACAGCATTCGCAATGGTGATAGTTCCTGGACTCTGGCTGCTCAGTCCTGCAATGGCTATGGCATTGGTGAGGCCAATGTTAAACTGGAAGTGAACCAAGCCTATTGGGAAGACAAACACATCGCCCTTTTGAAGGACCTTTGTTATGAGGCGATTGTCTGGGTTGGAAGTGACGAATCCGACGTAAAGGGTGCCCTCCAAAACTGTTAAAATCTCTGTGGCCCTTGGGTGCGTGTGGGGTGCATTGAGACCATAGGGTGCATAGTCTATCCGAACCAAAGAGACTCCGAGGGTATTGAGTCCTGATATCTGAGCTACGTTTGCTTGGGTCACATTGGACCCAACCTTGTTACTCGTGTTGCCTGGTTTGTCCAGTCCCGTGAGGAAGAAATCATCAGCTTGAACTTGCATTGGGTCCTTGCACACAAATCCATTCACCAACACTGCCATCATATAACACAAAAGAGATTGTAAGCAGCCTATTCTTTCAAGAATTATTAAAACGATATAAACAGAAAATAACAGAGAATGAGGTTGGTGTTGTATCCCATTCATGATATGAATCCTTTCACGAATAGGGTGGATTGCATTTACATGTAATATTATTTGCAGCAATGATGCAGATACTTGAATTTTTTTTTCAATGGAGTGAAAATACCTGGGCTGTTGCGCACAGCGACACAGAAATCCTGTAAAGGGTTGGGATCGGATGCGGAGGTGAAGGAGAAACTGAATGCAAAAAATGCTAAGAGAAGAAAGCCCGTGGACATCTTGAAAATCTGTCTAGGATTGTGTATGTATATATGCTATGAAACTCTAAATGTTGTAAAATGAGGAGTTTTTTGGCTGTGGGTTATGTAAGAGAAATAGGCTAGTATTTATAATTATGGGGTTACAGAAATGTTTGTCATTGAAATGGTCTTATTATTTTTTTATTATTTAAAATTCATGACTTCTTCCTCTTCAAGTCCTGTGTGAAAGAAGGAATTGGCTCAGTTACGTGTAGAAAATATCATCATCTGTTTACTAATTCTGGATTTTATAAATGCCAACTATGTGGGAAGGAATATAATAAGCATAGTTATAACGCCACCGGTGGTGATATGGTCAGAAAGGGATCCTGATGTGCCCTCTTGACTAATCATCGTTCATGAGATTTACCTAATCACACTAATCTTAGCATTCATTTAAAAATTAATCAAAGCTAATTAGTAAAGGCATATTTGGTCTACCTCTTTTAAATTGGGGTTTCCCAAGACCTTTTCAATGAGACGTGTGCGCTGTGTATGTCTGAGATCTGATCTGAGCCATTCTTCTTGTGGGCCCAACTTTGGTGTCTTGTGCAACATAATCTGGCATTTCATCTATCAGTCTCTTGTTGGAGAGCATGCCCGGCACGATATCACAATGTAGTCCACGTTGTCTGGCCCACCATGATGATTATTTCCATTTAACATATTGATTAGATCACACATATATACAAATTTTGGCTTGGTTAGTAGTTCTTGGGCACACCATGAGTTGGCTCAGTAGACGGCCTAGATTTCTCAGGTGGATCCCACATACTTGCCCTTTCTTACCTTTCTTAAAAATAAAAAAAAAAAAACATTTCCACATGCTGGGATGTTCTCAGCGTGAGACTCCATTAATACAAAGGGGATTGGGACCTCAACTCTTGAGCTCCACCATGATGCTTATGTCCCATCTTCTCCTATTCATCCGAACTTCCATCTAATTTTGGCCGTTGGACCCACAATTGAAGGCAAGCCAAATCTCAGGTGGGCCACACCGTGATTACCATGGCTGTTAAGCCCATAGTATCTATATGGGAGAGTAAGTTCCCACTCATGGGACCCACTGTGATATATTTCATAGATCCACACTACCCATTTGTTTCTCGGCTCATATTAGCCATGGAGCCTAAAAATCAAGCTGATCCGGCCATTAGGTGGACTGCACTAGAGGCGACGATGGGCAGTTGGGAGCACCCCCTCACGTCAGCCATGGCGACGTGGGGTGGGGCCGTGGGGGCATCCCTCCCGCGGCTTCACCTTGATGTATATATTTAAACCACATTGTCCACCAGTTTCTCCGGATTATTTTAGGCCATGGGCTGAAAAATTAGGCGGATCAGAGTCTTGAGTGAACGGCACTTAGCGAAATAAAGTCTAAATAAAGTCTCACAGTTGAAACCTTCCAAAGCCTGTAGTGGGGTCACTGATCATCCAAACCATCCCAAGTGCCCACTGGGCTCCGTTCAAGATGACTAAGACAGTGGACGGAGTAGATCATTCACATGGGGCCAACCTTGATGGTGTATACAAAATAAATTTACATTATAATAATACAAAGAGTAGCCCTGCATGCTGGCCGTCAACTCATCCTCGCCAAGCATGACTCTCACAAGTGGGACCTATATTGATGTTACATTTAATTTGAGCCAACCACCAACTTCTTCGGATCATTTTAGGCCATGGCCGAAAAATGAGACAGATCTGAGTCTCAAGTGGGCCGCACTGAAGGAAACAAACTCCGAACAACACACACACATATATAGAGCTGTACACGAGTCGAGCCGAGCTGAGTATTGTCCAGCTCATGCTCGGCTCGCACTGCCCGAGTCCTACTTGTACTCAGCTCTACTCGGGCATCGAGCATGGATTCCTTGCTCATGCTCTACTCGTCCAAGTACGAGCTGAGTACGAGCAAAAATTGAGCCGAGTCAAGTTCGAGTCTGAGTTCAAATTTGAGCCCAATTTGAGCAGGGTTTTTGACCAACAAATTTTTACTTTTTTTATTTTTTTATTTTTTTAAATTATTTTTTTAAAGGTTAGCTTGTTAGTACACACCCCATTGTTGTCAGTCCACACTCCACTGTTAGCCACACCCACTAGGGACTCGATACCATGACCTCAGGTGTTGAACCGAGGTATCTTCTCTTAGTCTACCACTTGAGATATGGATCAGGGCATAACATATATTAGTTATATTAACATATATTAACATATATTAGCTATATTAGCATATATATATATATATATATATATATATATATATATATATATATATATATATATATATATATATATATATATATATTAACAATTTCTAATATATATTAGCAATATATGATATCAATTTCTGAAATATATTAACAATTTATACAAAAAACTAATAATAATAAATCAACACCACACAGTACGAGTCGAGTATGAGTCGAGCACCCGAGTCGAGTATCGAGTCGAGTACCGAGTCGAGTATTGCCCAGCTCGTACTCTACTCGTAATCAAAACAACTATCAAACTCATGCTCATGCTCGGCTCAAACTCATGCCGAGACGAGACGAGTCGAGCTGAGCTTACTCTGCTCGTGTACAGCTCTACACACACACACACACACACATATGTGGGAAATGGTACTATGAGTTGTGTGCGCCCCACTCTGATGTGTGTCAAACATCTGCCCCATTAGTTAGATGCACCATTCCATGGTCAATCCATGACTTGGGTGGGGCACACCATACACAATATTTGAGAGGGGTTATCCTCCCATTAAAACATTCATAATCATTTATTGGGCCCACTGAGATGTAGTTCACAAATCCAGCCAATCCATTGTGTGTGTCCCACTTGGATGAGGGGTTAGACCAAGTTTCAGCTGCATCCAAAACTCAGTTAGACCCCACCAAGTGATTTTATATGTTGCAGTCATGTCTTTACATGGTTTTAGATGGCATGGCCCACCTGATTGCTGTATACAAATGATTTTTAAGACGTCCCATAACCTAAATGGAACCCATCAAATGCACAGTTTTGATGTTCGACACACATCACGATGGGCCCACATAGATTGACATCATGGGAAGTTCCCATGAGGTCGACCTCATAGTACAATTTCCATAAATATATACCACCGGCGCCTAATGGACAAGCAGACGCCCAACCACGGGCGTGGATTGGGGCCCACTCATGGGACCATCCATGATGTATATGTTTCATCCATGCCATTCATCCATTTTAATAGATCATGTTAGGCCACAGGCCCAAAAAATGAGGGTGATTCGAATATTAGGTGGACTACACCAATGGAATCATTGGGCAGGGAGGGTTGCCCATTTTGGCAACACTTAGGCCCCACTTGTGGGACCCACCTTAATGTTTATGTGCCATCTATGTTATTTATCATTTTCTTCAGATTATGTTGGGCCAGGGGCGTAAAGTTGAGGCCAATCCAAATCTCAGGTAAGCCACACTACGAGGAACTATGGAGGTAGAAACCTCTTGGACTTGGGATTCCTTAGACTTGAAAATCCCTAGATTCAAGATCCATTATAATTTGGTTATGTTTGGCATACTAGATTGAAAATTCCTATAATCCTAAAGTGATATGCATAATATACTTGTAAAGGTTTGAAATTAAATTGATTTAAATCCCTAATTAGTGGGTGTGTGTAATGTTAACACTATGGTTATAACACTCGCTATAGATGGACCACATCCTAAAATTCATCGGGGTATGGTGGGCCCCACCTAGCTTCCAAGTAGGACCCATCAAATAAACGGCCTGGATGATCTCGTACACATAAGAACAACAAGCTCAGCAGTTTCCGTCTAGGCCCGACTTGGGAATTCGTAAAGACCATCGGATGTGAGGAATCCAGTAGATTGCTCATGACCCAAAAAATAGAAAGATGAAAAATTAAGGGAAACCAAAATAAAAAGGAGTAACACATGCTCTTACCATCCATCTCACAGGCCCTCATTTGAATGGTGGCGATGACAATCAAAGTGATATTGGGGCGATCACAATGCGAAATCAAGGGTGGATTCCTCCTATCTAATGGTCCACCACCGGAATCATGGCTCTCTATCAACAACCATTTGCATTGTTTTATTTGGGTCACTATCCTATTGCTCTTAACATGTTATTATCAATTTTTTATATGCAGCTATTTGGATGGTTGAGATTTATCTACATTTGCCACCTCTATTCTCTATGTTGATACATTTCCTAACGTGTTTTTTTTTTTTTTTTGCAATGGGACCAATCCAAAGTGGGCCCACAATGAAACTGTAATGATTCTATATGGGTACTTAATGTGAGCCTCCAGATCTCCACCCTCCGTTATCTTAAAGTTATACCACTGCCGCTTCAAGTGTAGGCGATTTTCAAAGAATTTTTTCGCATAGACATCCTCTAACTTTGCCCATAACTTAGCCGCAGTTTTCTTCCTCATGACATTGTAGAGAACCTCATTCATAAGACATAAACGAATCGATGATAAAGCCTTCTTATCAAGAGTATTCCAATCATCATCAGTCATAGTAGACTTTCGCTCCTCAAGAGCACCATCTTTACCTTGCTTGATTAAGGAACTCATCATCTTGATCTTCCATAACTCAAAATTATTTTTTCTTGAGTGCTTCTCAATCTCATACCTAGTGCTTCCCATTATTACTAATCCTGTAAATTCAGATCTGTGCCCCGACGATTTCTCTGATACCACTTGTTGAGATTTTGGCATGCGTAATCACAGAGATCTAGATCTAGGATAGCAATCCAATGACATCAAGCACACACAAGAGAACACAAAGATTTAATGTGGAAAACCCTTACGGGAAAAAGCCATGGCACAAAGTGACAGATCTCTAATATGAAAATATAAATTACAAAAAGAGAGGACTTACCCGATTCGAACAATCTCGAATCTCACCCTTGCTACACCCTTTGATAACCCTAGAACCCCTTTAGAAAGCTTTAAAATACCCTTGAATACCTCCCAATCCCGCATACACCCCTTTATATAAGTTTAGAAATAAGTAGAATCGGAATAGGAAACAAAAATCACAAAATCTGCATTTCCGCATAAAATCTATGTAAAATCTTCGATGTCATCGAAGGTCCATCGATGTCATCGAAAATGGACCAAAACTATCCAGCGACCAAGGGTGAAAATTTAAAAAAAGTATCAATGCCATCGAACAACCTTCGATGTCATCGACGACTGGCTTCGATGTCATCGAAACCTAGTCGATGTCATCGACAGACCAACAAACAGATTTAAGACATTTGTTCATAACATGGTCCACCTGAGATTGTATCTACCTCTTTTTTGGTTTATAGCCCTACTTGTGTTTTCCTTCATCCGTGTCAGTGACACTTAATCAACGACTTGGATGGCATATAAACATTATAATAGGCTTAAGAACTTTTTAATAGTGGTTGTTGAATCACCACAATTTCATTTGGTGTGGTCCACCTGAGATCGAATCTACCTCTTTTTTGGGTTTATACCCTTATTTGTGTTTTCCTTTATTCATGTATGTGACACTTAATTGTTGAGGGTCAAATATTGCATATCAGACCCTAGTAATTACCTGATTTTACATATATGATACTATTTAAACGGCCTGGTTAATCATGTTTGTGCTGCAAGGTGGATTTACAAGCAGGGACTGAAATGGATGTTTAAAGTATGGATTTAACAACCTGATGACACAAAGGCAAGATACAAACTCCAAGGGACCAAGATCAACGCCCGGGATCAGCAAAAATCAAAGAACTGAAGCTCAAATGGCCTAAAACTCATCCAGAATGAAAGATCACATGTTTTCCACCATCCGTTTGGTTCGAAACTTCATACATGAGATAAGGGCCATAAATTAACCGTACATATAAAATTTCAGCCATTGAAGATCTCGGGAAGTGCCCCAACTAACAGATCAGCCCATAAACCGTTGATTCTGGGCCCACCTGATATCTGGAATTGCCTCGAATTTGGTATCAACGCCTTAAATGAGGAGACCAATCAGATGGTTGGATAAGATTTTACAAAAACATTATAGTGGACCCCACTTTGGATTGAGTGTGTATAGTGCACAAGTGCACTATACGTGCATGGGAAATGTCAGAGACGGTTTGACCGTCTCTGACCGAAAGAAAAAAAAAAAAAACAAAAATTTTCATGGTCGCGTAACCGACCGGCGTCCGTTTTGCGGACGGTAGTGGGCCCCACCCATTGCTCGTATGTTTGATCTGATCCATCCACCGTGTAGAGGGCTTCGAGAACTACAAAACCATGCTGACCTTTTGCACACATGCGTGCACACGTGTGAGATACAGAGGCCACAAAAGGGCTGCTCGGTAGCGTTCAAAACTGATCTTTTTGTGATTTATTCTCTGGGCCACGTCAATGGACGTTCAAAACCACCCATTCTTGACTGAAATTTCGTTCTGAATCCAATGGATGGGGTAGATTTTTCAGAAAATGCTTCTGTGGGGCCCACCGATCACAACAGCGAAATGGTGCGAAAGGTTTCGCACATCCACGAAAATTGACTTTTCTAGACAGTTTTGGGCCACCATCTTTGATCATATGGCAGATCTGAACCGTCTATCATGTAGAGGACCCAATAAAATCCTAAGGGACGGTGTTTCTTTGGAATTTGAGCGAGAAAAGTGGCGTGTTTCAAGGCACCGAACTTGGCTACGAAAAAGCTTTCAATGGGCATGCATAGCTTTCCAAATCCGATTCAAATCCAATTTTCACCACTCCAGCAGCTATAAAAGGAGGTTTAGGACGTGGGGAGCATTCATTCAGGGTCTTGGGAGGAAGAACAGAGGGCTCGAGCTTGGGTTTCAACGTGGGCAGAGGAGAGAGAGAGGAGCTTGGTTTTTTCTTTCCCTTTTCTGTTCCTTTTCTTTTTCTCTTTATTTATTTGGATTTAGCCCATTCATGGCAGGCTAAATCCTCCTAGCTAGGGCTAAGAGGTGAAGCTTGTAGTAAGATGGGAGATTTGATTTTATTTTTATTTTAATGCATGAATTGACTTTGATTTCAGTTAATTATTATCGGAATATTTTTAGTTCTTAATGGTCTGTTGTGACTAAAATTATAATGGGTCTGCGATGCTTTGAATATTTCTATTTTCTTTTCATGTTTATGATGTCAGGACGTCCTGTTGTTCACCATAGTCTCCTGGGCATGGTTGGATGACGGTACCCTTCCTAACTTTCATACATGTGATTAGGTGGTAATTAGTTTAATTCTGTTGTTTGCCATAGTCTTTTGGGCATAGTTTGGTGATGGAATCCATTCTAATTCATACACCTTTCATCTCTTTGAAAACTAGATCAATGTCAGTTCAGTTAATTTCCATGAAACATGCATAAGATCTCCCTGATCTCTACAAGTGGATCCTCTGAATCCCTAGTTCCCTTCTCCTAATTTCTCTCAAGTTTATATAATTATTTCACCATTATTTCTCAAATTACATTTAGTTTAGATTTCATCTTAATCTAGTTCTAGTTCTGGTTAGTTTTAGATAACGTACAAGTTTCAGTCCCTTGGGATTCGACCTCGGTCTTACCGAGTTATTACTACATCACAACCCTGTACTTGGGGAGTGAACATTAATCAACGACTTGGATGGCATATAAACATTACAATAAGCTTAAAAAAAATTAATGGTGGCAGTTAAATCACCACTATTTCTTATGGTTCGGTCCACCTAAGATTGGATTTACCTCTTTTTTGAGTTTATAGCCCGACAAAATGAATGGATGATGTGGATAAAACACATATATCATGGTGGGCCTACAAAGCTTTCCGAGTACCAAAATGGGGTAGTGTAGGCATCATACCCTAATCCGAGTCCTTAAAAGTGACATCATGATGCCATAGCCCACAATTGGACGGAAGCGGATTGGCCAGTGTACCACGCACCAGCTATATAGCTGGTGTATTAACATCAGCAAGTTTTGTGGGTCCCATCATGAGGTATGTTTTATTCATCCATTTGGCGAGCTCGTCTTAGGGCTTGAGTTGAAAAATAAGATGGATCTAAAGATCAAGTGGACCACACTGCAAAAAGCTGTGAAGGATTGAATGTCTACCATTGAAACTCTTATGGGGGTGACAGAAGTTTCATATCAATATTAAATTTATTTTTCCCCTTCATTCATGTATTCGTGACCTTATTAACAAATTAGGCCTATAAAAGGTCCTACCTCCTCGCAAGGAAGAAAGCAGGAACGAGAAGAAATGTGGGAGAGAGAGAGAGAGAGGAATCCGTCAGCCGAGCGGCAGCTCCATCTGCCCAGGCTTGCTGTCATCCAGCAAGGAAGAAGGAAGAGAAGGAAAAGAGAAGAAGAAAGAAGGAAAGAAAGGAAGGAAGAAAAGAGAAGAAAAGAAAAGAAAGAGAGAGAAAGAAGAAGAAGAAGAAGAGATCTTTTGGGTCAACTCAGTCCACCAACGAGTTAAGTCTGAGTTGGGGTGAGTCAAGCTAACCACTTTAGCGGATAAGAGCTACGTGCCAATTTTCATTCAACTTTATATTATGCATAAGCTTTAAATTATAATTTGAGTTCATAATTAAATAGATTGATCAGTCAGCGAGTGTGAGATCCAACCTGAGTTCGCATGTGTGCATGTGTGTGTGAGTATGCATTCCGTCCATCTTGGTCCCGCAGTCCTACCGGTAAAATCCAATGACTTGTGACCCTTGGATAGTGTTTGCGGTCATCCGTAAGTCCAATCTTGAAGACCTGACTCAAATCGATTTAAGACCTAAGCCATTGCGATCGCATCGTCGTCGCGGTTCCAACGACGTATCTTGTGCGTCTATCCGACCTATGGATCAAAAATTATGAGCATTTTATCATGTGACCCACTTTTTATACAAATGCATGTGGACCACCATCACCCTTGGCACAAGTTCCAAGGTACACTATCCACACACTACACAAAGATCCATAACTAACACCACCTACCTCTAAACATTACCCACAAGTCTAGAGAACCTACCAACCCTATAACTTTGGTTGTATCTCCCTATAGCAATCATCATTCTTCTCTAACCAAGGCAAGCATACCTCCATCTTTCTAGAAAGTCATCATTGCTCTCATGCTACATCTCTCTCTCTTCCCTCTTTTTCTTTCATTTTCTCTTCTTCCATTGCTAGAACCTCCAAAACATCATACCTTGCTGAAAATTTCAGCCACATTTCTTCCCTCTCCTTCCTCATCTAACCCTCAAAAACTCATCCCAACCATTGATCCATGTTGCTTGGAGCCTCTAGATGATGGTGATGTAAATTTCAAGGTTGATCTAGGTGGGTGCTTTCTTCATCAAGTAAATCTTTTCTCTCCTCATGTAATCTCTTTCCTCTCTCTCATTTGGATGTGTAGGACCCACCAATTAATGGTGGAGATCTTACACAACCATTTAGATGTGGCCATGAGGCCCACATTGTAAATGCATGTCCATACATGAAATTTTTTCCTTGATGGACCCCTTGCATGTGGATTTCTCTTATTTTTTTAAGTATGATGGGTCATTTAGGCCCTTGCATGTGGCTAGGATAGCATCCTAACCACTCATTTCAAAGATCTAGGCCATGCATCATAAGATCTATTTGTACAATGTGTTTATATTATTGTTTGTGGTTGTGATTATGTGGGGACGGCTCAATAGTGGCGGAGCCCTCCCCTAATGGCCTGATACTCTTCCTTCTCTTTCCTTAGTTAGCAATCTGATGATATTATGTGTGGTCCACTTAGTGGGCCTGGATTGCCCAAAAGAAAAAGTCCAGGAAGAAAGGGACATCTATACTCAACCTACACTATGGTTTAGATGCCTCTTTTTGCCACCTTAAATATTCTTGCAATGGTGAAAATTTGAGGGTTTGTTCTGAAAAATTGTGGGGCCCACTAGGGTGGGCCATGGCACCCAATTTATGGGCCAATCCTTTCCTTAATAGGCTCATAAATTTGTTTTATTCCATGCATGCATTGCTGTCCAGAAATTTCTGGACAGATTTTTTTGTTGGACTTGGGCTTGAATTTGGGACTAATTAGGGGACCTTTTGTACCCATCAAATAAATTTTTCTGAAAGTTGGGGATCTCATCTTGATGTTTCCCAAATTTCAGCACCATCCAATCTTGATATAGGTCCCAAAAGTGTGGTCCAAGTGGGGTGGACAGTCTGAATTTTTTGCACTGTTCCAACAACATTCCACCCTGGACAGGTTGGAAATTCAAAATTTATTAAAATATTTTTGGGTGTCTAAAAATTTTAAAAATTTACAGGGATGTGGTCCACCCATGGTAGGACCTACTTGTAAAATTTTAGGGCCAATGGACCCCATTTGGGCATCCAAACGGGTGGGCCAACATATTGGACTGCCAGAAACATTCTGCTATGCAGTCCAACAGTATAGTTCCATAAAAATAAAATTTTAAAAATTATTTTTCTCAGAAGTTGGGTCATATTTCTGAGATCCATATTGATTTAGTCTTGATGAGAGACCTTAGGTCAAAATTTCAGGAATTTTGGAGGCCCAAAACCTATCCATTTGGATGGCCCAAATTCAGAACAGTCACATTTTAGCAATAGTTCACCCTGGAGAGATTATATTCTTAAAATTTATTAAAATACTTTTGAGTACCTAAAAATTGTGAAAATTTACAGAGATGTGTTGCACTCATGTTAAGACCTATCTAAAAATTTTTGGAGCCATTGGACACCTGTACACACCATAGTGGTGGCTGGACCGGCCAACTATAATATGCTGTCCAGATCAGTCCAAGTTTCAAGACAGATTGTTTTATTTGAATTAATTAAAATATTTTTAGATGTTCAAAAATTATAAAATTTTATGGGGGTGTGGCCTACCCATGGAAGGACTACCCTATAAATTTTTACGGCCATCGGGCCTCTGTAAGGACCGTGGTGTGCCGGAAATTTGGATCATTTTTGGGCCAAATACCCAGGCACACCCCTACTTTGGGTTGTTGGGCCTGCATTTTAATGGCATGGCCCACTTAAAGTAAGTGTTGTATATCTCCATTCTTATCTGGTGGGGCCCACTATGATATATGTGGATCACCATGTGTCAGTAACCCATCTAAATTAAATAAATTTCTGGACTCCAGCAGGCCTAGAAAATGGGTGGGCTGGAATTCCAGCAAGGGGCCCAGAATTTGCTACATGGTTGATTATTTAGGAACTATTGTGGCACACCATATTTGAGAAAGTGTTGCACACACTCCTTGCTTTCCTTTCTTAGACATTTTTGAGCTTAATGAGTGCCCCCTTGAGGCCCACCTTTGTGGTGGTTTTGTGGGCTAGCCTTTACCAGAATTTTTAATAGTTTTATAGGCTCAATGGGTTGGGAACTTCTTTCTTGAGTCCAAGATTGTACAAGGGTTGACCTTATTGATTTATGAGCCCAATAAGCTGTTTATAAGCTGATCATGTGTATTAATGGGCCTTGATGCTCTCATAACGTGTTTAATTATGGGCTGACTTGCAAAGCCCACATAAATGCATATTATGGAGGGCCTTGTTAAGTCTTTGTCTGATGAGGCAAGGCCCACCCTGTCGGTATAGGTCTCGCCCTTATGTATTCTTGGACTTATGGGCTGCCCTTAAATCCACCATAATGTATGAATAGGATAACTTTTGTTTTGGGTCATTTCCTTAAGGCCCATTATGTAATATAGTATATACATGGTCACCCCTTTTGTGGTAGTGATTAGGCATTTTAAACTCAGTTCTTTTGGATAGGCCCATTGATCTTGGGGCTATACTCTCTCATTTATTGTGATGGGTTTAAGGGCAATAATATGAAAGAAGTTAGGCTCTTGGCTACCCACTAAATTAACCCTGTACTTGAGCCAAAAGTGAGGCCCAACTCACTTGTGTTAAATATAAAACTTGCCCATGTAAATGAATTACTGGGCTGCCCATGAAGCCCACCACAATATATGGAATTATGACCTTTGTGGTTGGGCCCAAACCTTACTTGAGGGTCCACCATATGGCCTATAAGTTGGGCTTGGTGTATGACCCATTAGGCCATGCATTACTTGGGCTTTAGACCTTATATTATATAAGTAGTGGCGGGCTACCTCTTGGAAGCCAGTTGAGGTTAAATGTCGTCTTGGGTGATCCTAAGGTAGGCCCATGGGTTTCTCTATGGATGGTTAAAGGCCCACCATAGACCCTAGGCCATTTATTTAGGGCTTAATGTATATGTATATGGAATCTACCTTAACGCATGTTTGGTTCAGGCCATCCAAGCCTTGGATCGCCTGATTATAGATGCACTCTCTGTCTTGGGTTACTGCTGGACTCATAATCCAGTAACAGGCTCACTTGATCTTTTCATAATATATACACACTCTCCATCTAGTGAGGTCCTTCAGCGAATATAGTTAGCTTTCATGAGATTATCTTCATACAGTTAACTGATTTCTGGACCTTAGCAGGTATAGAAAGTTAAACTGGCCAAGAGTCTATCAAAGGGCCTTAAATGTAAAATTTTATATTTAAAACTTTATTTGGCTGTGGGGCCCACCATATTGAGAACTTGTGTACGTATTACATGCTTATGTTTTCTTATAATCCTTAAGGTTAATTAGTGCATTCTTCTGGGTCACCTTTAGTGATCAGATGAGGACCCCATCTTTTGGGGCATCTCATGGTCGTAGAGTGGGTTGGGACGTCCCAGATTGGCCCAACTGTATATTGGGCTAACTTCTACCATTTTGATGGACTTATGGGTTAAGATAATGATAGTATTCGGCCACTTAAATTACTAAGTTATTGGGCTGATGTAGTTGGGCCATTTCATCCAAACTTAAACTTATTAGCCGTATATTGTACACACGGGCTGCCCACCAAGTTTAACTAAATGTATGGATTCTAAGGTCATTAGAAATTGAACCTTGGGCCTTAATTCCCCTCTTGAGGCCCATGTTGCTAAAAGTGGTATTTTATCTTTTTATGGCTTATTATGAGGAATATATATATGTATATAGTTGGTTACATTTATTTTTATCTTTAATGTAGGCCTTGGGCCTTCTATCCACATTATTCATTATTGATATGCCTTTCTGAAAAATGGTGGTTAAATGTCCCCATTATGGACCCCTCTAGGCCCGGTTGTATTTAAGAGTGATTGGATGATCATCTTAGACTCTTGCTAGGCTCATTTCTATATCACTTAGACCCGTATTTTGTATACTTATTCTCGTGGGTTACCCCAGGTAAATGGGCCCCCACTAGAGGTGAGATTCCTTATGAATATTGTCTAAATACCTAGTCTTGGTCCCTTCTTGGATAGGAAGAGTAACTACTTTGTATATCACCGCATAATGCGTCTAGACCCATCTTCATGGCCCATGTACATCATTGTATGCTTGGTTGACACTATGTATATGTGGTCATATTGTGTCATTGGGCATTGCATGATACTTTCCTCGAGGGACGTAGTATCCCCTCTTGAGCACGTTAGATGCTTGGGATTGATGCATGGTTGATTGTGTGATTCATGCATTTAGCATTGCATAGTATATGAGCATTATTGCTCTTACTTCATCAGG
The DNA here is from genome assembly GCA_037074715.1 of Magnolia kwangsiensis. Taxonomy (NCBI): domain Eukaryota; kingdom Viridiplantae; phylum Streptophyta; class Magnoliopsida; order Magnoliales; family Magnoliaceae; genus Magnolia; species Magnolia kwangsiensis. Next base: position 153,434,178 of record CM073574.1, on the reverse strand, counting down.
GTTGTAGCCTCCACAGATACATCATGGATGGCCATGTTTGGACACCAAAAATGTTACTTGAGCATACCGGGTGCATAGGATGCCCATGGGTAAAATTCTTAAAACTTTTATGGTACTAAGGATCTGCTACAGTGCCGTGACCGGGTGGTATATATGAGCGCACGAGGGCCTTATACCGTTAGGTCATGACTCTCACTATCGTGTAGTCGGTTGGATAGGGGTGTAGCCTTACTCGCCTGATGTAAGAGGGCATTGCTAGGCTGAGTCTGACCAGCTCGTGAATGGGTTCGCTACCTTCAGGCCTTGCTGGTGATTGGCTGTCCACAGGTGGGTAGTGAGGTCTCTTACGCTCGTTTGACTGTGCGGGGTCTGTAGAGCGACAGTCATCCAGCAGTGTAATGGACCCCGGTGATTTTCTTATGATGAAAATGTACTTGATATGTGGATTAGATATGAGCACTGACATTACTTTGCATTGCATTTACATCGGCTGTATAACCCTCATAATGCATCGCCTTGGCATGGCGCCCAGTACTCATTTCATTACATTACTCATTACACTATATAGCCTTAGTATGGCTTCTTACATTATCATACTGCCTTGATATAGCTTCTTATATTCATGATCGTCTTGGTAAGGCTAGTGGTATTAGTATTGATCGTGACTCCCTTTTGTATTCTCTATCTTCTTCTGAGCACCATTGCTACACACTTTCACTACCCTCTAAGCTTTCTATAAGCTTATGCACGATTGATGCATGCAGGAGATCGTAATTTGGCGTCTTAGCAGCGGAGCTTGGATAGGTGTGCGATCTGAGGACCCAGTGTTGCAGATTCTCTTCCTTCTTTCTTTTGTTATCTTATGTATGTCTTTTTGGACCTGATGTAAGCTTGTAAAAGTTTAAATTAATAGTAGATTTTGTGATGTATGCCTTTGTTATTCTCAGATTTACTTGTTGTGATCTTGGGTATGCTTGTATTAGAAATGATTATATTGTTGTGAAAATCCTCGTTGTAGGATCCCAGGATCGGAACCTTTCCCAGGAGCCGAGAATGGGGTACTACGGAGGCTGTTGCGGCCAGAACCGGTCATCGAGTTCCTTGTGAGGTCCGGTTACCGAGTCTAGGGCGTGACAGTGAGTCAAATCTAGTTGACTCGGTGTGAAAATTTATTGAACCACAAATTGCTGAATAAAGAATGTTGGCTAACTAAGGTTGGTGAATGTCTACGAATCAATCAAATTGAAACTCTCAATTAGATTGGAAACTACTTAAAACTTAACCTTAAATCTACGTCTATACTAAACCATAGCTTGATATTGATCCTAACCATATAATCTACGTAATATAATGATCTAACCATATGAATCATGTTAATTATGCTAGAGTTGGGTACAACACCACATATATTTAGATCTAGCAAGGTTAGAGTGTGATCAAGTATAAGAAGTGAGGGTTTTATCCTTTGAGCTTATATTAATTCAAGTCGTTAAATTAATTTTTCTTTTATACGTGCCTTCATGAATATAATCTTGCCTTCACATGTCTTTTATCTAGCCTTTTATATATCACTTTGAATCTTTCATGTTATTATATGTTTCAACATCAAATATGGCCTTTTCGTGCCTTTTACAATGTGAATTATCCTGCCTTTTTCATACATTTAACAATGGAAATTATTCTGCCTTCTATGTTTATTTTTTTCTGAGGATCGTCCTATCATTTGTTTCAGTTATTATCATTACAATTATTGGCCTTATTGGGATTATGACATTATGTCAATTATAAGTGATTTCTCTGAATTTATGTGAGGTCATGGATACAAGCCTGCCCTTGCCGTATCAATTTATTGAGTTGGCCCTGCCACTCGTCTCTTTATTTGAGTTGAACATCGCCACTCTTCGTATTATAGAGTTAACCATTGCCACTCTTCTTTTATTATGAGTGGCTATTACCACTTGTGTTGAGTTGACCCTTGTCGCTCTCCTCTTTATTATTTTGGCCTCGTGTTATCTATCTTTACGGCTTGGGCATATGTCTTGCTATTCCAGAATCTCCATAATTTAGTTTATATTCTTCATGATTTAGATTCAGTTACATTCTCTATGTTTCAATGTATCTCTATAAGTGCAAGTGTTGTGTAAGATGTATCACAACTAGTGACTCAAATATTTTGTCATGGATATAATACGCTCTGAGTAGAGACCCTCTTGGGGCACGTAAGTCCTTGAGCCTTCGAGTAGTGGTACACAAATCGATGTGTGTAATTCGTAAATGCAGTGTCACATCACTCTGGGATTGGATGTCGTAAATAGTCGCTCCATGAACAAATCATTGCACGTCCCATATGTTATACGCCTTGGGGAGTTCTCATAAATCCATGATAGCGTTGGCCATGCCGGCGAATATCCGTAGTTGTGGGATGGAGGTCGAGCCGAGTTTTATATAAATCGTATTCTAAAGTATGATGATCACTACGTATGATGAGCCCCACACACTTTGCTAAGTATGCATCTCATGTAGGTTGTTTGCACATGCTGATACCCTCGTGTTAGTGGAGTACGAGACGTATCATTACCTGTTACGAATCTCTTGAATTATTGGTAATCTTAAAGGATAACATTCACTATGAGTAGGGCATTGACCCTCTCCCGACCGTACAGATTATACAGGTGACGTATAGGTTTAAAGACTTAGAGGGCCCACTTAGAGGGCCTGCTTCTTGTAGAAGACTGCGTTGAAAGAATTCGAAGCTAGATTATTTAATTAAATTTATACTTTCGCTGCGAACTTGATGAATGTAATAAGCTTCCATTGGGAAGGCCTTGATTATGCCTTTTACTTTGATGATATATAATCAATACAGTTGATTTTATTCTTGTGAATGTTACCTTCATGAATGTATCTGTATGTAAATAAATAACAAAATAGGGCGCGATTTCAGAGCATCCAGTTGTACATTATTGACACCCGATTTCCTCGAGCACAAGTACATACTCTGGCCATGAAAATTTGGGATGTTACACAAATGAACTACAAGCTTAACCTCTTAGCATTAGCTCATGTTCGAGACTCCTTACCGAGAATGATTAATGTAGGGGCATTTTCACACCGAACTCGAGTGGGGTGGCCTGTATAATGTAGGGGCACACTCGGGGTGGGCAACCCGTGTGAGACGAGTGGCTTGTGTGAAGTGGAACCCGTGTGAAGTAGGGCCCGTAGGAGGTTCAGTCGAGGTCCTAACCCATTTGATGTGGGGCTTGGGCTATGAGATAAAGGGATTGATTCTCCATGCTCTAGCAATTTGAGCTTATAGAGCAAGTGGTTAATTGCCCTACATCAAAGTGGTATCAGAGCGGGAGGTCTCGTGTTCGAGACTCCTCACTGTGAGTAACACAAAATAATTACCACCATTTCCATTATGTAACCGTTTGAGATACCTGGATCCTAATTAAGCACATTTGTTATGTGCAGGTTATGTAATATTATAGTAGCATTGAGGCAGGAGCATGTGCTTGATCTTTTAGAGTTTTGTTATATGATATGTTTCCCTTTCAGTACTGTACTCAAATATTATATTAGTGGATATGTGGTGATAATGTTTGTGAGAGTTTTGTTATATGATATGTTTCCCTTTCAGCAATTATGCTCCTTTACAAAAAAAAAAAAAATCACTCTAAAAATCCTCCTTGTAAGATCCCAGTATCGTAACCTAGCGTATGAGAGCTGAGAGATGAGTATGGGTGTTGAGAGTCAAATATTGCATATTAGACCCCAGTTATTACCTGAATTTATGAACATGATACTGTTTAACGCCCAATTTTAATTGTGTTTATGCTGCAAGGTGAATTAAGGAGCTTGGACTGTAAAAGGGTGCTAAAAGCATGAATTTTACGCTCTGAAGTCACCAAGGCAAGGGACAGACTCCAAGGGGCCGAGATGGAAGAATTTACATGCCAAAGATCTGAGAAAATCAAGTCATTCATGCTAAAGAGGCCTGAAAATCGTCCAAATTGCAAGATTACAAGGTTCCCACCCTCTATTTGGCTTAAAACTTTATATCTGGCCTGCGAACCCTAAATTAACTGTACACATCGAATTTCAGCCATTGGATCCCTCTGGAAGTGGCCTAACAGACCAATCAGCCCACATATTAACGATTTGGGGCCCACCTGACATCTGGATATGCCCAAATTTTGTTCTCAACCCCTTAAATTTGATGGGAAAGTGGATGGATGGAGCAGATTTCTCAAAAACATCTTCGTGGGACCCACACGGACAGTATGTGTACAAGGTGTACAAGTGCACCAAACGTGCACCAATATAGCAAATATCAGTCAAAACACAATGACTACAAATCCTTCTTAAATTCAAATTCTATTGCAAAAACAGAAATAGAGCGTCTACGGATGGGTTTATGGGCCATGATCTCGATCTACATGATCAATCTAGACTGTCCATTAGACTATAAAGGGCCGTCTGACCAAGGCCTAGAGGAGTATCTTCCAAGTAGACAGCGGATAATGGTTTTCAACCGTTCAAACATCCGATAGATGGTAGAGAGAAATTCTCTAGACCACACCGAAACAGATCTAAATCATCCATATCTGACTGATTTTACGAAGGGAATCCAGTGAACTAACTGGATTTTCCATATGACACTGATCAGGGGCCCACCAACTTCAACAGCGTAAGGATTATGCATTACGCTCGCCCGAAGACATGGCTGATCCGAGCTGTTTTGTAGGCGTGGTGAGGATCAGTCCGACCATCTGGACCGTCCAAAATGCTCACAAGGTGGGACAAACCATAGCCAAGATGACTGAGATCTCGCATGTGCGGCTGTGATTTTAATTCCAAAAAGTAAGTTAGTGTTGCGTTATCTGTTGTTGCATATCACTCTGTGATAGCCTCCACTGACGACAACAACGTCTGTTCCTTGTAGCCAACCTTCTTACTGACAGTCCCCTGCTACAAAAGGAAGAGAAGAAAGAGAGAGAAGGACAGTTGGGAACGTGGAGCAGCCATGGAGGCATCTAGTGCACGTGGAAGAGTTTTTTTTTTTCTTTTTATTTTTTTTTAAGAAATTATAGCTTGATCATATCCATGGCTGGCTAAACCTCTTAACTAGGGCTAAGAGGTGAAGCTTGTAGTGTGATGGGATTCTGTCTACGGTTTTGATTCATGTCGAACAAATTTTAATACTAGTTTGATTATAGGAATACTTTCAGTTTTTAATGGTTTGTTACATCTAAGAAGTATTTCCTTTCCCTTTTTATGATTATAAAGTCAGGAAGCCCTGTTGTTCACAATCACCCCTTAGACATGGTTGGATGATGGAACCCTTCCTAACGATCATATATCTCTTAGATTGGTTATGGATTAGTTTAATTCTGTTGTTTGCTTTATCTCATGGGCATGGTTTTGTGATAGAATCTATTCTAATTTACATCCTTCTTATCTCTTGAAAACTAGATCAAAGGAAGTTCGGATTTAATTTTCATGATTATATTTTCCAACTGGATGAAGATGGGACTTGAAGTCCAGTTGAGTTCATGAATTGAGCATAATTCTCCCTAATCTCTACAAGTGGATCCTCGACACCCTAGTTTCCTACCTTTGATTTCTACAAGTTTTAGATTAGTATTTTTACCATTATTCCCTCTTATTCACTCGGTTTAGATTTCATCTTATTCTAGTTCAAGTTCAAGTTAGTTTCAGATTACGTACAGGTTTCAATCCCTGTGGATTCGATCTCGGTCTTACCGAGATTATTACTACATTATAACCCTATACTTGGGTTGTGAACAATGGGGTACTACGGAGGCTGTCGAAATTAGATTTAGTGGCTGTAAATTTTGTGAGCCCGGATCCCAAGTTTGGGGCATAACAGGAGATGATCTTTCAATTCTCTTGACATTGTAGCAAATACTCCCTACTAGGTACTGCAAATATAACCGTTGATCTTTCATCATGCATGCAACATTAAAGTATGGGTTGATACAACTTACAATATGGATTGCCCATTAGTAATTCTTTTATGTTGGATAAGGCTACATGTTGCAATAGAAATGTAGAATATATGACCAAAACTTTTGTATCCTACATGCATTGAATGTGAGATATGCTCAAACAACTGTAGGCCCAAGATTTGGTGGGACTCAATAAAAATCAACTATGTCAAACTAGCTAACCAAAGACATGATTGAACTAAAAACTCTTAAACAAAGCATAAAAACTAATTAGAAGAAGATTAGGCAAGAAGGAATGACTCCTTAAAGTTCTCCAACACCTTGCTCCACTCTTCTAACCCTAATTCGTGCTTAGTAACAATTAAGAGACCTAAATTTATTATATTTGCTTCGACCGACTTTGAAACTACCTCAAATTTATGCAAAAACTTATGCTTCAGTTGGACCAAAGTTGGGTTCAGTCGGACCGAATTATAGCTGAAAATCTCACTCTCTTGTTGGACAATTCTGCACGATTTTAGTCGAACCAAAGTTGGCTTCGTTGGACTGAATTAAGGCTGAAAATTCTGCTTCTCGCTGGACTGATGACTTGGTGCATGACTTGGATAGTATGACTCATGCATTTTGTATTTGTATGACATGATCACTTTTACACCCTAGTGACATCGAGGTTGTGGCCTCCACAGGCTTATCATAGATGACCGGATTGGATACCAAAAATATTTGTTCTAACACTTGGGGGCTTAGGATGTCCATTGGTAAAAGTACCTAAACCCACGTTGTACCAGTAGAATGCTTCAACATTAAGACTGAATGGATAACATGAGCGCCCAAGTGCCAAATACCAGTAAGCCATGTCTCCCACTGTGTCGAGATAGGTTGAAAATGGGTGTGACCTGATCTGCCCTATGGTAGGGGGCTCTAAGCTAGGTTGAGTCTAACCAGCTCATAAATAGGTTTGTTATTGGTAAGCTGGGTGGGCATTGACATACCATTGACAGAACGGATAGTGAGGTCTTTTTCACTCACTTGTCCATGTGTGTCATGGGCGCAGACAGTGTTAGAGTGTACTAGACCCTGGTAATGTTTCCAGATATGAAGTATACTGATACGTGGACTAGTTGAGTATTGTCATGTTTTACATTGCATCTCAAGCATATGACATTTGGCCACATAATAGCCATGGTATGGCTAATAACATTTATGGACTTGCCAGTTTAGCCCTCCATCATTTTCACTTACTCTAACATTTGTATGCTTGTCACATGCATTACTCACGCACGCACAAACTCTTTAAGCTTCTTAATAAGCTTACACATGTTCGTTACGTGCAGGTTATGTTAAACCGTAGGAATATTGAGGCAGGAGAATGTGCCTAATCTTTTGGAGTTTTGTTATATCATATATTTCCATTTTAGTACTACAGTTAAATATTATATTAGTAGATATGTGGTGATGATATTTTGTGACTTGGGTACACTTGTGGTTATGCTCCTTTACAAAAAAAATTATAGTAAATGTCTTCCTTATAAGATCCCAGGATCAGAACCTAGCGTATGAGAGCTGGGAGATGAGAACGTGGTACTACGGAGGCTGTCAGCACCAAATTTGGTGGCTAAAAATTTTATGAGCTCGTATCTCGAGTTTCGAGTGTGACAAGAGATGATCTTTCAATTCCCTTGACATTGTGGCAAATACTCCCTACTGGGTACTGCAAATCTATCCGTTGATCTTTCATCATGCATGCAATATTAAAGTATTGGTTGATACAACTTACAATGAGAATTACCAATTAGTAATTCTTTTACGTTGGATAAGGCCACATGTTGCAATAGAAATATAGAATATATAACAAAAACTATTATGTCCTACATGCATTGAATGTGAGATATGCCCAAACAGCCGTAGGCCCAAGCTTTGGAGAGACTCAATAAAAATCAACTATGTCAACCCATTCTTGAGATTTGATCTATTTCTACTCTTAGTAAGATTAAGAAGATCTATGACCAATGAAATTTGGATTTGTTGCAACATATTACGATGTTGTACTTATATTTGACCATTTAGTTGTGGTTCAGTTCGGAGAATGATGCTTTCGGAGCCTCTTATGAGACCTTTTAGAATCACTATTATTTGGCCCACTGAGACAATGTTTGTGTCATCTGAACTCTTCATCCTATGTTAACCATCCTAGTACATGGACCATAGCCCAAAATTCTTAAAGGATCGATCCTAACCATCTAACTTTGGGACCTATGCCTGTTAAATTTTTTGGGTTATTTTAACCATCCATTTGCAGGAGAAATTACAATGAGTGGAGAAATTTGTTGGGTTATCTCTAATCTAAAACAAGGTGTGTCGGATGAGAAATTTGGATCATGAGAAAGTTATGTCACACGCCTTCTAAGTTGTAACAGACTATCACTGCTATCTTATAATGATTTAGTCAAAGCTTGTACTCCCCATTTTATCCAACTCTATTGATCGCCAACCACTCTTTCTCATTTCATATGATCAACAATACTACGAAACAGAATGCTTTTAGATGTGTTGGGTTGCACCCACTATTGGTACATAATTAGAATATGAAATATCATGAAAATTCCTAGTATTTGGTGCAACTAAACACATCCTTCAGCAAGAACTGGGAAGAAGACATACTTGCCACTCTTGAGTCTCTTTGAAGCATGGTCATGACATAAAGAATAACATGAAATTCAACCTGCACCACATCTTCCCTTCACCACCATCCTAATCAGCCACTCTAGTCTTCGGTTCGCCTTGATCAGGTTGTCATATAACATCTCTTCATCGTAAACATGAATTTCATTGAAACGTCTTTTCATCAATAGAATAGGAATAAAATCAACAAAATGTCAAAAATTCAAAATACTAGAATCACATATTTTTGGCAGGATTGATTAAATTGAAATTCCTAAAACAAGAGCCAAATGCGGGCTATAGAGATAAATCCCATCGCCTCTCCCTTCCTCACAATCCACATCTTAAAACCCAACATTCCCAAGCTTGTCACCGACAACTACCATTGTCTGTTCGTTAGATGGAAAGAACCCCACACAGGATATCCATTTGGGCACCAGCCATACGATGTTGTCTAGTTTAAAACTAACGTCCCCAAATCAAAGAACTCAACATATACCCTCTTGTTTGAGCAAGATAACACATGTTTTCTAACATGCCCATGATTGCATCAATAAGTTAGTGGTCGGGGGACACATGGTCATTGTACAGTTGTTGCATATGGAGTAAGCCCAATTTTTAGATCGAAGGGCTAGGATGAGAAGACGAGTTGGTGGGTTTTTTAAGGGAGGTGGCGAGATCATCTTCAAGTCTGTTTGAGTGGAGGCATCAGGTGGGATGCCGCGGGACCTTAGGGAGTGGTGAATGATGATGGGAGATTTGGTCTTAGGTTTCTTTTCAAGGGGAGTTTTGTTGATTTCGATCCTAGGAGGGAAGAGCCCATGAGAATGAAAAAACCTCACGAGCTCTTTTTTGTGAGTGCAAATTAAGTACCCCAACCAAGACGAGGGTAGAGACGAATGATCATATCGAGGCTATGTGGGGCCCACCATGATGTATTTTCTTATCCACACCGTCCATTCATTTTCATAGCTACATTTAGGGCATAATCCTAAAAAGGAGGCAAATCAAAGGCCCAAAAGGACCACACCACAAATCGAGGGTACACACTTAATCTCCATTGTTTCCTACAGTGTGGTCCACTTGGGTCTTCGATCTACATCCTTTTTTGGGCTCATACACTAAAATGAGTTTTTAAAATGGATGGATGGCTTAGATAAAACACACACATTGTGGTGGGCCCTGTATAACACCATTTTTATGTAGTGCACCTTAATAAGGGTTTAATAAACTATTGTGATTGCCAATGATTAGTGCACCTAAATAAGGGTTTAACAATGCTCAATCCCATATTTCAGCTCACTAAAACCCACAGACTTCCTCTTAGAACTTTTACACCCTTGGTTTGTGAACAGGGCCTCCAACCAATCCTCCTCTCCTTTCCTTAATCAAGTCAAGGCCCATATAAAGGAGATTTTAAAAAAAAAAAATCTCAACCTTACAAATTATGGCCAATCTTCCCTTGGTTCGACACTACTTTCTTCATCAGCATTGCCTTTAAGGCTGCCACTACTGACAAACCTTTGGGAGAAATCTTAGATGTCCTGAGGAAACTCCATCACCTTAAAGAGAGATACTTCCATCTCGAGTTTAAACCACGAAGGGTTACTTCCATCTCGAGTTTAAAATACAAAGGGTTTCTAAATATCTGAGACAATAGGCCTTTGCCCATGAAGAATCTAATTCTCTTGGCGAAGATTATGGGAAAGCATGGAACGAATGCCTTCAATGGAACAGGGTACACGGGACCGTGCTGCAAGTACTCCAAGCTCAACACACTAAACTCATGGACGATATCAAGGAGAAAGAGCGTGCCTACATTGTGAAGGATCCTGCCATTCCAAAGGATCTCCTTAGCTTCCTAGACTTATAGATTGTCGACTGCTAGGCTCTGATGCATGTGAGCCTTGTTGGCAAGAGGGAAACAGATTGAGGGAAAAGTTTCTTCAATTGATAGTCGTGTTGATCAACTCTTGCACTTTGTGAACGTCTTCATGACTAAGGGGTTTCACTGGAGGACCCAGAAGGATTCCCTTGAGGCCGATAAGATGCGCATCATCTGCAAGTTCGAGGCAATCGATGTAGAATTGCCTGAGTAGCTTCTCTTAGCTAATGGTTGTTTCTTTTTTTTATCTAACTCATCTAGTGGCCCACCTATTCCTTCAATAAAATCATTTTCTTTTCATGTTTTACATATTATACACGTACTGTTACTCATTTGGCCTTATCATTCCCAATATGGAACAATATTATTGCCATTGTGATATCGACATTCTGCATTTCAGAACAAAAATACCAGATAGTGATATTACCATTGTATTCAATCATATCTGATCTAGGATACATGGCCGATGAGCAGCTTCCGGCTGTGTGTGCACCATTGAATGGATGTAAAAAAAGATCAAGATCACTTCTTTTATTGAAAATTACCTTATTGGCCGACTCCATGTAGAGGGATGTTGTCATTAATTAGGTTGTTGATGATTTTTTGCTCAATAAAATTGGCCAATATGATGCAACATTTAAGCTTGACTGCCGTCAATACTTAGTATTTCCCTCTTTCTTTTGATTATAAATACTTGGCTAATTGGGCATATGAATTTAGGTTGTCATGCGCACCATGTTTTAATGATTCATTATTTAATACGGTTACATGTTTTAACTTCTTAAGAATCGATTCGGCACTGCACACTTTAATAATATTATACTAACGCCACATCTATCGAACATGGGCATTAAATGGTTCAGGAGACACTTATAAAAGCATCATTCCCTCCTATTTCTGCATCCTGCTTCTCTACTACTTTCTGCCTCCGAACTCTTGTCTACAGACTCTAGCCCCTCATGTCTTCTTCCATTCATAATCCTTAGCCTTTCTGAATGAGATTCTTGCCGCATAAATTAAGTATCTCTCAATCTACCATCCTTCATTATGTTTATCCTTTTGTCAGGGATGGTATAGAGGCAGCTCAGACTGACCAACCTTAGAACTTATAGAGGTTCTGACCAAACTGCAACATCTTGGGGATATTTACTTCAAAGTAGGCTTGGAGATCCAAAAGTATGCTGACCTGATGAGGGAAAGATCTACCATTCATGCATAGTCTAAAACCCTTTCCACCTACTACAAAATGGCCTGGAAGTATCGCCTGCACTGGAATCGTCAACACCATTTCAACAAGGCAGTGTTGTGAATGCTCCAGGTCTAGCACAATGAGCTGGCCGATGACCTCAATGAGACTGAAAGTCTCTATCCCAGGAGGGATTAAGCTGACTCTTGAGAGCACATGGCCTTTGTCGAATCTCAGATCAACCATTACCAAGCTCGATCACAAAAGAGCATCACCCACAAGGAAGCTGAAGTAAGGTTGTTGTAATTGGCCAGTGCATCGATGAAGCCCTAGGCTTCCTCAATCGTATTGTAGTCGGGAAACAATCTTGGAGGGGTAAGAAGAAGTAAGGTGAGGAGGCTAGAGTATCTGTGCTTAAGGAGTTCAAGGATATCAAGACAGCTTAGTCTGAGCTGTTTGACTGATCGAAGTCCTTGTTTTTCCATGTTGTATTCTATTTTTGTTTCTTTTTATTTTTTGAATGGCCGATGGTCTAAGTTTCCTTCCTGTAATAATGAAATCTTATTTATTTTTATGATTAGCGGTGGATATGTATTAGTCACTTCTTCCTTTTTTGTTACTCAGCCCGACCCTGCACTACCTCCTCTAAAGAAGGGTAATAATTTTTTAAGAATTGGTCGTTGATAGGAGTTCTTACAACCTTTCCATCTTTATCGTGTAAGACATAAGCTCCACCCTTGAGAACTTCAACGATAACATAGGGTCCGTCCCAAGTAGGTGACCATTTCTTGTCGAATGCTTAGTATTCGTAGCCTATTGGTAACACTACTTTCCAAACCTTATCTCATTCCCTGAAGGACTTTCCTTTCATCCTCTTTTTATATGCTCGGGTGACCTTGGCTTTTTTGGTGACTATAGGGTCTAAGGCTTTCATGCAGGTCTCATCTAACTTTTTGAGCTCAACCAGCATGGTTTTTGTGAACTCGGGAGAGGTCAACCCAACTTGATATGAGACCCTTAACGACGACACAGTGACCTCCAAGGGTACCACTACATCGTGTCCATATATTAATGCGAACAGACTCATTCTAGTTCTAATGCGGGGTGAATTCTTGTATGTCCAAAGTGCCTAAGACAACTTTGTATGCCATTTACGAAAAAAAGAAATTGATCATCTTCCTTAATATGCTCTTCACTACTTTGTTACTAGCCTCGACCTGACCATTTTCCTATGCATAATGTAGTGTTGAGTGTAAAATGTTGATTTTGTGTTCATTAGCGATAGCCTTAACTTCCTTTACTGAAAATGTCACACCTAATATAAGTTTCAATGAACTTAATAATCTCCTTGTAGCTAACTCCTTTCATGGATTTTTCTTCCAGCCACTTGGTGAAATAATCAGTAGACACAATGATGAAAGAATCCATACTCAATGAAAGTGGATGAATATGGCATATCAAATTGATTGCCCATCCTCGAAAAGGTCATGTCTTGATAATCGGATGAATCTTGGTTGCAAGCATGTGCTAGATCAGCCCATTTTCCAGCATGCCTCACACCTTTGGCATATTGAATGCAATCAGCCATCATTATTAGCCAGAATATCCATAACACCTAAATGTGGGCCTCATTTTCCTCCTAGCTTGATGAGCTCCACACAACCCTTCGTGGACATCACCTATCACTAATATGACTTCCCCTTTAACTAAACACATCTATCACGCTCCATACTCGGGAACCAGGCTCACAAAATATACAACCACCGAATCTGATACCGCCAGCATTCGTAGTACCTCATTCTCGACTCTCAACTCTCATACACCAGGTTTTGATCCTGAGATCTTACAAGAAGGATTTTTAGGGTGATTTTTTTATTATAAAGGAGCACAACCACAAGTGAAATACATGATATAATAAAACTCCAAAAGATCAAGAACATGCTCCTGCCCCAATGCTGATACAGTCTAGCATAACCTGCATGTAAAGAACATGCCTAAGCTTACTACGAAGCTTAGAGAGTGCGTGGATATATGTGCAATGCATGTGTCAAGAATACAAATGTCAAAGTAAGCGAAAATGATGGAGGAATAAACTGGCAAGTCAATAAATGGTGTTAGGCATACCAAGGCAATGCAATGCAAGGCTAACGTGGCTGAATGTCATATGCTAGAGATGCAATGCAACCATACTAATCCTCAACTAATCCACATATCAGAACAGTTCGTTGCTGGAAACATTACCAGGGTCTAGTACACTCCGACACTGGCTGTCGTCTGTGACGCACACGACCAATTGAGTATAAAATAACTCACTATCTACCTTATCAGTGGTATGCCAATGCCCACCCGGCTTGTCGATAGCGGACCCATTTACGAGCTAGTCAAACTCAACCTATCTTACAACCCTCTGCCCTTAGGTTGATAAGGTCACACCCTTTTCAACCAACCATGACACAGTGGGAGAGTGGCCTACTAGTATTTGACACTCGGGCACTCATGCTATCTACTCGGCTTCGATGTTAAAAATTCAAAGGCTTCTTCCAAGGAAGCCAACACTGCCGAATCCGATGAAGGTACAAGCGAAAGTGACATGTTGTCAGTATCTATGGTAGGACACTTATACGATGATTGTTGGGACGATTGGATTTTAGATACTAGGACATCATATCACATGGTATAACATCCCTAACTTTTCAATACCCGAGTATTGAAAGTTCTTGAGTGTTACCATAAAATCTAACTTAGTATATACATGTGCACGATGCCCACTTAACTATCCTAACCTTACATCTATTCTCCATCATGAATATGACCATTGGGAATGATCTTCATCCATAGATCAAGTCATATCTGACTGTTGATTTTAAGACAAGATCATCATATGTCTAAGTATTCCCACTTATTCATTATAACCAATCATTCAGCCAACTATCCACCGATAGATAAAGATATCTGATCGTCCACTTTGAGTTTCGACCACCAGATCATAGTAAACTAACTACTTAATATTTGCATCCATTCATACACATTAAATTAAAATTTTAATCCGTTCATTTTGTTCACCGCCTATGAATATGTTTAACCCACCATCAAAACTACAATTTAAGAAATTAACACATGTGAACAAGTTACTTGAATCTAACGGTATACTTGTGATCATCCGTTTACAAAACTGACCATACGCCCACTTACATACATGATCAGAGTACTAGCCATCAAGTTTTTCTATTTTTATCATGTCAACTAACCATTCATTATGTTGGTTGATATATGTACATTTTCTTAATTAATTTAGTGAATAATTTTTTATTCATAATGATTTAGATATAAGTTCTTTTGTAAAAATTACTTAGAAAGTTCTTATAATCATGTAGAACCATTAGATTTTGTAAAACTTTCATATCAGTAATAATAATGAAAATGCCATTGACCTAAACCCTTAAATTTTAGATTATGTGGTTCTCACGATCCGTTTGATGTAAAATTTTATATCATATCTATGTATCATAAATTAACCATACATGAAAAATTTCAGCCCTTAAAACATTATAAAAGTGATCCAATTGACAAATCAACCTCTTAACCGTTGATTTTGGTGTCCATCGAGTGAAAAAACCTTGTGGGTAGTTGTAGTAGTATGTTTCTCTTCAGGTGAATGACTTAGATTACACATAATATGGACCAAGTGTAAAATATGAAGACCCTACTTTGGTAGGCTTTTCCTTATGCACGAAGTTATCCTTTCGAGGCTTACCAACTCCTTATATATTTGGATCTTCCGATTTAACCACTTCTTGCCACCCATCACAACTCGAATTAATACCACACTTTGGTCTCATATAACTATGAGGTTATACAAAATTTAGACCCTGATCTATGATATTACACCATGGAATGTTAAATTCAGTTCATTTCATTTGGTACAAAGGGTGAAATTTTTTATTTAGACTTTTTCTACCATCGATCAACCATTAAATTTTATCCAACCTTTTGCCTATCCTGACAACACATTTCATCTAAAATTAGACCCTGAAAATTAAGTGTGGACTGTTAATTGAGAACAAGTTCTTTTTGGCACATATTAGGAGAATTTTCAAGATAAGTCAATCTAAATTTCGGATCACCAAGAAAATCATTTACCCTCGCCCTATTCGACGACCCCGACACACTAGAGGATTTATATTTAAAGAAAGATGACTAGAAAAGGTCAAATTGGTGAAACTCAATATAAGTGGGATATGAAACACACCCCCTCTCACACGCACTCCTTTTATAAAGGGGGTGTGCATTCTCCTCTTCACTCACACGCCCAATCCCCTAACACCCAAGGAAGACAGAGAGAGAGAAAGAGAGAGAGAGAGAGAGAGGAGAGAGAGAGAGAGAGAGAGAGAGAGAGAGGAAGTGAAAGCCTAGAGGTCATCATTCTCTTCCTTCTCCACATGTGTAGTGTCTCCCTCTTACTCAAGCGATGTCGTGATTCATATAAAAGCTTTCCTACATGGATATCTACCTAGGGTTTAGATCTAAGGATAAGGTGAGGGATTCTTTTAAGCTTACACTAAATAAAGTTGATATGATTTATCTTGTTCTGCATACCTTCATGTTACTATGATTGTCTATACAATTGATTGATTTACCATTAACAATTATTTATTCTTTTAAAAATTATGGTTAAGAAATAATCTTAATTATGCATGATTTTTATAAATTTATGTGGGGTGATGGATACAAGTCTTGCCCTTTGTTAATTTTAAGAGCGACACGTGCTTTCACTCTATATTGAGTTGGCCTTTTGCTCCTCTTCCCTTATTCTTGTTGAGTTAGCCTATTTACTACTCTCCTCTTTTATTGAGAAAGTTAAATGCTACTTTTCTCCTTTACTAGGTTAGCCTTGTGCTACCTCTTGGCATGTGTCTTGGCATTCCAAAACTCCTGTGGTTTGATTTATTTCCTCATTGGTGCGAGTGATGTTTTAGAGGTCTCACAACTAGTGATTCAAATATTTTATTATGGACGTAATGCGCTCTGTGTAGTGAACCTCTTGGTCGACACGTAATTCTATAAATTTTTGTTAGTAGTGCACAAATTGATGTAAGTAATCCGCAAAGCGTTACATCACTTCCGGGATTGGATGTCGCAAATAGTCAATCCGTGAACAAATCATGTCATATAATTCATCTGATTCATGTGTTGTGTCGTCTTGAGGGTTCACGTAATCTACGTAATGTGAGAATGCGGGGCAAGCCGAGTTTTCTATGAATTATATTCCATATTGTGAAGACCAATATGTATGATGAGTCATACATACTTTACTCGACATTCATTCATATATATATTGGTTGTGCATACTGATATCACTCATAGTGATGGAGTACGAGATGTATCAGAACCCTTACATTACACTTATGAATCTCTTGAATTATTTTTAATCTCAAAGGATAATCATCACTATGAGTAGGGCATTGACCCTCTCTAACCGTACAGATAATGCAGGTGATGTGCAGATTGAAGACACTGATGACAATCTCCGCTCAGAAGATTATTCAGAATAAATAAAGAGATAACTTTATGTTTAGTTTTATTTATTTCTACTGTAAATTTTGATAATGTAATAGCTCCCATTGAGAGGGTATTTGATAATTTGATGAATTCTTTTAATCTAATGGAATAATAAATACAGTTGATTTTAATCTCGTGAATGTAACTGGATGTGATATAAATGAAAGAAAAAATAAGGTACGATTTTGAAGCCATCCAATTTTTACATTATTAACACCCAGAATTCTTGGGCACAAGTATATATTTGGGCCACGAAAATTCAAGATCTTACACATGACTCCTCATTGGAGTTGGTTTACTAATTACAAGGGTGCAATGGTGGCCAAATATTTATGAGCAATGACAATGCCTGTAATATGGTGGGTGTTGGATCGATGCGCATTAAGATATTTGATAACATGGAGCATACATTGGTCGAGATGTTTGATAGCATGGATCATACCTTGACCGATGTGAGACATATTCTTAATATGAGTAGGAGCTTGATATCACTAGGAGCACTCAAGGCACTTGGGTACAAATTCGCCAGCTTTGATCGTGTCCTTAAAGTTTTAAAGGGGCATTCATTGTTATGAAGGCACAAAGGAGTGGGAATATTTACAAGTTGATCAGAAGCACTTCATTAAGTGAAGTTACAATGTCTATAACAGATTTCATGTCTGTACGTATGTGGCATATACGTTTGGGTCACATAAGCGAGCGGAGCATAAAGGTACTATTTGACTGTTGTTTAATTCCATTTTTAAATTTTTTGACTTAAGTATACGTAAGTATTGTATATATGGTAAACATTGAAGGTTATCTTTTAAATCTAGAAAGTATGTAAAGGTGTTGTAGATTATATGTGTATTCTGATATATGGGGAATGTTGCCCGTGGTTTCCGACAGAGGATCATCTTGGTTTGTCACATTCATTAACGACTACTTTAGGAAAGTGTAGATTTATTTCATGAAAAATAAATCAGATGTTTTCACCAACTTTAAGCAATTGAAGGAAATGGTGGAAAAACAGTCAGGGCAAAAGGTGAAGGTTCTAAGGATAGATAATGGTAGAGAATTTACTTCAGGTGAATTTAATCAATATTATAACGATGAAGAGATCGTGAGGCATAACACAATGCACTACACACCTGAACAGAATTGTGTGGCTGAGCGAATGAATCAGACACTTTAGAGAGAGCCCGATTCATCATTAGTAATGTTGAGTTGGGTGAGGAATTATGGACTGAGGCCGTTAATACGGCTTGTTACTTGGTGAAGCGGTCTCCTTCTACGGCCATTAGTTGTAAAATTTCAGAAGAAGTATAGAGTGGTTAGCAGGTAGATTACTCGAGTCTATGTGTATTTGGTTGTGAAGCTTACTCTCATATACCATCAATTGAATAGACAAGCTACACCAAAGAGCTAAGAAATACATGTTTGTGGGATATAGTAGTGGTGTGAAGGAATACAGGTTGTATGACCGAGTCACACAGAAAATCATCATTAGTCGTAATGTCGAATTCGACGAAGGATCCTTATTTCATAAGGATGAGCAAGAGGAACAAGAAAATTTGGTGATGGACGTTCAGTTGGACAGAGATGAAACTCAGGCTAAGATAAAAATGAAGACAGAGGTACAGGTGCAGGTGGAGCATCCACCTGTTCGAAGGAATCCACCGTAGGATCGTGGGTTACTAGTAAGATATAGGGATGACTCAAATATCACATATGCTATCATTACAAATGAGGGGGATCTGTCTAATCTTCAGGAAGCTCTTGATGAGTCAGATGTAGAAAGGTGAAAAGCAATGATGGATGATGAGATAAAGTCCTTTTATAAGAACAAGTTGTGGGAGTTTGTGGAGCTTCCTGTCAGCCGATAAATGATTTAGTGTAAGTGGATCTTCAAGAAGAAACATGATAGGTACAAGGTAAGGTTAATACCGAAGAGATATGCTTAGAGGGAAGGTGTTGACTTTACTAAGATATTCATACCGGTTATGAAGCAAGTATTTATCATATTCGTGTTGGTGTTGGTTGCCCAATACGATCTTGAACTAGAGAAAATAGATGTAAAGACTACATTCTTGCATGGGGAGTTTGAAGAATAAATCTACATAAAGCAATCAGAAGGTTACAAAATATAAGGGGCAGAGAACAAGGTTTGCAAGTTAAAGAGATCATTGTATGACATGAAACAACCGCCTAGGCAGCGGTATAAAAGTTTAATTCTTTCATGTTAAGTCAGAAGTTTACAAGGAATGAGTACGATCACTATATCTATTACAAGACACCGAGTGATGGCAAACTCATCATCCTGGTGTTGTATGTTGATGACATGGTGATCGCAAGTCATATCATGTCTAAAATGGATCTACTAAAGACTCAATTATCAAGGACATTCGATATGAAAGATCCGAAGGCTTCAAGGAGGGTTCTCGACATTGATATACATAAAGACAAGAAGAGGAGCAATCTTTGGTTATCTTAGGAAGAATACATTGAGAAGGTGTTGATCAACTATGGGATAGACAAGGTAAAGCCGATCAGCGTTCCGCACGCGACTCACTTCAAGCTATCTTCAGAACAATGTCCTAAAACAGATGAAGAAAAATAGGATATATCTTATATGCCTTACTCGAATGTGGTTGACAGTTTGATGTATGCTATGGTCTGTACGAGACCAAATATTTCACAGACAATTTGTGTTGTTAGCAAATATATGTCTAACCTTAGAAAGTAACACTAAAAAGTGATGAAATGGCTAATTCGATACATTCGAGGTACACATAACTACGTCTTATCTTTTGAGAAAACATGGGCCAAGTTAGTTGGATATGTGGATTCAGATTACGTGAGCAGTGTGGATTTTAGAAATTCAACTTCAAGTTAGTCGTTTGTGCTATCAGGTAGAGTAATCAGTTGGATGTCAAAGCTTCAGTCTGTGGTGGCTCTTTCCACAACCAAAGTTGAGTATATGATAGTGACAAAGGCATTCAAAGAAGATGTTTGGTTGAGAGGGATGATAAATCAGCTGAGACTTCAACAAGAGGTCGTGCTAGTTAATTGTGACAGCAAAAGCGCTATCAATTTGGCTAAAACTATATTTATCACTTATGTACTAAAAACATTGATGTTCGTCGGTATTTTATCCGACAGGTGCTTGAGGAAGGAGGCGTGACTCTGGAGAAGATTCACACGAGCGTAAATCCAGCAGACATGCTCACTAAAGTGATTCTTATAGAGAAGTTTATGTTTTATGCAACTTCTCTGGGCTTGGTGAAGACGTAAAGGAAGACGGAGTGTGCATAAGAAGTGATGGTGGAGCTATGATGCAATATGAAATTAAAGAAGAGAAAAAAAGAGCTATGAAAAATGACGATTAAAGACATGGTAAAGATTGTTGATTAATGTCTTAAATATGTAAATCAACAGGTCTGTCAATGACAGTTTTGATGCCATTAAGCAGACTTCGATGTCATCGAAATCCCAGTCAATGCCATCGAGAAAATCTTGAATTTATCTTGTTGGTTGCGAGACACATGAAGTGCCCTGCTTGATGTCATTGAAGGTTGTTGGATGACATCAAAGGCCTGCTTAATGCCATCGTAGTGGGTTCATTGACATCGACAGTCTGTCGATGCCATCGAAGTCCTATCAAAGGTGTCATCGAACGATCGCGCAGACTTACACAGAGTTGCATATTTGCAGGATTTGTTCCTATTTCGAGTGTGATTCTCCTAGATGCTATATATATATATAGGAACAAAGGTGCCACAAGTTCTCACTTAAACATGTGCCCACAAGTTCTCACTTAAAAGGGGTGCGCATGTGAGTGTTTTTCTAATACACACAACTTAACGGAAATGCCCACTATTGCATTCTTCTTAGGACTCACCGTGATGTTTACAATGCATCCAACCCGTTTATAAGATGATTCCCACCGGGATGAAGTGAAAATACAAATATCAGCCTCATCCAAAACTTTTGTGGGGGGCCAATAATACTTCAATGGTGGTAGTTCAATTCCAATTGTTTCTTATGGTGCGGCTCACTTGAGTCTTTTATCTGATTTATTTTAGGGCTCTTATCATAACAGGAGATAACAAAACTAATGAACAGAGTGGATTTTTCAAGGACATCTCAGGGGCCACATAGGGGTTTGAAAATCTCGTCTCACAGCTCTTTGAGGCCCGCGAAATATACCTACTAAATCATCCTTGGATAAGTGTCCACGTGAGCTGTATAAGGTAGCAAATATATCTCGAAAATTGCCGTGGAAAGCATTAAAAAACAACTTCAAAGTGGGATGTTCGAACGAACATCCGTCCATGTCTACCTGCATTTCCTGGATGTTGAGGGTCAAATATTGCATATTAGACCCCAGATATTGTCTGGATTTACGAATATAATGCTGTCTAATGGCTCGTTTTCTCATTCTTGTGTGGCAAAGTGATTTTATGAGCATGGATGGAAAAAAGACGTTAAAAGTTGAGATTTAACGATCTGATGACGCCAAAGGCAAGGGACACACTCCAGGGGACCAAGATTGACAAATATACACGGTCAGAAATCCGAGAAAAGTTAGAAATTGAAGCTCAAGTGGCCTGAAGGACGTCCAGAATTCAAGATCACGAGGTTCCCACCATCCGTTCGGCTCGAAACTTCATACGTCGCCTGAGGACCATAAATTAACCGTACATATAAAATTTCAGCCATTGAAGATCTCGGGAAGTGCCCCAACTGACAGATCAGTATATAAACCGTTGATTCTGGGCCCACCTGATATCTGGAACTGCCTCAAAATTATTATTGACGCCTTAAATAAGGAGTCAAAACAGATGGACGGTGCAGATTTCTCTAAAACAGTGCAATGGACCCTATATGAGATGAGTGTGTACAGTGCACATGTGCACTCGCCGTGCACCAAAATTTCCAAAAGTCGATCAGCTGCGCTAACCGACGTTCCGTCTACAACTCAAAAAAAAAAAAAAAAAAAAAAAAAATGTGCAGCGGACGCACGGCCGCTGGCCGTTTTTGCGATCAGTTGTGGGCCCCACACGTGCCCCATAAGCTCAATCCGATCCGTCCACCGTGTAGAGGGCTTCGAGCACTACAAAATCATGTTATCACTTTTTACCCATGCGGGCACACGTGTGAGATACAGAGGCCACAAAAGGGCTGCTCGGTAACGTTCAAAACTGATTCTTTTGTGATTTCTTCTCTGGGCCACGTCAATGGACGTTCAAAACCACCCATTCTTGACTGAAATTTCATTCTTAATCCAATGGACGGGGTGGATTTTCCAAAAAATACTTCTGTGGGGCCCACCGATCACAACAGCGAAATGGTGCGAAAGGTTTCGCACATCCGCGAAAATCGATTTTTTCAGGCGGTTTTGGCCCACCATCTTTGATCATATGGCAGATCTGAACCGTCTATCATGTAGAGGACCCAATGAAATCCTAAGGGACAATGTTTCTTTGGAATTTGAGCAAGGAAAGTGGCGTGTTTCGAGGCACCGAACTTGGCTGCGAAAAAGCTTTCAATGGGCATGCATAGCTTTCCAAATCCGATTCAAATCCGATTTTCACCACTCCAGCAGCTATATAAAGAGGTTTTGGATGTGGGGAGCATGGATTCAAGGTCTTGGGAGGAAGAACAGAGGGCTCGAGCTTGGGTTTCAACGTGGGCAGAGGAGAGAGAGAGGAGCTTGGTTTTTTCTTTCCCTTTTCTTTTCCTTTTCTTTTTCTCTTTATTTATTTGGATTGAGCCCATCCATGGCAGGCTAAATCCTCCTAGCTAGGGCTAGGAGGTGAAGCTTGTAGTGAGATGAGAGATTATATGCTTTTAATTTAATTTTAATTTTTGAATTGAAGTTGGTTTTAGTTTGATTTTAATGGAAATATTTTTGGTCTTTAATGGTCTGTTGTGACTGAAATTACAATGGGTCTGCAATGCTTTGAATATTTTCTTATCCCTTTTATGTTTATGACGTTAGGACGTCCCGTTGTTCACCATAGTCTCCTGGGCATGGTTGGATGACGGTACCCTTCTTAACCTTCATACATATGATTGGTTGGTAATTAGTTTAATTCTGTTGTTTGCCATAGTCTGTGGGCATGGTTTGGTGATGGAATCCATTCTAATTCATACACCTTTCATCTCTTTGAAAACTAGAGCAACGCCAGTTCAGTAATTTTCATGATTTTTGATGCAAGCATAAATTCTCCCTGATCTCTACAAGTGGATCCTCTGAATCCCTAGTTCCCTTCTCCTGATTTCTCTCAAGTTTAGATAATTATTTCACCATTATTTCTTAAATTACATTCAGTTTAGATTTCATCTTAATCTAGTTCTAGTTCTGGTTAGTTTTAGATAACGTACAAGTTTCAGTCCCTTGGGATTCGACCTCGGTCTTACCGAGTTATTACTACATCACAACCCTGCACTTGGGGAGTGAACAAGTTTTTGGCGCCGTTGCCGGGGACTGTCGGCTACGTTTTTCTGAAATTAATTAGTTTTAGGATTAGTTTAAGATTAGGATTTTTACTAACTTCAGTTTTAGGTTTAGATTTTTCTGATTTTTTTTTAACTTACTTGTCTTTCCTGTTTTGTAGGATTCTGAGATAGAAACTTCTAATTTGGTGATATCTTTTCTAATTTCTTTATTTTTTTCTATTAGGATTTTTAGAAATTTTATAATCTTAGACTAACTGTTTTAGAAACTAACTTGTTTTGTTTTTTTTTTCTGCAGGATTTTAACATAGGAACTTCTTACTTGGTAACACCCTTCTAACTTCTTCTCTTTCTTTCCATATTTCTATAGGACTTTTCTTTTGTTCTAGGATTAGACTCAGAGTCAGGGTTCTACCATGGAATCGTGGGTACATGCATATGCTGAGATGGATAGGAGATATTGGGGAATGCCCGAGGGTTGTGGAATTCAACGTATACCTCAAGATTTTTCTCCATCACAAATAGACATTGAGAACCGACTAGAACGTTATCTTCCATCGGTTAATAGGGCTGTATACGATCGTAATTATGGGAATGAGGATTATTATCAGCCATCATATTCTCCCATGTATGATCAGTATGACTATAACCAGTGGAAACATCAAAGCTGTGAAGATGAACCAATAACATGTTATAATGATTATTCTCTTGGATCCCCTACCTTTGAAATCCATCCAGAAACGATCCAAGAGGATTCGTATCAGCGTAATCTTTCAGCCTATCTTGTGGAAATGAGAAAAGTAATGGAAATAATGAAAGGACTCGATGCGCGTCTTGATAGGATAGAGGAGGCTCGGTCATCCCAGCCACGACCTAATCTAAAAATACAATGCGAAGAAAGTGATCCGCACTCACTTTTAAAAGAATCTGGAATTTGGAATGAGGAGTTGGATTCCGTTAATGAGCATGTGGTTCAATTTTCTGATGAGTCAATCTCGATGACTGTCCGAAAGAATGGTGAAGATACATGGGTGTCTTTTAAATACATTGATGATGACACAGTTTCCTTACATGACATACAAGATTTCAATGATGAGGAAGAGGTTAGTTTATGCGAACCTCAACCCATGTTAGGTGTAGAATGTGAGGAAAGTGATCACATCCCAAATGTGCACTGCACTGGACTAGACAATGATGCGTATTGGGATGATGATCATGAATGTGCAGCCCAAATTCTCCCTGAATCAATCTCAAATCTGGTCCAGGTTAACGATCAAGACGTGCACGAAGTGATCGGTCAAGAAGATCTACTCCACTCATCTGACATGCCTGATTTAAATGTGGAGAATGAACCTCTTACAACCGACTCTTCTAACTCTTGTGAGACATGTTTAGACCACTCCCTTAAATTGAATGATGATATGATTCGGGAGGAGGAGTTGCCCGCTACGACTCTAGAATTTGAAACCACTCAGTTGAGGCCACCATCTGAGCTGCAAACAATTGAGAATTCAGCGCCTCAATTGAGTAATTTCAATGAACAGAGTGATCACATCAATGCTTCACTTACTGATTTTCAATCTATCTGTGCAGAACTGGAGCAAGAGAGCGTACCTCCATCCACTTTCAAGGATGATGGATTCTTTGCACAGATCATCACAAGCCACAAAAACGAGTCACACTCATCTGAATTTCCCAACTCGTGGGATTGCTTGGCACACTTTGCGGTTTCAAACGATCCCATGTTAAAAGACAAAGTGGATACCTTGCGAGACAACATCTCGGTAGTCATCACTGACCGAACGAACCCTTATTCTGAAACCCTCTCTTCCCCTGAGCCTAAACGTCTACTAGTAAAGGAAGAGGAGCTGAATCTAAAACCGAAGTTTGGAGCTTCGGAATATGTTGAGACTACATTACTTTTTAAGAAGTTTTCTAAACTTTATTTACTTGTAGTCTTTGATTCACCATGCAATACTAATGTTGAAACTTCTTCTGTCTTAGGTGAATCGTATATATTACGGATATCTCAAGCAATTCAATGGAAGATTTCTTATGAGGTACATAAGTCTCTCTGGAAAGTCATGCTCCAGGGCTCCCAAGCTTATTGCAAAAAGGGCTTTTGGATGATCCTGTTGAGGAGCTTACTGAGAGACTTATCAAGATATTGGCCGGAAGAGGAACCTTGCGGCATGATCGATTCAATGTTTGTGGGTAACATTACTGCAAACCCTCACGAGACTACAACTCGTCCACTAGGGGTAACCTAGGGGTTTAAAGGCTTGTTGCATATGCTAAATGCAATCGAGAGCACCTGCGAAAGTGGTATAGATAGGATTTTATTTTTGTTATTTTTGTTTTGTTTTCTCTCTTGTGCTAATCTGCTCTCTCCCAGCGATCTCTTGAAAAATCTCTCTTGATTCGTTATTCAGGTACTATCCTCCCATCACTTCTCATTTACTTTCGTTGTCCCATGTGCATTGCATGCTCATATCTTTTACATTGAGGACAATGTAGATTTTAGGTTGGGGGTGGGAAATTAGGTAACCTAATCAGTATTTTCTTGGTCTTGAGCAACAATTGTGAAAAATTTTGAATTTTTCTGAAAATTTCAACAAATTCGAAGTGATTTTGACAGATATTCCTAATTTAGATTTTCAAGGTACATAATGGTGGATTTATGACTCTTGGATTTCGTATCTGTTAGATTTCATAGTTAAGTGAATTATTAATCCATGATTAGAAGTTGTAAACATTGATTGAATCATAATTTCCGGACACGTCTTGCTTACACATTAAGACTTCAGTCTGATATTGAAGGGTTAATTTGGTAATCACTAAGCACGAAAGGAACCAGCCTGAAATATCTTGCCATCATGGTATAAAAATTAAACAGGTTGGGCAATTAATCTTCACCATGGGTTTGCTCCCTACAGGTGAAGGTTTGATTCCCCAAGGTTAAACATTCAAAAAAAAAAAAAAAAAAAAAAAAATTTAGGTAATTGGTCTTTTGCCATAGGTTTGCTCCCTATTGGTAAGGATTTGATTCCTCTTTTTGGCATGACTATTAATGGAAAAATAAAAAGTTGAAAAGATCAAAATATGAAATTTATGAGGCAAGTTTGGTTATCATGAATTCTCTTGCTGGTTATCAATGAGATCCTGAAATAACAAATTCAATCTTAATGTGATTAGCTGAGATTACACTATACATCCATGGATCTCAATGTTTAAAATTTTTCTAATTGATGGATTAATACTTTACACTTGATTATGAAGTCTACGGTGCGCTTGAACTCAGGAGAATACAATTTCTAACATTCATGAATATTAAATTTCTCATATCTTGTTCAAAATCTCACTCGATTTCATAGAAAGTTCTCATATAAGTCTCAACTTATTTTTCGCATATTTTGCTCGGGACTAGCAAAATGCTGGTTGGGGGTTGTGTTGAGGGTCAAATATTGCATATTAGACCCCAGATATTGTCTGGATTTACGAATATAATGCTGTCTAATGGCTCGTTTTCTCATTCTTGTGTGGCAAAGTGATTTTATGAGCATGGATGGAAAAAAGACGTTAAAAGTTGAGATTTAACGATCTGATGACGCCAAAGGCAAGGGACACACTCCAGGGGACCAAGATTGACAAATATACACGGTCAGAAATCCGAGAAAAGTTAGAAATTGAAGCTCAAGTGGCCTGAAGGACGTCCAGAATTCAAGATCACGAGGTTCCCACCATCTGTTCGGCTCGAAACTTCATACGTCGCCTGAGGACCATAAATTAACCGTACATATAAAATTTCAGCCATTGAAGATCTCGGGAAGTGCCCCAACTGACAGATCAGTATATAAACCGTTGATTCTGGGCCCACCTGATATCTGGAACTGCCTCAAAATTATTATTGACGCCTTAAATAAGGAGTCAAAACAGATGGACGGTGCAGATTTCTCTAAAACAGTGCAATGGACCCTATATGAGATGAGTGTGTACAGTGCACATGTGCACTCGCCGTGCACCAAAATTTCCAAAAGTCGGTCAGCTGCGCTGACCGACGTTCCGTCTACAACTCAAAAAAAAAAAAAAAAAAAAAAAATAAAAAATAAAAATAAATGTGCAGCGGACGCACGGCCGCTGGCCGTTTTTGCGATCAGTTGTGGGCCCCACACGTGCCCCATAAGCTCAATCCGATCCGTCTACCGTGTAGAGGGCTTCGAGCACTACAAAATCATATTATCACTTTTTACCCATGCGGGCACACGTGTGAGATACAGAGGCCACAAAAGGGCTGCTCGGTAACGTTCAAAACTGATTCTTTTGTGATTTCTTCTCTGGGCCACGTCAATGGACGTTCAAAACCACCCATTCTTGATTGAAATTTCGTTCTAAATCCAATGGACGGGGTGGATTTTCCAAAAAATACTTCTGTGGGGCCCACCGATCACAACAGCGAAATGGTGCGAAAGGTTTCGCACATCCGCGAAAATCGATTTTTTCAGGCGGTTTTGGCCCACCATCTTTGATCATATGGCAGATCTGAACCGTCTATCATGTAGAGGACCCAATGAAATCCTAAGGGACAATGTTTCTTTGGAATTTGAGCAAGGAAAGTGGCGTGTTTCGAGGCACCGAACTTGGCTGCGAAAAAGCTTTCAATGGGCATGCATAGCTTTCCAAATCCGATTCAAATCCGATTTTCACCACTCCAGCAGCTATATAAAGAGGTTTTGGATGTGGGGAGCATGGATTCAAGGTCTTGGGAGGAAGAACAGAGGGCTCGAGCTTGGGTTTCAACGTGGGCAGAGGAGAGAGAGAGGAGCTTGGTTTTTTCTTTCCCTTTTCTTTTCCTTTTCTTTTTCTCTTTATTTATTTGGATTGAGCCCATCCATGGCAGGCTAAATCCTCCTAGCTAGGGCTAGGAGGTGAAGCTTGTAGTGAGATGAGAGATTATATGCTTTTAATTTAATTTTAATTTTTGAATTGAAGTTGGTTTTAGTTTGATTTTAATGGAAATATTTTTGGTCTTTAATGGTCTGTTGTGACTGAAATTACAATGGGTCTGCAATGCTTTGAATATTTTCTTATCCCTTTTATGTTTATGACGTTAGGACGTCCCGTTGTTCACCATAGTCTCCTGGGCATGGTTGGATGACGGTACCCTTCTTAACCTTCATACATATGATTGGTTGGTAATTAGTTTAATTCTGTTGTTTGTCATAGTCTGTGGGCATGGTTTGGTGATGGAATCCATTCTAATTCATACACCTTTCATCTCTTTGAAAACTAGAGCAACGCCAGTTCAGTAATTTCCATGATTTTTGATGCAAGCATAAATTCTCCCTGATCTCTACAAGTGGATCCTCTGAATCCCTAGTTCCCTTCTCCTGATTTCTCTCAAGTTTAGATAATTATTTCACCATTATTTCTTAAATTACATTCAGTTTAGATTTCATCTTAATCTAGTTCTAGTTCTGGTTAGTTTTAGATAACGTACAAGTTTCAGTCCCTTGGGATTCGACCTCGGTCTTACCGAGTTATTACTACATCACAACCCTGCACTTGGGGAGTGAACACTGGACATGCTCATGCATTCCCCCGTCACCTGTGCTTCAGGAGTTTTGATGGCCTGGATAGTTTGCAAGAACAATTCAGATCTCAAGATTTATCCTAAGAACATGGACCTCTCTTCGATCTTGTCCATTGGATCAATTTTGATCGTTGAACCAATGCATTAGTTGTTCTTAATTTGATTTGGACGATCAGCAAGGATGGTCTAGATATCATCATCACTCTTCATGGTTCAGAGAAAATTCAGCCTCGATTTTGAATTAATTAATGTTCTTCTTAATTTTACGGGCTTCCATTGCATTGGATCGTTCTGGGGGATGTTTTTCATATGGCTATTTCGATCCTCTTGTCATTGTGGTGAGAAGTGTACCACAAACCAGAACATTAATCTTTCATCATGCATGCAACATTACGAGTATGGGTTGAACTCACCATTGATTCATCATCAATTACCTAGATCACCATCTCTACAGACACTTTGGTAGGTTCTTAGTTTCTAATATATTTTACGAATATGGAGAGAGAGAGAGAGATTTTCCAAACATGCTAAAATCCATTAGATACCATTAAACAAAAACTAATAAATAAAGAAATCAAAACAAAGAAAGAAAGAAAGAAAGAAAAACAAAAACAAAACAAAAAAATGTGTTGCACTCGCAATTTATTCAAGCAACTACATTAGTAATGAAACTACTTGTGGATATGCCACATATTGCTGAGGGAGTTTACTGTAAGACGGCATGCTCTAGTTTTTCATTCCAAACTGCGATTGCAG
Organism: Magnolia kwangsiensis; assembly: GCA_037074715.1. Lineage (NCBI taxonomy): Eukaryota > Viridiplantae > Streptophyta > Magnoliopsida > Magnoliales > Magnoliaceae > Magnolia > Magnolia kwangsiensis. Next base: position 153,404,128 of record CM073574.1, on the reverse strand, counting down.
ATAATCAATTATTTTCTTATCAACTTGGAATGCCTTGGCAAGAACATCATCTGAGATGGGTGGATTTGATCCGAACACAGCGTTCGCAATGGTGATGGTTCCCGGGTTCTGGCTGCTCAGTCCTGCAATCGCTATGGCATTGGTGTGGCCGATGTTAAACTGGAAGTGAATCAAGTTTATTGGGAAGACAAACACATCGCCCTTCTGAAGGACCTTTGTTATGAGGCGATTGTCAGGGTTGGAAGTGACGAATCCGACGTAAAGGGTGCCCTCCAATACTGTTAAGATCTCGGTCGCCCTTGGGTGCGTGTGGGGTGCATTGAGACCATAGGGTGCATAGTCTATTCGAACCAAAGAGACTCCGAGGGTGTTGAGTCCTGCTATCTGGGCTACGTTTACTTGGGTCACATTGGACCCAACCTTGTTATTTGTGTTGCCTGGTTTGTCAAGTCCGGTGAAGAAGAAATCATCAGCCTGAACTTGCTTTGGCTCCTTGCACACAAATCCATTCACCAACACTGCCATCATATAACACAAAAGAGTTGTAAGTAGCATATTCTTAATTTCAAGAATTATTAAAACAATATAAATATAAAATAACAGACAATGAGGCAGGTGTTGTATCCCATTCATTATGTGAATCCTTTCACCAATGGGTGGATTGCATTTACATGAAATATTATTTGCAGCAATGATGCAGTTACTTGATTATTATTTTTTTCAATGGAGTGAAAATACCTGGGCTGTTGCGCACAGCGACACAGAAATCCTGTAAAGGGCTGGGATCGGATGCGGAGGTAAAGGAGAAACTAAATGCAATGAATGCTAAGAGAATAAAGCCGGTAGACATCTTGAAAATCTGTCTAGAATTGTGTATGTATGTATGCTAGGAAACTCTAAATGTTATAATGAGAAATGTTTTTGGCTGTGGGTTATGTAAGAGGATTAGGCTAGTATTTATAATGGGGTTACAGCAATGTTTGTCATTGAAATGGTCATATTAGTTTTATTATTATTTGAAATCCAAGACTGCTTCCTCTTCAGTCCTGTGTAAAAGAAGGAATTGGCTTGGTTACGTGCAGAAAATATCATCATTTGTTTACTAATTCTTGATTTCCTTGATGCTAATCACTCCAAATCAGATAAGTGGCATGAAATATACTAAACTTGGTCATGCTTTGATGTGGTCAGAATGGGTTCCTGGTGTGCTCGTTCATAAGATTTACCTAATCACACGACCAGGCTAAGCATTTAGTCAACAAAAGAAAATTAACCAAAGCTAAGCAAATGCATATATGCCTGGTCTAGGCTGACTCAATCTAAAGAGAGGGGTGGAATGTATCTCCTGAAAGAGGATGATAATATCAATGCTAAAGTGGTTAATCTCACCAGAAAACTCAAGGCCATGGAATTAAAGAAGGATAAGGCTAAGGAAAATGTTTGTAGTATTTGTGCTTGCAACATTCATACAACTAAAAATTGTCTAACAATACCTACCTTCAAGAGGTGCTGAATGAGTAATCTAATCTCGTGAATAATTACCAAAGACCTTTCAATGGACCTACCCCTAATACATACAATCCTAGTTAGAGAAATCATCCAAACTTCAATTGGAGGAATGGATAAACTATTACACCTTAAGGTTTCTTCAACTAAATCCTAAATCAAGAGAACCCTCAAGAGGAACTGGTTCTAAAACATCTTAAAAAATAAGAAATTTTTAATTAGGGGATGCTACAAGTCATTTAAGACCTTACAAAAGCCATATAAGGGCTTGACATAAGGGACACGATTGGGAATAAGGGGACCCTTCCAGTTAAACCTCTTCCTAATCGAAAACCACAATATGAAGTTAACGACCCAATCTCTTCAAACCAAATGGAGTAAGGTAAATCTATCACCATTCTTAGGAGTGAAAAGATGTAAGGCCCGTATCCTAGTCCGTTCCATTCCGTAGACTTCCACGATGCTCCCAGTCAAATTTCGACGACCCGTGACCTGTAACAAGTATTTGCACATGACCTTAAGTCGCATCTCGTATATTTGAGTCGACCTGACCCAAGACTTGTAACCTAACGACCATGCCGTTGCCGCAGTTCCAATGTCGTATCTTACGCCCCTATGCGATACCCAGGGTAAGAGTTGTGGGCCCACGTTTATTTTGAGAAAACGCAGCACATTGCAAATCTCGAGAAGAGAATCTCTACAATCTATCAAATCAATCCTATCAATCAATTAAGTACAACACCTATCCCTCTCTCACCCAAAAGTCAACACAACCCATGCCTCTCATGTCACTCTCTTACACAACCCATACCACCCATCACCTGTCACCCATTCCTTTTCATCCCATCACCTCTCTATCTCTTTCTCAATCCATTCGCAAGAAACCCAAGGGAGAAATAGCAAGATTTTTTCTTTAGTACAGATTGACGGTCAAAGTTAGACCACGCAGGGTGGGTGACACGGGCTCCTAATAACTACGGACAGGTTGAGTAGCGAGACTAGCTACTGAAGTGACGTCACCAAGTTCCGTCGGCCCCACCATGATGTATGTTTTGTATCCACGCCGTCCATCCATTTGGAGATCATTTTAGGGCAAGATCCAAAGAATGAGTTAAATCCAAACATCCAGTGGACCCCAGGACAGAAAACTGTGGGAACAGTGACGTCCACCATTAAAAACTTCTAAAGGCCACAAAAGGTTTAGATCAATCTGATATTTGTGTTTTCCCTTCTTTCACATATTTTTTAACTTTTGAACGGGTTGGATTTCAAATAAAAATTATGGTGGGCCTTAGGATACTTTCAACGGTGGGAATCACTCTCCCCACTACTTTCTTTGGTGGGGTCCACTATAGATTTTTATCTCTCTCATTCCTTGGCTCATGCCCTAAAATGATATCTCAAAATGGATGGACGGTGTGGATACAACACATATATCATAGTAAGGCCTACATAACTTGATGAAGTCACTTCAGTAGCAGGCTCGCTACTCAACCTGTCAGTATCTAATCCGCGTCAGGATGATACAAATCAGCCATTGGTAGAAATTGGAAATGAATTGCTTGATTAAGCTAATATTTAAGATCAGTGGTTTAATTGGATCAATATTGAAGATCAACGGTTGCAATGGATTGAGATCAATGACAAGTGGTCTTATGGGCAAAATTAGAGATGAATGATAAACAGTCTAATTGGGCGCCCTTATTGACCACGAATGGTATGATTGGATTAATAACGAAGTCCAATGGCTTAATTTGAACGATATTGGAGATCAACGGTCTAATTACGCTGAAGTCAAATGGACCAATATAAAAGATCAATGGTCTGATTTGGCTGAAATTGGAGATGAGAGGTTCAATTGCTCTGATCTTCAAGATTTGCTGTCTAATTTGTTCCATATTGAAAATCAATTGCTAGTAGACTGTTATCAAAAGATGAACCGTCTGAATGGGCCGAAATTAGAGAATGGTCCAATTTTACCATTACATAGGATTAAAGAAATGATTAGACAAATATTGAGGATGAAATGGATTGAGCTGAATATGACTGGTTTGATTTGATTGATGTTGAACTCAATGCCTCTGATTCAAATGATATTGATGATCAACTGTCATATTAGGCCAAATTTAAAGATCAATGGTCTAATAAGACCATATCAAAGATTGATGGTTTGATTGGGCCAAAATTGGAGATGAGTGGTCCAATGGGTTTGATATGTGAGATTGACGGTCCAATTGAGTTGATATTAAAGGTCCATGACTGGAATGCACTGATATGAAAGATGAACCATATGATTGGGCTGAAATTGGAGTTGATTAGTTTGATTGGACAAATACTGATGACTAATGGTCCAATTAGGGAAGAGGATTGGCTGGTGTACCACACACCACCAATATGGCTGGTGTGGGTACGTGTTGTGCGAAGAGGAGCGCTGACACTTTTGCTGCTCCAAGTTGTAAACGGCTCAAAGGAGATCAAAGTTACATGGGCCACACAATGATGTATTTATTATATCCACCCCGTTCACCCATTTGGATGAGATAATTTTAGATCACGAGTCCAAAACGACTCATATCCAAAGCTCAAGTAGACCACACTACAAATAGAAGTGGGACAATGATTATCACAGTTAAAACGTTTGTAAGGCCCACCATCGCGTTAATAAAGTCACACATACCATGATGAAGAGGAAAAACAAATATCATATTGATCCAAAACTTCTGTGACCCCAAAATGATTTCACTGGTAGATGTTCAATCCGCCACTGCGTATTTCGGTATATTCCACTTGATTGGATCTGTCATATTTTTCTGCCCAAGCATTACTACCAGCTCTCCGAATAGAATGAGGGTTTGGATATAACAACACACCAGCAATATTAATTCTGTGTGGTACACCAGCCAATCCCGTTTTGGAAATCTTGTGCCGTTTTTTATTATCTATCATTGACATAGGTTTTGCACGTGTATATATATATATATATACCATCCTAGAAACATTCATAGTTGATTTGCTAAAAAAAGGAAAAACGCTATTCTAATAATTGATAAAAAAAAGATGCATCTTACATTATGAACATTGAAATTCTTTTCGAAGTCCAAATTGGAAGTAATTTAATTGCAATCCAAAGCCTGTGCTCAATATGGATGCCCAGGAAATTGTGATTTGGTCATTTCTATTTTATTAGACTAATAATTGCTTTAAACCGTAGCTAAAATCCGCCATAGGCTGTATCCTTTGCCCGATTTTTTGGTAGTGCATAAAGTCTTCTGACCAGAAGAATGTAGATGACATTTAGTCTATGCACTAACTCATGTTGCTAAATTAAGCACCCTATACATTTTCTATGGCAATTCATAAACAAAAATAGACCCGGTGGACATATGGCTCCATCTGAGTCACCCCTTATTTTCAGTTCTGATTGTAGTGTCGAGCCGGACCAGGTCCGACTGAAGCTGAGTCAACTTAGACGAGTTGCATGGGACTTGTCTGAGTCTTAAGGGTCTAACTATTGACTGTATGTTCTTTTACCAGTATGTGACCCACAACAGTGCAAAAAAAAAAAACAATGTTTTGCTCCTTGCTCTGCCAAGCAATCATAAAATACCTCATAAATGGTCTGGATCACATAAAGGTGGGCCCCACAACCAAGGAAAAATATTGGTTTGCTCTTTCATCTGCCAAGCAATCATAGAACACCTCTGGATCACATGAAGGTGGGCCCCACAACATAGCTAAAAAAGTTGTTTCGCTCTTTGCTCTGGCAAGCAATCATACAGTATTACATATACCTTATTAGAGAAACTGAAATGGGTCATGTGCATCAAGAGTCAATGGCAAGCAATCATACAAAACTACATTCCTTATTAGAGAAATTGAAATGTGCCATTTACATCAAGAATCAAGACGACATGCATGATCACACGTACATGTTCAGAGATACAAGCCACTCATCAAGTGGGCTCCTACCATGCAGGTGCCCTGGCAAAAAAGTTGGGCAAATCCAACCGCCAGAAGAGACACGAAAGGATGTCCACCATATTTAGCACATGTTGCATCTCACCAGGTGATTGAATTGCCCAATTCTGATGCTAGGGCATCTAACATATGGGCCCACCTGATGAGCAGCTCACACCTTGAACATGCAGGCCATGTTGGCACATATGCATGGCGGTCGCGTATAGGAATTCAATTAAAATAAAATCCATCCTTATTCCTATCTTCTCTCAGCACAATCAAAATCAGAAACTAAAGCAACCCAGATTAACTCAGTGTATGTAGAAGTCGCTGTCTTTAAGTCACGGCCTCAAAATCAAATTTTTTTGGCGTTAACAGTAAATATACAAATACAAAGAGAATTTTAAGAAAAAAATTTATCATAGATAGATGTTTTTCAATATTCATAGGCATTTATTTAGTTTGCTTTCAGTTCTCACACAATGCAAGGAATGTACATTTTCACTGGTTTGAAGTAATTGGCTGTATGTACAATTAAAACTCAAGCAAGAACTTCCTTGCTAAGAAAACTCAAGCAAGATTAACTGATCCGCCAGCTGATTCATGTTGAATTGAATATGTACAAAATACCAACTTGTAGAAAATTGAAGAGAAGAATTCAATAGCTTTTGATCCCAATCTTCAGGCCCTCTTTGGAGCCATTACAAAACCGTCATCAACCCATACAAGAAAATGCCCGACAATATAATACACAGATAGATAATGAGTCCCACAATAAAATAAAACTCCTGCTGGCCGTTTCACAAACTAGAAAGCCAGTACAAAGCAATTGGCTCTGTGAATTTGAAAACTGCGGAATTCTGTAATCAATGTTATCAAATTGAACTATCTATAGTTGTTCAAACCTCAACTCATCATGGCTATTTGTAGGACGAGAAAAACTCCAAGCATATGTTCTTACTCTGATATTTGGTAACTTAGAAACATTTAATTCCTTCCCATGAAATTCTCATGTACTCTTTCTACTGTGCAACACTCAATACCCAATTTCCATCACTGATATTACCAATTTTGCAAAACTTAAAAATCAATATTAATACAAAAGAATATCCTAATTCATAAATCCGTAACTCAAAAATCGTCAAATATAATTCAGCAATGCCATCAAATCCAACAATTCAGAAAGCTTAAAGAATCTACATTCCTCACAACCATAAAAACTAAAACAAAGGAAAAATAACAGTAAAAGAACAAACCTCGATCACGGTTGTGCAGGATAAGTAAAGATTCCTCTGGTTTATTATCTTTTATGATCTTCCAAAAACTAAACAGCACATGAGTCATGGGAATATGTATTAACTTGTCTTACAAGTTCAATGTCCTCGCGAGAAACCTTCCTGGCATCACTGCTGGAGATGCATACCGAACCTGAATCCGCTCTGGGAACCTCAGTTGGAGGTTTGTTTATCTGGTCACCTTGAGATTCTTGTGGCACTTGAGATGATAGGAAAGAACTAGAAAAGCTAGGAGTTAGTTGACTAGTTGGGATTGTCCAACAGACCAGCTTTCACACCATCTACCACCAGGAAAAAGCTAGAAAAACAGATAGCATGCCATTTCATCCAGCCATTTCATCAAACAGATAGCATGTCATTTCATCAAACAGTTAGCATGCATCAAATCTGAAAGACAGAAAAAGAGACATAAAAAGAGGAAAATATCAAACCTATGCCTCAAAGATATGAGAAGGGTTTCGAATGGCGGGTGTTTCTTTGGGTAGGATCTTCACGGCTGCTGCAATGGAGAAAGGTATAAGAGACGGAGGAGATATTGGAGAGAAAGGGAAGAGAATGAGAAATATGGAGCAGAGGTCGGGAGGGAGGGAGAGGATTGGGGAACGGGGAGAGAGAGAGAGAGAGAGGAATAGGAAACGGAGGGAGAGAAATGGACGGTCCTATTTGGGCGCGGCTCTGTTTTGAGCGCGCGCCCAAATTTGAGCGTGTTTCATGAGATGGACGTGGATGGTCTTGACAGGGGATCCGTGGGGCCCACCATGATGTATTCGGCTTATCCATTCTGACTATTAATTTTAGTGAATTATTTTATTTCATGATCACAAATTCAAGGTAGAGTGAAGGCCCAAGTAGGCCACACCATAGGAAGTAATCGTAATTTAATCTCCATGCATGTTTTCTACCATGTTGTCTGCTTGAGCCTTCAATCTAAATGATTTTTTATTTCATACCCTAAAGTAATATTTCAAAATAGATATACAGTTTTGATAGAACATATATATATTTTTTTAGGCCCTATAGAGCCCCTTACAGTACTGTTAATTATTAATGTTGTGACAACTTTTTAACTATGGATTCAAACTGGAATAACTATAACTACAGTTTATATCCGTAACAAAAATCTAACGTGGTCTATATCCTTTGTCTCTTTTTTTGCTAGTTATATGGGATGTAATTTATTAGGGAGTTCATTAAGCATAACCCTCTTGAACTCCTGTGATACTAGTTCCAAATCCTCTAAAATATTCACAAGCTCTATATATTTTTTCTTTTCAACTAATGGATATATATTTCTTATTTCCTCAAATTGTTTAACAAAGTCTTGTTTAATGATGAAATATTGTCCCTCCACTATATGAGAGGTAATTTATTAGGGAGTTCATCAGGCACAACCCTCTTAAACTCCTACGATACTAGTTCCAAATCTTCTAGGATATTCACAGGCTCCACATATTTTTTCTTTTCAACTAATGGATATATATTTCTCATTTCCTCAAATTATTTAACAAAGGCTTATTCAGTGATGAGATATTGTCTCTCCACTTTAGAAGTCTTGGGTTGGTTCTCCATTCCTATAGAGGTCACATGATCGCCACTGATGAATCCTGTGGTCAACTCCATTTTGATGAAGTCGTTCCTCCGAGACTAATAATAGAATTTTTCTACATAACCTTTTACTGATCGACTGTCCTGATAATAATTTTGATTTGTTGGAATAATACTTTATTGTAATCTCCAGGGAGGAATCGCGTGCACAATAACTTCTTCATCCACGACCACGTGCAGATTGGCGCCTTCATCTGTCTCATCCGCTCGAATCGAAGTTGTTCCCGCCAATCTAAAACTCTGCCCATCAACTTGTAGGCCACGAGTTTAACTTTCTTTTCTTTTATGATGTTCATGTAGTCGAAGAAACGTTCGACTTCAAGTAACCAATCGAGAAAGTCCTTGAAGTAGAGTTGGCCATTAAAACTAAGAAGATCAACTTTCATCTTGAATTCTTCAGTCATCCTGTGGTTCATTGATAACATCACCCTATGATCAATATAATTATGAATTCCAGCAATTGCAGGTGGTGGATCACCATCATGAACACGAAGCTGCCCTAGGGCCTCCACCAAACGATCCGCCATGCGATCGATGGAAGCCTGCAGCCCTTGCATGCTTGTCGATTCTCTCGCCGTGCTGCTTCGAAAGCTGCTGCCGTTAAAGGTAAATTTCCTAGAGCACCACCTATGAGATTGTTGCTCATCCCGTTGTTAAAAGCCATCAATCCGAAGAGAAACCTTGCTTTGATATCAAACTGACGTAGGAAAAGACGTGAGGTCGAGCATCGTCTTCCTCAAGAGGATAATTATTTCAAATCCACGGGACTTCTCTAGACTCCTCACAGAGACTTCTCTAATGCACGAGGAAAGAAAGCAGAAAATAGAAAAAAATTCTACTAAATTCAAAATTGATTAAAGGATTATCAATAATTCATAAATCAATTTCGAATTTAGTAGAAACTCTTTCTATTTTATGCTTTCTTTCCTCATGGATTTGAAAAGTCTATGCAAGAAGTCCAAAGAAGTTCCGTGGATTCGAAATAATTATCCTCTCGAGGAAGACGGTGCTTGACCTCACGTCCTTCCCTGCGTCATTTTGGAATCAAGCTAATATTTTTGAGTTTTCAGTTCATTCCAATTAGTATGAACTTATGAACGGTATAGATGGCATATAAATATCACAGTGGACTGTATACGTCGGTTTTAACATTAGGAATTTCTCACAAACATAAAAGTGGGCCCCAGCCATCGGTCCACGTTACTGCGAAAGGATTTTGCGGGAAATCCACGCCCAGAGGGTTTGGAGAGACAGGAAGCCAACTGCGTGGGAAGGAAGAAAGGATGGACATGTTTCGAAAAGCAGAGCTTCTGTGGGGCCATCATGATTTGTATTAGATCCACAGCGTTAATCCATATTTCGAGATCATTTTATGGCGTAAGCTGAAAATCCACATGCTCGTGCATTCCACCGTCACCTCTGCTGCAGGTGTATTGATGACCTGGATATTTTGCCCGAACAGTCCAGATCTCATGGTTAAGTGTGAGAATGTGGACGTCTCTTTGATCTTGTCCATTGGATTAGTTTTGATTGTCGAACCGATGCATGCATGAGGTGTTCCACTTTTGATTTGGACCATCAGCACGGACACTCCAGATACCATCATTCTCCCTGGTTTAAAGAAAATGCAGCCTCGATTTTGAATTGCTCGACCTTAAAAGGCTTCCATTGTATAGGGTTATTATGTGGGCTGTTTTTTCACATGACCATTTCGATCCTCTTGTCATTGTGGCGAATACTCCCCACTGGGTACTGCAAATCTGACCGTTGATCTTTCATCATGCATGCAACATTAAAGTATGGGTTGATCCAACTGTTGATGCATCATCAATTGCATTTTTATAATTATCTAGACAGGTACTTTCGTAACGTGCTATAATCCATTAGATATCATTAAACAGAAACAAATAAAGAAAGAAAACAAGAGACAAAATAAATAAATAAATAATAACTTTGCATTTCCATTTTATTGTATGGGGCATGCTCTAGTTTTTCATTCCAAACTTCGATTGGAGATAATCAACTATGTTCTTATCAACTTGGAATGCCTTGGCAAGAACGTCGTCTGAGATGGGTGGATTCGATCCAAACACAGCATTCGCAATGGTGATAGTTCCTGGACTCTGGCTGCTCAGTCCTGCAATGGCTATGGCATTGGTGAGGCCAATGTTAAACTGGAAGTGAACCAAGCCTATTGGGAAGACAAACACATCGCCCTTTTGAAGGACCTTTGTTATGAGGCGATTGTCTGGGTTGGAAGTAACGAATCCGACGTAAAGGGTGCCCTCCAAAACTGTTAAAATCTCTGTCGCCCTTGGGTGCGTGTGGGGTGCATTGAGACCATAGGGTGCATAGTCTATCCGAACCAAAGAGACTCCGAGGGTATTGAGTCCTGATATCTGAGCTACGTTTACTTGGGTCACATTGGACCCAACCTTGTTACTCGTGTTGCCTGGTTTGTCCAGTCCCGTGAGGAAGAAATCATCAGCTTGAACTTGCATTGGGTCCTTGCACACAAATCCATTCACCAACACTGCCATCATATAACACAAAAGAGATTGTAAGCAGCATATTCTTTCAAGAATTATTAAAACGATATAAACAGAAAATAACAGAGAATGAGGTTGGTGTTGTATCCCATTCATCACATGAATCGTTTCACGAATAGGGTGGATTGCATTTACATGTAATATTATTTGCAGCAATGATGCAGTTACTTGAATTTTTTTTTCAATGGAGTGAAAATACCTGGGCTGTTGCGTGCAGCGACACAGAAATCCTGTAAAGGGCTGGGATCGGATGCGGAGGTAAAGGAGAAACTGAATGCAAAAAATGCTAAGAGAAGAAAGCCCGTGGACATCTTGAAAAGCTGTCTAGGATTGTGCATGTATATATGCTATGATTGTAAAATGAGGAGTTTTTTGGTTGTGGGTTCTGTGAGAGAATTAGGCTAGTATTTATAATGGGGTTGCAGAAATGTTTGTCATTGAAATGGTCTTATTATTTTTATTATTATTTGAAATTCAAGACTTCTTCCTCTTCAAGTCCTGTGTGAAAGAAGGAATTGGCTCAGTTACGTGTAGAAAATATCATCAGCTGTTTACTAATTCTGGATTTTATAAATGCTAACTATGTGAGATGGAATATAATAAGCATAGTTATAACGCCACCGGTGGTGATATGGTCAAAAAGGGATCCTGATGTGCCCTCTTGACTAATCATCGTTCATGAGATTTACCTAATCACACTAACCTAAGCATTCATTTAAAAAATAATCAAAGCTAATTAGTAAAGGCATACTTGGTCTACTTCTTTTTAATTGGGGTTTCCCAAGACCTTTTCAATGAGACAAATGTGTGCAGTGTGTATGTCTGAGATCTGAGCCATTCTTATTGTGGGCCTAACTTTGGTGTCTTGTGCAACATTATCTGGCATTTCATCTATCAGTCCTGTTGGATAGCATTCCCCGCACGATATTACAATGTGGACCACGTTGTCTGGCCCACCATGATGATTATTTCCTATTTAACATATTGATTAGATCACACATATATACAAATTTTGGCTTGGTTAGTAGTTCTCGGGCACACCATGAGTTGGCTCAGTAGACAGCCTAGATTTCACAGGTGGATCCCACATACTTGCCCTTTCTTCTTCTTTTTTCTTTTTTTTTTTTTATAAATAAAATAATAATAATAATAAAATAATTTAAAAAAAAAAAAAAACATTTCCAGATACTGGGATGTTCTCAGCGTGAGACTCCATTAATGCAAAGGGGATTGGGGCCTCCACTCTTGAGCTCCACCATGATGTTTATGTCCCATCTTCTCCGTTCATCCGAACTTCCATCTAAATTTGGCCGTTGGACCCAAAATTAAAGGCAAGCCAAATCTCAGGTGGGCCACACCGTGATTATCATGGCTGTTAAGCCCATCGTATCTATATGGGAGAGTTGGGAGAGTGGGTTCCCACTCATGGGACCCACTGTGATGTATTTCATAGATCCACACTACCAATTTGTTTCTCGGTTCATATTATCCATGGAGCCTAAAAACCAAGCTGATCCAACAATCAGGTGGACCGCACCAGAGGCGACCATGGGGAGTTGGGAGCACCCCCTCACGTCAGCTACGGCGACATAGGGTGGGGCCGTGGGGGCGTCCCACCCCGTGGCTCCACCTTGATGTATATATTTAATCCACATCGTCCACCAGTTTCTCCAGATTATTTTAGGCCATGGACCGAAAAATTAGGCGGATCTGACTCTTGAGTGAACTGCACTAAGCGAAATAAAGTCTTACAGTTGAAACCTTGCAAAGCCTGCAGTGGGGTCACTGATCATCCAAGCCATACCAAGTCAGGGCCTATTGGGCTCCGTTAAAGATGACCAAGGGCCAACCTTAACGGTGTATACAAAGTAAATATACATATATAATAATACCAAGAGTAGCCCTGCATGCTGGCCGTTAACTCATCCTCGCCAAGCATGACTCTCACAAGTGAGACCTATATTGAAGTATATATTTAATTTGACCCAACCACCAACTTCTCCGGGTCATTTTAGGCCATGCGCTAAAAAATGAGACAGATCTGAGTCTCAAGTGGGCCACACTAAAGGAAACAAACTCCTACTATTGAAATCTTCCAAGGCCCACCATGGAGTCTATGTTCGTATAGATCAGCTCAAATTAGAGCTCATTGACCCCGCTCAAGCTGGCCTACATGGTGAACAGAGTAGATTATCCAAGTGGGGCCCAATTTAATTTTGTGAGCAAAACAAACAACACACATATATATATATGGGAAATGGAACTATGAGCTGTGTGGGCCCCACCCTGATGTGTGTCAAACATCTGTCCCATCAATTAGATGCACCATTCCATGGTCAATCCATAACTTGGGTGGGCCACACCACATACAATATTTGAGAGGGGTTATCCTCCAATTAAATCATTCATAATCATTTTTTGGGTCCACCGAGATGTATTTCACAAATCCAGCCCATCCATTGTGTCTGTCCCATTTGGATGAGGGGTTTAGACCAAGTTTCATCCGCATCCAAAACTCAGTTGGGCCCCACCAAGTGATTTTATATGTTTCAGTTATGTCTTTACATGGTTTTAGATGGTATGGCCCACCTGATTGCCATATACGGATGATTTTTGAGACGTTCCATAACCTAAATGGAACCCATCAAATGCACGGTTTTGATGTTGGACACACATCACGATGGGCCCACATAGATTGACCTCATGGGAAGTTCCCATGAGGTCGACCTCATAGTACAATTTCCATATATAAAATATGCCACCAGCGCCCAATGGGCAGGCAGGCGCCCAACCACGGGCGTGGAGTGGGGCCCACTCGTGGGACCATCCATGATGTATATGTTTCATCCACGCCATTCGTTCATTTTAATAGATTATGTTAGGCCACAGGCCTAGAAATGAGGGTGATCTGAATATTAGGTGGACTACACCAATGGAATCATTGGGCAAGCAGGGCTGCCCATTTTGGCAGCACTTAGGCGCCACTTGTGGGACCCACCTTAATGTTTACGTGCCATCTACGCTGTTTATCATTTTCTCTTGGGCCAGAGGCGTAAAGTTGAGGCCAATCCAAATCTCAGGTAAGTCACACCACAAGAAACTATGGGGGTAGAAATCTATTGGACTTGGGATTCCTTGGACTTGAAATTCTCTAGATTCGGGATCCATTATAATTTGGTTATGTTTGGCATACTGGAGTCACAATCCCAATAATCCTTAATTGATATACATAATATACTTGTAAAGGTTTGAAATTAAATCGATTTAAATCCCTAATTAGTGTGTGCATGTAATGATAACACTATGGTTATATTAAATCTATTGAAGCATATACCTTGGCTGAAATGATGAAATCCCAAGACTTACATGGCCATAAAAAAATGATCACATCCCGGTGACTAACCATCGATTTATGTCAGAAATGTTCAGACGATGCAGATCATCCTAATAAAGTAATTATAGAGATGTCATTGATAATCTGATTGTTTTAGGATATCATCAGTAGGCCAATAGACTAGTAGCCTAATGGGACGTATGTTATACATGTGGGTGTCCATCCAGGTCACTCCCAGTAAATCCCGCCTTCATGTATGTTTTTTACCCATGCCTTATACGCTACATGAGGAGCCGATGTTAGTCTAATGTAAACCATACCACATAGACCTTTATATTTTTAGTGGGGCCTACTGTTCGATTCCTACTTTCTATATATGATGTGTCAATTAAGGCCAATTATCTCATGATATGTTTGATAACATGTTAGTTTATTTAACCTGATCAAACACACGGATAACATGTGTAACGCCTTGGAAAAATCTGTACTTAGACTCGAGTACCAACTCGATCAGAAATCGCGTAGGATTAATTCCTTTAGAAAATAAGCGTAAGTTAGCTAGCGCTATGCTAGAGTAGCTGTGAAATAGTCTCTGATCACTTTAAATACGTTCTACAAGATCTAAAACTTGTAGAATTCATGACGTTGTAATACCCTGAAACCTAAGATCAAACTCTAAGCCGGTTTGTTCTCAGGAACCCTTTGAAACTTTGTATTGGATCTAGACTGCGCGTCGAAAGTCCGATACCTACAATCTTAGACCGTTATGACCGCTTAGCTGGACTTAACAATCATGTCAAAAATCAAGCCCAACCGACGTTCAGAGGCTATTTCATTGAGCCTAGAGTGAAGAGAGTGAGAAAGGGGTTAGATTTGAAATTTTGAAATTCAAATCTGGCACATGACTTGGCGCGTTATTATTAAGCGTTCTGACCGTCAAAATTCAGTCAAATTTCACCCTCGGATCAGGAAAAATTTCTCTTTCATATCACGAGACTTATAGACCTGATCTAAGTGCGATGACCGCTGAACTGAAACTGGACCGCCACGTGCGATCTACGATCTCTACCGGACTGAAAACTGGGTGTGAGCAACATCCAGTGACCATGAGCTTAAGTCCGATCGCGTTCGGCCAGTGGACCTCCCGAAATACTCTTTTGGACCAGAACAGCCCCAATTTAGTTATACCTCAAGTGAACTTTGTTCCTAAGCCTAATTTGGAAAGGTTTTAGCTTATAAAAGGACTTTAAACCCTCACTTATCTCACCCATCCGAATTTGCTAGAAATCCTAGCTAGAGAGAGAAAAAGTAAGAGATTGTGAGAGAGTGTGGGAGAGATCTTCCCGCCACTTGCTGCAGCTACTACACGTGCCTAAGCATCGCGTTCAAATCACTTTTTCGGTGATTCCAACGCATTTCTAGGTAAGGAAAACCCTAACCACTTGCTGATTTAAGGTTCCGTCGATTCCAATAGCAAAGTAGCTTATACATCTTGTGTATTAGGTTGCCTGTTCGCCATAGACGAAGCGTATACGCTCCGTTCGGAACGATACACATCTAAGGTAAAAAGTTACGGATTTTAGACGCTTTAATTGGCTGATTTCAACACTTTCAATGTCGTTTAATAGTAGATTATCGACGGCAACGCCGTTTGACATGTACAACATGCTGTCCGTTTTCTGTTTCGTAAATGTACGGAAAATATGAGATTTAGGGCATTTTAGTCATTTGTAGGAAATACTGTATACATGCATATTTTGCTGAAATGGTTGCCATGGCTATTTGTCGCATTAGGATATTAGGAATGCGTGCATAATTGGTTTGGCGAAGAGATTCGCCCAAATGCACACTTTGAGTCGACATACACTATGTAGACTTAAGTGTGTAGACTAAGTGTTTGTATAAATGTTTGTATTAGTATGTATTGAGTATATGGTGTTGTGAAATAGTTTTGAGATTGAATTCTCAAGTAATATGCTGATGTAAATGATCTCTATCATGTTGGCTAGATGTATTGATTTCTTTATGTATAGGAAATGTATGTGTTGGATGAATTGCTTAAGTGGTATGTTATAACATGTTTCAACATGCTTATATTGTTGTATTTCATTTTCATTACTCTTATATGATTGCTGATGTGGATTCACAAATATTTGGGGCTACACTTAGTCCAGGAAGTTGGTAACAGAGTAAATTCGTGATTTTCTTGTATTTACCACGAAGGACGCGTCGATGAACGCGAGTCGTGTTTGGAGTTGGCGGTAGTAGTTAGGCCACATAAAGTGTTTTACGCACTTCATGTCGTTCGACTTGCGATGCGCTCGTACTAGTCGAGCCCGTCAAGTAACCCGACTAGCCGTTGATTGTTCATCCTGTATGAATCATAACTGCTTGAACCTAGGGTATAGAACTTACCTTTAGAAACCCTGTTAACCATGGTACCTTGATCCATAAAGACTCATGAGCCGGGCATGGTGGTATGGGACACCGTGGTCGAGCTTTCGGCCTACGCAGGGGCCATAAACCTCCCCGTAGTGACCAGTGAGCACCTATGACTCGTGAACAGATTATGGTGGTATGGGACACTATATTCTTGCTGTCGGCCTACTCTGATCAAGTGACGAGCCCTTTGTAGTGACCGCGAGCGTATTCTGAGTCTACGGGAGGCGACGACCCGTCCGTATCAATGAGAGTACATTAGGCCTGTATTGATAAGGTGATGGGGGAGCGGTGCAACGAGTGCGAGCAACAGCCCTGGCAGCCCTTGCAGCGACCTACAAATGTAACATCGTATGTGATTTCTAGGAGTGACGACCCTAGACAGAATCTGTGTTGGGATTGATATAAGGGAAGTACTTTAGTTTCCCAATACGGCTGAATGAATGGACTGATAACAACTTGGTAATCATATCCACATCGCATTGCATGTGCATGGAAGATGTGGAGCACTGAGCGGTACGTAAGCATGCCGCGGACATAGATGGTGCCGCATGAGGGAGAATGTCGGTGAGGGCATCCATCATGTCATGTCATATTGCATTAACAACAGTATCTAGAATGTTTGATTAATTACTTTACTATTATCGCATGATTGATTTGAAAACATGCTAATCTCTACTCTATTATTTCACGGAGTTGATCACTCACTCCCACGTTACGGGATGGTGTTTGCAACACCCACCAGACCCTGTCTTAGATGCAGGTGAGGCGGTGATTCAGGAGGCAGAGCCGGATTACGATGAGGACCAGGACGAGTTCTCATATATGCAGTTTCACGACGGCTTTGCATAGGTAGCCTGGATTGGCGGGACACACTAGTTGGACTTCAGACATTTTGATTTCTATTTATTACATGTATATGAGACTCAGTGATGTATTCATACTTTGGAGACATTTAAGATTTATTTTGTTTTCCATACAGTGATATATATATTCTTCAGTCTTCCGCTTACGTTTTATCACTGAATCTGGAGTATGAATTACAGTTTTGGTATAATTTTACTCATGTGAATGCTTTAATTCAGACAACATTGAATCATAATCATATTTTTTGCATAAGTGATGGTTTGAAACTCGGGAGTTGGGTTTATACACGACCCCCGATTTTCAGGGTGTTACAAGTTGGTATCAGAACATGAATGAGATTAAATAGGACCTGAGTTATGGACACGCGACGTACGTTGTTGCTCCTTTAACTTAGGTGGGTGTGGAAAGAACTTAGAAACACTTATAGGATCGCAGTTTCGCCAATAGGCGAAGTCTTCTCGTATCGATCGTTTGATCGAGTTCATAACGCGTCTGGGGTCGCTTGAAGCGACCTAAGTAGCTCCTAGGTTGTAAGTAGGCGAGTTTGAGATGATCGTAGGAGAATTTCAAATCCTAAAATGCAAATCCTTGGGTTGTGGGGCAACCACAACCCTTACACTCGATCTCAGGGCTTAAAAACCCTGTTTCACCCAATTCCTTCAAAATCCTTCCTCTCACCACCCCATTCTTCAAATTTTTCTCAGTATTTTCACATTAGGCATAAATCCTAACATGTAAATGACATAAAATCATACTTAGACAAAATTTTACAATGAATAGTAAAAATATGTAAGAATCGAACTTTTGGTCATTCCAATTATGAAATTTTTTGAAGAAAATGGGTTAATTGGATGGATTAGCTTCTCCTACCCCAAAATTATATGCTACATGATGCGTAAGTTCATTCGGGTTCACAGACTGGCCCCGGAACGCCCCAAATAGAGTTTTAGGCCTATCTAGGCCAAAATACAATGATCTGAGGTGGGACCCATGTTTATTTGGGACCTCCAGGGCAGGGGGACCCAACCCATGTGGGCCAACCGGCCAGATTGATGGCCGGCCGGCGATGGCATCGTCGACCGGTGGGCCCCACTTGGTCTGAAATTCAGGCACACGCCCTTTTTGGGGTAGGGCACCCCTCCCATGTGCGGGTCGTCCCTCAAAAGCCCCTAAATGTCCTACTCCCTTCACAAAAAAATGCCCCCAAGCCCTCCATTTTCATTTTTCTTGCTGCCCTCTCTCAAAACCCGGTGCCAAATCCCTTCCAATCCCTTCTTTTACTAAAAACGACGCCTACCCACCCATTTGTGGCTGTGCATAGCACCCTCTCTCTTCAATCTCATCCGTTGAAGCTCCTACAACCTCCATTTATGGCTGAAATCGTGTGGAGTTCTATTCCCTTTTAGCTTTCTCTTTTTCCTTTGAAAATCCAGCCCTTGGGAGCTTGATTTATCCCTCTACAACGCCTAGATTCACTTCAATCAGATTGGGCAGCCGTTTCCCCCCATTTCCTACATTTTTCATGGCCGTTGTTGAAGCCATTTTGGCTTTTTTTCTCTTTCTCCACTATTCTCTCTTTGATGGGAAAGAGGAAGACTGCCACAGAAGAAGCTGGGCCTAGTCACCCTTCGCAATCAAGAAGGCCGAGAGGTGTCGCCGCTAGCTCAAGCGTCGTCGCAAGTCCAAGCACGGCTCGTGAGTTTCATACAAAATGGGATTTAGATCCCCATGCTCACATAGGGCGAGTACTGTTAGCAGAGTTGCCCCATGGCGCTTATACTAACCGCAAGGTTCTGTTTGAAGCACATGTGGATGGGCGGCTCTTTGATGAATATCTGTTGTTTGAGCATATTGAGGCTACACACTGGGGTCCGCTCTTTGAAGCACAGTCTTGAGCGAACGTGAGCACCGTTCGTGCCTTCTATGCTCGTATCCGGAATCCTGCGTTGGAGCCATTACAGTTCAAGATTCCCTTTGATAGAGATCGGATGGCCACGATCGATGTTCGGCTGATAGCTCGCATTTTGAAGGTGCCTCTTGGTGAAGTTCATCCAAGTGCTGAGAATCTGAAGAGTGTGTGTAACACCCTGAAAATTGGAGGTCGTGTATAAACTCAACTCCTGAGTTCCAGACCGTCACTTATGCAACAAAAATGATTATGATTCAATGTTGTCTGATTTAAAGCATTCACATGAGTAAAAGTATACCAAAACTGCAATTCATACTTCAGATCCAGTGATAAAAGCAAGCGGAAGACTAAACAATATATATATCACTGTATGAAAAAACAAAGTAAATCTCATCTGTCTCCAAAGTATGACTACATCTCTGAGTCTCATATACATATACATGAACAAAATAAATATCCAAAATGGTCCCACTAAAATCCCATCGATCCAGGTCGCCTACGCAAAGCCATCGTGATACTGCATGTACGAGAACTCGTCCTGGTCCTCGTCAAAGTCTGGCTCTGCCTCCTGGATCTCAGCCTCACCTGCATCTACAACAGGGTCTGGTGGGTGTTGCAAACACCATCCCGTAACGTGGGAGTGAGTGATCAACTCAGTGGAATCATAGAGCAAAGATTAGCATGTTCACAATTCAATCATGCGATAATAGTAAAGCAGTAAATCAGACAATCCTAGTATTGTTGTTAATGCAAGATGATATGACGTGATGTATGCTCTCACCGACGATCTCCCTCATATGGCAACATCTTACGACCGCGGCATGCCACACTCCCTAGAGTGCTCCACATCTTCCAGGCACATGCAATGTTATGGTGATATGATTTCTGAGTTGTTATTAGTCCATTCAAACAGCAGGATTGGAAAACTAAGGTACTTCCCTTGTATCAATCCCAACACAGATCCTGTCTAGGGTCGTCACTCCTAGTAATCTCATACGATGTATATTTCGTAGGTCACTGCAAGGGCTGCCAGGGCTGTTGCTCGTACTCGTTGCACCGCTCCCCCATCACCTTATCAATACAGGCCTACCGTACTCTACTGCAACGGAAGGTTCGTCGCCTCCCGGGGACTCAGAATACGCTCGCGGTCACTACAAAGGACTCATCGCCTGATCAGTGTAGGCCGACAGCTAGAATATAGTGTCCCATACCACCATAATCTGCTCACGAGTCTAGGTGTTCACTGGTCACTACGGGGAGGTTTGTGGCCCCAGCGTAGGCCAACAGCTCGACCACGGTGTCCCATACCACCATGCCCGGCTCATGAGTCTTCGTGGATCAAGGTACCATGGTTAACAGGGTTTACAATGGTAAGTTCAGTACCCTAGGTTCAAGCAGTTATGACTCATACAAGGTGAACATACATCGGCCAGTCGGGTTGCTTGACGGGCTCGACTAGCGCGATCGCATCTCAAGTCGAACGACATGAAGTGCGTAAAACACTTCGCGTGGCCTAACCACTGCCGCCAACTCCAAACACGAATCGCGTTCATCGACGCGTCGTTCGTGGCTATGACCAGTCAGCTACGAATTCGCTCGGTTACCGACTGCCTGGACTAAGTCTAGTCCCAAACACTTATGGAATCACATCAGCAATTTATGTAAGAGTATTGGAATTGAAATACAATCATGTGAGCATGTTAATACATGTTATAACATTTAACTTAAGCAAATCTTCAAACACATATATTCCATGCATGTAATGAAATCGTGCATATAGTCAACATGTGGGAAATCATTTAGGTCAGCATATTAATTGAGAAATCCATCTCAAACTAATTCATAACATCATTTAGTTCAATACATACTAATACAAACATTTATACAAACACATCCACTACACACTTAAGTCTACATATAGCATGTCGACCCGAAGTGTGCAATTAGGCGAATCTCTTCGCCAAACTAATTATGCACGTATTCCTAACTTCCTAATGCGACAACAAACCATGTCAATCACATCAGCAAAATATGAATGTAAACAGTACTTCCTACAAATGACTAAAATGCCCTAAATCTCATATTCTTCGTTAATTTACGAAACAGGAAACGGAGAGCATATTGTACATGTCAAACGGCGATGCCGTCAATAATCTACTATTAAACGACATTGAAAGCGTTGGGAACCGTCAATCAAAGCGTCTAAAATCCTCACCTTATGTCTTGTAAACTCGTGAATTAAAACGGAGCGTATACGCTTCGTCTACGGCGAATAGGGAACCTAATACACAAGATCCATGAGCTACATCGCTATGGAAACAAAGGAACCTCAAATCAACAACTATTTAGGGTATTTACTTACTTAGAATCGTGGTGAAATCGCCGGGAAAGCGATAGAGGTGCGTTGCTTAAGCACGTGCAACACGGAGCACAAGTAGCAGGAAGAACTCTCCCACTCTCTCTCACAATCTCTCACCTTTTTCTCTCTCCCAAGTTAGGGTTTCTCTCAAATTCGGATGGGAGAGAGGAGTGAGGGTTTCGACCCCTTTTATAGCCTAAAACATGCCCAAAATAAGCTTGGGAACAATGCTTACTTGGTGCCTAACCAAATCGGGGCCGTTTCGGTCCAAAAGAGCATTTCTGATGGTCCCCTGGCCAAATGCGGTCGGACTTAAGCTCATGCATACTGGATCTAGCACACATCCAGTTTTCAGACCGGTAGGGTCCCCAGATCGCACGTGGCGGTCCAGTTTCAGTTTAACGGTCACCGCACCAAGATCAGGCCTATAAGTCTCGTGATATGTAATAGAAATTTTTCCTGATCCAAGGGTGTAATTTGGCTGAATTCTGACGGTCAGAACGCTCAATACTGATGCGTCAATTTGTGTGCCAGATTTGAATTTTAAATTCCAATTCTAACCCTATTC
Organism: Magnolia kwangsiensis; assembly: GCA_037074715.1. NCBI lineage: Eukaryota > Viridiplantae > Streptophyta > Magnoliopsida > Magnoliales > Magnoliaceae > Magnolia > Magnolia kwangsiensis. The sequence goes on along the minus strand of CM073574.1, from coordinate 153,381,740 downwards.
TCACTCTCTTCACTCCAAGCTCAATGAAATAGCCTCTGAATGTCAGTTGGACTTGATTTTCGAAACGATTGCCAAGCCTAGATAAGTGGTCATAACGGTCTAAGATGGTAGGTATCGAACTTTCGACGCGCGGTCTAGATCCAATACAAAGTTTCAAGGAGGTCCCGAGAATAAATCGGTTTAGAGTTTGATCCGAGGCTTTAGAGCATTATAGCACCATTGGTTCCACTCGCTTTGAGCCTTGTAGAACGTATTTAAAGTGATCAGGGACCATTTCCCAGCTATTCTAACATTGCACTAGCTAACTTAGTCATATTTTTCTAAAGGAATAAATTCTACACAATTTCGGGTCGAGTTGGTACTCGAGCCCAAGTATGGATTTTTCACGGACGTTACAGTGTGCGTGAGCGAGATCGCCGCACCAGGTTCCTATGCGGTAGTTTGGTTCCGTGGCAACCTAACAGAAGCCTCTTAGCGCCTCATATGTCGGATGATTTTCGACTGTTGCACCACATTTGTACGTTCAATGTGTATCCCAGGTCGACAAATCGCGTTGAATGTATGTGCCTCATGGTTGACTTCCTGTATCAGGTGGGCCAGGGAGAGAATGTATATATGGCCACCTTTGTGTTGCGACAGATCGTCCTCATAGCGAGATCAAGAAGAACGTCTGAGTATCTTCCTTTTGGTCGGCTCATATGCAAGATCGCGCTCGAGTTTTCTTACAGACTTGGGCCGGAGTTGCATGTATCGATTCACTTCATCGATGAGACTACCATGGACAGAATGAAGATAGGGTCTCGGCAGCATGAGGCTCAGCTTGATCATGATAGCGAGGGCGATTATGATAGTGAAGCGGATGTTGGTGAAGAAGAGGCTGGGGCAGAAATAGAGGAAGAAGCCCAGGAAGAAGAAGAAGAAGAAGAAGAGGCTCAGGATATTGATGAGAGTCCTCCAGCGACGTGGGCTACTAGAGATGCTCACATTGCCCGACTTGAGGAGAATCAGGTTGCCTTGCGACGGGAAGTCTAGGAACTTCGGGCCGAAGTTGAGGATACCAAGGCCGTCATGAAGAGAAAATTTGGCAAGGTGACTCGCACCTTGAAGGCGATCCTGTATTTCTTGCAGGATAAGGGTGCTCCTCCTCCATCACCCGACTCGGATTAGCGATGAGATTCCAGATGTTTGTTGATTGCAGTTGGTTTATTTCCTGCTTTCTGTGTGTAAGCCTGATAAGGCTAGTAGTTTACTTAGGTTGCTATTGTAGCTTGACTGGCTTAGTTTCCCATGTGTTTCTTGTCATGATGCATATAAAGATATATCTCTTGTATTGTGACAGATTTTGATTAAATGAAATACATGGAATGTTTTCGGCTCGTTATGTGAATGATTATGTGGTGGTGCATATCTGCTATTGTTAAAACTGACAAGGTTGCGCCCTATTTTGAATATAGGGAATGTCGCCTAAGGCTACGCGGAGCACCGCACGACTTCCATTGGGAGAGCCTATGGATCGGGTTCCTCTCCAGACTGATGTTCCTACGGACCCTGCTGTGGGCCCGATTCCTGAGACTGTGCGTGAGTCTCAGCCTTCCACAGGTCCTGCAGCTGGACCACCTCCTTTTACACCACCTGTCAGAGAGCAGTACCGTGCGTCTTCCTCGACGCAGTATGTGCCACAGCCTGCTCCTCCTCCAGATAGATTTGAGCAGTTGATGGCCATGATGCATCAGCAGCACCAACAGCTCTTGACTACGATAGCAGGGGCTCTAGCCCAGGGTGGGAGTGCGACTCCACCTGCACCCCCTGTGCATCCAGCTGAGGATGCCGATACTCCTACTCAGGATGAGGGCATGGCTCATCCTGCACCCTTTGCTTACCCTACGGGGAGTCCTGCTGATACATGGGACCTACTCGAGCGATTTCAGCCCTTGCAGCCTCCTACTTCAAAGGTTCTCACAGACCCGAGGAGGCTGAGTATTGGCTCGACCATGTGTCGAAGATTCTGAGGATGTTGCACTGCTCAGAGTCTGAGCAGGTAGAGTTGGCTACATTCATGTTCGAGCGGGAGGTCAATCTTTGGTGGGATAGTGTGTTGCGGACCGTTGCAGTTGATTACATCTGGACTTGGGCAGCGTTCGAGTTCCATTTTCACGAGAAATACTATCCCCAGATGTACAGGCATGAGCGGGAGAATGAGTTTCTACAATTTAGACAGGGAGGCATGATAATCACAGAGTATAAGCATCGATTCATCGAGTTGGGCAGATATGTCCCGACTATACTTGCAGATGAGCAGATGTGCATACGGCGCTTTTCGGAGGGCTTACGATTGGATATTTGATCGAAGATGTGTTGCGTTAGCATTCCCTCCTACGCTGAGCTGATTCACATGTCCATGAGGGCAGAGCAGGACGTTGATAGACTGGCGCGATCTCGTGGCCCTATGGTGTCTAGGCCACGACCAGAGTTGTAAGACAGGCCCTTTGCGGGCAAGAGGCCTCGCATCGACCCTCCTCCTAGGGCTACAGCGCCAGTGTTACCGACAAGGCACCCTGATCTGTCATGTACTTATTGTGGGAGACCAGGTCATTCTGTGGGGAGCTGTTTCGCTCAGATGAGAGACACTGGGTTCTCACCACCGCAGAAGATCGACCGTCCACGCCCACAGGCTATATCGACACCGCCTTTACGGTTGGCTCCTGCGCACCCTTCCTTCAGACCTCCCACATCTCAGTTCAGGCCGCCTCTAAGGCCTATGATACCGCGGCCGAACCGGCCACAACAGGCTCGGGTTTATGCTTTGACAGCTGAGGCAGTCGAGACGACACTACTCAGCCTTTGGCCTTTAAGGTCACCGCCCACATCGGAGATACTCTTATACTTGTGATGGTGGATACTGGATCCACGCTTTCTTTGATATCGCGTTCCATAGTCAGGTGTCTTGGACTACCGACTATTCGCATGGATGGAGTGCGAGTCCTTTCAGCTCACGGGAATTTTTCTGATGCCACCCTGATGTGTGAGGGTTGCTTGATGGATTTAGGAGGCAGGACCATGTCTATTGATCTTGTCGTCGACCCTTCACTCGTTTATCTCGACGTCATTCTTGGCATGGATTGGCTGACTGCAGCGAGGGCCGAGATTGACTGCAAGACTCGTATGGTGACGATATACAAGCCAGATGGCACGCCTCTTATATTTTCAGTGCGGGTAAATCTCCCCTTCCGCATATTTAGCTACGCTTCTTTACTACGGGACGCTGGTGCCCATACGCTTGAGCATACGCTAGTCGTCCGTGATTTTGGGGATCTGGTTAGGAAGATCCTTGGTTTGCGTCCTCAACGAGAGATTGATTTTACTATCAATCTGGTACCTGGTTCCACGCCCGTCTCACTGCCGACGTATCGCATGGCACCGTATGAGATGAAGGAGTTGAGGACGTAGATTGATGATCTGTTGGAGCTTGGTCTTATTCGACCCAGTGTCTCCTTGGGGAGCACCAGTTCTGTTTGTGAAGAAGAAGGATGGTTCGATGCAATTGTGTATTGATTATCGCAGGCTAAACCAGATCACGGTGAAGAACAAGTACCCTTTACCCAGGATAGATGACTTGTTTGATCAGTTGAGAGGGGCGCAGTACTTCTCGAAGATTGATCTTTAGTCAGGATATCATCAGTTGCGCGTCAGGAATGAGGACGTGTAGAAGACAGCATTCAGGACCAGCTTTGGCCACTACGAGTTCCTTGTGATGTCGTTCGGTCTCACGAACGCATCAGTCGTGTTCATGGATCTGATGAACAGGGTATTTCGGTCTTTCCTCTATCGATTCGTAGTGGTGTTCATTGACGACATTTTGGTATATTCCAGGAGTCGAGAGGAGCATGAGGAGCACTTGCGCTTGGTCCTGGATACACTGAGACAGCATCAGTTGTTCGCACAGTACAAGAATTGCGATTTCTGGAAGCAGGAAGTGAAGTTTCTAGGACACGTGGTGTCCAAGGATGGCATGGCAGTCGACCAGTCTAAGGTAGCTGCAGTTCAGGACTAGGAGCAGCCTGGTTCTGTCACTGAGGTGAGGAGTTTCTTGGGTCTTGCTGGCTACTATCGACGCTTCATTCAGGATTTCTCGAAGATCGCCAGACCTCTATCTCAGTTGACACGGAAGGATATGAAGTTCGTCTGGAATGACAAGGCGGAATCAACTTTTCAGGAGCTGAAGGATAGGCTCACATCCGCCCCTGTGCTAGTATTGCCAGAGCAAGGGGTTAGATACACTATATATACCGACGCGTCTAGCGTTAGTTTATGTTGTGTCCTTATGTAGAGGGACAGGGTAATTTCGTATGCCTCGAGACAATTAAGGAAGCACGAGGAGAATTACCCTACACACGACTTGGAGTTAGCAGCCATCATATTCGCACTGAGACTCTGAAGACATTACCTCTATGGAGAGGAGTTCGAGCTCTTTTGCGATCACAAGAGCCTCAAGTACATATTCACACAGCGAAACTTGAATATGAGGCAGCGGCGATGGATGGAGACTTTGAAGGACTTCAAGTTCGAAGTCACTTACCATCCTGGTAATGCGAACCTCGTGGCTGACGCATTGAGCCGTAAGAAGGCGATAGAGTTTGCGGCTCCGCTGATGGTTGCTGAGTGGGACATAGTTGAGTTTTTGCGAGACTTTGAGCAGAAACTCACTGTGAAGGAGCCCTTCGAATTCATCGCCCATGTGCAGGTGTGATCTCAGATCGATGACCGGGTCATCAAGGTGCAGCTGGATGATGCGCGTCTGACTGAGCTTCGAGAGCAGGCCAGTGATGATGCAGATGCCGAATGGTGTGTTGGCACTGATGGGGGCTTACGTTACCGTGGCCGCCTATGCGTCCCAGACATTCCCAACTTGAGACGAGAGATTCTCGAGGCTGCGCACTATACCAGACTTGCGATGCATCCGGGCAGCACCAAGATGTATCGCGACGTGAGGAGGACTTATTGCTGGGAAGGTATGAAGACTCACATTGTAGAGTTCGTATCTCGTTGTCTCACTTGCCAGCAGGTGAAGGCAGAGCATCGCCAACCACCTGGACTCTTGCAGCCTATGCCGATCGCTGAGTGGAAATGGGACTTCATTTCCATGAATTTTATCTCAGGGCTGCCGAAGATGAGGAAGGGACATGATTCTATATGGGTGATCGTCGACCGTTTGACGAAGTCGGCGTACTTCCTACCGATTAGAGTTACGAACTCTGTAGACAAGCTGGCTAGACTGTATATCAGAGAGATCGTGCGTCTACATGGAGTTCCTTTGGAGATCGTGTCGGACAGAGACACGCGTTTCACTTCTATTTTCTGTACTCGCATTCAGGAGGCTATGGGTGTGAAGTTAAAGTTCAGTACCGCCTTCCACCCACAGACAGACGGACAGACAGAGCGGGTGAACCAGATTCTAGAGGACATGTTGCGGGCTTGCGCATTGGACTTCAAGGACAGTTGGGATGATTGTCTTGCATATGCGGAGTTCGCGTACAACAACAGTTTCCAGGCGAGTATCGGTATGGCACCTTACGAGGCGTTGTATGGGCGACCTTGTCGAGCACCGCATTTCTGGACAGAGGTCGGTGAGCGTAGATTGATCTGCCCAGAGTTAGTGCAGGCGACGTCGGAGAAGATTGACATCATTAGATGCTGGCTTCTTATAGCGCAAAGCAGACATAAGAGTTATGCCGATATGAGACGGCGCCCGCTAGAGTTCACGGTTGGGAATCATATATTTTTACGAGTTTTTCCTATGAAGGGATTCCTTCGGTTCGGAAAGAAGGGAAAGCTGGCACCGCGATTCATTGGTCCATTCCAGATCCTCGATCGCGTGGGTGTAGTGGCTTATCGTCTGTATTTACCTACGCCACTCGCGAGCGTTCACAACGTATTTCATGTTTCTATGCTGAAGAAATACGTTTCTGATCCTTCCCATATCATCAGATGGGAGCAGGTGCAGTTAGGAGAGGATGTTACGTATATCCTGCGACTGACGCGTATACTAGACAGGAAGGAGCAGGTACTGCGTAACAAGGTCATCCCCCTTGTGAAGGTATTGTGGACGTATCACTCTGAGGAAGAGGCTACCTGGGAGACAGAAGTCGAGATTAGAAAGAACTACCCACAGCTTCTTGAGGAGTACGAAAAGGTACAAATTTTGAGGACGAAATTTTTTGTTAAGGGGGGTAGATTGTAACGCCTTGGAAAAATCCATACTTAGACTCGAGTACCAACTCGATCAGAAATCGCGTAGGATTAATTCCTTTAAAAAATAAGCGTAAGTTAGCTAGCGCTACGCTAGAGTAGCTGTGAAATAGTCCCTGATCACTTTAAATACGTTATACAAGACCTAAAACTTGTAGAATCCATGACGCTATAATACCCTGAAACCTAGGATCAAACTCTAAGCCGGTTTGTTCTCAGGAACCCTTTGAAACTTTGTATTGGATCTAGACTGCGCGTCGAAAGTCTGATACCTACAATCTTAGACCATTATGACCGCTTAGCTGGACTTGACAATCATTTCGAAAATCAAGCCCAACCGACGTTCAGAGGCTATTTCATTAAGCCTGGAGTGAAGAGAGTGAGAAAGGGGTTAGATTTAGAAATTTGAAATTCAAATCTGGCACATGACTTGGCGCGTTATTATTAAGCATTCTGACCGTCAGAATTCAGCCAAATTTCACCATCGGATCAGGAAAAATTTCTCTTTCATATCACGAGACTTGTAGACCTGATCTAAGTGCGATGACCGCTGAACTGAAACTGGACCACCACGTGCGATCTAAGAACTCTACCGGACTGAAAACTGGGTGTGAGCAACATCCAGTGACCATGAGCTTAACTCCGATCACGTTCAGCCAGGGGACCTCCCGAAATGCTCTTTTGGACCAGAACAGCCCCGATTTGGTTATACCTCAAGTGAACTTTGTTCCCAAGCCTAATTTGGAAAGGTTTTGGCTTATAAAAGGGCTTTAAACCCTCACTTATCTCACCCATCCGAATTTGCTAGAAACCCTAGCTAGAGAGAGAGAAAAAGTAAGAGATTGTGAGAGTGTGGGAGAGATCTTCCCGCCACTTGCTACAACTGCTACACATGCCTAAGCATCACGTTCAAATCACTTTGTCAGTGATTCCAACGCATTTCTAGGTAAGAAAAACCCTAACCACTTGTTGATTTAAGGTTCCGTCGATTCCAATAGCGAAGTAGCTTTACATCTTGTGTATTAGGTCGCCTGTTCGCCGTAGACGAAGCGTATACACTCCGTTCGGAACGATACACATCTAAGGTAAAAAGGTGCGGATTTTAGACGCTTTAATTAGCTAATTTCAACGCTTTCAATGTCGTTTAATAGTAGATTATCGACGGCAACGCCGTTTGACATGTACAACATGCTGTCCGTTTTCTGTTTCGTAAATGTACGGAAAATATGAGATTTGGGGCATTTTAGTCATTTGTAGGAAATACTATATACATGCATATTTTGCTGAACTGGTTGCCATGGCTATTTGTCGCATTAGGATATTAGGAATGCGTACATAATTGGTTTGGCGAAGAGATTCGCCCAAATGCGCACTTTGAGTCGACATACACTATGTAGACTTAAGTGTGTAGACTAAGTGTTTGTATAAATGTTTGTATTAGTATGTATTGAGTATATGGTGTTGTGAAATAGTTTTGAGATAGAATTCTCAAGTAATATGCTGATGTAAATGATCTCCATCATGTTGGCTAGATGTATTGATTTCTTTATGTATAGGAAATGTATGTGTTGGATGAATTGCTTAAGTGGTATGTTATAACATGTTTCAACATGCTTATATTGTTATATTTAATTTTCATTACTCTTATATGATTGCTGATGTGGATTCACAAATGTTTGGGGCTATACTTAGTCCAGGCAGTTGGTAACAGAGTAAATTCATGGTTTGCTTATATTTACCACGAAGGACGCGTCGATGAACGCGAGTCGTGTTTGGAGTTGGTGGCAGTGGTTAGGCCACACGAAGTGTTTTATGCACTTCATGTCTTTCGACTTATGATGCGCTCGTACTAGTCGAGCCCGTCAAGTAACCCGACTAGCCGTTGATTGTTCACCCTGTATGAATCATAACTGCTTGAACTTAGGATACTAAACTTACCATTGGAAATCTTGTTAACCATGGTACCTTGATCCATAAAGACTCATGAGCCGGGCATGGTGGTATGGGACACCGTGGTCGAGCTGTCGGCGTACGCTGGGGCCACAAACCTCCCTGTAGTGACCAGTGAGCATATATGACTCGTGAACAGATTATGGTGGTATGGGACACTATATTCTTGTTGTCGGCCTACTCTGATCAGGTGACGAGCCCTTTATAGTGACCTCAAGCGTATTCTGAGTCTACGGGAGGCGAAGACCCTTCCGTAGCAATGAGAGTACATTAGGCCTGTATTGATAAGGTGATGGGGGAATGATGCAACGAGTGCGAGTAACAGCCCTTGCAGCGACCTACAAATGTAACATCGTATGTGATTTCTAAGAGTGACGACCCTAGACAGGATCTGTGTTGGGATTGATATAAAGGAAGTACATTAATTTCCCAATACGGCTGAATGAATAGACTAATAACAAGTTAGTAATCATATCCACATCGCATTGCATGTGCCTGGAATATGTGGAGCACTGAGCGGTACACAAGTATGTCGCGGACGCAGATGGTGCCGCATGAGGGAGAATGTCGGTGAGGGCATCCATCATGTCATGTCATATTGCATTAACAACAGTATCTAGGAATGTTTGATTAATTGTTTTACTATTATCGCATGATTGATTTGAGAACATGTTAATCTCTGCTCTATTATTCCACCGAGTTGATCACTCACTCCCACGTTACGGGATGGTGTTTGCAACACCCACCAGACCCTATCTTAGATGCAGGTGAGGCGGCGATTCAGGAGGCAGAGCCGGATTACGATGAGGACCAGGACGAGTTCTCATATATGCAGTTTCATGACGGCTTTGCATAGGTGGCCTGGATTGGCGGGACATGCTAGTTGGACTTCAGACATTATGATTTCTGTTTATTACATGTATATGAGACTCAGTGATGTATTCATACTTTGGAGACAGTTGAGATTTATTTTATTTTCCATACAGTGATATATATATTCTCCAGTCTTTCGCTTGCGTTTTATCACTGAATCTGGAGTATGAATTACAGTTTTGGTATAATTTTACTCATGTAAATGCTTTAACTCAGACAACATTGAATCATAATCATATTTGTTGCATAAGTGATGGTCTGGAACTCGGGAGTCGGGTTTATATATGATCCTCGATTTTCAGGGTGTTACAACATGTCTAGTATAATTGATATCATGCTTATTTATATGTCCATATGCATCATTTGTATGCCTGTTGTGGATGATAATTGATCATATCATACACCTTTCAGCTTGAGATACTTAGGGGACCCCACATGAGATAAGGTTGCCCCACGTGATCACGTGGTGCGCTTAGGTTTAGTGCATGATTTGGATAGTATGACTCATGCATTTTGCATCTGTATGTCACGATCACTTTTACACCATAATGACATTGGGGTTGTGGCCTCCACAAGCTGATCATGGATGGTCAGATTGAATGCCGAAAATATTTATTTTATCACTTGAGGGCTTAGGATGTCCATGGGTGAAAGTACCTAAACACTTGTGATATCAGTAGGATGCTTCAACGTTGAAACTAAGTAGATATCATGAGCACCTGAGTATCAAACACCAATAGGTTGCATTTCTCACTATTTCATAGTTAGTTGAAAATAAGTATGACCTTATCCGCTCGAGGGTAAGGGGTTGTAAACCAGGTTGAGTTTGAACAGCTCGTAAATGGGTCCGCTGTTAGTGAGTCGGGTGGGTATTGACATACCACTAACAAGGTTGATAGTAAGGTCTTTTCTACTCACTTGGTAGTGTGCATCATAGGCGGCAGCCAATGTTGGAGTGTAGTAGACTCTGGTGATGTTTCCATATACCAACTATACTTATATGTGGACTAGTATTTCCATGTTTTACATTGCATTTCTAGCATATGACATTTGACCATGTTCGCCTTGCATTGTATAGCCTTGATATAACTAACATTATTTATAAACTTGTCAATTTAGCCCTCTGTCATTTTTGCTTACTCTAACATTTATATGTTTGACACATGCATTACACACACTCTCTCTAAGCTTCTTAGTAAGCTATCAAGTGGGAGAGATGACTACACAAATTAATTGAGTCTAAGATGAATCAAACGCTTGAGCGAGTTTCACAGCAACTAAACTTGATTTCTGATTGAGTCAAGTTGACTTGGCTAAGTTCTGAGTTGAGTTACTGAATTTTAGAACTATGATTCCTAGCAGTATATAAACTTTTACAGATTTATCATGACTTTAACAAATAAATAGTAAATTTTTTAAATCAATTCATTTTTACCCATATTTTAAATTTTCAAATAATTTACTAATAAATAATAAATATTTTATTTTCAATGAGATTTTCTCCATAACATTATAAGAAAAACATCAAAAACTGAAAATCTTCCGAAATTTAAAGAGAGAGAGAGAGAGAGAGAGAGAGAGAGAGAGAATTGTCACTATTTCTACAAGAGTTCAGAACTCCAAAAGGAAAATGCTTCGCGAACAAACTACATGACATTTCAGTTAAATACTTAACACATGGTCCATATCAAATGGTAGATATGCGAGGAAAAGAGCAATTTTCCGCAGCGAACTTGAGTGTATGTATGTTGATATTCTCATGATCGTGGCAGTTAACAGTCACACCGATCTGTTTGGATTCTTAGTAAAAATGAGTTACGCCTCGATTGAGATTTAAATCTTCAAAAAATTTGTTAAGCGTGTCTTACTTCATGCGCGCCAATCTTCAATTGTCCAAGACTCTCAATAACCACTTTAATTGATAATATCTGACCATTCCAATGTCTAAAAATAACAGCCCCCCTTAAATCATATTGGAGAAGGTCCATTTACATTGCCCATCAAGTGATTCGACATCACATGCCACTCGAGAACAAGGTATTCAATAACAAATATAATGGCCATTTCTTTTTAAAAGAGAATTGTATCGGCCTTATAACGGCCCCATTGCAATTCATTCTTTCCCTATCAGCCTTATAATGGCCTTATAGAGCCCCGTAATGTCTAATGGTTTTCACCGTTATAATAACGGTTTCCACCTTTCCTGTTACATAACAGCCGTTAACCATTTTTTGCATACATTTTTTTGCATACGTTGCTCGAGAGTCACCTTGTTCAAGTAAATCCTAACCATCACATGCACCATATCTAAGCGGCCTACACGGAGATGATTGGAAGAAGACGCAAATGACTTTTCCATGAAATTGCGTAGAAATGGAAACTCGCTCGAGACTCAACAAGACTCATAGAGTCAACTCATAAACTCAGTCGACTAGATGGGACTCACCAGCCCGCCGAGCACTTCAGCTGTGTTCAACCTTGAGTTATTTATTTAATGATAAATGTCTAAGAGATTTAATGTTTGATTATCACACAAACTAAGTAACATTTAATTATTAAAATATCAAGTTGAATTGAGAAAGGACTCAATCAAGTCTTTGAGTCGACTCAGTTGGACATTGAGTCAAGTGAGATATACCGCCGTCCCAGGCAGGAAAAAGAAGAAAAAGAAAAAAAAAATAAAAAAAAAAGAAAAAACAAGAAGGTAAAATACAAAGGTGTTTTCCAAGCTTTCTTTCCAGCTTCCTAAACAAGCCCATGAGAGAGAATTCAAAATTCACAAATTACCTTCTCCACAATATAAGTGGTCCTAGTTGCATCAATTCACTTGGACAGTCCTATTGATTGATCTGAACAGTCAATTAACTCAAGAACACATTTCATAATCTGCCATAAAATCTCCGTATTGATCGGATGATCCAGTCCATCCTTTATGTGGTGTTATTTTCTAGAGCCATTCTTTTTCCAAGACATGGATGAGATGGTTTCCATTGCCAAGCAAAAGTGATTCTTTAGAATCATAAGCAATCCATATTGGGTCCTAAGAAATAAATGGACCAATTTTGTTAAGTGGACTGATTTTTGTGTAAATGATCTTGACCATCCATACTAAAGTCTTTGATCAGATGGTTATTAGATGAATACGATGTTTCCATTGTAGCTCATGAAATGTGAACTGGACTCAATGAGCAGTGTAGATCAACACACTGTGATGTGCAAGTGTTTCAATGCAACTAGAAGCACTATAACTTAAGTGTCATGAGAGCACAGGATAATCTCCACTGTAAGTAATAATAGCTATTTACTATATTATAATTATGATGTATAACCTGCCACACAAGTTATGTTCCTAGCATGGTTGGACCAAAAGAAGGTGGACCGTAAATTGACCGTAACGTTTGATCTGAGTATTGATATGGCACACCTGATGTTGAGGGTCAAATATTGCATATTAGACCCCAGATATTGTCTGGATTTACGAATATAATACTGTCTAATGACTCGTTTTCTCATTCTTGTGTGGCAAAGTGATTTTATGAGCATGGATGGAAAAAGGACGTTAAAAGTTGAGATTTAACGATCTGATGACGCCAAAGGCAAGGGACACACTCCAGGGGATCAAGATTGACAAATATACACGGTCAGAAATCCGAGAAAAGTTAGAAATTGAAGCTCAAGTGGCCTGAAGGACGTCCAGAATGCAAGATCACAAGGTTCCCACCATCCGTTCGGCTCGAAACTTCATACGTCGCCTGAGGACCATAAATTAACCGTACATATAAAATTTCAGCCATTGAAGATCTCGGGAAGTGCCCCAACTGACAGATCAGCCCATAAACCGTTGATTCTGGGCCCACCTGATATCTAGATCTGCTTCACTTTTGGTCTCAACGTCTAAAAGGATATTACAAAGTGGATGGACGGACTGGATTTCACATATACATCAAAGGGGAACCCACCTTACATCGTGCATGTGCACAGCACACGTACGGACGCCAAGTACTGAATCAAGAAGTCGGTCAGCATAGGCGCTGACCGACGTTTTTCTCAAAACAGAAAGACGCTACAGCGTCTTCACGACCGACGGCGGGGATCGACTGTGGACCCCACTCGTCGATATTTTGATAGATCAGATCCGTCCATTGCGTCTAAAGGGGGGATATTAACCTCACCAAGCTGTCCTTTTGATCCCATGCACAGGTACGGACATAGATGGATGGAAAACGCAGGATGAACGGCTGGGTTACAGATTCTGTGGACCACACCAAAATGGCTCCAAAACTCAGCATTCCTGAACGGTTTTTCGTCCTGAAGCCAATGGACGGTGTGGATTTTCGAAAAGAAAGCTAAGTGGACCCCACCGATCATCACAGCGGAAGAAAATTTTGCTTTCGCACCGCGTCATGCACGGCCGCTGGCCGTTTTTGCGATCGACTGTGGGCCCCACACGTGCCCCATAAGCTCAATCCAAACCGTCCACCGTGTAGACAGCTGCGAGCACTACAAAACCATGTTGTCACTTTTCACCCATGCATGCACACGTGTGAGATACAGAGGCCACAAAAGGGCCGCTCGGTAGCGTTCAAAACTGATCTTTTTGTGATTTCTTCTCTGGGCCACGTCAATGGACGTTCAAAACCACCCATTCTTAACTGAAATTTCGTTCTGAATTCAATGGACGGGGTGGATTTTCCAGAAAATGCTTCTGTGGGGCCCACCGACCACAACAGCGAAATGGTGCGAAAGGTTTCGCACATCCGCGAAAACTGACTTTTTCGGACAGTTTTGGCCCACCATCTTTGATCATATGGCAGATCTGAACCGTCTATCATGTAGAGGACCCAAGAAAGTACTAAGGGACGGTGTTTCTTTGGAATTTGAGCGAGGAAAGTGGCGTGTTTCATGGTACCGAACTTGGCTGCGAAAATTGCACTCCGTGTCCTGCTACAACTCTGTCACTGACTCCAGCCTTCCAGCAGCTATAAAAGGAGGTTTTTGGACGTGGGGAGCATTCATTCAGGTCTTGGGAGGAAGAACAGAGGGTTCGAGCTTGGGTTTCAACGTGGGCAGAGGAGAGAGAAAGGAGCTTGGTTTTTTTCTTTTCCTTTTCTTTTCCTTTTCTTTTTGTCTTTATTTATTTGGATTGAGCCCATCCATGGCAGGCTAAATCCTCCTAACTAGGGCTAAGAGGTGAAGCTTGTAGTGAGATGGGAGATTTTATTTTATTTTTATTTTAATTCATGAATCGACGTTGATTTTAGTTGATTATTATGAGAATATTTTTAGTTCTTAATGGTCTGTTGTGACTGAAATTACAATGGGTCTGCGATGCTTTGAATATTTCTATTTCCTTTTCATGTTTATGATGTCAGGAAGCCCTGTTGTTCACCATAGTCTCCTGGGCATGGTCGGATGACGGTACCCTTCCTAACTTACATACATGTGATTGGGTGGTAATTAGTTTGATTCTGTTATTTGTCATAGTCTTTAGGCATGGTTTGGTGATGGAATCCATTCTAATTTATCTTCCTTTCATCTCTTTGAAAACTAGATCAACGGCAGTTCAGTAATTTTCATAATTTTTGATGCAAGCATAAATTCTCCCTGATCTCTACAAGTGGATCCTCTGAATCCCTAGTTTCCTATCTCTGATTTGTTTCCTAAGTTTTAGATTAATTATTCTACAAGTATTCCACCATTGCTAATTGATTTAGATTTCATCTTAGTTTAGTTCTAGTTCTAGTTAGTTTTAGATAACGTACAATTTTCAGTCCCTTGGGATTCGACCTCGGTCTTACCGAGTTATTACTACATCACAACCCTGCACTTGGGGAGTGAACAAGTTTTTGGCGCCGTTGCTGGGGACTGTCGGCTACGTTTTTCTGAAATTAATTAGTTTTAGGATTAGATTTTCTTTTTAGAAATTTTTAATTCTAGGTTTAAAAGCTTAGTTATTTTCCTTATTAGAAAATTTTCTAAACTTTAGAAACTTTCTATTCTTCCTTCTATCTGATTTTTAGAACTAACTCAATTTTTCTATTTTGTAGGAAGCTTCTAATTTAGTAAGCTCTTTCTAATTCTTCTTTCTTTGGAATTTCTTCTTTTTCCTAGAAATTAGTTTACTTTTAATTAGGACTTTCTACTTTTAGAAACTAACTTATTTTGTTTTGTTTTGCAGATTCTTAACCTAGGCCTCCAAATTTGGTAACTTCTTTCCATCTTTCCCTTTTTCTAGATTTCTTCTTTCTTTCTCTTAGGTTTAAATTAGAATTTGAGGACTGAGTGTGTTTTATGCCCCATTGGGCACACGACAACACTCGACGTCTCGTGACTGAAGGAGGATTAGTTGAGGGATTGACTATCCAACGCAGGACTAGACACCACTTGAATTCTCCTGAGTTAGAAGACGTTATGGCTGAAAATCAACCTCAAGCACTACCCCAACCAAGGGTTGAAGAACTACATGAGGAGAATGAGGTGCATCAGGCACCCCCGCCTCGTACTTTACGAGATTATTTACAACCGGCGGGGGTGAGTACGCCCTCATGCATGATTTTTCCTGAGAATACAGGACATATGGACATCAAGCCAGGGGTTATCCAACTCCTTCCTAAGTTCCATGGGCTTGAGTCTGAAGAACCATATTTGCATCTGAAAGAGTTCGATGAAATCATAGGCACCATATACTTTCCTAATGTATCCGAGGATACTATTAGGCTGAAACTCTTTCCATTTTCCTTGAAAGAAAAAGCCAAGACGTGGTTACATTCACTGCGTCCTAGGTCCATTGGCACATGGAATGATTTGCAGAGGGAATTTATAAAGAAATTTTTCCCACATCATAAGACAATTACCCTCAGGAGAGCAATCATGAACTTTGCCCAAAAGGAAGATGAAACATTCTTCCAATGTTGGGAAAGGTTCAAGGATCTGGTTAATGCATGCCCACAACATGGCTTTGAAATATGGCGCATTACGAATTTTTTCTATGATGGGCTAACATCTTCCATGCTCCAAATGGTCGAGACAATGTGTAACGGAGATTTTATTAATAAAAATGTCGACGAGGTATGGGATTACCTCGATAGTCTCGCGGAAAAAACACAATCATGGGACTATTACCCAAGAACGAACACCACGTCTAGGCCGACTCATTCAAGGGAAAAAGGAGGAATATATCTCCTGAAAGAGGATAATGATCTTAACGCTAAGGTGACCAATCTCACCAGAAAATTTGAGGCCATGGAAGGAAGGAAGGAAAAGGTTAATGAAAGTGTTTGCGGCATCTGTGATTGCAACATTCATACTACTGAAAATTGTCCTTCAATACCTGCCTTTCGAGATGTATTGATCGAACAATCTAATGCCGTAAATAACTATCAAAGACCTTTCAATGGACCACCCTCTAATACATACAATCCTGGCTGGAAAAATCATCCGAATTTTAGTTGGAGGAACGGACAAACTGCTACCCCTCAAGGTTTCTTCAATCAAAATCCAAATCAGGGGAAACCTCAAGAAGAATCGGTTCAATTTTTCATACAAGAGCTGGCTCGGACAATGCAAGGAATTTCAGATTTTATGCAAAAAATAGATTCACGTATGACGGCTATGGAAAAAGGGATGCTCCCTGCACAATCACTCCCTAATCCGAAACCGCAATACGAGACAGGTGATCCCAGCTCTTCAAATCAAATGGGGCATGCTAAATCCATCACTACTCTTAGGAGTGGGAAGGTTATTGATAAAACCCTTCCGGTTAGGCCCGAAAAGCCTCAAGAACCAGAAGAGGACAACAATGATGGATCTAGTGGCACCCCACAAAAATTTGAACCGGAACCTCTAGAAAAGCCAGTTGCTCCGTTTCCCCAACGGTTGGTTAAACCAAAACGTCTATCTAACTCTCAGGATATTCTAGAGGTGTTGAAACAAGTGAAAGTCAACATTCCTCTGCTTGACGTTGTAAAACAGATTCCTTCATATGCTAAATTTCTAAAGGATTTATGCACTACCAAACGACGGAAAAGTGTTCAAAAGAAGATCTCCTTGACTGAGAAAGTGAGTGCCATCCTGAAACAAGATGTGCCGCAACAATTCAAAGATCCCGGTTGCCCAACCATATCATGTGTGATCGGGAACTATCGAATTGATCACGCACTTCTTGACTTAGGAGCAAGCGTCAATCTGATTTCCTATTCGGTATACCAACAGTTAGGTTTGGGTGAATTAAAACCCACTTGAACCACACTACAACTTGTTGATCGTTCTGTTCGTATACCAAGAGGGATCATCGAGGATGTGTTGGTCCAGGTGGATAGATTCTACTACCCTGTTGATTTTATTATCTTGGACACTGAACCCATCAATGACACGAGCACTCAGATTCCCGTCATTCTTGGTCGTCCATTCCTGTCTACTTCAAATGCAATTATCAATTGCAGGAATGGTGTCATGACTATGTCCTTTGGAAATTTGACATTGGAATCAAATATCTTTTTCAATAACGACAGCAACTCAGAGGATGATGACGATTTCCACGATGTTAACATGATTGATTCTTTGGTGGAAGATAGAACACCTCTCACCTTATCCTCTGATCCTCTAGAGACGTGCCTGGCCCACTCCCATGATCTTGATGATGATATAATTAAGGAGACGTGTGCCATGCTTGATACTGCACCGGTACTTGAAGTTAACCGGTGGAGGCCACAAATTGAAGAATTGCCCCAAATTGATGTAGTGCCTCTACCGTCTAACCTCAAGCCACCGAAGCTTGACCTAAAACCTTTGCCCTCTGATTTAAAATATGTCTATTTAGGTCAAGATGAGACATATCCGGTGGTGATCTCTGCCCACCTAGAGAAAGAACAGGAGAGTATGCTGATATCTACTCTCATTGAGCATAAGGGAGCTCTTGGATGGACGATAGCGGACCTCAAGGGAATTAACCCATCGATTTGTACTCACCGTATATATCTTGAGGACAATGCAAAGGCTGTTCGGCAATCACAACGTAGATTAAATCCAAACATAAAGGAAGTGGTTAAGGCCGAGGTTCTCAAACTATTGGATGTGGGGATCATATTCCCCATATCTGATAGTCAATGGGTGAGTCCAACTCAGGTGGTTCCTAAGAAGTCCGGGATCACCATCGTAGCCAATGCCAATAATGAACTCATGGCAACCAGAGTTACTACTGGTTGGAGAATGTGCATTGACTACAGAAAGCTGAATACCGTCACAAGGAAAGACCACTTTCCTTTGCCCTTCATTGATCAAATCCTGGAAAGGCTAGCTGGTCATTCCTATTATTGTTTCCTTGACGGGTATTCAGGTTATAATCAGATTGAAATCGCCCCTGAGGATCAGGAAAAGACCACATTTACATGTCCCTATGGCACCTTTGCTTACAAAAGGATGTCATTCGGGTTATGTAATGCCCCTGCCACCTTTCAGTGATGCATGACGAGTATCTTTTCTGACATGGTGGGAAAATATCTAGAGGTCTTCATGGACGACTTCTCTGTTTTTGGTTCATCTTTCAGCGAATGCTTAGCAAGTCTTAAATGTGTGCTGAAAAGATGTGAAGAAAAAAACTTGATACTTAACTGGGAGAAGTGCCATTTTATGGTTCAAAAGGGAATTGTCCTTGGGCATATCATCTCGTCCAAAGGAATCGAGGTAGATAAGGCAAAAATTGATCTTATCTCTAACCTACCTCCACCCAAGAATATCAGAGACGTGCGATCCTTCTTAGGACACGCAGGCTTTTACAGACGATTCATAAAGGACTTTAGTCTCCTCTCTCGTCCTTTATGTAATCTTCTTCAAAAGGATACACCATACGAGTGGACTGAGCAGTGCCAAGAAGCTTTCACTAAGCTTAAGGGCATGCTAACCACTGCACCTATCATGCAGCCACCTGACTGGAGTCTTCCTTTTGAACTTATGTGCGACGCCTCTGATTATGCTCTTGGAGCGGTTCTAGGCCAGAGAAAAGATAAGCGGTCTTACGTTATTCACTACGCAAGTAGGACTCTAAATCCTGCCCAAGTGAACTACTCGACTACGGAAAAGGAACTCTTAGCCGTAGTGTTCGCTTTGGACAAATTTAGGTCCTACCTGATCGGATCCAAGATCATCATCTACACAGATCACACGGCACTTAAGTATCTTCTTTCTAAGAATGATTCTAAGCCCCGCCTGATACGATGGATCCTTCTACTCCAAGAATTTGATTTGAAAATTAAAGATAAAAAGGGAGTAGAGAACGTAGTGGCCGATCATCTTTCTCGCCTTAATACCTCTGATTCCCTTGAGGCGACCCATATCAATGACATGTTCCCTGATGAACAACTGTTTAGAGTCTCTCATTCACCTTGGTTCGCTGATATTGCTAATTATCTTGCTACAGGTTCCATACCGGCACATTGGACATCACAAGATAAGAAGAAATTTTTTACCAAGGTGCGTGACTTTTTCTGGGACGATCCATATTTGTTTAAATATTGCCCAGACCAAATCTTAAGGAGATGCATACCAGACGATAAACATCAGAGTGTCATCTCCTTCTGTCACTCACAGGCCTGTGGTGGTCACTTTTCTGCTAAAAAGACCACGGCCAAGATTTTACAGTGTAGCTTCTACTGGCCCACTATGTTCAAGGACACTCATGAGTTTTGCAAGGCTTGTGAGCGTTGTCAGAAATTGGGAGCATTGTCCCGTCGAAATATGATGCCCTTGAATCCCATCCTTATTATAGAAGCATTTGATTGTTGGGGCATTGATTTCATGGGACCATTCCCCCAATCATTTGGATATCTGTATATTTTGCTCGCCGTAGACTATGTCACTAAATGGGTCAAAGCAATTCCGTGCCGCAAAAATGACCATCGCACGGTCATTAAATTTTTGAAAGAAAATATCCTGTCGCGGTTCGGAACGCCTCGAGCCATCATTAGTGACGAGGGCTCACACTTCTGCAATAGACCATTTGAGGGTTTAATGAAGAAATACGGTATCTCGCATAAGGTGAGCACCCCATACCATCCACAGACAAGTGGACAAGCTGAAATTTCCAATAGGGAGATCAAACATATCCTGGAGAAAATGGTTAACCCTGATCGTAAGGACTGGTCAATCCGATTGACCGATGCCTTATGGGCGTATCGTACTGCTTTCAAAACTCCTATTGGAACATCTCCCTTTAGACTTGTCTATGGGAAAGCCTGTCACTTGCCTGTGGAATTGGAACATAAAGCATACTGGGCGATCAAAAATCTGAATTTCAATCTGGACAACGCTGGCTCGCTACGCAAACTTCAGTTAAATGAACTTGAAGAAATCCGGAACGATGCGTACGAAAACTCGAGAATTTACAAGGACAGGATGAAGGCGTTTTATTATCAACATATTCTACGGAAATCATTCACGCCAGGTCAGAAAGTCCTCTTGTATGACTCTCGACTACATCTCTTTCCGGGTAAGCTTCGATCTCGTTGGACCGGCCCTTACATTGTTGTTACTGCTTATCCTCATGGGGCCGTCGAGATAAAAGATCCCGACAATGGCAAGGAGTTTAAAGTTAATGGACATCGATTAAAGCCATTTGTTGAGACATTTGATTCAGAGGACATGTCCATGCCTCTGATTGCTCCTGTTTACCAGGACTGATCTCCTAGTCTGATGGAGGTATATGTAGGTTTATCGCTTCCATAGGTTTAGGATAGTCGCTTTCATAGGTAAGTTAGTTCAATGTTTATGGGTAACATTACTGCAAACCCTCACGAGACTACAACTCGTCCACTAGGGGTAACCTAGGGGTTTAAAGGCTTGTTGCATACGCTAAATGCAATCGAGAGCACCTGCGAAAGTGGTATAGGTAGGATTTTATTTTTGTTATTTTTGTTCTGTTTTCTCTCTCATGCTGACAAGCTTCCATGCCGTGATCTATTGAAAACTCTCTTGATTCGTTATTCAGGTACTATCTTCCCATCACTTCTCATTTACTTTCGTTGTCCCATGTGCATTGCATGCTCATATCTTTTACATTGAGGATAATGTAGATTTTAGGTTGGGGCTGGGAGATTAGGTTTCCTAATCAGTATTTTCTTGGTCTTGAGCAAAAAATTGTGAAATTTTTTTATTTTTTTTTCTGCAAATTTCTACAAATTCGAAGTGATTTTGACAGATATCTCTAATTTAGATTTTCAAGGTACATAATGGTAGATTTATGACTCTTGGATTCCGTATCTGTTAGATTTCATAGTTAAGTGAATTATTAATCCATGATTAGAAGTTGTAAACATTGATTGAATCATGATTTCAGGACACGTCTTGCTTACACATTAAGATTTCAGTTCCATATCGAAGGATTAACTTGGTAATCACTAAGCACGAAAGGAACCAGTCTGAAATATCTTGCCATCAGGGTATAAAAATTGAACAGGTTGGGCAATTAATCTTCACCATGGGTTTGCTCCCTACAGGTGAAAGTTTGATTCCCCAAGGTTAAACATTCAAAAAAAAAAATTATTAGGTAATTGGTCTTTTGCCATAGGTTTGCTCCCTATTGGTAAGGATTTGATTCCTCTTTTTGGCATGACTATTAATGGAAAAATAAAAAGTTGAAAAGATCAAAAGATGGAATTTATAAGGCAAGTTTGGTTATCATGAATTCTCTTGCTGGTTACCAATGAGATCCTGAAATAACAAATTCAATCTTAATGTGATTAGCTGAGATTACACTATACATCCATGAATCTCAATGTTTAAAATTTTTCTAATTGATG
Source organism: Magnolia kwangsiensis (assembly GCA_037074715.1). Taxonomy (NCBI): domain Eukaryota; kingdom Viridiplantae; phylum Streptophyta; class Magnoliopsida; order Magnoliales; family Magnoliaceae; genus Magnolia; species Magnolia kwangsiensis. The sequence goes on along the minus strand of CM073574.1, from coordinate 153,359,880 downwards.
GATTAATGCTTTACACTTGATTATGAAGTCTACGGTGCGCTTGAGCTCAGGAGAGATCAATTTCTAACATTCATGGATATTAAATTTCTCGTATTTTGTCAAAATCTCACTCGATTTCATAGAAAGTTCTCCTATAATTCTCAACTTATTTTTCGCATATTTTACTCGGGACTAGCAAAATGCTGGTTGGGGGTTGTGTTGAGGGTCAAATATTGCATATTAGACCCCAGATATTGTCTGGATTTACGAATATAATACTGTCTAATGGCTCGTTTTCTCATTCTTGTGTGGCAAAGTGATTTTATGAGCATGGATGGAAAAAGGACGTTAAAAGTTGAGATTTAACGATCTGATGACGCCAAAGGCAAGGGACACACTCCAGGGGACCAAGATTGACAAATATACACGGTCAGAAATCCGAGAAAAGTTAGAAATTGAAGCTCAAGTGGCCTGAAGGACGTCCAGAATGCAAGATCACAAGGTTCCCACCATCCGTTCGGCTCGAAACTTCATACGTCGCCTGAGGAACATAAATTAACCGTACATATAAAATTTCAGCCATTGAAGATCTCGGGAAGTGCCCCAACTGACAGATCAACCCATAAACCATTGATTCTGGGCCCACCTGATATCTAGATCTGCTTCACTTTTGGTCTCAACGTCTAAAAGGATATTACAAAGTGGATGGACGGACTGGATTTCACATATACATCAAAGGGGAACCCACCTTACATCGTGCATGTGCACAGCACACGTACGGACGCCAAGTACTGAATCAAGAAGTCGGTCAGCATAGGCGCTGACCGACGTTTTTCTCAAAACAGAAAGACGCTACAGCATCTTCACGACCGACGGCGGGGATCGACTGTGGGCCCCACTCGTCGATATTTTGATAGATCAGATCCGTCCATTGCGTCTAAAGGGGGGATATTAACCTCACCAAGCTGTCCTTTTGATCCCATGCACAGGTACCGACATAGATGGATGGAAAACGCAGGATGGACGGCTGGGTTACAGATTCTGTGGACCACACCGAAATGGCTCCAAAACTCAGCATTCCTGGACGGTTTTTCGTCCTGAAGCCAATGGACGGTGTGAATTTTCGAAAAGAAAGCTAAGTGGACCCCACCGATCATCACAGCGGAAGAAAATTTTGCTTTCGCACCGCGTCATGCACGGCCGCTGGCCGTTTTTGCGATCGACTGTGGGCCCCACATGTGCCCCATAAGCTCAATCCAAACCGTCCACCGTGTAGACAGCTGCGAGCACTACAAAACCATGTTGTCACTTTTCACCCATGCATGCACACGTGTGAGATACAGAGGCCACAAAAGGGCCGCTCGGTAGCGTTCAAAACTGATCTTTTTGTGATTTCTTCTCTGGGCCACGTCAATGGACGTTCAAAACCACCTATTCTTAACTGAAATTTCGTTCTGAATTCAATGGACGGGGTGGATTTTCCAGAAAATGCTTCTGTGGGGCCCACCGACCACAACAACGAAATGGTGCGAAAGATTTCGCACATCCGCGAAAACCGACTTTTCCGGACAGTTTTGGCCCACCATCTTTGATCATATGGCAGATCTGAACCGTCTATCATGTAGAGGACCCAAGAAAGTACTAAGGGACGGTGTTTCTTTGGAATTTGAGCGAGGAAAGTGGCGTGTTTCATGGTACCAAACTTGGCTGCGAAAATTGCACTCCGTGTCCTGCTACAACTCTGTCACTGACTCCAGCCTTCCAGCAGCTATAAAAGGAGGTTTTTGGACGTGAGGAGCATTCATTCAGGTCTTGGGAGGAAGAACAGAGGGCTCGAGCTTGGGTTTCAACGTGGGCAGAGGAGAGAGAAAGGAGCTTGGTTTTTTTCTTTCCCTTTTCTTTTCCTTTTCTTTTTGTCTTTATTTATTTGGATTGAGCCCATCCATGGCAGGCTAAATCCTCCTAGATAGGGCTAAGAGGTGAAGCTTGTAGTGATATGGGAGATTTTATTTTATTTTTATTTTAATTCATGAATCGACGTTGATTTTAGTTGATTATTATGGGAATATTTTTAGTTCTTAATGGTCTGTTGTGACTGAAATTACAATGGGTCTGCGATGCTTTGAATATTTATATTTTCTTTTCATGTTTATGATGTCAGGAAGCCCTGTTGTTCACCATAGTCTCCTGGGCATGGTCGGATGACGGTACCCTTCATAACTTACATACATGTGATTGGGTGGTAATTAGTTTGATTCTGTTGTTTGCCATAGTCTTTAGGCATGGTTTGGTGATGGAATCCATTCTAATTTATCTTCCTTTCATTTCTTTGAAAACTAGATCAACGGCAGTTCAGTAATTTTCATAATTTTTGATGCAAGCATAAATTCTCCCTGATCTCTACAAGTGGATCCTCTGAATCCCTAGTTTCTTATCTCTGATTTGTTTCCTAAGTTTTAGATTAATTATTCTACAAGTATTCCACCATTGCTAATTGATTTAGATTTCATCTTAGCTTAGTTCTAGTTCTAGTTAGTTTTAGATAACGTACAAGTTTCAGTCCCTTGGGATTCGACCTCGGTCTTACCAAGTTATTACTACATCACAACCCTGCACTTGGGGAGTGAACACCTGACCAAGCATCAAGAACCGAAGCAAGACGAGAACTCGAGAATGAGTTCTTTTGAAGTGGAGGGAACTGATGTAGAGCAGGTCATAGACACTTTCATGTTCAAGATGGATTAAAGAAGCCCCGATCGGAGGCAGAAGTCATCAAGACCATCAAAACCTTAAAACAGACATATCTCGTAAACCGGAACAAGTTACTCGACGTACCATATTTGATTTTGGAGTAGGACGAGCTACTTTAGCCAACCAACCTGGCCATGCCAGGTTGCCCACGCCAAATTTGCATCATATCAACATTCGAATTCTATGTTTATTTTCATTTTTATAATTTTTAGTAACTTTTGGTTTGAATGTAACTCTTCATCCGTTGGGTTTTAGAAGTTGTATCCAACATGAAAAGTGTTTAGAAAAATTAGGAGAATAACATGGTTAAGCCACATAGGACACCTATAAATAGAAAATTTACCATTTATAGTAAGTTGGGAATTTTAGGGAATTTTTAGCTATAATTTAATTCTTAAACTTTTTCTAAGTCTTGGTACCCCTATTTAAAGGGTTGTAGACTTATTTATCATATTTTCTCGTTCGTCTTCTAGGAGTCTTGAGGGGAGTCCAGAGAAGTTCCGTGGATTTGGAAGTTCTTCTACTTGTGGATTCGAGGAGTCTTGTGGGGAGTCAAGAGAAGTTCCGTGGATTTGGAACAGTTATCCCCAATTCCTTCACTGCGTCAAAATATAAATCTTGACGAACATGATCAGATTTGCTTGTTGCTAGTAATTGATTCAGCAAGATCATGGGTTTGAATCTCACGCTCTGCCCATTACTTTTTATTCTGTAGAGCAACTGAGTGACTCGGTTCGAGTCAGCAAGCCGAACTGACAAGTGTGATCTAGCTGCTAACAAGTCAAGCTCACCAGCTAGTGTTGTTGTGACCCAGCTTGAAATTTCATCAAGTTGACTCGGCCCATTTTAGAACTAACGTTTTGCATTCCTGCAGCAAGTGGTTTGTTTGTCAAGTAAATCTGATTTTGGGAGATATGACGCAAATACATCGGGCCCCATTAGACTAAAAAACATGCATGGGACGCCTCCAGCCGCAGCCGCATACGATGTCAGTGTTCCAAATTACTCCACATTTTATTAGGAGGAGGCCAAACATCATGATTGGGACGTTTGATCTAATGGGTCATCATCACCTGGACAGTCCATGTCCAAAACATAAGGGGACTGTTGTAAAATATTGATTTTAATAAAAATATTTTAATAATAAAAAAGTTATTTTTTGAAAAACGTTTGGGGCTTTGGGAATAGTCCCACATGGGAAAGAGAAGAGAAAGAAAAGTGGTTTAGATGATAATAGTGGAGTACCATAATATTTGCCTACCTAGTCCGTGGACCATGGGACTTGCGTGTTCCAGTGCGAAGCACTGGAACACCGCGCACGCGCACGCGCACGCGCTCGCGCTCGGGCTCGCATGATAATAGTGGAGTACCATAATATTTGCCTACCTAGTCCGTGGACCATGGGACTTGCGTGTTCCAGTGCGAAGCACTGGAACACCGCGCACGCGCACGCGCACGCGCTCGCGCTCGCGCTCGGGCTCGGGCTCGGTCTCGGTCTCGGTCACGGTCACGGTCTCGGTCTCGGTCTCGGGCTCGGTGCGAGGGCGTGGGCATGTGAGGCAGTGTGGCTGTAGAGGCGCTAGTGGCGCACTTTGCACTTAAGGACTGAATGAGAGTCCCTTAGAATATATAGAGGGCTGAAAAAGAGCTGTTGCAGAAATTCTGTAACAGCTGTGCAATAAGTGCAGGGTCCAGCTGAAACTGCTGCATGGCTAGCCCCAACAGCTATAAAACGGCTAGCTGCTGTCTCACAACGGTCAGCATGCAGCAGCTTAATGGCCCATGCACAACGGTCAGAAAACGGCCATAAAACGGCTAGTTTTCTCAACAGCCAGAAAACGGTCATGGGATTTATTTCCCTGGACCATAACCCCCAGCCACCATAGCCTATAAAAGGAGGGCCTGGATAGGTTCCAAATCAATCTCAACTCACTCCATACGAATTCCAGAAAATAGCCTCTCCACTCATATATTCTAAGTGTTATCCAGCAATACAGCAAGGTGTCAACCTTAGCTTGAAGAACAGACCAGCGGAGTGGTCTAGGACGGTTCAACCGAACCAGCAGGCTGAAGATTAGAACTTAATCGAGCAAACCACTTTTCTATTTTCTTCTTTTCTTATTTTTGGGATTTTCCTTTATATTGTAATACTGCCAGAAATAGTGAAATTGAGTTCCATTTGGTGGGCCTTCGTGTTTGCTGAACGCAGACCCACACCAGGCTCGTCGTATCCTAGAAGCAATTTGCCTGTAACCTATCAGCATACTCAATTTACTTGAGTTGGGGCAAATAACGCTTTAAGGACAGCGTTTTCAGACGTGCTTCAGCCTGTCCATATTATTTTCGGTTTCCATATTATACAGAAACTACAGTAATCTGTATAAATTTCACAACAATCTTAAAGCGTTATTTCTAAAATGGAAGCCGATAGCGTTTCATCTATTAAATTGATGAATCAGGACTTGATACGTCTTGATCGGTTCGATGGAACCAATTTTACAAGATGGCAAGACAAGCTGAAATTTCTCCTGACGGCGCTGAAGATCTACTACATACTAGATCCAAATCTGCAAGCATTGCCTGAAGCAACCGACAAAGACACACCTGAGCAAGTGGCTGCCCGTGCTAAAAGAGCCGAAGACGAACTATTGTGTCGTGGACACATTCTGAACGCACTCTCCGACCGCCTGTACGATCTGTACCAACAGACATCATCAGCAAAGGAGATCTGGGCCGCACTGGAATTCAAGTACAAGGCTGAAGAAGAAGGGACCAACAAATTTCTCATCGCCAGGTATTTTGACTTCAGCATGGTAGATAATAAACCGCTGCTGCCCCAAATCCAAGAACTGCAGCTAATAGTAAACAAAATCAAAGCGATCAAAATCGATCTTCCTGAATCATTCCAAGTTGGGGCTATAATCGCTAAATTGCCACCAATGTGGAAAGACTATAGAAAGAAGTTGCTGCATAAAACCGAGGACTACACACTGGAACAAATCCAGAAACACCTAAGGATTGAGGAAGAATCCCGTAACCGCGATAAAAAGAATGATAACGGGAATGCCTCGTCCAAGGTACATGCAGTAGAAAACACCAATAACAAGAATCCCGAGAAAGATGATTCCCTAAAACCCAATAAAGGGAAATTCAAGAAAAACGCCCAAAAGAAGAACGGAAAGTTCAAAGGCCCATGCCATGTCTGTGGAAAAATCGGGCACTATGCTCGAGTATGCCGATATCGCAAATCTAAAAAAGAGGCAAGTGCAGTAGAAGAAGGCGATATCGTGGCTATGATCACTGAAGTGAATACCATCCAAGGCAAAGTTCCAGGCTGGTGGTATGATACTGCCGCTACAGTACATGTGTGCTACGACAAATCAGCCTTCAAAACCTATGAGGAATTGACCGATGGTCAAGAAGTCCAAATGGGTAATGAAGTCCGATCGAAGGTCGTCGGCAAAGGAACTGTCGAACTGATATTCACTTCTGGAAAGAAAGTGATTCTAACTAATGTACTGCACGTCCCAGACATGAGGCGAAACTTAGTTTCTGGGGATCTTCTGGGAAAACCAGGTATAAGGGTGGTATACGAGTCAGGAAAACTGATTCTATCCAAGAATGGGAATTTTGTTGGAAAGGGATATGCTTGTAACGGGATGGTTAAGTTTTCTCTGAATGAAAGTAGCACTTCTGCGTATATGGTTGAATCTGCTGGACTGTGGCATGATAGACTAGCCCATATAGGGTATAGTACTTTGAAGTTCATGGCTAAGAATGGTTTAATCTCATACACAGATAATGAAACTAATAAATGTGAAGTGTGCATACAATCCAAAATGACGAAAAAACCTTTTCCAAGTGTTGAAAGATCGTCTCAAATTTTGGATCTTGTGCACAGTGATATCTGTGAGTTAAACGGCATTCTTACTCGTGGAGGTAAACGGTACTTCATAACCTTTATAGATGATTGCTCTAGATATGTGTATGTTTATCTATTAAAGAGCAAAGATGAAGCATTGAACATGTTTAAGATATATAAAGCAGAAGTAGAGAATCAACTAAGTAAGAAGATAAAAATTCTCCGTAGCGATCGAGGAGGAGAATACTTCTCGAATGAATTCGATTACTTCTGTGAAGAACATGGACTGGTACATCAATGTACAGCTCCATACACACCTCAACAAAACGGAATAGCTGAAAGGAAGAATAGAACATTAGTAGAAATGGTCAACTCAATGCTAATAAAAGCAAAGTTGCCACTAAATCTGTGGGGTGAGGCACTGCTTGCAGCATGCCATATAATAAACAGACTTCCGTCTAAAAAATATAAAGTATCTTCATATGAAACATGGAGAGGTAGAAAACCTAACCTAGGATATCTTAAAGTGTGGGGGTGTCTTGCATACTGCAGAACTCCTGACCCAAAAAGAACCAAGTTAGGACCAAGAGCTATTAAGTGCGCCTTCGTAGGGTATGCACAAAATAGTAAAGCTTATAGACTTCTAGACATGGAGTCTAATACAATTATAGAATCAAGAGACGTTGAATTCTTTGAGAACTCACTATCCTTGGAGTCAAAGGATAATGAAATTCAAACTCCTAATAGAGAACCAAATAGCACAGCTCCACATATAATGGAAGCTCCCACTGAACCTCGTAGGAGTCAAAGAACTAGAATAGAGAAGAGTTTTGGAGATGACTATATAGACTCACAACGCATCATTTTTCATCTGGTAGAAGCAGATAGAGAAAATGTTATAAGACGAATACCTATAGTAATGACTATAGAAGATGATCCTAAAACATATAAGGAAGCTGTATCCTCTAGAGACTCAGCTTTTTGGAAAGAAGCTATAAATGATGAAATGGAATCTATACTATCAAATCAAACATGGGAACTAGTAAACTTACCTCCAGGTTCTAGACCCATAGGTTGCAAATGGGTATTTAGGAAGAAATATCACACTGATGGGACTATCCAAACCTTTAAAGCTCGACTAGTAGCTAAGGGTTTTAGACAAAAAGAAGGGATAGACTACTTTGACACATACTCACCTGTAGCTAGGATAACATCCATTAGGATATTATTTGCGCTAGCTTCCATACATCATCTTCACATCCACCAAATGGATGTAAAGACTGCTTTCCTGAACGGTGACCTCAATGAGGAGGTATACATGGAACAACCTGAAGGTTTCGTTCTACCAGGAAATGAAAACAAAGTATGTAGATTAGTCAAATCGCTGTATGGATTAAAACAAGCACCTAAACAATGGCATGAGAAGTTTGATTCCAAAATACTATCTCATGGTTTCATGCATAATGTAGCTGATAAATGCATATATTCTAAAAAAGATGGTAGTCATATCATTATTATCTGTTTATATGTTGATGATATGTTAATAATAAGTAATAAAATGGAAGGTGTGACTGAAACAAAGAAGTTTCTTTCTTCCGTATTTAAAATGAAGGATCTTGGACAAGTTGATACCATCTTAGGTGTCAAAGTTAAAAAACATTGTGGGGGTTATGCTTTGTGTCAATCTCATTATATTGAGAAGATACTAAACAAGTTTAACCATCTAATTATAAAGGAAGCAAAAACCCCATTTGATCCAAGTATCAAACTAAAAGAAAATACTGGAAGAACAGTTGCACAATTAGAATATGCGAGTGCTATAGGAAGTCTTATGTATGCTATGCAATGCACTAGACCTGATATCGCATATGCTGTGAGTAAACTTAGTAGGTTTACTAGTAACCCCAGTAATGAACACTGGAATGCAATCAGTAGAGTCCTTGGTTACTTAAAAGCAACCAAAGACTTAGGACTATTTTATTCAGAGTTTCCTGCCGTATTGGAAGGATATACCGATGCGAGCTGGATATCGAGTGCAGGGGACAATAAGTCTACTACAGGGTGGGTATTCACCCTAGGAGGTGCTGCTGTATCTTGGGGATCCAAGAAACAGACTTGCATAACGCACTCGACTATGGAGTCTGAATTTATAGCCCTAGCTGCAACAGGCAAAGAGGCTGAGTGGCTAAGGGATCTTCTATTAGAAATTCCTTTTTGTGTAAAGCCTATATCGGCTGTATCACTACATTGTGATAGTGAAGCCACATTAGCTAGAGCCTATAGCGGTACTTATAATGGTAAGTCTAGACATATTAGTCTTCGACATGATTATGTCAGACAATTGATTCAAGATGGAATCATTGCTATTTCATATGTGAAATCAAGCAATAACCTGGCAGATCCTTTCACTAAACCTCTACCGAGAGAGGTAGTAAAGGTTACATCTAGAGGGATGGGGTTGAAACTCTTCAACCAAAGTTCCACCAGTGATGGTAACCCAACCTAAAATCAGAAAATCTCTAATCTTGGGTTTAATGGGTAAGAACAAGTCACTGATAAGTGGAAAGTTTTCAGCACTAAATTATATAACCTCATCCATAATAGATAAGTGCTGAGCGTTACGAAAGAGGGTTGAGTCTTAGAACTCTTAATGAATTCCAGTCTTTAGGACAAGTGTCTTATAGTAACGGAGACACTGGAAGGATTTCACCTATATGAACGTAGAGATGGTGCCGTCTCTCATGAGAGTTAAGAGTTTTCTCTCGGGATCGTTCACGAATTAGGATAAGCACATGGCCATTAATTGTGCTGAGCAAGATTGTGGGAACTCTAACAACACATAGCGAATATGTGTGTGGTTTCTCCAACTCTGTTATCTAGAAATAACTGGTTCAAAGCTGCGGCTACCAGTCATTTCGATAGAGTTTTGAGATACTTACACTAAGGGAAGATTAAAATCGAAAGATATCTTTCTTTATGCATATAAGCTAATTATTCTGGCAGTATGTTTAACCGAGAAAATATTTTTATAAAAAAATCAAGTGGGGGATTGTTGTAAAATATTGATTTTAATAAAAATATTTTAATAATAAAAAAGTTATTTTTTGAAAAACGTTTGGGGCTTTGGGAATAGTCCCACATGGGAAAGAGAAGAGAAAGAAAAGTGGTTTAAATGATAATAGTGGAGTACCATAATATTTGCCTACCTAGTCCGTGGACCATGGGACTTGCGTGTTCCAGTGCGAAGCACTGGAACACCGCGCACGCGCACGCGCACGCGCTCGCGCTCGCGCTCGGGCTCGGGCTCGGTCTCGGTCTCGGTCACGGTCACGGTCTCGGTCTCGGTCTCGGTCTCGGGCTCGGTGCGAGGGCGTGGGCATGTGAGGCAGTGTGGCTGTAGAGGCGCTAGTGGCGCACTTTGCACTTCGCACGTGCGCATCGTGTCGCAGAGGGTCGCTCCCTTCGCGAACCGCAGCGAGACGTGTGCGAGTCGCGGTGCGACTAGTGGCTAAGGCAGATGGTTGGTTGGACGAAAATCTAAAGGACTGAATGAGAGTCCCTTAGAATATATAGAGGGCTGAAAAAGAGCTGTTGCAGAAATTCTGTAACAGCTGTGCAATAAGTGCAGGGTCCAGCTGAAACTGCTGCATGGCTAGCCCCAACAGCTATAAAACGGCTAGCTGCTGTCTCACAACGGTCAGCATGCAGCAGCTTAATGGCCCATGCACAACGGTCAGAAAACGGCCATAAAACGGCTAGTTTTCTCAACAGCCAGAAAACGGTCATGGGATTTATTTCCCTGGACCATAACCCCCAGCCACCATAGCCTATAAAAGGAGGGCCTGGATAGGTTCCAAATCAATCTCAACTCACTCCATACGAATTCCAGAAAATAGCCTCTCCACTCATATATTCTAAGTGTTATCCAGCAATACAGCAAGGTGTCAACCTTAGCTTGAAGAACAGACCAGCGGAGTGGTCTAGGACGGTTCAACCGAACCAGCAGGCTGAAGATTAGAACTTAATCGAGCAAACCACTTTTCTATTTTCTTCTTTTCTTATTTTTGGGATTTTCCTTTATATTGTAATACTGCCAGAAATAGTGAAATTGAGTTCCATTTGGTGGGCCTTCGTGTTTGCTGAACGCAGACCCACACCAGGCTCGTCGTATCCTAGAAGCAATTTGCCTGTAACCTATCAGCATACTCAATTTACTTGAGTTGGGGCAAATAACGCTTTAAGGACAGCGTTTTCAGACGTGCTTCAGCCTGTCCATATTATTTTCGGTTTCCATATTATACAGAAACTACAGTAATCTGTATAAATTTCACAACAATCTTAAAGCGTTATTTCTAAAATGGAAGCCGATAGCGTTTCATCTATTAAATTGATGAATCAGGACTTGATACGTCTTGATCGGTTCGATGGAACCAATTTTACAAGATGGCAAGACAAGCTGAAATTTCTCCTGACGGCGCTGAAGATCTACTACATACTAGATCCAAATCTGCAAGCATTGCCTGAAGCAACCGACAAAGACACACCTGAGCAAGTGGCTGCCCGTGCTAAAAGAGCCGAAGACGAACTATTGTGTCGTGGACACATTCTGAACGCACTCTCCGACCGCCTGTACGATCTGTACCAACAGACATCATCAGCAAAGGAGATCTGGGCCGCACTGGAATTCAAGTACAAGGCTGAAGAAGAAGGGACCAACAAATTTCTCATCGCCAGGTATTTTGACTTCAGCATGGTAGATAATAAACCGCTGCTGCCCCAAATCCAAGAACTGCAGCTAATAGTAAACAAAATCAAAGCGATCAAAATCGATCTTCCTGAATCATTCCAAGTTGGGGCTATAATCGCTAAATTGCCACCAATGTGGAAAGACTATAGAAAGAAGTTGCTGCATAAAACCGAGGACTACACACTGGAACAAATCCAGAAACACCTAAGGATTGAGGAAGAATCCCGTAACCGCGATAAAAAGAATGATAACGGGAATGCCTCGTCCAAGGTACATGCAGTAGAAAACACCAATAACAAGAATCCCGAGAAAGATGATTCCCTAAAACCCAATAAAGGGAAATTCAAGAAAAACGCCCAAAAGAAGAACGGAAAGTTCAAAGGCCCATGCCATGTCTGTGGAAAAATCGGGCACTATGCTCGAGTATGCCGATATCGCAAATCTAAAAAAGAGGCCAGTGCAGTAGAAGAAGGCGATATCGTGGCTATGATCACTGAAGTGAATACCATCCAAGGCAAAGTTCCAGGCTGGTGGTATGATACTGCCGCTACAGTACATGTGTGCTACGACAAATCAGCCTTCAAAACCTATGAGGAATTGACCGATGGTCAAGAAGTCCAAATGGGTAATGAAGTCCGATCGAAGGTCGTCGGCAAAGGAACTGTCGAACTGATATTCACTTCTGGAAAGAAAGTGATTCTAACTAATGTACTGCACGTCCCAGACATGAGGCGAAACTTAGTTTCTGGGGATCTTCTGGGAAAACCAGGTATAAGGGTGGTATACGAGTCAGGAAAACTGATTCTATCCAAGAATGGGAATTTTGTTGGAAAGGGATATGCTTGTAACGGGATGGTTAAGTTTTCTCTGAATGAAAGTAGCACTTCTGCGTATATGGTTGAATCTGCTGGACTGTGGCATGATAGACTAGCCCATATAGGGTATAGTACTTTGAAGTTCATGGCTAAGAATGGTTTAATCTCATACACAGATAATGAAACTAATAAATGTGAAGTGTGCATACAATCCAAAATGACGAAAAAACCTTTTCCAAGTGTTGAAAGATCGTCTCAAATTTTGGATCTTGTGCACAGTGATATCTGTGAGTTAAACGGCATTCTTACTCGTGGAGGTAAACGGTACTTCATAACCTTTATAGATGATTGCTCTAGATATGTGTATGTTTATCTATTAAAGAGCAAAGATGAAGCATTGAACATGTTTAAGATATATAAAGCAGAAGTAGAGAATCAACTAAGTAAGAAGATAAAAATTCTCCGTAGCGATCGAGGAGGAGAATACTTCTCGAATGAATTCGATTACTTCTGTGAAGAACATGGACTGGTACATCAATGTACAGCTCCATACACACCTCAACAAAACGGAATAGCTGAAAGGAAGAATAGAACATTAGTAGAAATGGTCAACTCAATGCTAATAAAAGCAAAGTTGCCACTAAATCTGTGGGGTGAGGCACTGCTTGCAGCATGCCATATAATAAACAGACTTCCGTCTAAAAAATATAAAGTATCTCCATATGAAACATGGAGAGGTAGAAAACCTAACCTAGGATATCTTAAAGTGTGGGGGTGTCTTGCATACTGCAGAACTCCTGACCCAAAAAGAACCAAGTTAGGACCAAGAGCTATTAAGTGCGCCTTCGTAGGGTATGCACAAAATAGTAAAGCTTATAGACTTCTAGACATGGAGTCTAATACAATTATAGAATCAAGAGACGTTGAATTCTTTGAGAACTCACTATCCTTGGAGTCAAAGGATAATGAAATTCAAACTCCTAATAGAGAACCAAATAGCACAGCTCCACATATAATGGAAGCTCCCACTGAACCTCGTAGGAGTCAAAGAACTAGAATAGAGAAGAGTTTTGGAGATGACTATATAGACTCACAACGCATCATTTTTCATCTGGTAGAAGCAGATAGAGAAAATGTTATAAGACGAATACCTATAGTAATGACTATAGAAGATGATCCTAAAACATATAAGGAAGCTGTATCCTCTAGAGACTCAGCTTTTTGGAAAGAAGCTATAAATGATGAAATGGAATCTATACTATCAAATCAAACATGGGAACTAGTAAACTTACCTCCAGGTTCTAGACCCATAGGTTGCAAATGGGTATTTAGGAAGAAATATCACACTGATGGGACTATCCAAACCTTTAAAGCTCGACTAGTAGCTAAGGGTTTTAGACAAAAAGAAGGGATAGACTACTTTGACACATACTCACCTGTAGCTAGGATAACATCCATTAGGATATTATTTGCGCTAGCTTCCATACATCATCTTCACATCCACCAAATGGATGTAAAGACTGCTTTCCTGAACGGTGACCTCAATGAGGAGGTATACATGGAACAACCTGAAGGTTTCGTTCTACCAGGAAATGAAAACAAAGTATGTAGATTAGTCAAATCGCTGTATGGATTAAAACAAGCACCTAAACAATGGCATGAGAAGTTTGATTCCAAAATACTATCTCATGGTTTCATGCATAATGTAGCTGATAAATGCATATATTCTAAAAAAGATGGTAGTCATATCATTATTATCTGTTTATATGTTGATGATATGTTAATAATAAGTAATAAAATGGAAGGTGTGACTGAAACAAAGAAGTTTCTTTCTTCCGTATTTAAAATGAAGGATCTTGGACAAGTTGATACCATCTTAGGTGTCAAAGTTAAAAAACATTGTGGGGGTTATGCTTTGTGTCAATCTCATTATATTGAGAAGATACTAAACAAGTTTAACCATCTAATTATAAAGGAAGCAAAAACCCCATTTGATCCAAGTATCAAACTAAAAGAAAATACTGGAAGAACAGTTGCACAATTAGAATATGCGAGTGCTATAGGAAGTCTTATGTATGCTATGCAATGCACTAGACCTGATATCGCATATGCTGTGAGTAAACTTAGTAGGTTTACTAGTAACCCCAGTAATGAACACTGGAATGCAATCAGTAGAGTCCTTGGTTACTTAAAAGCAACCAAAGACTTAGGACTATTTTATTCAGAGTTTCCTGCCGTATTGGAAGGATATACCGATGCGAGCTGGATATCGAGTGCAGGGGACAATAAGTCTACTACAGGGTGGGTATTCACCCTAGGAGGTGCTGCTGTATCTTGGGGATCCAAGAAACAGACTTGCATAACGCACTCGACTATGGAGTCTGAATTTATAGCCCTAGCTGCAACAGGCAAAGAGGCTGAGTGGCTAAGGGATCTTCTATTAGAAATTCCTTTTTGTGTAAAGCCTATATCGGCTGTATCACTACATTGTGATAGTGAAGCCACATTAGCTAGAGCCTATAGCGGTACTTATAATGGTAAGTCTAGACATATTAGTCTTCGACATGATTATGTCAGACAATTGATTCAAGATGGAATCATTGCTATTTCATATGTGAAATCAAGCAATAACCTGGCAGATCCTTTCACTAAACCTCTACCGAGAGAGGTAGTAAAGGTTACATCTAGAGGGATGGGGTTGAAACTCTTCAACCAAAGTTCCACCAGTGATGGTAACCCAACCTAAAATCAGAAAATCTCTAATCTTGGGTTTAATGGGTAAGAACAAGTCACTGATAAGTGGAAAGTTTTCAGCACTAAATTATATAACCTCATCCATAATAGATAAGTGCTGAGCGTTACGAAAGAGGGTTGAGTCTTAGAACTCTTAATGAATTCCAGTCTTTAGGACAAGTGTCTTATAGTAACGGAGACACTGGAAGGATTTCACCTATATGAACGTAGAGATGGTGCCGTCTCTCATGAGAGTTAAGAGTTTTCTCTCGGGATCGTTCACGAATTAGGATAAGCACATGGCCATTAATTGTGCTGAGCAAGATTGTGGGAACTCTAACAACACATAGCGAATATGTGTGTGGTTTCTCCAACTCTGTTATCTAGAAATAACTGGTTCAAAGCTGCGGCTACCAGTCATTTCGATAGAGTTTTGAGATACTTACACTAAGGGAAGATTAAAATCGAAAGATATCTTTCTTTATGCATATAAGCTAATTATTCTGGCAGTATGTTTAACCGAGAAAATATTTTTATAAAAAAATCAAGTGGGGGATTGTTGTAAAATATTGATTTTAATAAAAATATTTTAATAATAAAAAAGTTATTTTTTGAAAAACGTTTGGGGCTTTGGGAATAGTCCCACATGGGAAAGAGAAGAGAAAGAAAAGTGGTTTAAATGATAATAGTGGAGTACCATAATATTTGCCTACCTAGTCCGTGGACCATGGGACTTGCGTGTTCCAGTGCGAAGCACTGGAACACCGCGCACGCGCACGCGCACGCGCTCGCGCTCGCGCTCGGGCTCGGGCTCGGTCTCGGTCTCGGTCACGGTCACGGTCTCGGTCTCGGTCTCGGTCTCGGGCTCGGTGCGAGGGCGTGGGCATGTGAGGCAGTGTGGCTGTAGAGGCGCTAGTGGCGCACTTTGCACTTCGCACGTGCGCATCGTGTCGCAGAGGGTCGCTCCCTTCGCGAACCGCAGCGAGACGTGTGCGAGTCGCGGTGCGACTAGTGGCTAAGGCAGATGGTTGGTTGGACGAAAATCTAAAGGACTGAATGAGAGTCCCTTAGAATATATAGAGGGCTGAAAAAGAGCTGTTGCAGAAATTCTGTAACAGCTGTGCAATAAGTGCAGGGTCCAGCTGAAACTGCTGCATGGCTAGCCCCAACAGCTATAAAACGGCTAGCTGCTGTCTCACAACGGTCAGCATGCAGCAGCTTAATGGCCCATGCACAACGGTCAGAAAACGGCCATAAAACGGCTAGTTTTCTCAACAGCCAGAAAACGGTCATGGGATTTATTTCCCTGGACCATAACCCCCAGCCACCATAGCCTATAAAAGGAGGGCCTGGATAGGTTCCAAATCAATCTCAACTCACTCCATACGAATTCCAGAAAATAGCCTCTCCACTCATATATTCTAAGTGTTATCCAGCAATACAGCAAGGTGTCAACCTTAGCTTGAAGAACAGACCAGCGGAGTGGTCTAGGACGGTTCAACCGAACCAGCAGGCTGAAGATTAGAACTTAATCGAGCAAACCACTTTTCTATTTTCTTCTTTTCTTATTTTTGGGATTTTCCTTTATATTGTAATACTGCCAGAAATAGTGAAATTGAGTTCCATTTGGTGGGCCTTCGTGTTTGCTGAACGCAGACCCACACCAGGCTCGTCGTATCCTAGAAGCAATTTGCCTGTAACCTATCAGCATACTCAATTTACTTGAGTTGGGGCAAATAACGCTTTAAGGACAGCGTTTTCAGACGTGCTTCAGCCTGTCCATATTATTTTCGGTTTCCATATTATACAGAAACTACAGTAATCTGTATAAATTTCACAACAATCTTAAAGCGTTATTTCTAAAATGGAAGCCGATAGCGTTTCATCTATTAAATTGATGAATCAGGACTTGATACGTCTTGATCGGTTCGATGGAACCAATTTTACAAGATGGCAAGACAAGCTGAAATTTCTCCTGACGGCGCTGAAGATCTACTACATACTAGATCCAAATCTGCAAGCATTGCCTGAAGCAACCGACAAAGACACACCTGAGCAAGTGGCTGCCCGTGCTAAAAGAGCCGAAGACGAACTATTGTGTCGTGGACACATTCTGAACGCACTCTCCGACCGCCTGTACGATCTGTACCAACAGACATCATCAGCAAAGGAGATCTGGGCCGCACTGGAATTCAAGTACAAGGCTGAAGAAGAAGGGACCAACAAATTTCTCATCGCCAGGTATTTTGACTTCAGCATGGTAGATAATAAACCGCTGCTGCCCCAAATCCAAGAACTGCAGCTAATAGTAAACAAAATCAAAGCGATCAAAATCGATCTTCCTGAATCATTCCAAGTTGGGGCTATAATCGCTAAATTGCCACCAATGTGGAAAGACTATAGAAAGAAGTTGCTGCATAAAACCGAGGACTACACACTGGAACAAATCCAGAAACACCTAAGGATTGAGGAAGAATCCCGTAACCGCGATAAAAAGAATGATAACGGGAATGCCTCGTCCAAGGTACATGCAGTAGAAAACACCAATAACAAGAATCCCGAGAAAGATGATTCCCTAAAACCCAATAAAGGGAAATTCAAGAAAAACGCCCAAAAGAAGAACGGAAAGTTCAAAGGCCCATGCCATGTCTGTGGAAAAATCGGGCACTATGCTCGAGTATGCCGATATCGCAAATCTAAAAAAGAGGCAAGTGCAGTAGAAGAAGGCGATATCGTGGCTATGATCACTGAAGTGAATACCATCCAAGGCAAAGTTCCAGGCTGGTGGTATGATACTGCCGCTACAGTACATGTGTGCTACGACAAATCAGCCTTCAAAACCTATGAGGAATTGACCGATGGTCAAGAAGTCCAAATGGGTAATGAAGTCCGATCGAAGGTCGTCGGCAAAGGAACTGTCGAACTGATATTCACTTCTGGAAAGAAAGTGATTCTAACTAATGTACTGCACGTCCCAGACATGAGGCGAAACTTAGTTTCTGGGGATCTTCTGGGAAAACCAGGTATAAGGGTGGTATACGAGTCAGGAAAACTGATTCTATCCAAGAATGGGAATTTTGTTGGAAAGGGATATGCTTGTAACGGGATGGTTAAGTTTTCTCTGAATGAAAGTAGCACTTCTGCGTATATGGTTGAATCTGCTGGACTGTGGCATGATAGACTAGCCCATATAGGGTATAGTACTTTGAAGTTCATGGCTAAGAATGGTTTAATCTCATACACAGATAATGAAACTAATAAATGTGAAGTGTGCATACAATCCAAAATGACGAAAAAACCTTTTCCAAGTGTTGAAAGATCGTCTCAAATTTTGGATCTTGTGCACAGTGATATCTGTGAGTTAAACGGCATTCTTACTCGTGGAGGTAAACGGTACTTCATAACCTTTATAGATGATTGCTCTAGATATGTGTATGTTTATCTATTAAAGAGCAAAGATGAAGCATTGAACATGTTTAAGATATATAAAGCAGAAGTAGAGAATCAACTAAGTAAGAAGATAAAAATTCTCCGTAGCGATCGAGGAGGAGAATACTTCTCGAATGAATTCGATTACTTCTGTGAAGAACATGGACTGGTACATCAATGTACAGCTCCATACACACCTCAACAAAACGGAATAGCTGAAAGGAAGAATAGAACATTAGTAGAAATGGTCAACTCAATGCTAATAAAAGCAAAGTTGCCACTAAATCTGTGGGGTGAGGCACTGCTTGCAGCATGCCATATAATAAACAGACTTCCGTCTAAAAAATATAAAGTATCTCCATATAAAACATGGAGAGGTAGAAAACCTAACCTAGGATATCTTAAAGTGTGGGGGTGTCTTGCATACTGCAGAACTCCTGACCCAAAAAGAACCAAGTTAGGACCAAGAGCTATTAAGTGCGCCTTCGTAGGGTATGCACAAAATAGTAAAGCTTATAGACTTCTAGACATGGAGTCTAATACAATTATAGAATCAAGAGACGTTGAATTCTTTGAGAACTCACTATCCTTGGAGTCAAAGGATAATGAAATTCAAACTCCTAATAGAGAACCAAATAGCACAGCTCCACATATAATGGAAGCTCCCACTGAACCTCGTAGGAGTCAAAGAACTAGAATAGAGAAGAGTTTTGGAGATGACTATATAGACTCACAACGCATCATTTTTCATCTGGTAGAAGCAGATAGAGAAAATGTTATAAGACGAATACCTATAGTAATGACTATAGAAGATGATCCTAAAACATATAAGGAAGCTGTATCCTCTAGAGACTCAGCTTTTTGGAAAGAAGCTATAAATGATGAAATGGAATCTATACTATCAAATCAAACATGGGAACTAGTAAACTTACCTCCAGGTTCTAGACCCATAGGTTGCAAATGGGTATTTAGGAAGAAATATCACACTGATGGGACTATCCAAACCTTTAAAGCTCGACTAGTAGCTAAGGGTTTTAGACAAAAAGAAGGGATAGACTACTTTGACACATACTCACCTGTAGCTAGGATAACATCCATTAGGATATTATTTGCGCTAGCTTCCATACATCATCTTCACATCCACCAAATGGATGTAAAGACTGCTTTCCTGAACGGTGACCTCAATGAGGAGGTATACATGGAACAACCTGAAGGTTTCGTTCTACCAGGAAATGAAAACAAAGTATGTAGATTAGTCAAATCGCTGTATGGATTAAAACAAGCACCTAAACAATGGCATGAGAAGTTTGATTCCAAAATACTATCTCATGGTTTCATGCATAATGTAGCTGATAAATGCATATATTCTAAAAAAGATGGTAGTCATATCATTATTATCTGTTTATATGTTGATGATATGTTAATAATAAGTAATAAAATGGAAGGTGTGACTGAAACAAAGAAGTTTCTTTCTTCCGTATTTAAAATGAAGGATCTTGGACAAGTTGATACCATCTTAGGTGTCAAAGTTAAAAAACATTGTGGGGGTTATGCTTTGTGTCAATCTCATTATATTGAGAAGATACTAAACAAGTTTAACCATCTAATTATAAAGGAAGCAAAAACCCCATTTGATCCAAGTATCAAACTAAAAGAAAATACTGGAAGAACAGTTGCACAATTAGAATATGCGAGTGCTATAGGAAGTCTTATGTATGCTATGCAATGCACTAGACCTGATATCGCATATGCTGTGAGTAAACTTAGTAGGTTTACTAGTAACCCCAGTAATGAACACTGGAATGCAATCAGTAGAGTCCTTGGTTACTTAAAAGCAACCAAAGACTTAGGACTATTTTATTCAGAGTTTCCTGCCGTATTGGAAGGATATACCGATGCGAGCTGGATATCGAGTGCAGGGGACAATAAGTCTACTACAGGGTGGGTATTCACCCTAGGAGGTGCTGCTGTATCTTGGGGATCCAAGAAACAGACTTGCATAACGCACTCGACTATGGAGTCTGAATTTATAGCCCTAGCTGCAACAGGCAAAGAGGCTGAGTGGCTAAGGGATCTTCTATTAGAAATTCCTTTTTGTGTAAAGCCTATATCGGCTGTATCACTACATTGTGATAGTGAAGCCACATTAGCTAGAGCCTATAGCGGTACTTATAATGGTAAGTCTAGACATATTAGTCTTCGACATGATTATGTCAGACAATTGATTCAAGATGGAATCATTGCTATTTCATATGTGAAATCAAGCAATAACCTGGCAGATCCTTTCACTAAACCTCTACCGAGAGAGGTAGTAAAGGTTACATCTAGAGGGATGGGGTTGAAACTCTTCAACCAAAGTTCCACCAGTGATGGTAACCCAACCTAAAATCAGAAAATCTCTAATCTTGGGTTTAATGGGTAAGAACAAGTCACTGATAAGTGGAAAGTTTTCAGCACTAAATTATATAACCTCATCCATAATAGATAAGTGCTGAGCGTTACGAAAGAGGGTTGAGTCTTAGAACTCTTAATGAATTCCAGTCTTTAGGACAAGTGTCTTATAGTAACGGAGACACTGGAAGGATTTCACCTATATGAACGTAGAGATGGTGCCGTCTCTCATGAGAGTTAAGAGTTTTCTCTCGGGATCGTTCACGAATTAGGATAAGCACATGGCCATTAATTGTGCTGAGCAAGATTGTGGGAACTCTAACAACACATAGCGAATATGTGTGTGGTTTCTCCAACTCTGTTATCTAGAAATAACTGGTTCAAAGCTGCGGCTACCAGTCATTTCGATAGAGTTTTGAGATACTTACACTAAGGGAAGATTAAAATCGAAAGATATCTTTCTTTATGCATATAAGCTAATTATTCTGGCAGTATGTTTAACCGAGAAAATATTTTTATAAAAAAATCAAGTGGGGGATTGTTGTAAAATATTGATTTTAATAAAAATATTTTAATAATAAAAAAGTTATTTTTTGAAAAACGTTTGGGGCTTTGGGAATAGTCCCACATGGGAAAGAGAAGAGAAAGAAAAGTGGTTTAAATGATAATAGTGGAGTACCATAATATTTGCCTACCTAGTCCGTGGACCATGGGACTTGCGTGTTCCAGTGCGAAGCACTGGAACACCGCGCACGCGCACGCGCACGCGCTCGCGCTCGCGCTCGGGCTCGGGCTCGGTCTCGGTCTCGGTCTCGGTCACGGTCACGGTCTCGGTCTCGGTCTCGGGCTCGGTGCGAGGGCGTGGGCATGTGAGGCAGTGTGGCTGTAGAGGCGCTAGTGGCGCACTTTGCACTTCGCACGTGCGCATCGTGTCGCAGAGGGTCGCTCCCTTCGCGAACCGCAGCGAGACGTGTGCGAGTCGCGGTGCGACTAGTGGCTAAGGCAGATGGTTGGTTGGACGAAAATCTAAAGGACTGAATGAGAGTCCCTTAGAATATATAGAGGGCTGAAAAAGAGCTGTTGCAGAAATTCTGTAACAGCTGTGCAATAAGTGCAGGGTCCAGCTGAAACTGCTGCATGGCTAGCCCCAACAGCTATAAAACGGCTAGCTGCTGTCTCACAACGGTCAGCATGCAGCAGCTTAATGGCCCATGCACAACGGTCAGAAAACGGCCATAAAACGGCTAGTTTTCTCAACAGCCAGAAAACGGTCATGGGATTTATTTCCCTGGACCATAACCCCCAGCCACCATAGCCTATAAAAGGAGGGCCTGGATAGGTTCCAAATCAATCTCAACTCACTCCATACGAATTCCAGAAAATAGCCTCTCCACTCATATATTCTAAGTGTTATCCAGCAATACAGCAAGGTGTCAACCTTAGCTTGAAGAACAGACCAGCGGAGTGGTCTAGGACGGTTCAACCGAACCAGCAGGCTGAAGATTAGAACTTAATCGAGCAAACCACTTTTCTATTTTCTTCTTTTCTTATTTTTGGGATTTTCCTTTATATTGTAATACTGCCAGAAATAGTGAAATTGAGTTCCATTTGGTGGGCCTTCGTGTTTGCTGAACGCAGACCCACACCAGGCTCGTCGTATCCTAGAAGCAATTTGCCTGTAACCTATCAGCATACTCAATTTACTTGAGTTGGGGCAAATAACGCTTTAAGGACAGCGTTTTCAGACGTGCTTCAGCCTGTCCATATTATTTTCGGTTTCCATATTATACAGAAACTACAGTAATCTGTATAAATTTCACAACAGGGACTGCACTACAGTAGCCACTGGATCAATGTCAAAACAGAGCAATGCTCAACATTTAACCAGAAAAAGCTCACAGCAATTTGAGTGGTCAGAGTTGTCCAATTAAAGCAGGTTTCAGCTTATAGCTCATCCATGCTGCAGCTGACAGGACCAACAGTCCCAATCACACCACACCATTAGCCGGCATTATCCTACAATGCAAATTGATACCAGCATTCCTATTTTCTTAATGACCAAGACCAAAACACAGGCTTGCTAACCAACAGAAACAAAGTATATTCTCACTGTCTATCTGGGATATCATACATAGCTATAAGCAATGGTTGTTGTCCAAAACCGGTGTTTATCGCCGGATACAAGACTCTGGTTTCATTCATGGACGCTGTGGTAGCATTGGCCCAAAAACAGGTATTCAACCCTCGGTTATAAGGGGCTTCGAAAGATTCTCAAGAATTTCCTCTATTGTTTTTTTTTCCTTGAGGATACAAGGATGCAAAGCCACATCAACTTTCTGCTTCTTGTTTGAAGTATGCTTCCTCCGAAACCCAAATAATGGGAATACAGCTATCTTCTGTGTTTTTTTCCCTGGGAATGCTGATATGGCATTGCAGGCATTATGAACTTTCTGAAAAAGAAATTCCTGCCCTTCAATTTCTTCATCCAAATGAAGCCTGAAGTGCCAGAGGGTGGATAAAATAAGATTTTGAGTTTGTTCACCATAGAACCCCAACCTGCAATTCCACGAAAAAAGAAGCAAAATGGCTAAATGACATACCTCCTCATGAAGCAGATCTACCATATCTTGCTGAATTTGCTTATTCATCTTAGAGCATTCTGCACATACAATCACAAAAAGGGAGGATATATGCTACAATGTCTAGACTCTGGCCGAACGGAATGGCTTTTCTTGCTTTGGCCAGCAACCGAAGGTGGGGAGGCCTTTCCATGGTCCTACCAGGTGGGCCTCATCATGAACGGATCACACCCCAAATACCTATTCTATCAGAAGGTCTTGGCCATAATAATAGGTGGAATTTGAGAACCATTGGCTAGCCCGCCCATTTTCAGACCCACCAATCAGATCATTAAGGTTTTCAGAACCCACTGGATGAACAGTCCGTATCATCAGAAGGTGAGGCCCGCCATTATGGTTTCTGGGCAATGCAAAGAAACACTGCTGCTCCGTTCAGTATACCTCCACAAAAAAATTGGGCTACGGTAAAGGCTAACCTAGGTGAGATTGGCACAATTTTTAAGCACGTTGACATTAAACATGATTGGTGGTCCATCGGAAGCGTGATAATCTGCAAGAAACCGATCAAATCCATCTCGGAGAAAGCTGGACTGTACTCTGCCGGGGTCTTGGCAGCTGCAGCTCCGAATTGTTTCTCTTCTTCATGATTGATGAGACAGTAGGGCTCAAAAAGTCATTGCTCCTTGTCCTCTGAGATACTGCTGTCTGTGAAAACATTTTCCTTTCCTGGACTAGGCTATGCTGCTTCTCCAAAGCCCCTCTATGTGCTGCTGTGTTCCTTTGAGCCGCACCCCAACGGCTGTAATTCACACAGCTCTGGCTCCTTCCAACTTGCTGAAACCTGCCCTCTCTAGGACTAGTGTAGTTCCTGCTCTCCATTGTTTCGGCCGAATACATTGTCTCTCCCTCACTGCTATAATCAGCTTGGAACCCATCTGCCTCGTTCTGTGATTCCAAAACCTCTAATGGGGACGAACAGGACTGGACCTCACTATGATCACCCGGAATAGATTCAACAGGTATAATATCAGCATCTGCATCAGGATTTGCAGATCCTGACGGGTCATCTCTTGATGGGTTCTGTAATTTGAGTTTCTCAACAACATTTCCGTCCAAGTTCGGGAGCAACTGCTTGATGGCCAATGGCAGGGTTGTGGCTCTGGGAACCCTCGGCGGGAAATTAATATCCAAAAGCTGGGACTGGGTGTTTTCCTTCCTCTGAATCGGTCCTGCTGTCAACCTCGGTGATTCATATATCTCTGGGGTTGGAATACCTTGCACGTGGGTAGAAGGACGGAGATTAGCAAGCGGGTTTTCCTCATGGTAGACATTCGTTGCGGTGTTACAGCTTGATCCAGGCTGATTCACGGGTCTTGAGATTATCTGCGATGATGCCGACTCATCGTCAATTTCCCCCTCCGCTGACTTGAAAACACGGCGCATGGTAAAGGAGGCGCAAGAATGCTCGCTCTTTTGTCCCGTAGACATCAATCGTTTAAGTGGTAATTTGGGCTTGCTAAGTTCATCCAAGCTGCCCTCCCAGTGTTGGTTTAACCAATCACAGATGATAGGAATGGGGATTCCAAATTGCATGGGAAGATCCTTCTTCCATGATGACGATGATGATGATGAGGTGGAAGAAGATTTTGCAGTTGGGGATGAGGCTAGCTTCATGGGATCACAGACCATGAAGGCAAGATTGCCGTGAACATCAAAACCAGCAGATCCGGGGCTCCAGGTCACTCCATCAGTAGATAATTTAATGAGATTATCAGTGGCTATCACCACTTTTCCCTCGCCAACTGTCAGCTCCTTCTTCTCCGTGTGGCCAAGAAGATAGACTACACTGCCTAGATCTAAACCTGGATTGAAGCAGGTCTTTAAAAAATGGGGCTGCTGCCCCTGGGACATTGAGTCAGCATCCATGGTATCAAACCCCACTATTGTAAGATCAAGAACAGAACTGGTAATGAAAAACCTGCGATCAGGGAAAAAAAGGAGGAAAATCACCACAACATGTAATTCCATATAAATGATAAAACCAAAGAAAATTACTCACAGAATCTTATGAATAGTTTCTATGGTTACTCTTTTTTTCTCTTTAAAAAAGAATAGAAACTGTTCACAGTTGAAGATAATAAAATGCCCATGTTCTTTTTAGATGTGCTTTATAGTTAGAACTTAGAAGTCTATCCAACCGCAAACTCCATCTCCACCAGCTTTCTCCCCTCCCTAACCTGCATAGTTCAAGTGTACAATACATGTTTCTATTATATGCAAACCTAAGTTGATGCAGGACAATTAACCACTTGCTCTAAAAGCTCAAACTGTTAGAGTATGGCGAATTAATTCCTTTATCTCATAGCCCGGGCCCCACATCTCATGGGTTAAGACCTCGGCCGAACCCCCCTCGTGGGCCCCAAATCACATGGGTACCGCCTCACATGGGCCGCCCACCCCGAGTGTGTCCCCGCATCCCACAGGCTACCTCACTCGAGCCCAGTGTGAAATGCGCATTAATCACCCCTGGTGAGGAGTCTCAAACACGAGACCTCCTCCGTGGGCCTCACCCACCCCGAGTGTGCCCCTGCATCCCACAGGCAACCCCACTCAAGCCCAGTGTGAAAATGCCCCTGCATCATAAGTCATTGGTAGAAGCTCCACAAATTTACTGGGGAAAATGGAGGGAACTGCTTGCTTAGTGCCCTGCCTCTCATCTAATAAGTTGACAAAGTCAAAATACTTTGGAAAAGGTTGTTCAACTTCTTTGGCTTTTCCATAACCGAGTACCTTTTTTTTTAATGAGTAAGATGTAGTTTTACTAGAAAGAAAGAAAAATGCACTACAAAATACAAGGCGGAGGCTGAAGGTCCCCTACAGCTCAAAGATAAGAAGCAAACAGAAGCAGACAGTACACTAGCAGAAAGACAAAACATTTTCCCCTGTCAAAATTGGAAAAGCTATCTTTGAAAGCCCAAAACTTAGCTGATGCATCTGCCTGTCGTTTGCTTCTCTATTAACGCATGAGGAATGAGACTTGACAATTCAAGCACAAATCACAAGCTTCCTCGATCGACCCAGCAAGTCACTACGGACACACACATTTAGATGCCCAGCAGGTCTCCTGTAACTTACTGTCTAAATCTGAACTCGACAGTTATATTTTTGGACAAGGTCAAAATTCTCATAATATTTTGGATGGTCCAAATCATTTATTCCCCTGAGCTACCCATGTTGATAAGCAAATTTCTAATTTTTTCCTAAAAAAGGAAATTGTCCACTTAATACACGATTGCACTAAAATATTCACAAACATGGTCAAAGGCATACTCAAGTGATAAAAACCTTGGGGTAATTAAAAGCCCTACTGAGATTTTCAAGATTTAAGAAACAGGATTTCAGCTTCAGAACACATCTATGCATGATCAGATCAGCATGAAACTCAAGCATATGGCAAGCTAAAGTCAATAAATTTCAATTTTCTACTCTCAAATGTGAGTATTTTCATCTAATAAGAAAGAGTATGAAGTGAGAATTGCATACAGAAAGTTAGGAAGAGCATTCCATTTGCATGTACTTCTCCTTTTCTAAATTGTATATAATAAATGATTGTCATGATAAGTGTTCAATTTTTACCATTGTTGGATGCATACATGCATGCATTTTTCTCATTTGAACCCTACATCCAACATCAACCATCACAAGATGACAATTCCTTTCATAGTGGATGATTATTCAATCTCGCAACTGGAATCAAGGAGGTATCAGAAAACTAAGGTGGCATTATTCCTTCCTATTACGGTAAGGTTCGCCCTGTGCAGTCCCTGCCTCCCTCCCTTTGTAGTGGGCACAAGTTTTGGTAATGCAAACAGCTCCATTACATGAGGCTCGAGTTTGGCAATGGAAACCATCTAATCAGCCATACCGTAGATGGTTCATGCCACCAAAAAATCTCCCAAAATGGAGGATCACAACTATTCTTGGCCTATTTCTCACTGAAACTGGACCATTTGCTTTTTTTTATTCTTAACCATCTATTCGTAGGCCTTGGAAGATCCCAACCATCCTTGGACTATTTTACATTGAATGTACACTTTTGTTGCTGGCCTAAAAAATATGTCCTATTATTGTATTTTCTCCTCCGCCATCCATTTGTAAGCATTGATTCAACAATTAGAATTATCCAATTGAGAGATTTTTCATGGGTCACCCCATCCATCATGGGGCTAGATCAGAAGTCTATATCGTCAAACCATGGACCTCATGTATGGTTTGACCCAAGGTTACCTGGATCACGGCTCACTCTAGTACGCGGTATGGAAACAGGTACGTCGCACAGGACTTCCTCCAATATGTGGTATGTCAGGGTCAGAACCATGCGGGTTGCTTTAGTGCATACAGTAAGAATATGAAATGTTGTTTTATATTGTAATTTATTAATGTCATTATTATAGATCTTGAATGCATAGCACTATATTATACACATGCTATCACAAAACCAAACTACACATCTCTACATTCTAAATATTTTAAAGATGATAAAAAATTTAATTAGAAGGCTTGCCTAAACGAGCAAAGAATACAACACCAACAATGACCACTTAGGCCCAACTCTCTAAGAAACCAGAGATTCTTCTAAAGATCTCCTCTACCCTAGGCTGGATATTTCTAAAACAACAATCATTCATCACTCTCCAAATAGCCCAAAACACTGCCATAATGAGAAGCCTCCACTTAGCTTTTCCAGTTTTCCCGGCGCCTCCTCCCTGCCACACCCAAAGAAGATCTTCCTGTTTTTCCAACGCCTCCTCCCTCCCCACAATGATGGCTCGGTTGTCTTGGGGAGCATTGAAGCTTGCTTCTTTTCCAGAGTTTTCGGAGCTAAGGTCCAAAATATGGAATAAACAAGTGTTTCCACAACTCTGCCACCGTCAGGTTGCTATACTCACTCATATCTTCTCCTTTTAGTTGAGCTATCGGGCGAGTAGCTTCACACCAGGCACGTCAAGGTTGCTAAGCAAAGCAAAGCTTCCTATAGCTCTATGAGCAAAACAAACAAAGTTATTTCATAACCTTTGCTAAAGTTTTACTTGGATAGCATTGTTCAGATGGTGGCACATATCCATGCTTTGTAAACCACCTTTCACACCAATTATAACTAAAACAAAGACAAGGTTCTACAAAGAAGTAACCTCTATTCAGTATAAAGCAATTTGGACAAGCTGTTGATTTTAACCCACATTCCATAAGGTACATGAATGAGTAGCAATTTTTTTGTACAAGCATGGCACATGTACCGCACGTGCCAATGTCCATAAGTGAGACTACCCATCTTCAAGCACCCCGCATGTGCCACATGTGCCATCATCATACATCTTCAAGAACCCCACAAGCGCCAGTGTGCAACTTCAAGTTACCCACATGTAGAGCTGAGCATTGATTCGAGTCGGACCGAGTTAGGGTTGACCTGACCCAACCCGATTTTGAAATAGACCTGACCCGAACTCGACCCGACTCAATATCAAGTCCAGCGTGCCTAACCCAATCCGAGTCCAAGTCTAGCCTAGACTAACCCGGACTGAGTCGGGTCGAG
This sequence comes from Magnolia kwangsiensis, assembly GCA_037074715.1. Classification (NCBI taxonomy): domain Eukaryota; kingdom Viridiplantae; phylum Streptophyta; class Magnoliopsida; order Magnoliales; family Magnoliaceae; genus Magnolia; species Magnolia kwangsiensis. The sequence goes on along the minus strand of CM073574.1, from coordinate 153,331,001 downwards.
TTGACCTTTTTTCCTTGTTGACCTTTACGGTTTAGGTTTAGGGTTAGGGTTTGGGGTTTAGGATTTAGAAATGGCTCAACCCGAGCCAATCCGGTTGCACCCAAGCCAGTTTGGACGCACCACAACCAGCCCGGACGCACCCGAACCAGCTCGGACTAAATACTAGCACCCTACCCATTCCAATATGTCCATTCAACCCTACCCGACCCCAATTTCACAAAACCCCCCAAATTAGAATACCCTAGCATGATGTATTTCACAATAATAGATGAAAATCATGAAATAGGAGTCTTCCTAAACACAAAATTACCTTTAGTAGTTGATTTGAAGAGTTGGGTGGTTATCGAGAGCCAGCAGCGAGCGGATGGGCCAAGTGGGTGCAGATGAGCCGTCGAGCCAGTGGTTGTCGGGTAGGGACCATCGGGTGCGGGAGATTAGGGAGGAAGTGGAGGGGGGTGGGGGGGTTGCCTCGTGGTGGTGGGTGGTTGTCAGGCTTAAGAGAGGAGGAGGGAGGGAGAGAGGTCGAGTAGGGTGTGGCGGGTAAGTTAAGATTTAGGTTTACACACACACTACTCGAACCCAAGTCGAGTCAGATTTCGGGTCGAGTCGAGTTACTGGGTGACCCAGACTCGACTCGTTTTGAGTTCGGATTGGGCGAAGTCTACTCGGTTCGGATCGACTCACCCACTCGGTTCGTGTCAAGTCGGGTCTAAACAAGTCGGATGAGTTGAGTCTACCGAGTCAACTCGTCCCGTGCCCAGCTCTACCCACATGTTCCCTGATACATTTTCAAGAACCCCATAAGTGCAACCGTGCACCTCCAAGTTACCCATATGTGCTACGTGCCATCATACACATGTTCAAAAACGCCACAAGTGCCACGTGCCATCATACATGTTCAAAAACCCCATAAGTGCTATTGTGCATCTTCGAGTTAACCACATGTGCTCCACATACTAGTATTCAATCTATAAGAGCCTCCTAGCATTTCCACATGAGTGTACAGCCGCATATACTATTCCTCTGCACTTGAAAATCTCATTGCATATGGGCGTGAGAACTGTGACGAAGATCATGAGACAAGGCACTATTCATCTTCTTCTTCATAAACCATCAAGATCCATTCATAATGGACAGCACTGGTATATCTACATTCTTTGATCATCATGTATTCAAATGTATGGGATCCTTGTGCTTGGCGGAATCAACATCATCGTGTGGTACCAGAGCCACATACATTTGATCATGGCAGATTCAGAGTTTTTGTTTAGTACAGCGATGATTCCAAAACAGAGCATTCCTTTCTAGTTTCCATTACAGTTTCTAATTGATCATATTTAGTATGTTTCATATTCATGTTGTAATTACATCAACAACATGATTGTTTTCGGAGCTGGAATGTCAAGAGATATTAATCAGCACATCAAGCAAGTTGATTGTTGCCATGCTTTGTATTGAATTTTATCACGACATTAATCGACCACAACACGACGATGATGATGAGACGCTTGTTTCTTAGTGATTGTTATGAATGGTTTCGGTTTGTCTATTTTGGAATTATGATTATTGGACCATGCTATCCTTCCATGAATTTGATCAAGTCCTGTTTTATTTGATTGGTGACTTGTTGTGCATTCCAAATCCTTATTTGGGATACTATAGTTTGTACTTAACCATAATCCTTCAATCAAGCATCTACTCATTATTCTCATATTTTATGGTCTGACCTTTCTTAGATTCAAATCAATTTCTCATAATATCAAGAATCGATTGAGTATTTGTTGTTTGATAATCAATTTTGTGAGTTATTATATGCTTATTTGAGGTGACAAAGATTGGAACATACATCTGGTTCTCTTGAAGGTGCATACTTTTCTTATTACACCAATACTAAAGTCTTTTTTGTTGATTATATAATCGATGTGTTATCATGTGAATGGAGACTATTGGAATGGTTGTCAATCGTGCAATCAACTGAAGTGATCATTGATGCTGCCAACCCCACCTTGCAATCATGAATAACATCAATCAGTGACATCCACAGATTGCATGGTTGTTGGGCTCATTTTTATTGTCAGGCCCACTTCTGGAAAAAATAAAAATAAAAAAATCTTCCTTCTTTAGTTTTCTTCGGCCACCAGGCAGTGAAAAACCATTTGGGTGAACCATTCACCATCACGGACAACTGACAACCAAACCATCACAATGTGCAAATGGATTCACTAGCTCCACCTCTCCAAAACCCACTTGCTAGAGTATTCAAAGAAGAAATGGTCATTTGAAACTTTCATGCACCTTTCCTCAGTCCAATTATATTACTAACTAAAACCACTATATCTCATCTCATTACTCGCTTCCTCGATCCCCACAATCATCCACTATGTATAGGACAATAAGATTACCAGCCCTTGAATCATTGGTCATATAGCCACAAAATGTACAAAAAAAAAAAACGGAAGAAGAAAATTATGTCATTTCTGTATCAATAAAAAGAAAATCATCTCTCTCTCTCTCTCTCTCTCTCTCTCTCTCTCTCTCTCTCTCTCTCTCTCTCTCTCTCTCTCTCTCTCATGTCATTTCTGTATCAATAAAAAGAACATTTTCCCTTTTTCTTCTTTTGACTTTTCCACAAAAAAAAAAAAAAGGGTTTTGGGGGCTGTGAGATTCCACTTGCAATTATGCGATGCCATTGCATATGCACACAACCCCCTTGGGTTGCATGGGATTACTTATGCCATTTGAACAACACTGCACCTTATATAGAGATTTTGTTAATTCCACACAGCCACACATGCCAATGCAGCACAAATTTATATCCAAGCCATGCATAACGTGGGTCACTTCATGTAAGAGACCAAACATGAGGCTGGTCCAATCATGTGGTGGATCACACAAATATGCTGAATGTGGACATTAGAAAGTTATTTTTTAGCTGCCTGGTGTGTACATGCATGGTCTGCCAGGCTGTTGGACTCGCCTGATTTTTGTGCCGTGACGTCTTTGCAGTGAACCTACCTGATGCACAGCTTGTATATGGCACACATGTACCACATGGCATGAGTTGTCCCCTGTAGGTGGGCAATACAGATTAGCATGTAGCAGACTTCCGCTGCATAGCGCAAGTTCGTTGGGGCAAACTCCTTACAAAAGCTCACACATTTTCTCTGTCCTCTCCTAACACACAACCACATATCTATAGACAGGTAAAATGCCCAATATGGATACACCAAACATCCATCTACCCCAAAAACAACAGCATTTGTACTGCAACCTGAAAAGGTCAACATTTCTAAAAGAAATGCACCCAAAAAAAGTGTACATCGTATAAAGGGAAATGTACTGTTTTCAATTGAGCAATCTTCTTGGCGAACAGCTGGTGAGTGTAATTGCCCATTTGGTGGGTTGCATGGTTGATATGAAGAGTTAACTCCAAAAAAAAATTTGTCAGCCGTATGATATTACCATCAGATAGGGTTCCCCACCGAATGCTGACAAATGGCTGTAATTGCTCATTTGCAGGCCAGCAATCGAATTGGGAGGATCCTCAACAGGGGATATATCAGGGAATGGCCCATCCAATGCAATGCCCGCAATATGAATGGCTCAGATCACTGAAAGATGGGTCCCACTTGTACCATATCTGGGTCCAACAGACAACCAGCATAATTTCATTCAATCAACCATCATATAGTAAGACCTCAACAATAAACTGCCCCCAACAGAAACTGCATAAAGATAGAATGTGCAAAATAAAAAGAACCCAAACAGCTAAATTTGGCAAAGCAATCCAGACAAAAACCCTAATGAGAAATCGGGACTCGGTAACGGCATTCCGAAACTTCAATTTACAAGACCCGACACGAAGCTGCTCCGTCACTTTTTTAAAAAAAATTTCTAAGTACAGTTGTAGAAAATTCCAACCAATAATTCACTCATTGTATAATCTCAGCATTACATGAAATGCAAAAATAAAAAGGAAAATTTAAAAAATTTAAAATAAAATTAAAAAAAAAAACATAAAATTTACAAATGCAAGTGTTCATTCTATCAGATCTAGAAGAAAATGAACAGAAACTGAAAGCATTTCATGGATCAAGTACCTGTGAGGAACAAGCCGGGCGGCGACGTGGTCCTGCAGCCGTACGTCGGCAGCCTCAGCAGCAGCGACGGACGGAAGGTTGATGTGCGTCGTGAGTAGCAGGTTCCTATGGATCAAGAACCCCGTCCCACCTGAAATAGCCGCCATTGCGGGGCCCTTGCTGCTGAAGATGTTGCCTTTCATCCTCTCTGACCGCCCGCTGCCCGAGCAGAAACACCACGCTTCTTTCAAAACCCCCATTATTCTCTCTCTCCCTCCCTCTCTCTCTAATATATACGGCTTTTCAGGATTTTTGAATGGAGAATGGTAGCGGCATTGGAGGCGTTTCCGGTCAGTTGTGTCGGAGATGGGATTATGTTACATTAATAAAGAGAGAAAGAGAAAGGAGACGAGATGTTCATGAAATGAGTAAAAACGAAGCCGCTACTACTGTTGCATTTACACGAGAGAGAGAGAGAGAGAGAGAGAGAGAGAGAGGGGAAAGGAGTGCCTTGAAAGAGGGGAGAGAATATAAGGAAGGGATCGATTTTTTATGGACCGGAATCGTCTTGAGAACCTGTTTTACGCGGCGGGTTAGACACTTCAGACCTGTGGGGCCCACCATGTTGTTGCTGCCTGTATGAAATCCACTCAATCCAGCATTTGAGAATGATGGTCTTCATTGCAGATGGGACACTCAAAAAGGGACAATCTAAAATTGTGCCTAACGGCTCTAATTTCATGCAGTGTGGCCCACTTAAGTTTTGGATTAGGATGGTAATATACACACCAGGGTGGCTCCAGACAAAAACTTATGGTTGTTGTCCCATTCCATGTCGTTCCTTGTGGTGTGGCCCACATGAGTTCTTTGTCTAGCCGATTTTTTGGCCTATTACAAAATTAAGGACCTACAGCTGATGGACCGAGTATATTTTGGATTAATGAATTTAGAAGAGTAGTTATTTTTGGAATTGGTATGATACTCTTGCAGCTATCCCAACTAAATTGTGAAACCTACTGTCGCTATTTTCAGATAGTTTTGAAATCAGATTGGACGACTAATCCTAGCCTCTAATTCATGGACACTTATTCGTTGAAATATGATCAGGAATTTTCATTTTTAACCGTCCAATTAATGTCCACCCACCAATTTGATGGTCGTATGATACATCTCAACCGGGGCCCATAATGTAGACATGACTTATTTCCATGCCACGAATGCAATTTTTTGGTGCCAGCTGATCATGCGTCACACTCTTCCAGAGTATCAAAGTTTCTCTCTTGACAATGATAAGACAAGCTAGGCTCGCTCATTTTGGTAGCCCCTTTTGCCCTACCACGTGATGATCCTGACCGTTCACCTATAAGGCATCGCTGTTGATGGGACTATATGGCTAAAAATCTTGTTTGTTATAGATCTAACAGTCCGTTTAAGATACATCAGAAACAACGGTCCAAAAAGGCATCTTCTGACTGAGGTTCAGATTGACAGTTTGGATCTTTGGTCAGTGGGACCTAGATGAACGGCACGGATCATCATGTCGCAGGGACTAGCAAATTGACCGGGCCTTGTTGCCAGCAGCTGCTTTGACGTAACAGCTTGTCTGACTGAGGGAGAAATGCTAGGCCGTTCATCCAATGCTGCTTTGCCACTTGATAATCAAGACCGTTCATCCAAAGGGTCGCACGGTCCATTGCCCGGATGAATATTATAAGCAAAAGTGACGGATCACCGCCCTCCTCATGAAGATGAGCTAGAAATGAAATGATATTTAAGGCATGCTCGGGAGCTTGTCCTTGGAATACATTGATTCATTAGCTTTGTTGGGATGCTTGAATGCAATGGGATCCACCCATATAATTGCATTACAACCTTGTGGTAAAAGAATTTGAGTTTAATCATTAAATCAACTTTAATATTTTAATTTAGTGTACATATGTGAATAAGTTCATTGAAATATGTGTATAGTCCACAAACGATGATTTTCTGAGACTTGACAGTGGACCGCAAGGTGTTGATTATAGATTAATTACTGCCAACATTTTTAATTATCAATTTACATGCTCAATGCTAAGATTGCTCGAATTATTATATTGATGTGATTTTAGTGATGCAACTGGTGGTTAAGAGGAAGGAGGAGAACACTCGTGCACACACTACTTTATAGAGCATAGGATGTTAGTGGTTTAATTTGGGTGCTTCTCATTTCCTTAGTTGTACAAATTCTAAAAAATGATAGGTGCCAAATATATTTTGAATTTGATAGTCGTCAATAGCCAATTGAGCTTATTGAATCCACGGTTAGCTAGAAATCATAAAATTACTTAGGGGGTGTTTGGCGCAAGGTATTAAATGTGATTAGGTGGGATAGAGTTGCATTTGGTCCCATGCAAATTTCATCCATCATTTGAGGAGGATGAGAAAAGTTGAAATTAAGTGGGATAGAATTGCATTTGGTTCCATGGAATTACATTTGGTCTTGTGTGGGGGATTTTAGTGGATTTTGAAATCCACTACACATGTGGGCCCCACGATGATACATGCATCTATCCATATCGTCCATCCAAACACACCGTTTACACATGACATTTTGGTTATATGTGTGTGCAAGTGAACGATATCACTGCATGCAAGTGAACAACATCTATTGTGCATTTAGTCTGTTGATTACAATTCCATGGTCCACTGAATCGGATTTTGCTTAGTCCAGTGTTTTCCGTTGCAAGAATTTATTTCAAACATATGATTGGATGGCTAAAATACCATGATATTTCTAGACATGCAATCATTGTGCAATAACGACGTTAATCCCATCAAATACAATTCAATACAATTTTATTTCACAGACCAAACACACCCTTAAGAGTAAGAGAATCGTGAAATTTCCCAACTTAATGACCCCAGCGGTTAATCTACAGCCGCAAGTTGTAAGAGTATCAATGACATAATATGAAGGGGTTAGACATCCTCTTTTACCTACATGTTGTGCGATCTCTGCTCCACGGGTTTCACAACAAGAATAATTTAATTATGCTGCAGCATTGTGTAACTAATCATGCTTTTGCATGGCTCCCTGGGGATCGGCTAGGCAAAAGAAAAAAGAAAAAAGATCCCAACTTAACTTTGCCAATTAAGTGGGCCGATAGTGTGACACTTGTCATTTTTTTTCATCGTTTTAGCATTTGCAGGAAGAGAGCTAGATCCCAATTAAGTAAAAAATATGTCAGGTGTTTGTCGACATGCGGCGGGTCGACAACCTAATTCTCTCTCATTCGCTCCTTATTATGTTATAGGGGTCTATTAATCTTTATGGGCTTGTTTTCTGATTAAATACAAGTCCAAGGGTTCAAGATTGCCTGATTGGGCCCATTTGATGACTATGGGAGGCGTTCAAGTCTTTTTCTACCATTTTTACTGGTTTTGATTGCTCCAGGGGGTGTCCAAGTGTGATTTTATTAGAGTAATGTGTGTGGGTAGGTTCACAAAAAAGATGGATTATCGGTTTCAATTATTGTCTTCGAGGCTAGAGATCTTATGATCATGTTCAGCGATTACTTTTTTAATGTGTCGAGGATACTATTTCCTAAATTGATTGGCTTTCCGACAGCTATCGGGTAACTCGGGGACAATTTTATCTAAGCACAATCAATGATTTGATTAATAGTTTTTCTCAAGTTAGGTGGGGTGTTTACAGGGTATTATAAGTGTGATATGTGCGTAATAGATTAGCATCCCAACTACATCAATGATACCTTTGTTATGCATGTGACTCTCTTATCTTTAAAAAAAAAAAATGAGAGGAAAAAAAAAAAGGCATGACACTCTTATTACACTGAATATCAACAAAATGGTGAGATTTCGTATCATACCTAAGTTGTGTATTCACGCTGTCAAAATGATTTTGGGATTCGGAATGTACTCAACACACCTAAACCAGTGTCTCAAGATTACAATGACGAGTGGATTATTTAAATTTTTTACACGTACTATTAATCTGCAATAGAACTTTTTGACTTCACTTAAAAATAAAAACGACTAGTTTTTGTCACACCCCAACCTTGATTTATGAGCTCCCTTGACCCATCCACCGAGATCCCAGGGTGCGAATATGGGAAAATAATTATTTGTATTAAAGGCACACGTTCACGAGCATACAACCTAAAGGAAATAATAATATTGAATTACTAAATGAATATAGCAACAGTTTTATCTGTCACCAAACTTATTCCCATCATCAAAACAAATCAAACTGAGTACCATGAACTATCGAATAAATCTGTACTGTTGGCTTAGATGTAATTACACTAACAGTCATCGTCCTCAGTGATCTCCATAATCCAGCGGTGGCGTCCTGGGGATATATTTCGGAGACGTGGGTCTGTGAGTGGCTTTCTCTGTCACCTTAGCCTTCTTGATTTGGATGTTGTTTGGCTTGGATTGATGCGCTGTCTTAAGAATTGCCTTTAATCTTTTATTATCAAACTGTCAAACCACTCACTTAAAGGGCGAGGCATCCCTCCGTGGAGAATGAGAGGTCGAACTTACCTCAAAACCCTGAATGGTTAGGGTCGCAACAATCCACCTGAGCTAGCGCTCAGCAAATAATAATATAACATAAATTATTTAATAAGTAGAAAAATGCATATACCACATTTATCACGTATCTCATATCAGAGAAATATCATTCAATTCATGTTCTTAATGAAACCATTGCTATATTATTTGTAAACTTCCATGGCATACTCCATTTGCATGGGTTAGGCCTACTAACACCGACTTACACCGCAAGCGGATCTACTGTCTCATTGACTTTGCGGTAAGGAACATCGTCCGTCATGCTCAGTAAGTGACCCGCTTGAGTTTGTCAATCATCTTCCCTAAACAGCCATCATGGGGCTTGAACCAGGGGTTCTAACTGGTATCATTTTGAATGGGGAATCAAAACCCATTTGGATTTCTTATCCCGACTAGTTTAAGGGCATTATCAACTCGGGGTTGTCTGGAGTATATTCTCGATAATATATTTTCATTTCATCATTACTTGCCAATTTTCATGAAATATAGTATATAAAGAAACAAACATGCCACGTGCAATGTTTACAGTTAACTACTAAATAATTAATCATGCTTGGAAAACTAACTATTCTCGAGTGATTACTTACCGAATTGTATTCATGCCTAATTTCATCAATCCAAGCTTTTTTTAACATTTTTCTATAATTTATTAAACATATGTGCTCCCTAGACTTTCTTAAGTTATGCTCCAGTCTTTACCATGATTGAATTTACAACACAATGTTTAGTTTGTAAGAGTATTGCATGATTATCGTCTTTAAATTAAGTCACATGATTTATCTCGATCAAACCTAGATCTAACCGTAGATTTGCTTTATTATGAGAAGTCATCAATCTACCCAAATATGATGCTCGAATTAGGGTTTTAACCCATGGATTTCAGTTTTATAGTGATCGGACCGTTATATGAAAGTATTTTGATGATCCAACCGTTGGGTCTTAGTTTTTTATGGTCCAATCATTGGATGCAACTATTCCCATGATCTGGCCATTCATCCTCACATTTTCTTATTTAACTTATAGGGTAGTTTATGAATCTCCTAATTACCAAATACATTTATCCGACTTAGTTAATCAATTCCATGACAACATCTATAATTGGATCTAACCTCCATATCAAGAAAGTTAGTGTAACAAAGGAAGCCACTTGCAGGCCCACATCTCTGGAACATAGTCCCAGTATGTCACCACTGGCTTGTGGAGACCACTAGGGATGGACCAGTGTAGAGAATGATGACTGCTAGTCTAAATGTAGTCACATCTAAGCCGGCAATAGAGATTTATTTAATAGTTTATGATAGTTAGTTTTATTTATTTGGACCATAAGAATAAGCCTGGTGACCGCTTAAACAATTGCTATATTCCTTTATTGATTCAATATTATTATTTCTCTTAGGTTGCTTGCTTACGAATGTGTACCATTAATGCAAATAATTATTTCCCCCATAGTCACACCCGCGGATCTTGGTGGATGAACCAAAGGCGCTCAAAAATCGGGGCCAAGGTGTGACAGTTTTGCTCACATGCATCCTCACCTCGGTAGCGGCATCATCGAAATCCCACTCTCCAATATGTGCCGATCATGGACAAGTTTGGATCATTCATTTAGTGGGTCCCACTGTGAATTGCCATCCAATATGCCCCGATTTGAGGGTACTTGTTTGTGTAAATTGGACCACCAAATTTTTTTTCATTTTCAACCCAATAAATGAATACTAGTTCTAACTCGAGGGGGAAAAAACATAAATTTTCAACGATGATGGATACATCTAAATTGAGAATTATAATTTGGATAATTTAATTTGACTAAATTGCAGGCCATATATACAATCATCATCAATTTGTTAAAGCATCAAAGTTGTTTCTTTTTTTGTGAATGTCCACAAGTGTAGTTTGGTATTGCCTAATCCTGTAATAAACATAGAGACAACCATCGCTCTCTCATTGATTGTGATTGTTGAGACTGTCGTGTTGTTGTTATTGTTGTTGCCTAGTGATGAAGTTATTGGAATGAATGCTTTTTTCCTAAGACCGTCATAAATATTTTGAATAGGCCCACCCAGGTAAAATCTGGTCAAAGCCCGCCCGACTTACATTGGCCCGAACTCAAGCAGAGAAAATCAATATTTTGAGTAGGCAGGATCAAAATCCGGGCTTGAAGCCCACCATTGCCAGGCCTACCTTTTCTTCTTTTTTTTTAATTATTATTATTTATAGCTGGCCTACTTTTTCTTTTATATATGTTTTATTTATTTTTATAAATGTAGGACCTTTTCATCCTCCACACGGTTTACTACCCTAGCTCTCCCAAGCGCCGCACAGGTGGGAGTCTGAGGGGCCACTTTGATGTATGGGTTTTATCCCTACCGTCCATCAATTTTTTCATATAATTTTATGATGCAAGCCTAAAATTGAGAAAGATGGAACCATCAAGTGGACCACAAAGTTGGGATTGAAATTTCACCGTTAAACCATTAAAACTTCTTAAGAGCTGCAGAAGTTTTGATTAAGCTGATATTTTATTTTTCCTTTCATCCAGGTTCGTGTGACCTTATGAACGGGTTGGATGGAAAATAAACAAATCGGTGGGCCCTAGAAAGGTTTCAATGATGGGCATCATTATCACCACTGTGTGGTCCACTTCAGACTTGGATCTGCCTTGATTTTCCCCTTGCACCCTAAAATGATATGAACAAAATGGATGGACGGCGTGGATAAAACACACACATCATGGTGACCCCTACCTGTGCCAAGTACCCAATCTGTATCCGTACGTACTTACTTTTACACTAGTGCGGTGCTGCACATGGGGCGGATTGCCTGTATGGGTCCAAAGAGATGTCCACAATAAATCCAATCCGTACATCTGTTTTGAAAGATTGCAATTGGATAGGATTCTAAAAACAGGGTAGATCCAAAACTCATGTGGGCCATACCACACGGAAAAGTAGGGATTGAATGACTTACGGTGACAGAAATTTTGTATCAGGGTGATATTTGTTTTTACAGTTTATCTGAGTGGTAATAATTCTATGAACGGTTCGGATGGCATATGAACGTTATGTTCATCTCGAGAAAGGTTTCAACTGTGGATATTGTTTTTCCCACTTATGTTGGTGTGGCCCACCTGAGTTTTGGATCTCCCTGATTTTTCAAATCCTGTTCTATTGTTGTATTTCGAAACAGATGGACGGAATTTTTCAAAGACATCTCTCTGGACCCACACAATCCAAGTCACAGAGATACCCTTGTTCACGGGCAATCCGCTCCCGCTGTACGTCTGAGAGGTCTTTGAAGCGGGACGCGGATTGCGTCCTGCATCCGGGCGGAGATCTGTGGGCCCGCAATGATGTAAGTGTTTTACCCAAGCGTTTGTCGCTTTTCCCATATCGTTTCTCGCATCCTTTTAAGGTACATATGTAAAATTTAAGCAGGTCTATAGCTCCAGTGGACCACAGGAGGAAGCTGCAGTGATAATGGCAACCATAGTTTAAACCTTTTTAAAGGCCACCATGATGTTTTGTATCATCCAACATATTAAGTCATGTAAATGTGGATGAAGTAAAAAAACAAATATTAGCTTGATCCAAAACTTATTCAGCTCTCAAGAAGTTTTTAATGGTGGACATTAAATCCCCACTTTGCAGTCCACTTAAGTTCTATACCTTTGTGGTCCACTTAAGCTCGGTACCTTAAAATGATTTAAGAAAAGATATTAACAGCTTGGATAAAACACTTATATCACTGTGGTCCCACAGATCCCTGCCTGGACGGCAATCCGCTTCCCTGTAAGGCGAATCCAGATGTCCATACGGAAAATTAGGCTAGTGTGCTTATCATAGAGCCACACGTGATTGTTGAAGCCCATTGTTTTTGTGTGCGGGAGTCACCTCATAACCAATGAGACGGTTTCAGAGCGCGGATTTGGAGCTCTGGATGCAGAATCCCTATTTTTGAAACCTCCGGATTTGAAATCCTATGTTGAATTTGGCATCCTTCGTTGAGAATTTTCTATAATTCAAAATTAGTTTTGCGTGGTATATTTATAAGTATTTGGATTTAATTACTAAATCAATTTTAATATAGGTACGCATATAATAAGTATGTTGAAATAGACATTTTGTCTAAAAATGATAAATTTCCAATATTTGGAAAGGCCATAATTACAGCATCACATTTGAGTGACTAACCAATGATTTATAATCATTGATTTACACTGACAATATTTGAACGATGCAGATCATGGTATTAAAGTAATTATAGTGGTGCAATTGATAATCTAATTGTTTTAAATGATCATGTTGCAATGGCATTGAGGATGGGATAATCACGTAACTTTACATCAATACGATGTGTCATCCATGATGGGACCCACAATTGGACCACGTCTTCTATAACGGAGCCCGCAACTAGATGGTCATTAATGCCACATTTAGGGGTCATTTGGTTGACAGCAAACGGTTGTGATTGGTTGTTAATATGTGCACAGGGGCTAAGAAGGTTGTTTGGTTGTTAAACAAGGATGCGGATTGCATCCTACCCTCGCCCGAACGATAATCCGTTTGGGCAGGGATTTGTGGGGCCCACAATGATGTAAGTGTTTTATCCACACCGTTAATCGATTTTCTCATATCATTTTAAGACATTATCCTAGAAATGAAGCAATTCCATAGCTCCAATGGACCACACCAAAGGAAGCTGCAATGATAATGACATCCACCGTTGAAACCTTTCTAAGGGCCACCGTGATGTATTTTTACCTTCCAACCTATTCATAAGGTCATGTAGACGTGGATGAAGTGAAAAAAAAAATATATCAGCTTGATCCGAAACTTCTCTAGCTCCTAAGAATTTTTAATGGTGGACGTTCAATCCCCACTTGTGGTCCACCTAAGCCTTGTACCTGCCTCATTTTCAAGATTATAGCTTAAAATGATATGAGAAAAATGATAAACTGCATGGATAAAACACTTACATCACAGTGGACCCCACAAATCCCAGCCCAGACGCATTACCGTTCGGGCGGGGTTAGGACGTAATTTGAGTCCATTAAACAATGGTAATCAGAATCAATGTAAAATGGAATGCAGTAAAATTATGTGAATTAGAATCCTCATAAATATTGAAAATTAGGTGTAAATCCTATAAATAGTCCAAATTCTAAAAGTATGCCTACTTTCACGGCCCACTAAAAGTTTAAAATCTTTTAAATTTTTACCATAGTATACATTTCGATGTGCTTATTATGATTGTTATGTTAAACACCGCATATACTAACTTCGGATATTAAAACTAATTTAGGTAGATACTTAAACACGAATTTTGAATTATAATGTATTTTAATTTTAGGCATCCAAACATAGGTAAATACTTCAATTCACATCAATTCCATTTACCATGTGATTGATTCCATTGTTTTCCAATTACATGCACCCAAACGAGCCCCTAAGGTGGAATAGTCACCACAAGCTTTTCATTGACTCAAAGCTAGTATACTCGGCCAACCTATATAGTTTTACCTTAAGAAAAACATTATTACTACAGTAGTGCATGATGGTGTAAGAACTTTATAAGGTGGGCCTTATTAATCAATGGTATAGATTGTCTTGATAATTGGACCGTATGATCGAGTAAACCAATGGACCCCACTTCAGTGTGATTCACGCAAAGCATCTGTGTATGGATGCGTAAGGGGTTGGAGTGTTATAGCTTGATATGCAGATCTATTTGAGTTTAACTGGGATAATACAATGTGGAGCCATGGGAGAGAGTTATGATGGGTTTCAAACTCTCCTCCCCACATAATTTATATAAGGTAGCTAGGTCCCCGATCATACACCATCGTAGAAAGATAAATCCCATCTACTATTTTGCAAGCGGGTGTGAAGGAGAGGAAGATCCTAGCATTATTTTCTGGTATTCTGCTTTTTCGTATATGGCGTCTCAATTAGGTAAGCCATCTAAACCGTAGATCTCTATGTCCTATGCACAACAACATCTCTGGGATTTTTGCATTAAGATAAAATAACGGTTGGTATCAAAGCCACTGTGCATAGGTATGGATGATCGGATTCAGCTATTCCAGATTCAAATTCCATATCAGAAAAATTAGGATTTTCAAATTCGAAACTCATATTGGAAATTAGGGTTTTCCAATTCGAAACCCATATTAGAAATTAAGTTAATTAATTAGGGATTTTGGATTCGAATCCCTAAATCTAATTAAATAATTAGGGATTTCGAATCCCAAATCCATATTTGGGGATTTCAGATCTGTAACCCCATATCCAGCATAAATTAGGGATTTCGCATCCCAAATCTTAGATTGGGGATTTCATATTTAAATCCCAAATCAGGTATTAGGGATTTCAATCCTAAATCGGGAATTAGGTAGATTTTATTCCCAAAATTGATCAATTGGGGATGTTAGATTCAAAACCCCATAATCCAGACATCAATTAGGGACGTTGAAAACCAAATCCTTAATCCAAATAGGGGATTTTCACCCCATTAGGATTTTCACCTTGATTACATGCGATCATTGGAGGCCAACAGTCATTAACAACCCACGAATTAGCGAACGAAGGTCATGGTTCACCATTTCCTTTCTTCCTTACTTCAGCGATCGTTGTTGACATCTCTGGGTTGATCTAACACCTCCATAGTTTCTGACGGCATCCCCTGCTTCTCAGATAGTTGCATGTTGTCGGAACTTCTACTCATCCAAGTGAGAGTGAGAAGCTCCGTCTCCATCTTAGTTCGTCGAGCAGACAGTGAGGGCAGCTCACTCTTCTCTACTTCTTCTGATGTGCGAGCGAAGAGAGTTGAACGGGTTTTAACTTAGCACCCTATTTTAATTCATTCGGGCATATGGACCTAATGTGCATCCATTAAGACATGCGGACCCGTTTTGGGTCCATCTATAAATGCGGGTCCACTTATATTGGGGCCCACTAGTGGGATCCACTTGTCTTACGCCTAATTTCAATCCGGGTCATCTGCTCTAGGCCTTTATATTAGGCCTCTTTTGGGATCTAAATCAGTATTGATTATCATATATGCCCATCTATTTATGAACATACAATCTGATACATTTATTAGATACACGGCATAGTTGGATCTGATTTTTTCTTTATTTGTTCCATTATGAGCATATATCCCAGCTCATTCTCTAGTTAGATGACATCCATAGTAACCTTTCATCTAATGAATATTAAGATTTGGGCTGACTTGTCCATCTTATGGACACCCATGCATGGATCTACCCATCAAATTATATAGTTCTATACTACCTATCTATCATGAGAATGTCATGAGCTTGATTTAGTTATGCTCATTTGAATATGTACAGATCACATCAAAGTACTGATTCGGCCCATTATTAGCCCATCACCCATCCTTAGGAGTTAATATGGACCGTTGGAATATATAGTGTGAAACCTATCCGTATGTTTCACTTTAAATTTTCCTTATTTTCCAAAAGGTCAGTACCAACCATCTTGTGGGCCGTATCAGACTAATCTGTATATAATCCATTAAGGACTAGATTATAATTGCAATCCTAACTCTATATTCGTAGAATTGGATTCGGTTGTGTTAGCCACCATAGTGACCTCAATCAATGAAAATTTTACAAGTACAAACTTGTGTCATTGGGATAAGGAGGATTGCATATAGTTGCATTCACATTTTATGCATACAGTAACGAAAACACAAACGATTACCATTTGACAGTCACATGAACGGGTGAAGTAAATGGTACTAGTGATGTAAAGCTAAGAGACTCATCTCACCCATAGGTGTTAAGTGTCTCAAATTTATATAATTGACATCACTTAGCTTCATGTTCAGGAGGATCACTGACATATTATGTAAGACCCATATTCTAGTCCGTACTATTCCGTCGACTCCCGCAATCCTTCCCGTCGAAGTCCGGCAATCCGCGACCTATAATCGATGTTTACGCGCGACCCTAAGTCGTATCCTATAGATTTAAGTCGGCTTAATCCGAGACTTCTACCATTGCGACCGTACCGTAGTCGCGGTTCCAACGCCGCGTCTTGCATACCGATCCGATACCCTGACAGGGAGATGTGGGCCCGCGTTTAGTTCGAGAAAAAATACCACGTTTACAATCCTAAGAGAATCTCTACAACCATCTCATCAATCAATCAATCAATCAATCAATCCATTAATCAATCAATCAAAGTACACACCCATGCATTCTTTCTCCACAAGTTAAGCAACCACCAAGTCAACCCATCTCTCACCTCACCCATTACTCACCTCACCCATCACTCTCTCTCCTTACATCTCATCTCTCTCTCTCTTTCTCTACACCATTTTTCCAAGCAACAAAGGAGAGAAAGAGTGTGGACGTCCACGGTTTTTCAAGTGAGAGAAAAGTGATTTTGGTGGCCCACTTTCTCACCCCAAATCCATCATCCTAGCCATTCAAACCTCATCTCCCTCTATTAAAGTGAAGCACAAGGAGATCGACTTTCCAACGGACCAAGAAGATCGACGGTGGGTGCTTCTATAGGCTAGTTTTTTTTTATGCTTTTATGATAGGTCAAGTGAGGCCTACCGATCGATCGTATGGATCTCACTTCGGATCCTAAGATGTGGCCGATGGCCCACCTTGATTATCAATATCATTCCATGATGGGGCCATTCTCCATGAACCTCATCATGATGTTTACTTTCCTAGCTTGAATAGAGGTCATCTAGACCATCTATTTTAGTGGAGAAGAAATCTCCACCATTGGATTTTGATTTAATGGGCCCACATGCATTGGGACCCACTTGATGTATGATTGATTGCAAGGGAGGGCCATAGTGTCGAGGTCCCTCCATCACACATGTCCAACTCTCTCTCTCTCTCTCTCTCTCTCTCTCTCTCTCTCTCTCTCTCTTCCATTTATTTTCTTTGTGTGTTAATGTGGCCGTGTGGCCCACCCGGATGGACCCCACCATGAAGCATGTATTCTGTCTAAGCCATATGTAGGTGAGGCCCGCTTCATATATGTTGTACCAACACCACCCATCATTTGGTGGCCCACCTGAGCAGGCCCACCTTGCATGTCCAGACCATCCAGCGTCCTTGGACGCTGGACATAAACTAAGAAAACACAAATATTAGCTTGTTTCCAAGCTTATGGAGTGGCCCACTTATATAGGCCCCACCTTGATGTGTAAATTCAATCCACGTCGTCCATCTCTTTCCTTAGATCATTTTAGGTATTGAGCCAAAAAATGAAGTCCATCCAATCTTCTGGCAGGTCATAGCATATAAAACAGTGGTTTCTACCGTTGAGAACCACCTTGTCGTTTCTATACACCGAAAAATATCAAATATTGGGCTTGTTTGGTCTGCCTTGATACATGGGATGCAATGATGGGGTTGGATTCACCTGATGCAGGCCCCACGTGTGAAAAATGTTGAGAAAATAGGTTTTCAAAATTAAAAATATATATGTGTGTGCAGCAGACGCTGCTATTGTCAGAGGTGCAGGCAACGCCTGCTGCGCTGGCAGGTGGGCGGATGAGCAGGGACCCACGGTCCCGGCCATGGGCCCCACCATGATGTATGTTGTATATCCACTCCGTCCATTCTGTGGACCCCTTAAGGCTGTGATCCATCCCCAAAAATCAGCTCTATATGAGACTCAGGTGGCCCACATCATAGGAAACAGTGAGATTGAATGGTTGCCATTGAAACCCTTTTTCTAGGTCACACGAGCTTTGGATCAAGATGAAATATTTTTTCCCTTTTCATTCAGGGTCATGTGACCTTACCAATGGTTTGGATTGCAAATAAGCATTATGGTGGGCCCCACATGGGACCCACAATGATGTGTGTGTTTTATTTACACCGTCCATGACCGTGGATGGTGGAACCCACCGTGTATGTGTTTTATCAACGCGTCCAGGCGTTTGTTGGAAGGCCAATAGGCCCCACCCTTGATGTCTGTGTTATATCTCAACCGTCCATTCAATTGGTGGGCCATGTGTGTGGACCCCACCATGATGCATGTGTTGCATCCAAACCATCCAACCATTTGGCCGGCTTACCTTAGAAGGTTGAGACTAAAAATAAGGCAAATCTATCTATCAGGTGGACCACGTTTTACAGTGGGTTTGAACTCCACCATTAGACCCTTAGGCCACCAAGTTCTTTGTGACCTTATGAACAGATTGTGTGGGAAATAAATGTTATGGTGGGGCTTGGAAATTTTAATGGTGGAATCATTATCCCACTTATATTTAGGGTGCGGCCCATTTGATATATACATGGGGCCCATTGGTATGGCCCATTTGAAGTATACGTAGGGCCCATTGGTGTGGTCCATTGATTTATATAAGGCCCATGTGATGGTGCCCATATGGACGTACTTGTGACCATCCGTGAAGGCCCATCTTGATGCATCTGTAGCCCATATTTATGGTCCATTGTTGAGGCCCACCTTGAGGTGTATGAGGCCGTTGTTGAGGCCCACCTTGCTATGAATGTAAGGCCCATATTATGAGGCCCATTGTGATGTATTTCAAGGACCAGGGGTTATGGCTCATTGCAATGTACATAAGGCCCATTGATGTGGCCCACTTAATTTATATAAGGCCCATATAATGAGGCCCATTCAATATATCAAAGGCCCTTGGGTCGAGGCCCAACTAGATGTCCTTAAGGTCCATTGCAACGTGTGATTCCCCATGGTTTATGTAATGATATTTATGGCGGACCGTGCCCAGGGAACAATGATGGTTTGACATCCACATTGTAAGTACAATGTTGGTTAAATGTTCCCATTGTAACTCTCCTTAGGGCCCATTGATAGGCCCATACTTGTTAATAATTCATCACTTTATAACATGCTTAGTATAGCCCCATGATTCATGCCCATACGCATCATATGTATGCTTAATATGAGAAATGTTTGATCATAACATGAGCCGTTGAGCTGAGACACTTACAGGACTCCTTATGAGACGGAGTGCCCCCACACGAGCGCGTGGTATGTGCAGGATTGCTGCATGATTTGATGATGTGACTTACGCATCCCGCATATATGTGACTTGATCACTGTACGCCCTAGCAACATCAGGGTCGTAGCCTCCACAGGCACATCGTGGATGGTCGTATAGGATACCGAAAATATTGGCTCTAGCACTGTGGGCACTTAAGATGTCCTTGGTAAAAGTCTCAGAACCTTTTTGGTAGCAGGAGTTGCTCCAACGTTTAGACCAAGTGGATACACGAGCGCTCGAGTGCCGAATACCAGTATGTCGCATCTCCCACTGTATCTTGGTCGGTTGGGAGGGGGTGTGGCCTTATCAGCCCGAGTGAGGGGGCTATAAGTTAGGCTGAGTTTGACCAGCTCGTAAATGAGTTCACTATCGACGAGCCGGGTAAGTATTGACAGACTACTGGTCAGGCGGATAGTGAGGTCTATTCCGCTTGCTTGACTGTGCAGCTGGGAGGTGGTAGTCAGTGCGAAGTGTATTAGACCTCGGTGATATCCAGAGAGAAACTGTACTGATATGTGTACTTGATGAGTACCGACTTACTTGGATTGCATCTCGCATATGACATTTGGTTATGTAGGCCTCGCATTGCATCGGTATGACCAATAGCATTCATGTCTCACATCGCATGACCTTGGTATGGCCGATAGCATTCATGTCTTGCATCACATAGCCTTGGTACGGATGGTTGTATTTATAGACTTATCGCATATTTTTGCATTACTCTGATATTGTACACTTGGCACTTACCTTGCGCACACACTTACACTACCCTCTAAGCTTTTGTAAGCTTGTGCACGACAGTTGCATGCAGGTAGCGTTGGACAGCAGTACACTGAGGTGGGAGTGCGCATCTGACTATTTTAGAGCTTTTGATCACCTTGTATTTCCCTTTCTGTATTGTACTTAAAGTTTTTGATATAGTGGATATGTGGTGATGTTGTTTTGTGACTTGGTTATACTTGTGGTTATGCTCCATTAAAAAAAAAACTCATTTTGAAAATCCTCCTTGTAGGATTCTAAGATCAGAATCTGGCATATGATTGTCATGAGACAAGAATGGGGCACTATGAAGGCTGTTGGCACAGGATTCGACGATCGGGATTCCTGTGAATCCAATTTTTGGGTTTGGGGCGTGACATATTATCATTACCTCCCACAGGAGGAATGAAGATGATGTAACAGACCCTCACCAGGATGTGATGGTTGGGCCCATCTTCGCCCTAGAAAATTCAGTTGATGTCTCTCTTAGCAACTGAATTGATTAACTTTACATGATATTTGTTTATATTCATGAATTGTTTTATGAAATAATGAACTAATGTGAGTAAATATATCTCTTCCATTTTAGTCTGAATTACAACAAGTACGCACCACGTCCTTGCCTAAATGGATCTAATTATACTCATTGGAATGAATACATTGAAGTTGTCTTGGGTCGCTACAATTAAACCTTACCCTGATAACACTAGAACCACCAAAACCATCTGATGATGCCCTTGAGTCAGAGATTAATCATTATGAGGCATGGTTTAAATTGAATGATACATGCCTAAAGTCATAAGGTATTCAATTTATGAGTTTATGAGAGGTGTCATTCCTAAAGTAGATAAGGCCAAAGTTTTCCTGACCGAAATGGAAAAATGATTCAAGAAATCTGATAAAACTGAATTGGGCATTCTTTTGAATAAATTAACTTGCTCATCCTAAAAGGAAATATCTATGAATATATAATAGAGCAGATCGAAGTTGTATCTAAGATTTGCTCTCTAAGCCTCGTACTTACTAATGACCAATTGATTCACTTGATCATGAATAATCACTTCCTCAATACGGTATGTTTCCGGTGGACTATAACACTCTGAAGGACATGTGGACATTGGACGAACTGATCTCTCAATGCGTTCGAGAGGAGGATAGAATTAGCCAATTAGGCAAAGTACAAAATGTTAATATGGTGACCCCAGGACATGGGCATAGACATGAGCATAAAGGAAAAAGGAAAAGAAACCACAGTTCTAATAATGGATCCTCTGGTCATCCATCAAAAAACTATGAAAATCAATCAGGAAATGGATCGAACCGCAAACGAGCTAAAGGCAACAATTGTTTCTTTTTCAAAAAGATGGGCCATATAAAGAAAGACTGCAAAAAGTATAAGAAATGACTTATAAAGAAAAGTAATAATTCTATTCTTGTTTGTTTTGAATCTAATCTGACCAATGTATCGCTGGATTCCTGGTGGATATATTCGGAAACTGCTATTCACATATGCACTTCTATACAGGAAGAACTATAGGTCAGGCTACCAACTAATGTAGTCACGCCCCAGGCTTGGTAATTGGGCTCACAAAATTCTCGATTGTCGAATCCAACGCAAACAGCCACCGTAGTATCCCATTCTCGGCTCCTGGCACCCATTTACCAGGTTTCGATCTTGGGATCCAACAATGAGAATTTTCAACATCAATTTGATCCGTAATAAGCATAACCATAAGCATAACCCAAGAATAATAACCATAAGAACACCATCACAAAATTCACTATAATAAAAAATTTTAGGATACAATGCATATGAAGGGAAATACAAGATAATAATAATAGAAACTCCTGAAGCTCGACTACATGCTTTTGCTATGACTAAGCTACGGCTACGTCCTGGCGTCACATGCATCAGTCGTGCATAAACTTATAGACAGCTTAGAGGGTGGTGTAAGTGTGTACGCAATATGAGCATGCTCAAAACGCAATATCAGAGTAATGCGGAATCATGCTGATGAGTCCATGAATGTAATCAGCCGTACCAAGGCTATGCGATGTAAGGCATAAATACTATCAGCTATATCAAGACCATGTGATGTAAAGCATGAATACAATCGGCCACATCAAGGCCATATGATGCAAGGAGTGAATGATGTAGGCCATACCAAGGTCATGCGATGCGAGATGTAACTCAAGCATACTAATCCTCGTCTAAATCCACATATCAATGCAGCTCATCATTAGACCATCAAATATCAGTACAGTTCTCACGTTGGACAATCACGGTGGTCCAATACACTTTATGCTAACTTGTCGCCCCTATTTGAGCACAAAAATGGATAAGTGGAAGAGACCTCATTATCCACCTACCAATATTGGGCCCGACTCGTCGATAGTAGACTCATTCCTCAAGTTGGTCAAACTCAACCTAGATATTGCTCCCTCACTCATGCGGGTAAGGTCACACCCCTTTCCAACCGACCACGATACAATAGGAGATGCGGCCTACTGGTATACGGCCCTCGTGCACTCATGTATCCACTCGGTCTCGACGTTACAGTCATCCTCTGGTATCATCGGGTTTAGAGATTTTCACCTAGAAATATCTATGGCGGCCCGTGAAATAGCGGTGAAGACTGCTTGAGTTGAAGTATGAATATGCCAATATGTCCTAGAGGGGGGTGAATAGGACTTTTAAAAGTTTTAGAATGTATTTAAAAATCCTATTGCACTAATCCTATCAGATATACAATTATCAGGATTACTCAAGTGTAACCCTACTGGCTTCTAAGTCTTGTAAAGGATCCAATCACCAACTTTTTGAAAGATAAACAAGTTGCATACAAGATTGTGATGGATATGACTGTGTGTGTATGAGGTGTGATCTTAGATAATCAGATATAAAAGCATGTAAAGAATCTCACACAAATGAAAATTAATAATAATTTCAAATACAATCATTTTTATAGTGATTCGACTACTTATCTACTCCACTCTCGGCTGCCGTACTCAACCCTTGAGTGTACCGAATTTCACTAAGGAGGTTTTCTAGGGTTCACCTCAAACCTAAGGTTTTAAATCAGGTTCACCTTCAACCTTTATACAGAGGTTTTTACTCAGTTCACCTCTAACCTTGGAGTTTTACTGGTTCACTCCTAACCAGATGTTTATGCTCTCCATAGAGTAAGGGTCCACACAACGTACCCGAATGTTTATGCTCTCCACAGAGCAAGGGTCCACACAACGCACCCACTACGTACGCTCCCACCGGAGGCCTCCTATGAGGACTTCAAAGGGTGAGCAACACTCAAGACCCAATCCTAGAAAGGAATGGTTACAAGTGTCCTCTGGACTCTAGATACTTACAGATAAGTTGATGAGTCTCATTTAGCGTAATGATGAAGATCTTCTCCTTGTTGTTGAAGAATCTTCAGCTCCCTTGATCCGCAACACAAAAGATGTACCAGTACTTGGCTTTGGGTTGGGTCAAGGTTAGGACAGAAATTCACTCTCTTAGAATTTTCCTATAAGGAAGATAGAGTGATTTCCGTCATTTATTCATTTAAGGCATCCCAACTTAATGATATGCTATTAAGATAGTTGTTGGAGGATCCTTGAATGTGAAAGTTCATTTCCCAATCCACTCTATTAAATGTCAATGAATGAGAGTGGATTGGCAGATGAACTCTCGTGAGAGAAAGGGCTTTGGGTATATGATCTAAAGGTAAAACGTACAAAAACGCTCTCTTCTTTCTCTACCAGTAATATGGACAAGTCTCTCTTTATATAGGTAAAAGGTTCTAATGGATATAAAACGGTCATATTTATGACAGAGTTCGATATCATCGAGTAGGGTCAATATCATCGAGCGTATACTCTCGATGGGATCGACTGTCTGCTCGATAACACAAACTTAAATGTCATATGCTTTTGAAACCTTTTGCCAGCTGGTTGATGATATTGATATTGGTGCCGATGTAATCGGATTTCGAACTCTGATTCCATCGATACTGGGATCGATCTATCGACATTTAAAGCATGAGAGAGACTAGCCTGAAATATTTCAAGTTTTTAGGATATGATCGGGGAACAACCGATGTCATCGAAATTTGAATATTGATGATATCGGAGGCCATGTCGATGAGATCGATAAATCGTATAGATTTACCTATAAGCACGCTGGATAGTTTGTGTCCTGTCTCGATCCAATCGACTCGACCTCGATAGCTTCGACATAAGAATATCAATTTTCTCGAGTGACCCCCGATCAAAGTTAAAAATATCCTGAAATATTTGCTAGAAGAAATGCACGCCCACTATCGATATGATCGATATTTGAATTCAGATTGAATCGGGAAAGACATCAATACATCGAAGCACATAGTGATTTTCTTGAAAAAAAAGGGCACCGAAAATCTGCCTGTCGATATTATCGATCACTTCCGATGGGCTCGATATTTTAATATCGATGATATCGATAGGTATATCGATATATCGATAAATCCGTCCAGATGAGTATGCGGTTGCTGGACACTTTTAGTCCTCTTATCGATAGCATCGATCAAGAGTCGAGGACATCGATAGCGCAGGTCGATCATATCGAAATGTGTATCGATACAATTGACAGGGCAAGCAAACTTAGGAATTTTCTGATGTTTGAAAAAGTTCACTCACCCAAAAACCCTCATATGTTCTAAGTTATTTTTAAGGGTTTTAATCACCTGGTGTTTTGGAACATGCGATGTGAGGCTATAATTTACCTATGGCAAGCTTCCACACATTCGGTTGAGGCAAGCGCTTGAATTGTTCTTCTTATGAGGCTCTATAGTCCAACTGACTCAACACACACGGTAATTGACAAACCAGGGCATTAGTAGGTACACTTTCACCCCGATGTTATTAACTGTATTCTGGTGTCTAATCCGGCCATCCACGATGTGCCTGTGGAGGTCATAGCCCTGATGTTGTTAGGGTGTACAGTAATCATGTCATACAA
The DNA here is from genome assembly GCA_037074715.1 of Magnolia kwangsiensis. Taxonomy (NCBI): domain Eukaryota; kingdom Viridiplantae; phylum Streptophyta; class Magnoliopsida; order Magnoliales; family Magnoliaceae; genus Magnolia; species Magnolia kwangsiensis. The sequence goes on along the minus strand of CM073574.1, from coordinate 153,305,564 downwards.
GTGCGAGGTGCATGAATCGCACTATCAGTCATGCAGCAATCCTATGCATACCGTGTGCTCATGTGGGGCAACTCCACCTATCAGGGAGCCCCATAAACAATCTGCCCAAAGGCATATGCTATGATCAATCACTCCTTATATAAAGCATATATATGATGCATATAAGCATGAATCATGGAGCTATACTAAGCATGTTATATGGCGATGAACTTTATTCATAACGAAGATGGGCCTAAACGGCATAAACACAACAAGTATGAGTCTAACAATGGGCCCTAGGGAGAGTTATAATACGGACATTTAACCATCATTGCTCTTACAATGTGGACGTCAAACTATTATTGCTCCTAAGGCATGGCCTGCCATAAACACCATTACATACATCATGGTGGAATCACACATCGCAATGAACCTCATATACATCACATTTAGCCTCACACAAAGACCTCACATACATCTCATTGGGCCTCACTCATAGTCCTTATATACATCACATTGGACCTTAACCCATGGGCTTCAAATACATCATAATGGGCCTCATATACATAAAGTGGGCCGCAGTACATGGGCCGCACTAATGGGCCTCATATACATCAAGTGGGTCATATCAATGGGCCGCACCAATGGGCCTCATATACATCAAGTGGGCCACATTAATGGACCACACCAATGGGCCTCATATACATTAAGTGGGCCTACCGTAACGTTTATTTTCCATCTAATTTGTTCGTAAGGTCACATGGACCTGACTTAAGAGGAAAAATAAATTTTATACTAATCCAAAACTTCTGTGACCCCAAAACAGGTTTCTATGGTAACCGTTCAATCCTCCACTGCATTTTGTAGTGTGGTCCACCTAATAGACAGTGTGGATATACAACATATTCATCAAAGGTGGGTCCCACTGTCTAGCCATCTAGACGGTGCAGACAGTGCATGTGCCACAGAAGGCCCACCGTCCCAAATATCTGGAAGGTGGAGGATGAAACACATGTCATGGTGGACCCATGAATGGACGGTGTAGAAAAAATGCATGCACCAAATGAGTCAGCACCATCTTAACGGTCTGAATCACTGGATGTCTGGACGGTCCAGATAAGATGCATAAATCAAAGTGGGGGCCACAGAACCGCAGGACGGTGTGGATTAAATCCATACATCTGGTGGGTCCCTTAGATGGACGATGTGATTATAGCACAAACATCAAGGTGGGTCCACATGGTGGCCCACCAGATTTTAAATCAATCTGATATTTGTAATTTCCCTCCAGCAGCAGGAATATATAGCACACATATCATCTAGGCTCCACATCCAAGCCATGGACGGTGTGGATGTTGTTGTTAAAACGTACATTATGTGGGACCCTAGAACTTGTTGACGTCAATAAGCATGGTGGGTCCCACGTGATGGATGGCTTGGATTTAATACATACAACAACGATAGCTTCCACCGTCCAAGCATCTGGATGAGTGACTACAAAAATACATCATGGTGGTCCTCACCATCCAGATTACTGGACGGTGCGGATCCAACACATACCTCATGCATGGGTCCCACAGGACCGTCCAGGCACATATGGACGTCCTGGATATGAAACACATATATCATGGTGGTCCCCACCAACTTCCTGACGTCAATACATCAACTATATAGCTGATGTAAGATACATCAGCCAATCAACTTTCCCATAGGTGGGGTCCACATGCACGGTGGACTAAGATATACATCAAGTGTAGCCCCACCGTCTAAACAGCTGGACGGTGTGGATTTGGCCCATTTCTAGTGGGACCCACAGATCTTGCTGCGTCAAACAATAGCTATAAAACTGCTAGTGGACCAGCCAACAGATGGGCGGTTGGATTGTTGCTGGCCCATGCAGCATGAATGAATTACACGCATCAACGGTGGGTCCACACGTGTGGCCCACCACAGCTTTGGGATAAAGTTGATATTTGTTTTTCCCTTTCATCTGGCCTAACTGGATGGTTCCAACGATGTTGGACCATCCAACTAGCTGCTAGATGTAGCAAGATGGGCCCCACAGGCGGCTGGATCTGGTGGATCACACTTCATCACAAAGAAATAAGGAAAGAGAGAGAGAGAGAGAGAGAGAGAGAGAGAGAGACGTGCGATGAGGGACCCCGCCACTATGGGTCTCTCTATTTTACAACACATACATCAACATACGTCCCATCACAAGTGGGCCCTTAATAACATTCAACGTTGGATCACCCACCGATTGCAAAGCCTCTTGGCTCCTTAGCTCCTTCTTTGATGGTGGAAGATGGGGATTAAAGGGTGGAGATTGGGATAGGGAAGTGGGCCACACTTGGGTTTGTGTGAGACCCGTATCATAGACCGTACCATTCCGTAGACATCTGCGGTCCTCCCGGTCGAGTTCTGGCAACCCTCAACCTATATTCGATGTTTGTGCGCGATTCTAAGCCGAGTCCTGCATACCGAAGTCGACTTGATTCGAAACTTGTACACTTTCGACCGCATCGTCGTCGCAGTTCCGATGCCTCGTCTCACGCACAGAGGCAATACCCGGGCTAGGAGATGTGGGTCCACGTTCGGTTCGAGGAAAGCACCATGCATTATAAATATCAATGGAATCTTTATGACACATCACTTCAGTCACATCAATCAAGTACACATCACTCCCATCACTCACACTCATCCCCAAGTACACACCCATCACTCCCCATCACCTCATCACCTCTCACCCATCCCTCTCTCTCTCCTTACATCTCTCCCTCATCTCTTTTTCTCCAAACAATCCCTCCATGGAGCAACCCACGTCCATGACTCCCATGAGAGAGCTAGTGTGGCCCACCTCCCTATCTCCCATCTCCACCATCCAATGATCATCTTCACTGTTGAAATGCATCTCTCAAAACTCTAGGACGCATTGATGGAAGAAGAGGTCCAAGAAAAATCAAAAGTGGGTGATTTATGATTTGATTTTGATGATTTTAGGGCCCACTTATGGTGGGACCTACTTTGATGTACGTTTTGTATTTAGAAGGGGCCCATAGTGGCGGGGTCCCTCCCATCTTCACCGTTCTCTCTCTCTCTCTCTCTCTCTCTCTCTCTCTCTCTCTCTCTCTCTCCCCCTTTTTCCTGGATTGCTGGCCCACTTAGGATTGATCCAGACCATCCAGATGGACTAGATAGTCTGGATGAAGGGATGATGCAAATACCAGCTTTATTCAAGCTGGTGGCCACACGGTGTAGCCCACCTAATGAATGTGTTTCATCTAACCGTCAAGCTGATTGGACGGTGGATCTCACCATGATTTATGCGTGAATCCACGCTTTTCATACATGGCATGGCCATGATTTGGATGGGCCAGATGGGTCAGGACCGCTGGTCGAGTTGCTGTCCAGACCGTCTAGTGGGCCTGGACAAAGGCAACCACGAATATCAGCTTCATCAAACTGGCCGCTGACATGGCCCCACCCCACCTGGCGTAGGCATTGATCCAAACCGTCCATCCAATGGCCAGGGAGTGGATATGGGGCAGATTCAAATCTCTGGTGGGCAGGCCGTCCGTAAGACCCACCTAATACATGTGTTATATCCAATTGCCCATGCATCTGGGCGTGGTGGGCTGGTGCAAACCAGCTATTCATCTGTTGTAGTTGCATATGGGGTCCACCTTGATTTGCGTATTCTGTATCCACACCGTCCAACCACAGCATCCAGTGGTCTGGACGGTGAGACCCAACTGATGTATGGCCATCCGTCCAGGGCTGGCGTGAGGACAGCCACACGTGTGGCCTTCCACATGGGATGTGGATCCCCTCTATGTTGTATGTGTTGCGTGATCCATACTGTCCATTGATAAGGACGGTGGGTCCCACCTACTGACTGATGCAGCAAGTTGTGTGGGGATCATCTGATGTATGTGTAAAATCCTAACCGTCCATCCATATGGAGGACATGGCCCATCCTTGCACGTGCAAGTGGAGCCCACCGTGATGCATTAGTTTCATCCACGTCGTCCAGACCTCTGGACGGTGCTGGCTCGGCTGGATGTTGCCAGACCACCATGATGCATGTGTTTGCACACCATGTCGTTCATCTATTTTACCAATGGGACCCACCCCTGATGTGCCTAACCATGTGGGGCCCATGTGACGTGTGCGATTCATCCCAGCCGTTCGTCCAACAAGGTGGAATGGTCGACCCCTCGTCAGCAAGCTCTGACCCATCACGAGGTATATGTTATACTTAAATCGTCCATCCATTTGGAGTTATGGCCCACCCCACACGTGTGACACGTGTGGGGGTGGGACCCACCTTAATGTATTTGTTTCAAATCCTCACCGTCCAGAGATCTCTGGACAGTGCAGTGGGAACCGCCTTCATATATGTGGTGTGGGGCGCACCATAATGTATATGTTTTATATCTAAAACCATCCATCCATTAGACATCAGCGTGTGGGGCCCACCATTTATTAATGTATGTGCATCCAACCACCCATCTATTTTGCCGTGTGGGACAGACCTTGATGTACGCGTTACATCCAAACCATTCATCCATTTATGGAAACCCGATGATCCACACCACCCATCTGTGTGGGCCTGACCATGATGTACGTGTATCGTACATGCCGTCCAACAGTTGAGCAAGTGCTGACGGTGTTGTCTAATGTTTGGATGGTGCCGATTTTCATGGATAATATTTGAACGGCTCTGGTTTACCAAGACAATGTTTGGACAGTGCTCATCATCATACGTGGGCCATGCATACAGTGATACACATGTTATACGTACAACTATTGAAATGATTTTTGGTGTGGCCCATATGTTGAGGCCCACCTTGATATATTTGTGGCCGTCCATGAGGCCCGCCTTGATGTATTTATGGACAATCCATGAGGCCTAACGTGATGTATTCGAGGCCCGTGGGCAAGGCCCAATGTGATGTATTCGAGGCCCGTGGGCGAGACCCAATATGATGTATTTAAGGCCCATGGGTTGTGTTCCACTGTGATGTATTCGGGGCCCATGAGACATGGCCCATCTGATGTATATAGGCCCATGTGATGCGGCCCATTGTGATGTATATTAGGCCCATGTGATGTGGCCCATTGTGATGTATAAAACCCTTATATAAGGCCCATTATGATTATATAAAGCCCATTGAGATTATATGTAGCCCATTGTATTGTGTATAAGGCCTTTGTGTGAGACCATGATCCCACTATATATTTGGCCCAATGTGGACCACTACTTGGGAGTGATGTTGGTTAAATGACCACATTGATGGACAATGATAGTTGAATGCCCACATTGTGACCTTTCCTTAAGCCTTGATAGTTCCATTCTCATTATCACTTATGGGTTAACCCTAATCAATGGGCCCCATTCACCATACATGGATGGATCTGTGTTATCGAATTTGATATAACCACGGCCGAGGGTCGATCTTTATATTATGGTTGATCATTTGTTCATCTATGAACCTCGCCTTATTTATGTGCTGATTGTCGGTGCCGATGATCAAGGCTGATTATCGATTCTGATTTATCGTGGCCGATTATCGATTATCGATCGAGGCTAAGTACCGATTCTGATGGTCGACTGCCGATTATCGATCGAGGCTGATTATCGATCAGGGCCGATTACCGATTTTGATTTATTGTGGCCGATTGTCGATTATCGATCGAGGCCGATTACCGATTCAGATTTGTCGTGGCCGTTTGCCGATTATCGATCGAAGCTAATTATCGATCGAGGCCGATTACCGATTCTGATTTGTCGTAGCCCATTGACGATTATCGATCGAAGCCGAGTACCGATTCTGATGTCCGATTGCCGATTATCGATCGAGGCTGATTATCGACCAGGCCCGATTACCGACTTTGATTCGTCGTGGCCGATTGCCGATTCCGATTATCGGGGGCCCAATGTGATGTACATGCGACTTGTATTTGACGCCTGACATGATGTATATTCAGCCTGTGTCTAAGGCCCAATGTGATGTATATTGAGGCCTAGGTAATGAGACCCATTGTGATGTATTTGAGGGTCAGGCGAAAGAGCCCATTGTGATGTATGTTAGGCCCATGAGCAGGCTCACCTGTTGTGTACATGTAACCCTTAAGTCAGGCACATTGTGTTGTATATTAGGCCCTTATGTGAGGCCATGGGCCCATTATATGTTTGGATCTATATGGGTCATTCTTTGAGGCAATGTTGGTTAAATGTCCACATTGCCGAGGCCGATGGTTGATACCGAATATAAGTATGTGACAGAATAACATCATGATACATGCCCATACGCATCACTTGCATGTTTGTTATGAGACGTGATTGACCATTGCATATGTCATTGGGTAGGATGATATGAGACTCCCTAATAGGCGAAGATTATCTCACATGAGCACACGACATGCACAAGATTAATGCATGACTGGATTGTATGACTCATGCATCTTGCATTGTGAGCTGTGATTATTGTACGCCCTAGAGACATTAGGGTCGTAGCCTCCACATGCATATCGTGGATGGCCAGATGGGATACTGAAAATATTTGGTTCTAGCATACGAGCGTCATAGATGTCCTTGGGTGAAAATCTCTAAATCTCCGTGGCCAGGAGACGCCCCAACGTTGAGACCGAGTAGATGTATATGAGCGTATGAGGACCGTATACCAGTAGGCCGCGTCTCTCACTGTGTCATGGTCGGTTGGGAGGGGGTGTGACCTTACCCGCCTGAGTGAGGGGACAATATTTAGGTTAAGTCTGACCAACTTGAAGAATAGGTCCTCTATCGACGAGCCGGGCCCGATATTGGCAAACAAATAGTGAGGTCTCTTTCACTTACCCAGTTATATGCTCGGATAGGGAGAGCAAGCTGGCGTATAGTGTAATACACCCCGATTGATGATCCCAAAGATGAACTGTACTGATATGTAGATTTAGTGAGCAGGAGTTGCATACTCATTCATTCATTCACTATCCACTCGGGCTGGTGGTGCACAACTATTTATCACGTGTGCCTTCACAATGGCCATGATTTCGATTAGGGCGCGTGACTAACCTGAGATCAGGAGTTTACCACATTGAGTCTTACTATCCAAATTTTGGTATGGGACTGATTTTGATAGAAGTTCCTTGTGATGGACCTCATAGCCTGCGATACTATGTACTATCATCCCGATTTTGATAGAAGTTCCTTGTGATAGACCTCATAGCTTGCGATACTATGTACTATCATCCCGATACTATGACCATTCCATTCGCACCACATATTGTATGACATTCGCAGCATACGACATTTTGGGTTATTGTGTTTCTGCATTTATATGTCTAGGTACGGCTGACGCTATTTGTGATACTCATCAGGAATGTATATTGCATTGCATCCTTTGCATCTGATATTTATGTTATCTATGATTCCTCATTTGCATAGTTAATTTGTCTTGCGTATTATAATATTGTATGACTCATGTACTTGTCAGTATTTTCGCTTACTCTGTTATCGTATGATTTATGATCTTGTCAGTATTTTTATTTACTCTGATAATTCCTGATCTTGCTAGTATTTCTACTTATTCTGATATTACACGATTTATGGATTACCAGTACTTTTCGGTATTGTATGATTCTAGTATTGTATTGAACACTTGGCACTTACCTTGTGCACACACTTACACCATCCTCTAAGCTTTCTATAAGCTTATGCACGATAGATGCATGCAGGTGATGTTAGATTGCAACAGTGTTGAGCTTGGAGCGTACATCGGTCTTCTAGAGCTTGATTTTTATTTATGTATTTCCTTCCAGTATTGTACTCAATTGATTATATTAGTGGATACGTGATGATGATGTTGCCTTTGTGAATTGGGTAATCTTGTGGTTATGCTTATTACTGGTTAAATGTACATTGAAAAAAAAAATCTTCCTTATAGGATTCCAGGATCGGAATCTGGTATATGAATGCTAGGAGCCGAGAATGGGGTACTACGGAGGCTGTCGGCATCGGATTCGGTGATCAAGATTCCTGTGAATCCAATTTTCGGGTTTGGGGCGTGATAGTTTGGCTTGGGAAGCTTGGATGTTGGATTCTCTTGGGTTGCTTGGGAGTGAAGAGAGAGAGAGGTGGTGGGATGAAAAGATATGGAGTGATGGGTGGAGTGATGGAGAGTTGACTTTAGGTAAGGGTGGTATAAGAGAGGGATGGTTGCTCGTACTTGTGATATGGTGTGTACTTGACTTATCTTGATTGATTGATAAGATAGATTGTAGAGATTCTCTCGGAATTCGCACGCTCAGCATTTTTTCTTGAAATAAATGCGGGCTCACAACTCTTGGCCTGGATATCGGATCGGTGCACGAGCTGCGGTGTTAGAACCGCGATAATGGCATGGTCACTACGATACAAGTTTTGAGTCGAGCCGACTTAAATCTACGGGCTGCAACTTAAGATTGCGCACAAATGTCAATTTCAGGTCAAGGGTCACCGGAATTCAATGAGGATCGTAAAAGCCTACGGAACGGTACGGTCTAGAATACGGGCCTTACACAAAGCGCTCAGTATACGTAGGAAATGGTATCAAGGTAGACGTGGAGGCAATTGAAGTCTATAAGCTTAAGTTAGAGTCTAGTTATTTTTTAGATTTAGTAAATACATTTTATGTGCCTTTTATAAGGCATAATTTAATTTCAATTTCTCGTTTGGATAAGTTGGAATATTCATTTCAATTTAAGAATAAAAGTTTTAGTATTTACTTTAATTCGATTAAAGTTGGCACCAATTCTATAGTGAACAACTTATACCAGTTAGACTTGATTGCCTTACACGTATATAATGTTAATGCCTTGCATGGAAATAACATAGGATTCAAGCAAAGGCTAGACTATGAGAATTCCTCCATATTGTGGCAAAGGCAACTATATCATATATATCGTAAGAGATTGGATATGCTTGTGCGAGAATGAATTCTCCATTCTCTAGACTTCTCTGGCTATAAAGTGTGCATTGATTGCATAAAAGGAAAACAGATCAGATTTAGAAAGAAATATGCACCGAGGAGTGTAGGTCTCTTAGAGGTGATATATACGGACATTTGTGGACCATTCCCTACGGCTTCATGGAGTGGACACAAATATTTTGTTACATTTATAGATGACTACTCTCATTTCGGGTACCTCTACCTTATCGGCGAGAAATCAGATGCCCTGAATGCTTTTAAAATCTATAAGGACAGAGTTAAAAATCAACTCAATAAAAGGATTAAAGTTGTTAGATCTAACTGTGGTGGTGAATGCTATTGTAGATATGACGAATCAAGATGTAATCCAGTGCCATTCGCTATATACCTACAGGATTGTGGCATTGTTACCCAATACACTATACCTGGAACTCCAGAGTAGAGTGGTATGATTGAAAGGCTCAATCACACACTTATGGATATGGTGCAAAGTATGGTTAGCAATTTAACATTGCCAGAATCTCTGTGGGGTAATGCGATCAAAATCGCAATTCATATTCTTAACAGGGTCCCCAACAAGGCAATAAACAAAATCCCTTTTGAGCAATGAAATGAGAGAAAACCTAGTCTCCAATATCTATACATTTGGGGATGTCCCGCTGAGGCTAAAATTTACAACCCGCATGAAAGGAAGCTTGATCCTATAACCATAAGTTGTTTCTTTATTGGATATCCAGAAAGGTCAAAAGGTTTTCGATTATACTGTCCTTCCCACTTTATTAGGATTGTTGAGACTGAGAATGCCAAATTTATTGAGGATACTAAAAACAGTGGAAGCACGAACATTACAAACTTTGTATTTGAGGAAGAAATGACTGTGACTCCGGTCATAATTACTCAAGATCAAGTGGATATAAATGTTGTAGTCGACTCTGCAATCACCGTAGAACACCACGATGAACCTCAAATACAACCCATTTGTGAGGAAAATAAAAATCACACCCAAGATGTCGAACCATTAAAAAGATTTGAAAGAGAAAGAAGACCTGTAAATCGATACGATTATATCATATACTTACATGAGCACGATTTTGACATAGGGGTGGAAAATGATCCTGAATCCTTTAGCAAATCAAACAAAGTACTGATCATTCTCGTTGGGTTGATGCTATGAAAGATGAGTTAAAATCTATAAAGGACAATAAAATATAAGATTTTGTTGAGTTACCCACTAGAATAAGGTCGATTGGTTGTAAATGGATTTTTAAAACTAAACGGGACTTCAAAGGTAATGTCGAAAGATACAAAGATAGACTTGTTGCCAAAGGTTTTAACCAGCATGAGGGCATTGACTTTAATGAGACATTTTCACCAATGTCTCAGAAAGACTCGTTTAGGATTACAATGACTCTTGTAGCTCACATCGACTTAGAGTTACATCAAATGGATGTAAAGACAATATTTCTCAATAGGGATCTAAATGAGAACGTATACATGTTACAACCCAAAAGTTTTGTATCTAAAGTCTCATAACATTTGGTTTGCAAACTAAAGAAATGCATCTATGGGTTAAAACAAACATCACAACAGTATTACTTAAAGTTTCATAAAGTAATTACCTCATATGATTGTGTAAAAAACACCGCAAATGAATGTATCTATATTAAAATCAGTGAAAGTAAGTTCGTTATGATGATTTTGTATGTTTATGACATTCTGTTGGCTAGCAGTGATATTAGGATGTTGAACGACACCAAGAAATTCTTATCTCAAATATTTGAAACGAAAGATCTTGGTGACGCCTCTTATGTCATTGGCATTAAGATTCGCCGTGACAGATCACATGGACTGTTTGGCCTGTCACAAATGGCCTATATTATTAGGGTACTAGAAAGATATGGCATGCAAAATTGTGCTTACGGACAATCGCCCACTATGAAGGGCGACAAATTTGGCCTACTTTAGTGTCCAAATAATGATTTGAAAAAGAATCGAATAAAGGAATTTCCTTATGTATCAGTGGTAGGGAGCATCATGTGTACTCAAGTTTGTATACGACCAGATATTGCCTTCGTCGTTGGAATGTTGGAGAGATACCTATCTAATGCATAGATGCAACATTGGATAGTTGCAAAGAAAGTGTTATGATATTTATAGAGAACGACTCACATACATAAAATTTGATCAATTGGAGTTGATTGGATATTTAGATGAAGATTTTGCAGGATACGTTAACATTAAGAAGTCCACCTCATGATATATCTTCATGATGGTTGGAGGAGTTGTCTTGGAAAAGCGTGAAATAGTCTATCACAGCCTCGTCTACTATAGAAGCTGAATTTATTGTCTGTCACGAGGCATCTAATCAGGCATTATAGTTATAAAGTTTTTTCTCAAGTTTGCGGGTGCTAAAGCATATCCCGAAACCATTGAAAATATTTTACAATAATTTAGCAATTATTTCCTTCTTTAGTAACAATAAGCATTCATTAAGGTCGAGATATATCGACATCAAATATCTTGTTGTAAAGGAAAGAGTTCAGAATCATCAAGTGTTTGTGGAGTTCATCGACACTAAGCAGATGATTACAGATCTGATCACTAATGGGCTCCTTATCACGCCATTTTAGGAGCATGCGACATCCATGGGAGTCATTGATCCTACAAATATTTTTAGTTAGTGGGAGTTGAGCGTACTTTGATTTTCACGGACATTTAGATATCTCATTTTATATAGTTTTGATGATTTTGATATAAAGTTTCATTTTTACTTCTCACTTAGTATGCGCAATCTAAATTAAGTAAGTAGAACTTCAGTCATGTCTCGGTGGAGACATTTAAAAGCTTTAGGACCTCTTAAAGATAGACACACATCATCACACTGAGTGTGTAATCCTTATACTATACTTCATAGTTCCAGATCTATGTCATCAAGATTGTTGGTATTTGTGATTGCGTTTAGCCTCACTTCGCCTAGATTAAATGTTGTAATGACTATCGTGATTCGATATTGACAGTCTCAATGAACCAGATTGAATAACATTACCCATATTATCCAACCATTGCATTGGTGAATCATTTGGATGTTTTCTTAAAATCAAAATTAATTTTTCAAAAGAATTTTCTATAGATAAACCATTAACATTATTTAATGTAGTCTAAGTGGGAGAATGTAAGAACTCTATAAGGCGGGCCTTATTAATCAATGGTGTAGATTGTCCTAATAGTTGGACCGTATGATCGGGTAAACCAGTGGACCCCACTTCAGTGTGATTCACGTAGAGTATCTGCGTATGGATGCGTAAGGGGTTGGAGTGTTATAACTTGACACGCAAAGCTATTTGAGTATAACTAGGATAAGACAATGTAGAGTCGTGAGAGAGAGTTGTGATGGGTTTCAAACTCTCCTCCCCACATAATTTATATAAGGTAGCTAGGTCCCCGATCTCACACCATCATAGAAAGATAAATCCCATCTACTATTCTGCAAACATGTGTGAAGGAAAGGAAGATCTTAGCATTATTTTATGATATTTTGCTTCTTCATCTATGACGTCTCAGTTAGGCAAGTCATTTAAACCCTAGATCTCTATGTCTTATGCACAACATCTTTGGAATTTCCACATTAAGCTAAAATAATAGATGGATGATACATAGCCATTTAAAATTTACAAATGCAGCATATTGACACAAATGGAACCATTAAAATAACGACCATCATTTTTAATTTGTGATGAGCACAAGTTAAACTAATCTTATTATTTGACTAACAGGTTGATAAACGCTCAGGTGGCATTTGGCAAACTAAAAAATAAGGTTCAAAAATTAAATTAAGTTCTGAAATCTTAAAGTGACAAATTTGAGTACTTATCGGTATTAAAAAAAATATGTTTGTTAATTTATTTGAAAAAAGTTTTAATATCTAAAATTGTTTTTTTTTCTTTTTTAAATTACAAATCATATTTGGTAAATATAAACCACAAATGTCTAAAAATTAACAAATTGTAATAGCTGCTTCTACTATCCTGATTAATATTTGTTTATACTGTGAGATGAACTTATCATTGTCATGTCACTAATTTTAGTATGCTTATTCCAAATCTATTGATTTTCTTTATTTTTCTTTTATGCATTCAAGCAAAAGAATATTACTTGATTTATAAGTTTTGAGGTACAAAGTCATATGAAGCTCAAATGAACTCCGTAATCAGACCAGTGATTGGATCAAACGGCCCCAAATATTAAAATAGTGGGTATGTAAATAGTCTAAAGCATCCATTGGAACCATTCATCCGTTTGTGAGTAGCCATAGTGCGAAACCAATGCCTATTAATCAATCATATTGCTAAGATCATAGGATATATTAAATTAATTTAGCAATCATTTGTGTTAGATTGGACTAGCCATGAGTCAATATACATTACTTGCACCAAAATATAATTCACCATGTCATAAAATAATGACAAAAAATAGATTTGGATAAGAATTTTTTCATGCCATAAAATAAGGACAAAAAATATATGGATGGTGTGGATAAAATACGTACACCATGGTAGCTCACATAGCATCGTCAATGTGCAATCCATATCTAGCCTCACCATGTGTTTTATGCATCCTACTGAAAAAGTGAGGTGGTCCACTTGATGTATGCATGAAATCCATGACATCCCAATATTTTACCAACTTATTTCAAGACATGAGCCCAAAAGTGAGGTAGATCCAAATATGAGGTGAACCACACCGCATGAAATGATGGTAATTTTTTATTTTTTTATTTTATATTGGTTAGCACATTAATACACACACCCCACTTGGGAAATCAAAAGTGGTAATTAATTGGTCACCATTAAAAGCTCCTCAAGGGCCCTGAATTTTTGTAATCAAGTTGATATTTGAGTTTTCCTCTTCATCCAGTTCTGCATGACCTAGTCAACAGGTTACATGATAAATAAGCATTATGGTTACCCCTATGAATTTTTAAATGGTGGGCGTTCAATCACCACTTTTCCTTTGGTGTGGTCCACTTGATATTTGGATTGAACTATATTTTGGGCTCATGCCTTAAAATAATATCCTATAATAGGGTGGACTATGTGAATATATCGTGGTGAGGCCATAAAGCATTATAATTATGCAATTTATGTAATCGAGAGCCTTAGTATGCATGTAGTGGTAGCATGCTAAAAAGTGGAATGGCCCACCTTAATGTATGTGTTAAATTTACAATGTCCAACCATTTTGCGAGCTTAATTCAAATCCAAAACCTGTCCTGCTACAAAAGTTCCGAATGAAGTTGATATTTGTGTTTCCCTTAATTTAGGTTTGTGTGGGGCTATACATGAGCCAAGCTAGCTCAAAATGCTCGCTTGGCTCAGCCCAGCTTGACTCGACTTGAACGATGACTTGAGGTGAGCCAGGCTTTATATAACTCAACTCGTTTTGAAAATGAGTCAAGTTTGATCATAGTAGATATTGACTCGACTCGACTTGAATTGAACTTGGCTCAACTCGAAGCTTGAGCACGAGCTTGGCTCGAATATATTTATATAATAATAATAATAATAATAATTATTATTATTATTATTGTTATTATTAATTGAATATTTGATTTGGGAGTTGGGTCGGGTGCAGGTAAGGTAAATTGGGTTGGTTGGCTAAGATTGGTTAAGTGGCTAGGTTGAATCAGGCGTGGGTTGGGTCGAGTTGCTGGGTTGTGTCGGGTGCAGGTTGGGTGTTGGGTCGGGTTAAGTTGGATTGAGAGTAGGCTTGACTCGACTTGAGGTAAGTTTGCATCAACTCGATCCACTAGCTTGCTTCGATCTTGACTTGAAAGGCTTGACAAACAAGCTAAACTCCAATGATAAACTCGAGCTCGGACTCGAGAAGAGCACAGACGAGTCAAGCCAATCTTGGCCCACCTGGACTCGACTCACCTCGATGTACATCCTTATGTTTGCGTGACCTTAGTGGGTTCGATGACAAATAAACATTACAGTTGTCATTATAAATATTTTAATGGTGGGCATTCAATCATTACTTTTCTTGTGTTGGGTTAACTTGCCATTTAAATCTATCTTGATTTTGGAATTAAGCCTTAAAATAATTTTAAAAAATTGATGGACAACTTAGATATACAATACATACATTGAGGTGGGCCCCACGGTGAGGAGACACCTGCTAACATGTTACCCTGCTTCACCTAATCTGCTACCAGGCTGCGCAGGTTGAACAAGGCGCCAATACCAGCAACACGATGACAAGGGAAAGATCCATGGGCGTCATAGTAATGTATGCGTTATGTCCACATCATTCATCCATTTTGTTAGATTATTTCAAGGTGCGAGCCAAATTACGAGCCAAATCATCACAAAGGAAATTGGAAATTTGAACACTTACCATTGAAAACTTGTGGGCCACAAAAGCTTTGGAACAAGCCGGTATTTGTCTTTTCTCGTGAACAGGTTGTATGCCAAAGAAAAATCAGTGGCCCATCATGTCCCTCTTGCTTTCTAGTGCAGCTAGAACTTTGGATCTATTTCATTTTACGGCTCATGACCTGAAATGATCTTGCATTGTATGGACGGAAGCGGATTGCATACTAACTAACTTAGTAGCATAAGCGCATTGAGTAAACTCTCTGAGGCCCACCGTGGCTTATGTATTTTATCCACTCCATCCATCCATTCTATTAAATAATTGTAGGGCTTGAGCCCTAAAATGAAGATATCTAGAAGTTCAAGTGAATCACACCATGGGAAACAATGTGAACTGCTGTTGAAAAATTCTCATATTTGTTTTTTTCTCTCCATCCATATCAGTGTGATCTTATGACGAGGTTGGATGACAAATAAACATCACTGTAGCCCTGCAAATGCTTCAATGGTAGAGATCATTATTCCCACTGTTTCCTGTACTATGGTCCACATGATAGTTAGATATGCTTAAATTTTTGGCTCAACCCTTGAAATGACATGAAAAACGAAAGAATAGTATAGATATACCAAATACATTCACGCCCCAACATAGTTTAGTCAGTACGTAATTCGATATCCGTGTGGACATTCATGATGGTGGGACCACATGACATTCTCAACTGGTACGTCTAAAGTCTGAAAAGACGACATTCCAATTTCATAATTGATGGTGATATTTCGGTCAATGATTATTCGAAAGTTTTGGAAAAAAAAAAAAAACAAAAAAACTTAAAAGTAGCTGTCCTTGAAAAAACTAACTGAGGGTGATTTTTAACATTTAAATGCTTAATTTTTTTATTTTTAGCAACCTGTATAATTTTTTAAAATAAAATGAAAAGTCTAGAAATTAAGTTTCACCAACCGGTCCCTTATTCAACGGTCAAAAGTGAAAGTATCCAATCTAATGTCCGTAAATGAGCCGTTATTAAAAATTAAACTAATACTGGATTGTGAAGAACAGCTGTTTTCACGGTTGAGATATTATAATTAAAATTATTATTTGACTAGTTTATAATCTCAAGTGCATGTGTATCACGCATCTTACTCTGCTAGAGTATTAAATACTTCCTGCTTTCACTTACCTGGAAGCGGATTGGCTGGCGTACCACACAGCATTTATATAGCTGCTGCTGTAGGTACGTATCGTGCGAAGACCATCACTACGCTCCTCGAGCTTCGAGTTGTACGGACGGTTCAAAGGAGATCAAAGTTACATAGACTTACGGTGATGTATTTATTATATCTACACCATTCATTTACTTTTAGAGAACATTTTAGAGCATTATTCAAAAACTGAATCATATTCAAAGATCAACTATAACACACCACAAATAAAATGAGAAATAATGATTTTCACCATAAAAAAATTCATAAAGTCCACCATAAGGATTATTTTACATCCAATATGTTTATAAGGTCACAGACTTGAATGGTCACAGACTTGAATGAAGAGAAATTTTATTATTTTTTTTTTCATATTAATCTAAAACCTTACGGGACTTTAAAAAGGTTCCAACGATAGACGTTCAATCCCCCATTACTCTTTTCAGTATAGCCACCTTGATAGTTATTTCTATCTTATTTTTTGACGTAAGCCTTAAGACAAGCTCACCGAATGGATGAACGGCTACATATGCCTCGTGATAGGACTCATAGAACTTGCTGGCGTCCATACGGCAGCTATATAGCTGGTGTGAGGTACACCAGCAAATCCGCTTCCTACCTACCTGCTTCTGTCCATTTTCTTCATTTTGCCCTACTTTTCTCCGCCGTCCCTTTCGATCTTATTCTCCCAACACTCCTCTCTCCCATTGTATCCGTCTCCTACTGCGTCTTTCTCCCTCAAATCCACCTCGTAGGACACCCAACACCGACGAATCTCATCGTAAAACACCATTGATAGGTGTTTACGAACCTCACCGCGACATTCAAGAAGCCTTTTGAAACCCGCATTGGATCGAAGAAGAAGAAGAAGGAATGATGAATGTTTTATGTATGTTGCTTTCTCAGATAGGTAACTGATTTATTATTATTATTATTATTATTTGTGAGTTCTGGTGTGTTGGGATTTGGTTTTTATGTCTTCCGATGATGCATGTACATGATCCATTGGGGATATTTAGAAAGAATGGCCAACTTTGAACTGTAGAGATGTAGGATGATTTTCTTAAATCCATTGATATGAGTGAGGCTTTTTTCTATTTTTTGATGAGCCTGCATGCATTGTGAAAGCTCATCTATCGTAGTTGATTTGTGTTTAACGTATGTTGTCTACTATTTCGATTTTGGAGATTATATTTTGATAGAGTGACTGCTCTGATTTTGTCTTTTTTCTTTATTTTATTTTTCTGAATTTCTATGTATTTATTGCGAAAGAAATGATGGATGCTCATATTCCTGGAAGATTGTAAACAATGCTGCTTGTTATCTGGGGTAGAAATCTGCCATTTCTGGTTTCAAATATGAAAAAACATGCGGTGCCCAAGTAGCTTCCTTTTTCACTTCACGAATTTGGCGGATGTTTGTTTGGGCAGAAATCAAACACTGCCTAGATACATTACGGTTTGTCTCGTTTATGTTCCGAGGAATTGCTTATAGGAGTGTGACTATCCATTGACATGCATACAGTCATTGTAATCATCTAGCTAGCATGCTTTAATACAATCATGATGTAGATGGGTCAAGGATCATGCCGAACAGATAATCTTAACTTCCTGATTGATGGACACAAACAATTGGTTAACATGAAACATTTTGTTAATTGTCCAAATTCAATTTAAAAATTTCGTTAATTAGTGGTTAAGATCATCTGGTCAATCTGATCTTAGGACCATCAACAGTGGTCAGTGGGCCCATATGCAATGGTAGTTTAACCATTATATGCAACAAGTAATTATATGATCCTCAGATTGAGGAAATGTGTGGTATGCTCAACCTTAGAGTCTGTGCAAGTGGAGCCCATGTTTTGGTGATTTGGGTTGTTGGTATATTATTATTGGGGCCAATGGTGTTGGGGTCCACTTGGGTGGACTATGTTAAAAAAATTCCCCCCTCCCTTAGATGAGAGCCCACCAGTCTTTGCCATTTTCATTTAATGTGGACCTGTGCTGGGTTTTTCTTCTTAACTATCTATTTTGCAGGCTATGGACCAAAGAGTTCCCCATTAGGTAAACTCTTAGTCCATGGGATACTATGTGACCCTCTAATATCAATGGTCTAAATGACCAAAGAAAGGGACCCAATTGTATAGACCAAAAGGATGGGATACTAAACTTGTTTGGAGATTGGGGATCATATGGTTCATAAAAGATGCTACTTCCAACCACTTTTATTATGTATATATGAGAAATTTTATCCTAGGAACTGTTTCTCATGAGAACCCATGAGAACCCTTTGAGAACTCATCTCAATGATGTATATATGCAATCTAGGCCATACAGGCCCTTCATCTGGCTTGGGTGAGGGGTTGGGCAAAAAATCGCATTATTTTGCAACTTAGTTGGGCCCTGGTGAAAATCAAGGGTGGGAATTCCCTCCTACTTTGCTACGGCCCACCTAATTTCTGGATCAGGCTGACTTTCGGCCCCTAGAGGTTTCATAAGGAGACTCATCTAGTTGACGGTTTGGATTTTGTGCGCATATCGCTTGTGGTGAGTTCTCAAAGGGTTCTCATGAGAACTGGTTCCTAGGGAAAAAAAGTACCATGAGGTCGACTTCATGGAAGCTTCCCATGAAGTCGAGCTCTGCAGGCCCCATCATGATGTGTGAAGAACATCCAAACCATAATCAGATGCATCTATCCATGGTGACCCATGAGCCTAAAAATAAGGCCAATCCATGAGTTATGTGTGCCACACTAAAGACAACAACTGAGAGTGGATGCTCGCCCATTGAAGCTTTCCTGATTGTATATAGGGCCCACTGAGATGCGGCTTAGACTTCCAGCCCATCCATTGTGTGTGTCCCACTTGGATGAGGGGACCCACCAAATTTCAGGACATTCCAAAACTCAGGTGGCTGCCACCAAGTGCTTTTAGATGTTTTAGGCATGATTTCCCATGATTTCAGATGGTGTGGTATACCTAATTTCCAGATAAGGCTGATTTTTGACACATCCCATAACATAGAGTCTAGAGGGGACCTACCAAATGCACAACGTGAATGCCCATCACACATCACGGTGGGGGTCCATAGTGTGTGTGTGTGTGTGTTCTATGTGACTTGGACATCGATGTGTGAGTTGGTCTCGGATGGACACAAGATGTTAGTCATGAGAATCATAAAGAACTTAATATGTTTGTATTTGGTGAAACCCGATTATTGAATTAAAGAGATATCGACATCGAATCGAAAGTAGACAAGAATTGCATTCACAAGAATATTTGAGTAGAGAGGGAGAAGTAACTTTATTAATATCAAACTTCTTCTTACAATGCTTAAGAAAAGAATCACACTTCAAAATTTTTTGTAATGAAATACTTATGACACCACCCCCTTTACACTCTAAGTGAATCCTTAATGAGAATGCCCCCAACTAAGGGATATATTTCAAATCAATCATTGTTGAATTCAAATCAATCTAATCTACCGAATATGGTAAAAGCCTAACAATAGTAAAAGTAAATATAGAAAATCCTAATTACATCTCTAAATCAGCCCCATATTTTCAATCACATCCCCCTCATATCTTTAATTATATCAATCCCCTCACATCAATTTCATCCCCTCCATATCTTCAATCACACCTTTAAATCAACTCCTTACCTTAAAGTAGTAAATTGTAATCCTTGATTTAGGCTCCCAAATCCATAAATAAACAATCCAAAAAATCAGCACATGTTGGGCCTTATAGTAGGCAACGGGGCTTAAGTGGGCCTAAGTGATGTGGGCCTGCATCATTCTCCTCGGGATGAAAAGAATCGACTTCGACGAGTTTGATACTTCATACAAGTAATACAGGTTCATATCTAGTCTTTTTAATTCGTTGTCTATAATTCATGTGCATTCAAAATAGGGCTTGTTTTTCCATTTCACCAGGTATTGTCTGTATTGGCCTTGTCAAGTGTTAGCAGCAATGTTTTCAGTAGCGCTCCTAGCATCGCTAAAACGCTATGTAGCGCAAGTTATTGGGCATGTAATGTAAGCTACGGAGCAAGTAGTGTATGCTTCATGTAGTGTAGCGTACAATGTAGTGCAGGTGGCATATGCTACTTGAAATCTCCTCTCTCTCTCTTTTTTTTTTCTAACACCAATTTAAAAATAATGGTGACTCATCCCCATCACATGCGGCACTACATTAGATCAATTTGAACCATCTAAATTTTGGTCCATGTCATGGATAGAGTACTTAGATCAATCTAGACCATCCAAATTATGGTTCACATTGTAAATTTGTGATGTTATTTTTTTAAGATAAGTGAATTTGTGATGTTTCAATTTTTTAAAAAAGAGGTCACACTTAGAGATGTCTGAAGGCAAAGAGACAAATGCATGGAAATGTGGTTGACGACCTAGATTTGTAGTAAAAAACTTATAGGAATTACGCATTTTGTAAAATTTATCATATTTTCTATTATTATAATAACAAATATTAAGTATCGTGTAGCTTACACTATACGCTATGTAGCTTATGCTACACGCTATAGAAGGCCAAACGCTATGCTATATGCTTCATGCTATTTAAAATAGTGCTTAGCAGTCTTTATTCACAACGCTTGTTCAACTTCTTTCTTTGTCTTTGGGAACCATTTATCCATATTGACAATGGCTTTATCTTGTACGTCAGATGCTTCGCCATGGTGCTCGAATAAATTCGCCACGTTGAAAGTTGGTGAGATATCTAAGTCATGTGACAACTCAATTTCATAGTTATTGTTTCCCAACTTCCCCTTGACTCACCATGGACTCATCTTCTTAGACTTAAGCTTATTGTAAGTTTTTCTCGGAAACCTTTTTTTTTTTTTTGCAGAGATAGACCAAAGCTAAGTTACCTTCTTTATATATCTTCGTTTGTAGCTTCTCGGTACCTAATGTTGTTGTCTTCAATCTTCTTTATTATTTGAGCTTTCAAGTCTTAGACGTGTTTGGTGAAAGCATCAACATCCTCGTGCACTTGTTCTTGTATCGGTAATAGTGCTAAGTCAAGCACATGATGTGGACTTTTACCATTTATGATCTCATATAGGGATTTTTGGTAGTACGACTAATTGAGTTGTTATAGCAAACTTGGCTTTGGGATATAACTAAGTCCTATTGAGATACATTATCACCTATGATACTCTTCAAGAGGTTACCAAGGCTCCTGTTAACGACTCGGTTTGGCCGTACATTTGAGGATGATATGTGTTAAAGAATTTAAGCGTAGTCTCCTACTGCTTCAATAAAGTGTGCTGGAAGTGGCCCACAAACTTTGAATCACAATCCAAAGTTATTGTTTTCAGTACCTTGTGAAGTCGCACAATTTCTGTGAAAAATATGTTGACGATATGCATAACATCTATAGATCATGACTACGCCTTTGTAATCCCAGCCAACAAGCTAGGATTGGTCGGATTCAGACCATGCAAGTCATTAACTCCTCACATATTTTCAAGAATGAAATGATTGACAATCGGGGAGTTGGATAGATGAAAGATAAGTTCTCAACTGTACCTTATAGGTCCGTGACAAGTAACCCCACATTGTTGGAAGTGGATGCTATGATCCCAATGGTTTAATAGCCTAACTTGATGTGTTCCATCAGTCTTGGAACTTTTGGTGTATTGGTTAGGTTCTTAACAATTAGTATCAGACCCAACACTACATCCTGTATTCGAGCAAAAAAAAGGTTGACTTGTGGAAAGGCTGATGTGGATAGGGCTACCCGGACAACTAGAGTGCAAATGCTATGAGTGAAAAGGGCTACTTGGAAAAAAGGTCGGAGTGAGTGTTGCCACAGAGTGGGTCGCTGCGGACGTCGATTGCAGAGCGTGGTTGAATGTTGTGATCCCAGTGGTTTAAAAACCTAACTTGATGTGTTCCATCAGTCCTGGGCTTTTTGGTTAGGTTATTAACAAATGATTGGGTAATAATAAAAATCCTAACCCTCTATATTTGTTGAGAAATCGATTATAGAAACCCCTAGTTGTTGAGAAATCAATTGCAGAAACCCTTAGCCTCCAACCTCCTAACCGTTGAGAAATTGATTGCAGTTGATTTCCAATGGAGGTAAGTCTGTTGTTAATTGACTGGGAAGTGCTCCTAATGTCCAACTTGTGATTGGAGGTAGATGTGGACATTTAGGGTACAAGGGGACTCTATGAACTATAGTTATTGCAAACTCATTTCGGTCAAACACTCTGATCTTAGTAAACGGATCAACGTTAAAAACGTTGATCGTTTGGTCAATGGATGTAGTAACCAATGACGATGACACTAAAAAACCGTTCCAATCAATGGAATTGATTGAATCACTCTATTCAACAAGTGTACTAATATGTTTAAAGTCAATATTAATATTATAGATCATGACTGTCTCCTTAGAATCGCTTCCAACAAGCTAAGATTGGTTGGAATCGGACCATGCAATGTCATTAACTCTTCACATATTTTAAAAAATGAAACGATTGACAATCGAAGTGTTGGATAGATGAAAGATAATAACTCGATTATACCTCATAAGTTCGTGATAAGAAAATCAATACTGTCGGATGCGAGTTGGGTACTGCCCCCGCTTGGATGTAGCTCCGTTCGGACTTTACATGGCGGGGTTTGATTGGACGGCAGGCTGCTGTAAGTGGCGGGGCTCGGTTGAGTACGTACTCGACCGAATAACTTTCAAACATGCTTTGCGTGGTTTGATTTCTCAGTAGTTAGGAAATGAGAGGGTTAGGGGTTTCTACAATCGATTTCTTAGCAGTTTGGGCTTGGGTTTTAGCAATTGTTTCTTAGCAAATAGGCAATTAGAGAGTCGGGTTTTCTGCAATCAATTTCTCAATAGTTAGGGGGTTAGAGGATTAGGTTTTCTGCAATCAATTTCTTAGCAGCTAAGGGTTATAAAATGGTTAGGGTTTCTGCAATCGAGTTCTCAACAGCTAGAGGATTAGATTTCTATGGTGCCATCAGTATATGTAGATGTTATCCTTCATTACGGGGTTCTACTGCCGTTTTGTCAAGTTCTCTTGATTTGATGGAAAGTATCGGATGCAGATTGGGTATTGCCCTTGTTTGGATGAAGCTTCGTCCGGAGCTTACATGATGGGTTTTAATTGGACGGCAGGCTGCTGTCAGAGATAGGGCCCATGCAAAGCATGTTTGAAAGTTGTTCAGTCGAGTATATACTCGATCGAGCTTTGCCTCTTGCAGTGGCTTGCCGTCCAATCAAACCCTGTCATGTAAGGTCTGAACAGAATTCCGTCCAAGCGGGGCAGTATCCTATTTGCGTTCAACAATATAGATTTTCTTGTCACGGACTTGTGATGTAGTTCGAGTTCTTATATTTTATTTATCCAATACCTCAATTGTTAATTGTATCATTTTTTAAAATATGTGGGGAGTTAATGGACTTTGGATGTTCGAGTCCAACCAATCCTAGCTTGCTAGCTGCGATTTCGAGGGTGCAGTTGTGATTTATGATATATCAATGCTGACTTTAAACTTATTAGTACACTTGTTAAATATAGTGATTCAGTCAAATATATTGATTGGAACACTTTCTTAGTGCCATTGTCATTAGTTACTGCATCTATTGACCAGATGATCAACGATTTGAACGTTGATCTGTTTATTAAGATAAAAACATTTAACTCAAATGAGTCGGCAACTACTGTTGTTTACGAAATCCCTTTTTACCCTATATGCCTATACCCCTGATCGCAAACAGTAGATATATGATGTTTATGTGCAGTGATTGACGATTAAAATTGCTGCCACCAAAGAGCCTACTGGCATTTCCTATTGTTGGTCAAATCACAGATTTGGCTGCATCACTAGTGAACATCGGCAATAATTCCAATCGCCGGTCGCTGCATGCTAGTGATATCATCATTAGTTACTATGTCAGTTGACTAGACAATCAACGTTTTAAACGTTAATCTGTTTACTAAGATCAAAACATTTGATCGAAATGAGTAAGCAACCCTACATGTTCCCTTCTATCTTCGATCACAAGTTACAGATATATGATGTTTGTGTGTAGTGACTGACAATTAAAATTGCTGCCAACAATGAACTTGGTGTCATTTTGATGAGGAATCACTTCACGTATACCTTTGTGTACGTATCAGAGGAGGCAGGCCGCATCGATTTTCCTTGATCATGTTGAAGATCCCATTTGCATTTGCGAGCATCTGGAAGACCCCACACCAGGAATTGGGAATATGCACA
Source organism: Magnolia kwangsiensis (assembly GCA_037074715.1). NCBI lineage: Eukaryota > Viridiplantae > Streptophyta > Magnoliopsida > Magnoliales > Magnoliaceae > Magnolia > Magnolia kwangsiensis. The sequence goes on along the minus strand of CM073574.1, from coordinate 153,280,780 downwards.
TGGGCTACTTTAATGAGTGATTTGGACCGTCAGATTCGAGGGACGTGACGATCGGGCCGTTGGATCGCCTAGATCACATGATCGGGCCATTGATCTTGAATCGCCTTCATCAGTTTTTAGACTTTATTATCTTTTAGGATTTAGTTTATGATTACTTTACATTTGGACACTTTATGAGTGATTTTAGTTGATTTTTCTTTAGACTATGGTCATTTTAATCAAATTTCATAAGGCTGGGTTGAAATTGTAATTTTGAAAGTTATTGAACCTATAAAAGGGTGGGGTGACCTCTCTTCACTAGGTTTTTGAGAAGAAAAAAAGAAGAAGAGAAAAGGCTCATTGCTTCTTCTTTCATCTTCGTGTGATTTAAAGGTGACTTCCATGTGATTTGAAAGGAAGATTGGTGCGAAGCTAATCTTCATCAACGGAAGTGTAAGGCTTCCATCTATTCTCCAAGTTCTCATCCCTTCATCAACCATCGAGGTATTTTTCAAGTTCTTCGATCTTCTCCATCCAAAACCTTGACTACTCTTCCAATCCTTATTTCTTCTTCAACACCTATCGACGAACCAAACCTCTAAGGACCCAAACCCTCACAACCTAGCCCACACGTGTGACTGTATGGCCACGCGCGTGAACCCATAGGGTTGGCCGTATGACCACACTCTCGTCCCTTTGGTTTTTCATTATCCTTGCATCAAAACCCAACTCTCCCTTTTCCAAACCCTAACCCTAAGCTTATAAATCCCAAATTTTCCAATTTACCCAAATTACCAAACCATAATTTTATATATTCTTCAATTAGGCCCAAATCCTTACATTCTCTCCATCCAAAACCCCAATTTCCTTATCCTACTACCTAAACTCTTTAACCCCTCTACCCAATTTACCCCATTAACGTTAATTCCAGTTTTCCCCAATTTCCCTAAACCCTAATTTCACCCTAGGTGGTATTAAATCTTCTCATTTGAAATAGGCTTTACCCTATGCTATTTGGATGTCCCTACATCCATCAGATCATAGTTTCCCTTATTTAACAGCCTTGTAGGATGATGCTTGGTAACCTAGGCTAGAATTATGCATGATCTTCTCTTGGGATTTTGATATTTGTGATGATGATAGCAAGTTTTGTGTTTTTTATTAATTAAGTTAATTTTGCTGATTGATTTCACAGAATATTTGAGTTCATGCAATTGTCGTACATCACATTTTCTATTGTTGGTTGAATCACGGATTTGACTGCACACCAATGCTATTGAAGAGGCAAATTACGTTAATACGTGTACATCAGTAACACTTCCCAGTCAATTGATAATAGACTTGCCTCCATTGGATTGAACATAATGGATGCCTCACATGCCATCCGAAAGGTGATGTATTCTCGTCAACACGAAAACCGCATGGTGGTCTGTTCCAATGATGTTCAGGTTGCTATTTGGGATGCCTCATACTCATTATTGAAATTTTATTTTTCTGCAAGGGGGCATATTTGGTGAAGCCTTGTTTAGATTGCTGGAGCCTGGAAGGACCAGAAAAACCAGTTACACTGCAATTAGTATGCTTTATTGTTTGAGATTTGCTGCACCCAAACATTGGTAGAACCCTGTCCATCTACACGCAAACATGTGCTAATATGGCACACTTGAGCAAGATTCGAGGTTTCCACCAGGTGGTCCAGACTTTTTAGATCTTTTGACCTAAAAACGAGGCTGTTGCACTACTCATGTGGGCCACTGAGCACCAAAAGGGGATACTATTAAAAAAAAGGAAATGCTAAAGTTGTTAGCCATCAACTTGTCTTGTGCATTGGGGCCACCCATTTGAGGATTGAAGTAGCATGTTTCTAAACCAGAAGATATAAGTCATATAATCAGTGTGGCCCACCTGGTGGAATGCTTAGTTCTTACTGTCACACACACATTTTCTATATTTGCATGTGGAAGCTTGTAAATGGGCAATATTCTACTTGTATGGGGGCTTAGCAAAAAACATCTAGGTTGTCTTAGCAGGAAGATCTATAAGCATTTCCTTTTACCTTTTTAGCTAGAAGAGTTATAGTATCTGAAAGGGGTTGGATCAATACAGTGCTTTGTACATTAAGCTTGATATACAAATTGCATATTTTGCACTTAGACGCACTTACATCATGTACTTTCATGCTTAAATGCATGTAAGGGCTTGTTTGATTTTCCAAATTCAATGTAAATGCCCTGTAAATAAGTAATGATTACTCTTCCATCCTGTTTGAAAATTCACTTGTATTTCTGCTTGGAAAACCAGTCCAAAAGTACTGGTTTAAATTTGTGGGCCCCACCATGATATATATGATGTATCTGTGCCGTCCATCCGTTTTAGCATAACATTTTGAGGCATGAGCCAAAAAATTAGACAGATCCAACACTCAAGTGGCCCACACCAAAGGAAACGGTGGCCCAAAAAGTTTTTAAAGGTAGGTGTTTGATTCCCTAAATCCTGTGGTGTGGTCCACTTAAGCTTTGGATCTGCCTCATCTTTTTCGTCATGCCCTAATTTCAGCTGGGATAACAGATGGACGGTGTGGATAAGCCACATATATCATGGTGGGCCCCACATATATTTGACAGTGTCCTCGGTTTTAGCGTTGAAAAAAGCAAGCGTCAAATCAAGCATTGGTATCACTGCTGTAATTACTCAAGGAAATAATTATTACCCATTTCCAATGTATTTACCAGGGATTTGGAAAATCAAACAGGCCCTAAATGAACATAGATGCATGCAGATGCATTTCTATGTTAAGCTTAAGCTATAGAGCTTTGTAATTGGTCTGAGCTTGTTGTGAAAAGTTTCACTTCTTTTGTGACAATCAATTATATGAATATTACGTATGACATTAGCTGTTCAATGTATCAGTTTGAAGTTTTTACTCTCATTCCTCTGTTGCATTCCAGATGAATAACTAGTAAGTGCAAATGTCCACTTTGATGGTTTATTTTGGGAGGGAGAGTGAGTATTTTGATTACAGCCCTCTGTATCTATTGGTCTGTCAGACTGATTGGACATGAACATTGTGAGGTGGGCCCACAACGTTCCTTTCACTTGGGTTAGGCGGGGCTAAGTCAACAGGGGGACTCTGTCAGGTCCTGTCAGACCAATTAGTTGTGAACAATGTAAGGTGGGCCCACAACTTCCCTTTCACTTAGGTTATGCTGGGTGAAGTCAATGGGGGGACCCTGTTGAGATCCTTCTCGGTTCCCCCTTATAATAAACTGCATGCAGGAGTTTCCCTTCATTTGCTCTAACCATTCTCAGATGTCCCAAGAGGCAGCCTTCCCCGTTTGTTGTGTTGGTTCATGCTGGTGCAAGCAAGCAACCTATTCTCAAAAACCAATTGAAGCTTGCTCCCAGGGCATCAGTTTGTCATACTGCATACTTGTTTATAGTTTTGTTATCCTAGAAAACTGGAGTAAAAGAGTATCATCTTGAATAAAAAGGAAATTGTCAAATCCTAAACAGTTTTTTATTTATAGTTTGTGTGTTGGGTGATAATATGACTATATGAGTAGAAAACCCAATCTCACAAAGGCAGGATAATGCTTAAATCAATCGATCTCACAAAGCAAGATTTTGTTGAATTATTGTTAGCGGTGGTCATGGGGTTAGAACTACGGCTGCCAAGGAAAGATGTGACCAATTTCCAAAAGCTAGGATATTGAATCACTGATTTAGCTGGACTGCTCTTTGGCGATGAAATTGCAGTCCTCTCCAAATGACCCCTTAGCTTTCTGTTGCCATTCTTTTCCAGCAAGGAGATTTCGGAATTCTAGCTGCGGTGGAGGGAGTGAGGTTTTTGTAGGTGGGAGGGGTTAGAGAGAGGTTTTTTTTGTAAGCGAGAGGGGAGTAGGCTAGAGAGGGGTTAGAGGAAATGCAGAAAGAGAAATGTGGTTTTAGAGAGAGGAAGAAATGCAAAGAGAGAAACGAGGCTTTTGTAGACGAAAGAGGAGAGGATTTTGTTGTGGGTGGCTTTTTGTTGAGTGAAAGAGGGTATGAGAGAGGAAATGGAGAGAGAGAAATCTCTTTTTGTTGAGGGTGGCTTTTTATTGAGTGAACTTTTCACGCCCCAAACTCAGGAAACGGGCTCACGAAAATTTCGGCCACTGAATCTAGTGCCAATAGCCTTTGTAGTATGTTGTTCTCGGCTCCCAACTCCCATATGCTAGGTTCCAATCCTAGGATCCTAGGAGGATTTTTGAGGTGATTTTTTTTTTTTTTTTTTTTTTGTGTGCGTGTAAAGGAGCATAACCACAAGTTTCCTTAAATCACAAAAGCATCATCACCACATATCCGTATAGTTCGTATTTGGAAACATTACCAAGGTCTAATACACTTCAACACTGGCTGCCGCCTCATTGCGTGCATGACCAAGTGAGTGGAAGAGACCTCACTATCCGCCTTGCCAATGCCCACCCAACTCGTCGATAGCGGACCTATTTGCAAGCTGGTCAAACTCAACCTACCCTTCAACCCTCTACCCTCGGGCGGATAAGGTCACATCCCTTTTCAACCGACCACGACACATTGGGAGACGCAGCCTATTGGTATTTGTCCCTCGGGCGCTTATGCTATCCACTCGGTCTTGACGTTGAAGCATCCTACTGGTACCACAAGGGTTTAAGGACTTTTACCCAATGACATCCACAACGCCCTAATGCTAGAACAAATATTTTTGGTATCCAATCCGGTCATTTAGGATGTGCCTGTGGAGGCCATAATACTGATGTCGTTAGGGCGTAAAGTGATTGTGACATACAAGATGCGAAATGCATGAGTCATACCATCTAAGTCATGCATCAAACCTTCACGTACTGCACGATCATGTGGGGCAACCCTATTTCATATGGGGTCCTCTAAGGATCTCAAGCCGAAAGGCATATGCTATGATCAATCATCATCCATAACATGTATACAAATGATGCATATGGGCATATAATTAGGCATGATATCTTTATACTAAGCATATTCTTAGTGTCTTATCAGGCCAAGTACACTAGCATGTTATTAGACATATCATGCAATAATCGGACTTAATAGACACATCATATACAAATAGTAGGAACTGAATGGTATGCCCAACTAAAAATATAGGAGTCAATGTGGTGTGGCCCATGTTAGACTAATGTCTGCTCCTCAGGTAGCCTGTAAGGCATGAATAAAATACACATACTAAGGCGGGATCCACTGGGAGTCACTCGGATGGACACCCACATGTACAACACCTGTGTCACTAGGCTACCAATCCATTTAAGCACATGACCCACCAATGATGTCCAAAAATAATCAGATTATCAATGAAATCACTATAATTACTTTAGTAGGATGATCTGCATCGTCTGATCATTGCTAACGGTTACAGTTCATTGGTTAGTCACTAAGGGCCTGTTTGGATATGCGTTTTGGGATGTATTGTATCGTATTAGAAGTTATGATTTGACGTTTACCGTGTTTGGATTGGAGTGAATGAGAATTGAATCCCATGCGTGCGAATACAAACTCCAGCCAAAATTTTGAACCGACGGTAGAGTATCGTCACTGGGTTCTGTTTCCGTCAATACTTCGTACTCATTGCGCTGTATTCGGCAGCGGATGAAAGTTTGAAATTTGTACGATTACAAGATATCTGGTACATATGCAGTGTAAGATCGGGACCATTCATTTGGGACATTTCAACGTGAAAATCATCTGGGCTAGAAATCAGAAAGTTCCATACGTCAAACAAGCCACTCGACCCAATTAAGGTTGTACAATACGCAGACATAATACGTCCTATCCAAACATTGATCTGTATAACGAATACAATACTTCCTATCCAAACATTGATTAGTATCTGATTGATTTGGATGTATTCTGAAAACCGTCCAATGTATACATGAACAGTACCCAAATACAATACAATACTATACTATATGCGAATCCAAACAGCCCCAAAATGTGATCCTATGCTTATGGCCATCTGAGTCATGGGATTTCATCATTTCAAGCAAGGTAAATGCTTAAATGGATTTAATATAACCATAGTGTCAACATTCACATGCCCACTAATTAGGGATTTGAATACAGGATACCAAACATCACTAAAAATCCAAGGGATCCTGGATCTAGGGATTCCTAAGTCTAAGAGGTTTCTACCCCCACATTTCCCTATGGTGCGGCCCACCTGAGATCTAGATCAGCGTGAGTTTTGGGCCCATGGCCTACATGATCTAGCAACTCAGATGAATGGAGCGGATATGATACATACATAATGTAGGGTCCCATGTGTGGGCCCACTTTCACGCCCCAGGGTGGCAGTCCGCCTACCCGCTGGATGTTGGCAGCAGTGCCAACTGCTGGCTAAATATATATATATATATATATATATATATATATATATATATATATATATATATATATATATATATATGTTTTTTTTTTTCTCTATAATTGTGGGCTCTAAGCAGATGATCAACTCTATTCACCGCGTAGGCCAGCTCAAGTAGATCTAATGGGCTATGATTTGGGCATATTTGGATGATTAAGGACCCTGAGCTCAAATACTTAGAAACTCACCATTTTTAAACTTAGTTTAAAATATGATTCACAATTGCGAACTTAGAAACTTTTTGATATAGCTCACTATTATATGTGCATTTGAGAGTACTCAAGGCTAAAAGGTCCATTGTTCCTTGCTGTAGGACATGACACCCAAGAGGCCGATGAGTGGGGGTGGCATATCCCAGATTGATGTGGCCTCGGTTATATTAGTAAGCGTGGACCAGTTCCAGTAGATGCTGCATGCGATGACATCTTTGCTACAGAGGCAGGATAGGCGATTTACTAGATTACCTGTCCAGACCAAGCAGGAGCGGGCGAGCTCCCTTCTACGTGACTTTAGACGACTCGATCCCTCATCTTTTCAGGGCAAGCTAAATCAAACGGCAACAGAGCAGTGGAGAGCGAAGGTAGAGAAGATCTTCAACACGATGAAGTGTATGACGCAACAACGGGTTCCTTTAGTAGTATTCCTTCTGCAAGGTGAGGCCGAACATTGGTGGGCATCGGTTACTCGGGCAGCAGGATCTGATTTCAAGTAGACCTGGAGGACTTTTTCAACCGGTTCAATCGGAAGTTCTTCCCTGAGCATGTTTGTCAGCAGTGCATTGGTTCACTCTGCCTCATAGATCTGGGCCCACTCTACAACCTCTTCGAACGCTGGGAGCTTGTGTCCAGTGACATGACTCCGAAGGCCAAGATGCAAGCCACCCTCAAAATGATGGGCCCTCCGCTCCTTGGCCACAAAATATGGCACAAATCTGGATAGCTTGACTAGGGCTGTACATCCAGCCGAGTTGAGGCGAGGTGGGCCAAGCTCGGCTTGACTCGTCCATGCTATACTCGAGTTTGAGCTCGAGCTCGAGCTTAACATTGAAGCTTGGTTTGTTTGCCAAAGCTTTCGAGTCGAGTTTGAGTCGAGCTGGTGGTTTGAGTCGAGTCGAGTTTACCTCAGTAGGGTAAGGGAAAGAAAAAGAGGGAATGGGGATGGGTAAGGTCGGGTAGGGTTTTTTAGTAAAAACTTTTAAGTTTTAACTTTTTTTTAAAAAAAAACTTAAATATATATATTTAATATTAATAATATATATATATATATATATATATATATATATATATAATATTATTAAAATATATTGCTCGAGCTCGAGCTCGAGCTTTGAGTCGTGTCGAGTTAAAATACACCATGGTTGAACTTGGCTTGAACTCAACTCGAGCTTTAGTAAACAAGCTTAACTCACCTTGAGTCGACCTTTCAAGCCAAGTTAATCCGAGCTGAGTTGAGCGAGCTTTTTGAGCTAGCTTGACTCGTGTATAGCCCTAAGCTCGACAAACCGGGCCTCGTACTCGGACATTGTCATGTCTCTCTAGACCAGAGTCTCAAACTCCAACGCGCGTTGTGGACGAACATGCTCGGGGAAGAACTTTCGGTTGACAAAGTCCTCCCAGGTCCACTCGAAATTAGTTCCTATTGCTCAGGAAATCGATGCTCATAAATGTTTGGCCTCACCCTGCAGAAGGAATACTACTAAAGGGACCCGTTGTTGCGTTCTACACTTCATCGTGTTGAAGATCTTATCTACCTTCGATCTCCATCGCTCTGGCTGCTATTTGGTCTGGCTTGCCCTGGAAATGTGGGGGATCGAGTCATCTAAAGTCATGTAGAAGGGAGCTCACGCTCTCCTGCTCAATTTGGAATCTGGACATGTAATTTAGTGAATCGCCTATCTTGCCTCTGTAGCAAAGAGGTCATCGCATACAACATTTGCTGAAACTGGGCAACGCTCATTGATATAGTAGGGGCCACATCTATCTGGGTGTGTCAGCCCCACTCTTCGGCCTCTTGTGTGCCATGTCCTACAACAAGGAACAATGGACCTTTTAGCCTTGAGTGCTCTCAAATGCACACACGTTAGTGAGTTATATAAGAAAGTTTTTAGGTTCATAACAGTGAATCGTATTTTAAACTAAGTTTGAAAATGGATCCTAAGGTGAGTTTCTATGTATTTGAACTCGAGGTCCCTAATCATCCAAATCATAGCCCATTAGATCCACTAGAGCTGGCCTATGCTGTGAACGGAGTAGATCATTCGCTTGGGGCCCGCACTGATAGTGTAAAAAAAAAAGAAACAAACAAATATATGTGTGTGTGTGTGTGTGTGTGTGTGTAATTTAGCCAGCAGCTGCTGCTACTTCTGACACCCAACGGGCGGGCGGGTGGACTCCCACCTTGGGGCGTGAAAGTGGGCCCACACATGGGACCCTACATGATGTATGTATCATATTCGCTCCATTCATCCGTGTTGTATCATATCCCCTTCGTTCATCCGTGTTGCCAGATCATGTTAGGCCATGGACCCAAAACTCGGGATGATTCAGATCTCAGGTGGGCCACACCATAGGGAAATGTGGGGGTAGAAACCTCTTGGACTAGGGATCCCTCGGACTTGGGAATCCTTGGATCCGGGATCCCTTGAATTTTTAGTTATGTTTGACATTCTGGATTCAAATCTCTAATTAGTGGGCATGTGAATGTTGACACTATGGTTATATTAAATCCATTTAAGCATATACCTTGTATGAAATGATGAAATCCCATGACTCAGATGGCCATAAGCATAGGATCACATCTTAGTGACTAATTAATTAACTTTAATCCTCAACAATGATCAGACGGGGCTGATCATCCTACTAAAGTAATTATAGTGATGCCATTAATAATCTGATTATTTTGGGACATCATTAGTGGGCCATATGCCTAAATGGATTGGTAGCCTAGTGACACACGTGTTGTATATGTAGGTGTCCGTCCGAGTCGCTCCTAGTGGATCTCGCCTTAGTGTATGTATTTTACTCATGCCTTATAGGCTACCTGAGGAGCCGTTATTAGTCTAACATGGGCCACACCACATAGACTTCTATATTTCTAGTGGGGCCTACCATTCAGTTCCCACTATCTGTATGTGATGTGCTAATTAAGACCGATTATCGCCTAATATGTCTGATAATATGCTAGTGTGTACTTGGCTTGATAGGACACGCCTAGTATAAAGATATCATGCCTAGTTATATGCCCATATGCATAATTCGTATGCATGTTGTAAATGATGATTGATCATAGCATACGCCTTTGGGCTCGAGATACTTAGGGGACCCCATATGAGATATGGTTGCCCCACATGATCGCGTGGTATGCGCACGTTTGATCCATTACTTGGATGGTATGACTCATGCATTTCGCATCTTATATGTCACGATCACTTTATGCCCTAGCAACATCAGGGTTATGGCCTCCACAGGTACGTTGTGGATGACCGGATTGGATACCGAAAATCTGTTCTAGCATTAGGGTGCTATGAATGTCAGTGGGTGAAAGTCCCTAAACCCTTGTGGTACTAGTAGGATGCTTCAACGTTGAGACCGAGTGGATAACATGAGCGCCCGAGTGCCAAATACCAGTAGGCTGTGTGTCCTAATGTGTCGTGGTCGATTGAAAAGGGGTGTAACCCCATCCGCTCGAGGATAGCGGGCTGTAAGCTAGGTTGAGTTTGACCAGCTTGCAAATAGATCTACTATCGACGAGTTAGGTAGGCATTGGCATGATGGATAATGAGGTCTCTTTCACTCACTTGGTCATGTGCGCTACGTGGCGGCAACCAGTGTTGGAGTGTATTAGACCTTGGTCATGTTTCTATATACGAATTGTACGGATATGTGGTGATGATGTTTTTGTGATTTGGGAAAACATATGGTTATGCCCCTGTTAAAAAAAAAATAATAAAGCACCCTGAAAATCTTCCTTGTAGGATCTCAGGATTGGAACTTGGCGTATGAGAGCTGGGAGCCAAGAATGAGGGTACTATGGAGGCCATTGGTACTAGAATAGCCGACCGAAAAGTTTGTGAGCCCGGTTCCCAAGTTCAAGGCGTAACAAAAGTTGGTATTAGAGCGCTTGCTTGGTTGCTAGGGTAAAAGTCTCAGGGTATTGCGGAACTAAAATAGGGTCGCGATCAAAACTTGTTGATCTATTCCGCCGACAACATACCATTGTCGAAGGAGAAGTGTGCGGAAGGTCTCGCGATGTTATAGGTCTTATAGAACTACTATTATTTTTACATTCTGAATTGTCTATTTGTTGGGTCACCTATTGAATGGTTGGGTTTTTACCGTTCATAACATTTTTAGTGCATCTGCTATCCAAAGAAGAGGCCTATGATGACAACGGTTTAGATCAGGGAACCATGGTCCTCATCTGTACTATTCTAAAGTTGAATGGTATTGCAAAAACATATGAACCCAGAAATATTATACCGAGTCCTATTAATTCCAATTTGTTTGACCAAATAAGCTAGTTTAATCAGTGAACGATGGTCCTCATTTTGGAAGCACATCATGCAGACATTAGGGAGAATCATCGTCCTTTTCCTAAGATTATCAATTGTAAGCACCTTGCTACTCCCAAGTAGCCAAGCAAATGTTGCCACCTTTGAGGGCGCTCCATAGTGCCATACAAAAGCCGTCAGACTTCTCTTACTGCTAGAATCGCTTCCCTCCAACAACTTATAGAAGGATCTCACTGAGAATTTACCGGACTTATCATTTGACCACACCAATGAATCCGGATCGGATAACTCTGGCCTCGCATGAGCAAGAAGGGACAACAAATTTGCAAGTTCCTCGGCCTCAACAACAGCCAAATGCCTTCTACACGGAGGAGCCCATATCACCTCATCGTTTATGATTGAGAAACAATTTGCCACCACAATCCCCACCCCTAATGCCTAGCTGCCAGCAGGAAAACTTCCCTCAAAGCCTGATCCCCCACCCAAACATCATCCCAAACTTGATCCCCAGCCCATTACCTAAAGAGAGACGAATTCCTTCCCACACCTTACTCCTAATCCGTGTCACCCCTTTCCATACCTAGGAGGACCTATGTAATGAAGAGGAACAAGTCCACGAGCTCCCATCATCAACCCCATACTTTCTTCCCACTACCTTCCTCCATAAGGAGTCTTCTTCCATCCCAAACCTCCAGACTCATTTACCTATCAACGCATCATTAAAAATCTCCAAACTCCTCAATCCGGCACGCCCCTGGTCCCATGGATTGCACACCTCATCCCACTTCATAAAATGAAACTTTTTCTTCTCTTCCACTCCCTTCCATAGGAAATCTCTCCCGATTTTCTCTAGCATCTCGACAATCAATTTCAGGCATTTGAAGGGAGACATGAAGTAAACTACCGATTATATGGTAGGCATTTGAAGAGAGACATGAGGTATACCACCGATTATATGGTGCCAACACACAAAAAAGGTGCAATTACCATCAGTTGCCACCAAATACATGATGCCAAGCGATGCCTAATAAATTCTGGTGGAAGTTCAACATTGAAGAAAAATTAATGCATCGCGTGCTTTCATCATGTATTGCATCTTTATTCCGATCTACAATTGCCATTTGTTTGAACTCATCATCCAACTTATCAATCTGCACGTTCGCATTTCATAATTCATTTTAGACTTTGCTATAAGTGATGATACTTTTTTCCAACTATGTTCGAGATCTCTCGGTAGTATGAAATCTAACTTATCCCCAATTACTAGTGGTTGCAAGTATGTCTGTATTGAACAAAGCCCTTTTTTTACACATCATGTCTACCTTCTAAGATGTGTTTTTCTGGCATCTTTTCAATGTTTCTTGCATTAAAAACTACCAAAGAATGTTGACAAGCAAAACCTACAAAATCAAGGAGACCTTCTATGTGCATGGTATTTTTTATTGGAGACCTTGTATGTGCCGATGGGTCCACTTTTCTCAACCAAATTCACACATTTTGGAGACGTCCAAAGCAAATCTTCCAAAAGATTACTCCCATATAAATCCAACTTATTATCCATATCAAATGCAGTTATTTGTATAAGATCCCTATAAGTGAGATAATCTCCCTTTAAAAGATGATCTTTCATTGCTTTCTCATGGCTAATACAAATTCAGGAAGGGACATGCGGTGTACATATCTATCAATAGTGCATTTATACTTTCGTTTTTTATTTTTTTATTTTTTTGAATGTAGTTGACATTCCAACGAAGAAGATCATCTTAAAGTAGGAATCCACATATGACGAGTATTTTATATCTGATTAAGCCAATCAATATTTTGAAGTTCGAACTGGTTCACTATATATTTGCTCATTCTTCTTCAAACTCTTCAATTGTCCATCTTATGTATACATCTATCCCATTCACTGGTATAACCACCACAATGTAAATTCTCCAGCTTTTTAGGTACTTTTTTGTAGTATATGCCATGTGTAGAACTTATACCCTGTATTTGGAAATACATTTGCAACTACAGTTGTGTTCGTTAAATCTTGATTGTTAATTATGGCATTCGGATGCTTTTCACTCATTACCTTCAACCAAGTTTGGAATAATCATGTGAAATCTGCTATACTTTTTCCAAATAATATAGCCCAATGGCCCCAAACTCTGAATAAAGTTGATTGGTTGGGGTGGTTTACTTAAATGAAAGGAGCGAATGACATACAACATTAGTTGGTCTTGTATGTGGTATCAAAGCAAATCAGATCTCTAAATGCATGATAGTCTAACTTGAAATACCATTAATAATAATAATAATAATAATAATAATAACAGGATGCCACTCTTATTTTCGTATCTACTTGAATTTAATAGAAAAAGGGAATCTTCTTTTGACTTGGAAAAAAGCATTGACAAACATCGTTAGTATCATTTCCATGTCTTGAATTTCTTTCTTAGAGCATTTCTAGAAGGACACTTGCAACAATGTTTCTCAACGAACTTTTTCACTGCCCTTTTGGCTTCTCTTTTAATAGTGATTTCAACTTTTGCAACACAACCCAATCTAATGCATTGTGGATGGGCTCTCTTAGAATCCATCTTTAAGAACTTCCATCGCTCCCCCTCTTGAGAACCTGACAACCTTCGAAAATATATGAAACCATTGAGGATGTGTTCGTTTTTTGGTTTTTTGAATTCCAAATCCACATATTTTCACATATGCCTTGTAAAAATCCATGGCTTCAATTTTCTATTTACTTTCTGACATAAGGTTCGTTCCTTTCAGGCACTGCTGGTATGAAACTCTGTTACAAGCACTCCTATTTCATACATTGTAAATGGCGCTTATTGAATATATATGATTTAAATGGTATGTACTCTTTACTAGAAATTTGCAGAGGTTGCATGCTTCAATCTCACTAACCACTACATCTAAATCTTCATCCTAGCCCAATATTTGGCTCTCTGCATTTGAACTATTGTCTTGATCATACACGTTCTCATAATATTTCATGATTCACATCACTACCTAAGGAAATTTAGATCTCATATCAACATCTATGTGGTACCCACCCAAGTAAATGGACATAAAAACTCGAAAAGTGGGGCCATAATTTCAGTAGTTTGGGATTTTTAGTAGACCTCATTTACCCAAAAAGTCACCACAGGAAATAGTGATGACTGAGCCATTAAAAACTTACTAGGGCCCACTATAATTTTTATTTTCCATTCAACCCCTTGATAAGGTCACACAGACCTGGATGAAAGGAAAACACATCAGCTTGATCCAGAACTTTTGTGGCCCACAAGAAGTTTTTAATGGTGGGTATTGTCACCACTGTTTCTTGTGGTGTGGTCCCGAAATTTGGATCTGCTTCGTTTTTTGGCTCATGCCCTAACATGAGGTGGCAAAATGGATGGACGATGTGGATATACAACACACATCAAGGTGGGCCCCACTATCATGGCCTCACGGAAGTTGCTGTTTCTGGTCCAGAATCTGATCTGGAGCATCCTAAAGGGGATCATCCGATTGGGACCCACTTGAGTATTAATAAGTAAGCCTGGTTCTTCTTTGTAAAAGAGATGGTGTGTGACCTTATGAGTTGGTTGGATGGCAAATAAACATCACGGTGGGCCCTAGAAAGGTTTCGATGGTGAACATCATTATCCCCATGGTTTCTGTGGTGTGGTCCACTTGAGCTTTTGATATGCTTCAATTTTGGGATCATGTCTTAAAACAAGCTGACAAAACAGATGGACGGCATAGATGAAACACATACATCATGGTGGGCCCCCGCAGAGTCCAGTCACCAGGAATATATGTGTTGGGTCACCATGCAAATCCGTTTCTGCTTGTGTTCACTGCAGATTCAAATGATCAGACCGATCTCTAATTTCATGCAGTGTGGCACACCTGAGTTTTGGATCAGGATGGTAGGATACACACCAGGGTGGATGGTTGCCATCCTATACCATTGTTCCTTGTGGTGTGGGCCACCTTAGTTGTCTATTTGTCTGATTTTTAACCTGGGTCTAAATTGAGGAGCAACAACTGATGGACGGATTAGATGTCAGATTGATGGATTTATACGAGTGTTTTTTGGGAGAATTGTATGATATCATGCAGCGGATAACGCACTTGAAAAAATATAGGATGAGTAAAACTACGGCAATTCAATTGTGAAACCCACTGGCAATGTTCAGATAGTCTGAAAATTAAATTGGACGAGTAATCCTAGCCTCTAATTCATGGACACTTATTTGTTGAAATATGATCATAGGTATTTTCATTTTTAACCGTCCAATAAATGTCCACCTACCAATCGGAGAGGCCTATGGTACGTCTCAATCGGGATACATAGCTTTCTTTTTTTTTTTTGGGTTAGCTTGTTAGTACACACCCATGTCAGTACACACTCCATGGTAGCCACCCCCACTAGGGATCGATACCAAGACCCCATGTGTTGAAACGAGGCATCTCCGCTCAGTCTCCCAGTTGAGCTATCGATCTGGGTGTAATCGGGATGCATAGCTTATGCATGACTTAATTCCATGCCATGAAGGCAATTTTTAAGTGATTTCTAAGTGTCAGAGTATTATTCATTGAGCTCGAGTATTAAAGTCTCTCTCGTGGTGACCTCGATTGGGGGCTATGGGGCCCACTGATGTTTTTGTTTTATATCCAGACCATTTATTTTGCCAGTTCATTTTAGAGCATGAGCCTAAAAATGAAGCAGATCTTATGCTCAAGTAGATCATGCTATAGGAAACAATGGTGATTAAACGACCGTAATAAAATCTTCTTTTGGGCCACAAAAGTTTTGGATTAAGTTGATATTTGTATTTACCTTTCATCTACGTCCATCTAACCTTATCAACGGATTGGATGGCAAATAAACATTACGGTGGGGGCCCTAGGAAGGGTTCAACATTGCATGTCATTATCACCACTGTTTCCAGTGGTGTGGTCCACTTGAGCTTGGGTTATGCTTATTTTTTGGGATCATGCTCTAGCAGGAGTTTGGCGAAATGGATGAATGTGGTGGATATATGACGCATATATCATGGTGGGCCCCACATTAGCCCAAGCCAGCTGGCTGGTTGGTGTTCGGTTCACCACCTACGGATTGCGGTGTTACTCGAGTAACACGGTGGTGCGTGTTGCCGTGTTGCTCTAATAATGGGGCCCAGTTAATGTATTATATAACCACACCCTCCATCAAATTTTCTAGCTCATCTTAGGGTATGGTCCCAAAAATGATGCAGATCCAATTCTTAAGTGGGCCACAGCAGGGATTGAATGCCTACTAACTTTGTCGGGGGCCACAAGTTTTAGATCAACCTAATCTTTGTATTTTCTCTTAATCCAATGTCTGTGTGACCTTATGAATAGGTTGGATGGCAAATAAACATTATATGGGCTTTAGAAAGTTTTACAGGTAGGGGTGTTTCCTATGGTGTGGTCCACTTGAGATGTGGATCTGATTCTCTTTGGGATGATGCCCTAAAATGAGTCTGAAAGATTGACGGAGGACGTGGATATACAACACACATCAAGTTGGGCCCACTTGAGATGTGGATGCTTACTCTTGCTCCGGTGGTAGACACCCGGTCAAGGGTTCGAGTATCCACAGGTGGTGCAATCCCACTAAGGTGTGAGTGTGTGGGGGTGTGTGCGTGTGTTAAAAAAAGAAAAAAGAAAAAGAGAAGTTGGGCCCACTTTCAGGGCAACGCCCTGCCCGGGTGATGCCTAATCCGCTTCGGGCCTTTAGGAGTTTCTGAGGTCAGAAGCCACGTGGGACCACCGTGATGTTTTTTAAGAAATCCATCCGTCCATCCATTTTACGAGCTTATTTTAGGACACACACAAAAAAAAAAGGAAGATCCAACACTCAAGTGGGCCACGCCACAGGAAACAGTGGGGATTGAATCTCCACCGGTGAAACTTTCTTTGGGCCACAAAAGTTTTGAATTAGTGGGCGTCATTATCGCCACTGCTTATAGTGATTTGGTCCACTTGAGCTTTGGATCTGGCTCATTTTAGGGTATAGGTGGACGGCGTGGATAAAACACATACATCATGGTGGGGTCCACAGAACTTTTCCAGCACCTACGTCAGTGCTGGAGGAGTCACTGCTGAATCCGACGGGGCACTACTAAATCCGAGTCCAAGGCAAGCCAGGCTCGCTCATTTTGGTAGCCCCTTCTACCCCACCACATGATGATCCTGACCGTTCACCTTTAAGGTACCGCCGTTGATGGGATTATATGGCAGAAAATCTTGTTTGTTAGAGGTCCAACGATCCGTTTAAGATACATTGGAAGCAACGGTCCGGGGAGGCATTTTCTAACAGAGGTTTTGATTGACGGTTTGGATCTTTGGTTAATGGGACTTTTGCAAGATGCCTTTATATGGGATGCGACCTTCTAGATGAAAGGTCTGGATCATCGTGTCACAAGGGTCGGGCGGATTAGGTGGGCCTTGATGTAAGAGCCAAGTACGGGATGCGGATTTCCTGGGAAAGTCTTTCGAAGGAAGTTCCTGCGCTGGGAACCCAGGTGGGGCCCACTGTGATGTTTGTGAGAAATGTTCCCCGTCATATGTGAGTTCGTTTTAGGATATGATGCTAAAAATGAACCGTTTCTAAAGCTCATGTGGGCTGAAATAGTGATAATTGAACGTCGAAATTTTCGTGGGCCACTAGTGTTTTGAATCATGCTAATATTTGTGATTTCAGTTCATCCCAGTAATAATGAAGTTGGTATGGATGGCCTGTAAACGTCACTGTTGAACCCAGGTAGGTTTCAACGGTAGAAATTTCTCTAACCATATTTTCCTATAGTACGGCCCACTTAAGCTTTTGATACGGTTTATTTTTTACATCATGTCCTGAAATGAACTCACGAAACGGATGGAAGGGGAGGATTTCCCCCAAACATCACAGTCAGCCCCGCCTGGGTTCCCAGCGCAGGTACTTCCTGCGAAAGGCTTTCACAGGAAATCCGCGTCCGAGCCAAGTGAGGGAGAGATGCTCAGCCCGCCAATGCTGCTTGCCATAGAAGACGGGCTGTCAACAGGCCGGGCCTGGGGTTGTCTTCAACCCGATTTTGAACTATTTCGAGCTGGGTTATTGGGCTGGCTCTATTCAAAATTCTAATTTTGCAAGGCCGAGGCCAACCCATTGGCACCCCCAGATGGAAGGTGGCATGGTCTGTTGCCCTCGAAAATCAAAAGCAAAAATCTCATTAACCAGGGTGTTTGGCCATGAGACCATGCGTGTTAACAAACGAATGACTTGTATTTGGTCAAAATATGCAATTGGAACGGTGATGGTGTATTAGAGTGGTATTCAATTTGAAGTTAATTGAACACTTGCAATCTGAAATTAAACATGTGAAGGTTGACATGATCGTCCTGCTATCAATGTATAGTATCCAAGTGATTTAATACGAGAGGATTGGTAATTTGGAATGTGATTTTTTGGACTTGAGCTAATGGGTTTAACTTTCAACAATGATCATAGCTATCGGGTTTCACATTATTGTAATAATGGGGAAATAAGATTAAAAATAAATGCTAGGTCGTTGATTTTATTGATTTGGATATAAGATTAATATAATCAATGAGGGTAAAATAAAATAAAAGATAATTATTTAGGATTAAATGTGTGAACAAATAATTGAGGTGAAATGGTCAGTAAAATGCAATTAATATGATCTTTCAAGTATGAACTTGATTAATCAGGGTTTGACGACGGTGGTTGTAGATATTTACATTACTCGTTGGTGTACTGCAGCAATGGCATTGGACCTAAAGCTAAAATTAAGATAGACAGAGTTGCACTGTGAGAGATGTCATGTGATGGCTCAATTGGTACCTCAAGCTTGTCATTGTGTGCTTTTTATATAAACTGAGAACAATGAAGGTTAGGGGACTGTATCCCAATCAATCTTAGATTCCTCGTCACATTCCTTAATCTTCATAGTGTGAGATGGTTTTGCCATGCATATCTTGTGCCATAAGATTTTTGATCTTGATTGAGCTTTATAAGTTTGTTGAGCACATTGCTCGGTCACAAGTGCCACTTGTACAATGACACCATGTCACTCTCATAAAGTCTTGCCTTTCTCAATCACAGAGGTGTGTACCACTTTAAGCCATTTTTATTTTGGTGGGTTACAAGTCACTAAAGAATATAGGGTGGAAGATATCCTCTCATACAATTTCTTAGTAGTTTCTTATGTTTCTAGTTTCCTAGACGCAATAATATTAAGAGGACTCTTTTCTGCCCGACATAAAAAACAAATAAAAAAAATTAGTAATTGTCTGAGAAGTTTTTCTTCTTCCTTAAATTCAAAATTTATTCTTATGTTATAGATAGGTTGATTCAACATTGAATAAAAAGGGACAATGTATTCATTTTCCGATAAATGGTTCAAATCATTTTATCAATATGAGTGTTTTTGGGATGATTTTAGGCCTGGCCTATTCCCTTTTGGCTATATAATCATGCCATTTTTGTTTTTTATTTTAAATTTCAAACCCAATTTCTTCCATAAATTCACTAATTCAAATAGTAGAAGAGTCTCAATATTTCAACTTTTTTTGTTAGAGTGGTGATTGTCTATTTGACTATCAAAGCAAAAACAGTATAAACCAATGTGATCGTAATATTGTAGGTGCTTGCGATGAATGTAACTTCCCTCATAACTAGTGGACGTCATAAATGAGAGCTTTTTAAGGAAATGGGACTAAAATAAAGAAAAAGGATAGTAGTGAGTGTAGGTGGGGGCACATTTTGACAATGTTTAGGAATAGTTGATCAAGTGACTCATGCAAGATCTCGACTTGGACAAGCCAATAACTCAAAATGTGAATATTCGCATTTATAATTTTGTAAATTTAATAATAAACATAGAGACAATGATACTCTCTCAATGATTTTCTTATAATGGCTGTTGTTGTGGAGATATGATGAAATTGTCCAAGTGTATTGCAAGCAAGATTAATATTTTGAATAGGCCTGCTGGGAAAGATAGGCTCAATCAGCTTAAAATCTGGGTCAAGGCCCACCCATTGCCAAGCTTACTGTAGCACAACTCTAAGACGGACAAAATCAGTGTTTTGAATAGGCCCGGTCCAACTAGTTAAAAATCCGGGCATAAGGCTCTACCGTTACCCGACTTACTTTTTATGTCTATTTTATATATTTATTTCATAAAGGCTATGGTGACCTTTCTAAACTTGTCTTTTACGCTATGGTGAACATACGAGAGGTCCTGGAGGGAAACGGATTGGCTACTTCCCCTGCCACCAGCCCGTGGCTGGTGGTTGGTGCTCTGTGGGTCCTATCATGATGTTTTTGTTTCATCCATTCTATTAATCCATTTTTAAAGATAATTTTAGGACTACATACGAAAAATTAGAGGTATATAAATCTCAGGTGGTCCACACCACATGAAAACAATAGCGATTGGATATCCACCATTAAAATCCTCCTAAGGTCCACTGTACTGTTTATTTTACATCCAATCTGTTGATTTGGTCATACGGGCCCAGATGAAGGGAAAAAACAAAAATCACCTTGATCCAAAACTTTTATGGCCACCAAATTTTTTTAATGGTCGACGCTCATTTAACACTATTTCGTGTAATGTGGTCTACTTGAGATTGGGATACATCTCATTTTTGGTCTCATACCGTAAATTTTTCTGTAAAAATAGATGGACGGCATGGATGAAACACATACATCATGGTGGGGCCATGGAGCACCAACCACCAGCCATTGGCTGGTGTCAGGGGGAGTAGCCAACTGGAGGTGGATTGCTTGCCAAGATCTTAGGCTTAAAAGCTAGGTGGGGCACACCTGATGTTTGTGAGAAATCCATTATATTAGTCCCTTTTGCCAAATAAAGATAATACTTGCATTAAAAAATAGGCAAATATAAAGCTTACGTGGGTTGCACGGTAAGAAACAGCGAGGATTAAAGGTCTGCCGTTGAAAATTTCATGGGTACAGACACGAACTGATGATGACTTATGAAATCCCAAATCCATTCACCCTAAAAAAATATCCAAATTGAGCTCAATTTTATACTTAAACCAAGCCCGAATTTAAGACGAAAATAAGCCCAAAGCTAAATTATAATTCCACATTCAAATTAGGCTCGAAATTAAGTCCAATACTAAGCCAAGACGGGTCCAATTTGAGGTCAAATCATAAATCAAGCCAAGTCCAACCTTAAGCTAAAATTTTTAACCAAATTCAAGCTAGATTTAAACTAAATTCAAGCCAAATTTAAAAGGTGCATGGAAGGAAAAATACATTCAAAAGTCAACTCTCTTTTCAAAATGGCCTTAAATGTTTTATTAATTACACTTTTTACAATTCCCAAAACAAATAAAGATTTTACGTGGAATGAAATCTCTTTTAACAAATTAAAACTTTTCATGTGTTTATTTTTAACCATTATTAAACATGTAATTATACTCTTGCCATTCTTTCAATTATTATATATATATATATATATGGGAAAAGGTACTATATGCTCGACCGTATTATACCTTCCATAAGGTTGAGTGTTGGCATCGTATTATTGGTCAGATGGTAAAAGCTCTAAACAATGGGAAGATTTTATAGAAAACCTAATAAACACGGCATGGATTTTATAAGAAAACTAAAGAAATAAGACCGATGCTATGTAGACCCCACCATGATGTATATTTTCTATCCATGCCGTCCATCCATTTTGAAATATAAGGTAAGGTGTAGACACCAAAAATAAGTTATATCTGAATCTCAGATGGACCACACCATGGGAAAACAATTGTTATTGAATTTCTACTGTTACAAACTCCTAAGGCGCACGATAATGGTTATGTAGGGAAAAATAAGTTGTTATTGAATTTTTACCATCCAACCTATTCATAAGGTCATGTAGACGTGGATGAAGCGCAAACACAAATATCAACTTGATCCTAAACTTCTCTAGCTTGTAAGAAGTTTTTAATGGTGGACGTTCAATCCCCACGTTGTGGTCCACTTAAGCCTTGGACCTGCCTCATTTTTTGGAGTCATATATTAAAATGATCTGAGAAAATTGTTGAACGGCATGAATATAAAACACTTACATCACGTTGGGCCCCACACAGCCCTGCCCGGACGGATTACCGTCCGGGAGGTGGTAGGATGCAATCCACGTTGGGATTGGTTAACGCTCCTCCATCTCCGAGTTGTACAAATGGTTTAAAGGAGATCAAAGTTACATGGCCCACACTGATGTATTTATTATATCTACACGGTTCATCTATTTTTAGAGATCATTTTAGGTTTAAAAAATGAATCATATCCAAAGATCATCTGGACCACACCACAAATAGCAGTGGAGATAATGATTTTCACCGTTGAAAAATTTGTAGGGCCTACCATAACGTTAATTTTCTATCAAATCTGTTCATAAGGTCAACAGGACCTGAATTAAGAGGGGAAAAAATTTTCATACTGATCAAAAACATCTGTGACCTAAAAAGGGTTTTAATGGTAGACGTTCAATCTCACACTGCTTTTTGCGGTGTGGTCCAATTGATAGTTAGATCTATCTTATTTTTTGTCCAAAGCCTTAAAACGAGCTCACCAAATGGATGGACGATTTGGATATATACAACACATACCTCTTGATTAGATAAAAAAAAACTTTGCTAACGTTAATACAGGCTGAGGTATTGAAGCTAGTCGGCTATTGAAGTACGCAGAGTTGAGTAGCTAAGTCGGCTACTGAAGCTACGACACCAAGTTTTGTGAGCCCCACTGTGATGTATGTGTTGTATCTACACCGTCCATCTATTTTGAAATATCATTTTAGGGCATGAGTCAAAGAATGAGGCAGATAAAAATCTGTACTGGACCCACCACAGAAAATAGTGGGGAGAGTGATTCCCACCATTGAAACTATCCCAAGGCCCACCATAATGTTTATCTGAAACCCAACTTGTTCAAAAGTTAAAAAGACATGAAATAAGAGAAAACACAAATATCAGCTTGATCTAAAACTTTCGTGGCCTTTAGAAGTTTTCAATGATAGGCCTCACTATCTCCACTATTTTCTATGTTGGGTTCACTGGAACTTTGGATTTAACTCATTCTTTGCGTATTGCTCTAAAATGATCTCGGCAGATGGATGAAAGGTATGGATATAAAACATACATCATGATGGGGCCCACGAAACTTGGCGACGTAGCTTCAATAACATTTTTAGCTATTTTACTATATAATTGATGCCGTGTTTCTTCGATTTCCTATCAAATCTCCCGTTGTTTAAAACTTTTACCATTTGAGGAATAATGTGCCGCCGACACTCGACCTTATGTAAGGTATAATACGGTCGAGCATATAGTACCTTTTCCATATATATATATATATATATATATATATATATATATATATATATATATATATATGGAAAACGTTATATATAACGTTATATATATATATATAAGGAGTCTCTTCTCTCATTCTCTACATACCAAAAACATAAAGAGATGAGGGAGCTCATCTACATTATTCTTTTCCTTAAGCGCTTATCCTAGCCACTTAACCTAATCCTACTTATCTCAACCTAGCTACCTAACCTAGCCTAATCCATTATAACCTATCCGCTCGACCTATATATCCCAATTTAGTCCAACTAGAGTTGGACATATCTGACCCGATCCAATGAATCCGACTTGATACTAACCGAACCGACGGATTGGATCGGTGCAGATCAAGCAGGGCTATTCAGATTTGATAGTTTTTCGGATTGACGTCAATCCAGATCAATCCGATCCGAATGGATCCGATCCGATTTGATATGACCGGATCCACACAACATTCATTCAACATTATTTCCTTAAATGTTCTCCACTTGAGATTGAAATATACCTCATTTTTAGTTTAATACTATAAGGGGCTGTTTGATTTTTAAATTTTCTGTGTAAATACACAAAATTACCTGATTATTAATTACTACACCTGTTTGAAAGTCGTCGGGAATTACGTTTCGAAAATCAATCCATACAAACATTTTTATTACTGATTTAAATATGTGGGTCCCACAATGATATATATGAGTTATCCACAATGATATGAAGCCAAAAATGAGAAAAATCAAAAGCTCAAGTGGACAACACCTTAGGAAATAAGGATCATTAAAACGTCAATGGTTGAAAGTTGTTTTCTCCCTAGGGCCCATAGTGATGTTTATTTGTCACCTAACCCGTTAACAAGGTCACATGGTCATGGATAAAGTGGAAAAAAAAAAAATCGATTTGATCCAAAACTTCAAAGGTCTTCAAGAAGCTTTCGATGGTAGGAGTTCAATTCCTATTGTTTCTAGTAGTTTGATCCGCTTGATCTTTGGATCAGCCTCTTTTTTTTGGCTCATACCTTAAAATGAGTTGGATAAAAGGATGGACGGTGCAAGTAATATACAAACATCAAGGTGAGCTCTACAATTTTTTTTCTCTCAAGTGACGTGAGAAGTGCTATAAATAAAAGGTAGCAGTCAAATCATCTTGAAAATTCAACTGGAAGCACAAAGATAAATAATTATTATCCATTTACATGGAATTACTCCCTAATCCAAAATTCAAACGGGCGCTAAAATGATCTAGAAAAATAGATGTGCAACGTAGATGATATAAATACATCATAATGAGTCCACAAAGCACTGAGCACCAGGGTGAGTACCCAATCCAACATCTTGCATCAACTCGTGGCTCGAGGTGCATCGAGCACTTGCGTGCATGAAATACTTTGACGCGTCCAACTCGGGCCCCACCATGTTGCGTGTCTAACATCAACAATGTGCATTTGATGTCCACCTTGGCCATGGGAAGGACTGTTGAACGGCCCAGCGCTTACCGTTCATCACTGCCGACCCCACGCAACAGGATCGCAGAATTGCTGGACGGCAGTCAATCGGGTTGACCAGGACCACCCGATAGATGGAAACGGATTGGCTCTGGTGGTCGGTGCTCTGTGGGCCCCACCATGATGTGTGTGTTTCATCCATTCCGTTAATCCATTTTAAAAGATAATTTTAGTTCTCGAACCCGAAAATGAGAGTTATATAAATCTCAGTTGGACCACACCACAGGAAAACAATAGTGATTGGATATCCACCATTAAAATCCTCCTAAGGCCCACCGTTTATTTGACATCCAATCTGTTTATAAACCCAGATGAAGAGAAAAAAACAAATATTAGATGGATCCAAAACTTATATGGCCCCCAAAAGTTTTTAATGGTCCACATTCATTTGACACTGTTTCCTATAATGTGTTTCACTTGAGATTGGTATATACTTAATTTTTGGTCTCATATCATAAAATCATCTATAAAAATAGATGGACGTCATGGATGAAACAAATACATCATGGTGGGGACCACAGAGCACCGACCATCAGCCAATAGCCAATCCGTTTCCCCGATCCCGATGGAGACGGGATCCTCTCCCACTCTCCCGCCAGCGGTATCCATGCATCGGAGGAGTGGGCCACAGGGACCATCTACACGAGTGATCCAAGCCGTCCAGACTAAGGCGCTCGAGGTTCCTACTGGGCCTTACCCGGCTCCGGCCACCGAAAACCGCTGATACGCACACAACCCTCGAGCGATGGGGTCATGCGTGGCGGATTTGCTGCCATCGTGCCACGCTGGCAATCCGTACCCGTGGAAATCCAATCCGTTCATCCAGCACGAAATCCCCGCCCTTCATTCGAACAGCTAAGAGCTAACTCCTTTTGGTGGTTCCAGCCCGAGCTTTCGCCAGTCGGAAAGAATCTTTCCGTTTTCGCATAGGCATGATCCCAACCGCTTGATGGCTTCTAGAAACTCCCTCGGACGCAATCTCGTGCGTCCATTTTAGGGCGAGCAGCGAATCGAACCGTTGAGGCGAGCTGTTTCACGAGAGAAAAATGCTACGGTCGAAAATATCGGAAACCGCACAATGGGAGGGAAATGGAGAGGTGAATGGTGGGCCCATGATGATCTGTGCCCCCATCCGGTCTATCCAGAAGCCTCGGATCATCGGATTGGGCACTAGATCAAAAATCACCATGATCGACTGGGTCTTCTTCTCCATCTGACCGTGAAACCCATCGTCGTAAGGTGGGCCCCATTCCCAGATCGATCACGTCCATCAGATGCGTAATGTCGTCTTTTACTCATCCACAACGAGAAAAACCAGCCATGCAGCCCTAACGTGGTTTAGAGAATAAGGTCGCAACTAATCTCTCGGGAAGGCTATATAGCTGCAACCCTCCTCCTCTTTTAGGAAAGAAACCCTAAAAAGAAGGAGAGTGAGAGAAAGTCGGATGTGCCGCACCAGAGCATTCTCCGAATCGCCTGCTCGGGGCTGAAGCTTGATGGAGTGAAGGGAAGAGAGAGTGAGAGAGAGGGGGAGCTGAGTTCCGGATTTTCTTGACAGCCGCTAATGTCTGCTGAGCTCCAACCAGGTCGGATGGCCATTGTTCGTGGATTCCGGGCCTGAACTCAGTCACTCCCTAGCTACTGGGAGGATTTTCCTGGTGCGACTCAGGTTTGAGTCAGCCTCTCCGAGTCACA
Organism: Magnolia kwangsiensis; assembly: GCA_037074715.1. Taxonomy (NCBI): domain Eukaryota; kingdom Viridiplantae; phylum Streptophyta; class Magnoliopsida; order Magnoliales; family Magnoliaceae; genus Magnolia; species Magnolia kwangsiensis. The sequence goes on along the minus strand of CM073574.1, from coordinate 153,254,281 downwards.
GGGTCGAGCCCCGACTCAGCTTTGTTCAAGATCCAGCCGTATTCAGCGGGAGCAGAGATTGGGAGAGTGGAAAGGGTTGGCCTGCAATGCCGAGTTAACTCGAGTCCGTTCTCGGCAGCAACCGAATCAGCCACTTGCCGAAGCCTTGGTGCGGCAGATCATCTTGCAATCGTCGTCAACCCAAAACCAGGCGCTGAACGGAGGGTTGGATCTCATTGCCATCAGGTATCGATCTAAACCTGTCGAGTTGACTCTGTTTTGGAGTAACTCAGTAGATGCCGCAATGGCTCTAACCGTTTGAATCAGCACACGCAGGTTTCACAACAACTAGGGCTGTTGGGACTGCATTTTCACCGTTTGACCGTCTCCAAGCCAAACTTGAGCAAGATCCACCCCTTATACGGTCATAGCTAGCTAGGTAATACCCACAACCGAGTTTAAATTAGCTAAATCAACTCGACTTTAGCGATTTTATGACTGCCATGTTAATCCAGGCTCGGAACCGATCAGTTATATTCCCTTGGGTTAGTATGTCCAGCTTATACGGTGGCTAGCTTAATCAGATTGCGTGTTCTCGACTTGGGGTAAGGTTAGTAGATATTCCTCCTTAGTTAAAGGTAAATTAGGGTGCAACTTAGATATGTTGTCTTTGGACTTGTCTTGATTACTCTAAGCTCACAAGAACAATCTCTCATTGTTGGGATAGGAACACGCCTAGCAGTGATTAGAAGGCAAGAGTAGCCATTGAGGGATTGGGTTTTTCCTCCATCACCACATTGGTTATTTCCAAAACCGGGAAGCTTCACTTGCGAGGTGATGATGACCTTTCCCCTTAGGCTTTCCACTTCCATGTAGCCTAAGTGATAATCCTTCCTTTTATTTCACGAGTATTGTGTAGTATTATTCCATGCTTACTTGCATTAACTATTAGAACTAGTATATGCTTGGCAATTATTATGGATAGATTCTTATATGTTGTGTATGAATATATTCATAGGAACATTTGATGCCGTTTTATTACTCGATGGTAATCCCACTCCCGCACATGTACATTCCGCATTGGGTGTAACCTGATGGATTATGTAGTCAATGGAACCTAAAACTAGTGACCCTGGGCATAGTGATTGGCTGAGACTTGGTCAGAAAATTGTATATAGGGGATTATGGTAGCCCGATGTGGCTTCGATTGGATAATTGTCCTATGCAGCCTTAACATGCAAATTACAAAGGATCCCGTGATTGTGGGTTTTGTATGATGAATTATGGTGGGCTGCTAGTTGAGGATGAGACCATTGAACATCCCAATGCTGGAGTCTCATGGGCCAGGGATGGTGGTATAGGACACTAGGCCTAAGTTGTCGGCCTATGCTGGGCGATAAGCCCTCTATAGTGACCCTTGCGCTTGTTTAATATGTCTGATTGTAATTAGAATAATCACGATTGGATTAATCATGCATCCATAGCATATGGATAATGACAAGTGGCTAACTTTAGATGCTATAGCAAGTATCCGCTATCGTGGTATGGTTCGCTAGCTCCCAGACCATCAACTATTGGTCCAAGTTGTGTGACCTAGTCACTACACACATATGTAATGTACTTTCGCTGGTGACTGATCATTTGCATGTGGGTTTCACCTAGAAGCCAACTAGATGGGCATCCCTTGTTAAAGTACATTCACTCATCTATGCATTTAAATAAGACCTCACTATGAATTGTCTTCTCTTGCATAACTGCACTTGACTAACATGGTAATATGTAATTTTGAGAGAAATTCACACTAAGCGGGCCACTCACCCTCTTTGAAAATATAACTGTTCAGATGATGCAAGCATTACTTCAAATGGATGAGCTTGTGAGGCGAGTCCCGATGCTGACCCCACTAGAGCTAGGGAGGAATCTTTCAAGGAGGAGCCGAGCCCGAATGTAGCTTAATTTTATGAGCTCAACCAGTAGATAATAGAATTTCCTCTATTTACAGTTTGTTAAAAACATTTTATGACTTTGGGTTTGTATTAAGTCTTCAGCTGAGTGGACTACGATTAATGGCACTTAATATTGGATAGTTTGTCATGCATAGTTTATTTCCCTTACACTCTAATTTTCTCTTCCTTGGCTTGTCTTGTGCATACTTTACTCCTTAGATAAACACCTGGATTTTCGAAGCAGAGTACTATACTAAGGTTCGAAAACTGGGGCGTTACAACCTAGCCCCTCTAGCCCATCCAACTATCTAACTCTCTCTAGCCATCTTATCAAAACAATTAAATCTAAAACCACCCACCAATCAAAATCATTTTGTAAAACTTCTAATCAAAAATCATATTTTAAAACCACTAACAAAAACCACAAATCCAGAATCTTTCATCTAAAACCAATCAACCGAAATCATCTACCAAAACCACCAATCCAAAACCCCAATCTCAAAACCACCCATCCAAACCACCCAAACTAAGACCGCCTAAACCATCAAAGGCACTCATCTAATCCACCCAACCCAGTCAACCAAGTCTCCAACATATTCTAACTGATCCAAGCCATTCATCTAAGCCTTATATCACATCCAAGCTGATTCAACTTGTTCAAAGTCATCATCCAACCAATACAAATCATATCAACGGTCTAGCTCTTACGAAGTAGGGTCGAGATGACCATCTCTTCTACAAACAGTTTTAGGCCTCTTCTTCCCCTCCTACATATTTGTTTTGTTGGTCATCTCATGTGGTATATTTACTGCTTCATTTTGCTTTGTTTATAATTAGTCGCAACATTTCTTCTCTATCTAGCCTCCCTGCTTTTCTGGTTTATTTGAGCGTATGCTCAAAGGTTTGCCGGTTTACCCGAATCCTACCACATTAGAAGCTTAGATTGGCTAGATCTTTTTCTTTTCTTTCTCATCTCTCTTAAGTAAACGGGTGTCGATAGATCACCTTTATTTGATCTCTCGCTCTCACTCCTGAGTTGGACATTACACTACACATCATCATCTTCTCATCACCATTGCATCTAGCATTATGCATCATCATCTCCACTTTCAACCCCCTTGCTCATCTAGTTAATTCAGGTGTATGCTTTGAGGCTTGCCGAGATAGGATTTCAACTGCTTCTTCAAGTAGTTGGGTCTGGGTAAAAAAGTCTTTCCCAATTTATCACTTAAAGTAGACATTGCATTGCCACACCACATACCATACACTACATTGCATCATTTGTATGCAAGAATTAACCTAATCCTTTATATTTCATCAAGTTCTGTGAAGTAGAGACCAACCTTTGTATGGGCAGAAATGATGCCTAACACCTTCCCTTTCCGTCATCGTGATCCCTTGCCCTGAATTTTTTGCCGTAGATCAAGAATCATTTTAAGGTGGGGAATCTTTAGATTCTCTGGTTTAAAGTTTTTGCTGGGTCTAGTCAAGTGCAAAAATCTAAGTAACTGGTTAGTGACGACTCTAAGCTAAACATACAACATCTTGAGTTACAACTAAACAAGAAAGCTTAAAAAGGTCCCTGTGAGCATGATCCAATATCCACAATGGGGCCACAAAAGTTTTGAATCAGGCTAATGTTTTTGTGTTTTCGGTTCATCCCATTAGGAATGACCTTACAAAGGGTTTAGATGTTATATAAACATCATGGTAGACCTAGGGAGGTTTCGGTGGCGAGCATTCCCTTATCCACTTTTTCCTTTTCTTCAATATGCATTAGTTTTGGGCTTATATCCTAACATGATTTGGAAAAACAGATGGACGTAATGGATTTCTCACAAACATCCATGGTGGGCCTCACCTAGCTTTTGCGTGCCAAGAACTTCCTTTTCATGGGAAATCCACATCCGTTCATGAGGTGTATCCAGATGACCGTTGGCAAAATCAGGCTACTTTGCTTACCATAAAGCTACACATATTATCGTTGTATTTGGACTGTTAAAAATTTAAGCTGTCTATTCTTTTTATACAAGAGACCCACCTGATAAGGTGGACTGGCCCGGTTCTTCCATGTTGGACCAATGATTAATTTATTTCTAACCATCCATGTGATAGCCATTAATTGGACTATCAATATTGCTTGATTAATCTAGTTTAGAGTGAAGATTTCTCTACAACAGGACCCACGATTCGATGATCATGACAACTTTTACATCGGTGCACGTCTTCTAGAATGGGACCCATGATTCAATGATCACGACAGCTTTACAGTGTGACATGTCTTCCCCAATGGGACCCACACTTAGATTTACATTAGTGCCATGTCTTCCGTAGTGGACCCACAATTAGATGGTCATGATAGCTTTACATCATTGCCACGTTTAGGGTGGAAGAGTCACCCCAAGCTTTTCACTGATTCAAAACTAGTGTACTTATCCTAACCTAGAGAAAAACATTGATACCCTGTAGAATGTGATGGATGAAACGTAGGCACTAAAGAATTCTAAATGTAGCCTATGACATAAGCTGAATTGTTTAAATTACAAATATAATTTTAAATGTATCATAATAAAAAAAATTTACACTAAAAATATTATTATGTGATTAGAAGATTGATTGACATTTATTAGATGGTTAAAAATGAAAATATCCAATATAATGTCCATGAATGAGAGGTAAGATTAAATCATTTTTACATTGCGGCTTCCCAGGGACTGTGGTTTCCACATTTGAGTTGTTCTAATTTGAATTAGTATTTAACATGTGTATAATCTTTAGGTGCATGTGTAGCAACCATCATACTTTGCCAGAGCATCAAATGACTTAGTTTCACCTACCCTTACTTGTATCGACCTTCTTCATTTGCCTACTTGTCTCCACCTTCCGTCTGCTTCTTGCTATATAAACCCCTCACTTTCTCAAGTTCCAACACTCCAACTCTCTCCCATAGTCCCATGTCTCCTCATGCCTCTTTCTCCCTTAAACTTCATTGCAACATCTAAGAAGCTTATTGAGAATACCTTAGATCGAAGAGGAAGAAAAGAAAGAAGAAGGTTTTAAGTATGTTGGTCTTTTTATTCTTCTTCTTCTTGTTCCAAATATTCTTAATATTTCAAATTTTATTTATTTTTTGTTTTGACTTTTCATTATGTTTATAGTGGTGTAATTGTCCATTTTTTGGTGAGAATATTGTTTTAGCCCAATTAATGATTTATTTTTTTTTCAAAAAAACTTGACAAACTGTGGTTTGTTATGACTTAAATTACAATGGATCTGCGATAGCTTTGAGCATGTTCTTAGCATTATAGGGATTGTGAATTTAGCAGTACCTGTTGTTCATCATCGTCTCCTGAGCATGATCGGATGATGGAATCCTTCTTAACATTCATACATCTCTTAGATTGGATGTGGATTAAGGTGTCCTGTATCGGTTACGTATCGGCCGATACGTAACGGAATCGGTAAGTGCCGATACGCGGATCGGGTCCGTATCGGCCGTTACCGATTTTTGTAGGCGTATCGGCCGATACGGGCCAATACAGGGCGTATCGGACTGTAACGGTCAGATAACAGCTCTTTTTTTTTTCATTTTAAGCATTTTTTTTGCTGTTTCTTCCAAACTTCTTGCTTCCTTCTAATAGTAATTTCGACCAACCTTGGCTGATTATTTGGGATAAAAACACATTATATTACAGATTTGGTTGAATCAAAGATCGATGGGCCATTTTTTAGAAATTCTTCAAAAATAAGTATTTACTTTTTTTAATATGTTTTGCTGTTTTAATCATGCCATATGATGTGTTAATCATAGTAGAACATGATAATGTGCATTTTACAAATATGGGGTGCCATTTAATATTTGTTTTCTATTTACGCATGAATTTAGGGCCCTTTTTTTAAAATTTTAAAAATCAATTTTTAATAATTGTTTTGCTGTTTTAATGATGCCATATGATATGTTAATCATAATAGAACATGTTAATGTGCATTTTACAGATTTGGGTTGCCATTTTATATATTTTTTCTATTTACGCATGAATTTTGGGCCCTTTTTCTAAAATTTAAAAAATCAATTTTTAATAGTTGTTTTGCTGTTTTAATGATGCCATATGATATGTTAATCATAGTAGAACATGTTAATGTGCATTTTACAGATTTGGGGTGCCATTTTATATTTTTATATATATATTTTTCTATTTACGCATGAATTTTGGGTCCTTTTTTTAAAATTCAAAAAATCAATTTTTAATAGTTGTTTTGCTGTTTTAATGATGTCATATGATATGTTAATCATAGTAGAACATGTTAATGTGCATTTTACAGATTTGGGGTGACATTTTATATTTTTTTATATATTTTTTTCTATTTACGCATGAATTTTGGGCCTTTTTTTTTAAATTCAAAAAATCAATTTTTAATAGTTGTTTTGCTGTTTTAATGATTGCATATGATATCTTAATCATAGTAGAACATGTTAATATGCATTTTACAGATTTGGGGTGCCATTTTATTTTTTATTTTTATATTTTTTTCTATTTACGCATGAATTTTGGGCCCTTTTTTTAAAATTCAAAAAATCAATTTTTAATAGTTGTTTTGCCGTTTTAATCATGCCATATGATGTGTTAATCATAGTAGAACAGCTTAATGTGCATTTTACAGATTTGGGGTGCCATTTTATATTTTTTTTATTTAGTCATTTATTTTGGCCTTTTTTTTGAAAATTTGAAAAAATAATTTTTAATGGTTGTTTTGTTGTTTTGATGATTGCATATGATGTATTAATCATAGTAGAACATGTTAATGTGTGTTTTACATATTTGGGGTGCCATTTTATATTTTTTTCTATTTACGTATGAATTTTGGCCCCTTTTTTTAAAATTCGAAAAATTAATTTTTAATGGTTGTTTTGCTGTTTTGATGATGCCATATGATGTGTTAATCATAGTTGAACATGTTAATGTGCATTTTACATATTTTGGGTGTCATTTTATATTTTTTTTCTATTTATGCATGAATTTTGGCCCCTTTTTTTTAAATTCAAAAAATCAATTTTTAATGGTTGTTTTGTTGTTTTAATCATGTCATATGACATGTTAATCATAGTAAAATATGTTAATGTGCATTTTATATATTTCGGGTGTCATTTTATAAAATTTTCTTTGTATTTTCGAATTAGTGACTTTATATTTTTATTTGCTTATATTGGACAGGTTTTGGAGCTTCTTAGGGTTTAGTTAGAACATAAAATTATCTTTATTAACATAGGTCATACACTCATACTCATATCCTAAACCTAAAGAAATGTCTGGGTCTGGCCAACAACAAGTGAGGATATTGGATGACAACATTGTGAGAGGGTTGGTGGTACTAGGCACCAAATGAAGTGCAAGTATTGTGATGGGATAGTGTCTGGTGGAATTACCCATCTCAAACAACATTTGACACATCGAAAGGGTCAAGTTGCGCCATGTGTCAGAGTACCGAAAGAGATAATGCTATTAATGCAAGATAGTCTGGATGAGTCGAAGGGTAAACGTGCTGTTGTACAAAAGAAGAAAGATGATATTTTAGAAGCAGCTCGACAGGAGGTGTTTAGTCCTGAATATATGGGCATTCGTGATGAAGATATTATTGATTCTGACGAAGATTCAGATCGAAAATTAACTATAGCTAGGAGAGAGAGCGTGCGTCTAGCTCGTGAAGAGGAAGAACGTCGCTACATGTTTGGCAAACATGGGTTAGTGCGTGATACAAGAGGGGGCAGTGGGAGTGGGAGTGGGACAGGGAGTGCAACTGGAAGTGCAACTGCTTCTGCAGGTGGGACTGAGGGTAGGGGGATAGGTTTGGTGGGTTATGACGTGTATTTGGGAGCCAACGACAGACATCTTCACGTGATGTCCCTATACATTTGGATGAAAAAGTAAATGAGCCTAAGAGACCCTCTATTGATCAAATCCTATTTAGGAAAGAATCAACTAAATAAAAGAAGATAAAACAAATGTGGAGTAGAACTTCCGTTGAGAAATTAGGTAGAGCAGCAACAAAGTTATTTATACATGCCAACATACCTCCTAACGCGGCCAATTCTCCATATTGGCAGGTGGTAATTGATGTAGTATCAGAAGCAGGTGAAGGAATAAAAGCTCCCACGGCTAAAGAGATTAGGGAAAAATGGACAGATGCAGAGTATGCGGATGTGAAAACATACGTGGCTACCTTTAAACCTTTATGGCAAGCCAGAGGATGCACGATCATGTGCGATGGTTGGACTGGCCCAATCAGATGCAACATGATCAACTTCATGGTGACTGCCACTTGGGAACTATATATCACAAGTCAATTGATGCCTCAGAAGTAACAAAAAGTTCTGATTATATTACTGGACTAATGGATAAAGTTGTGGATGATATTGGAGAGAAAAACGTAGTGCAGATTGTGACAGATAATGATGCATCATATGAGCTTACAGGATATATGTTGATGGATAAGAGAAAATATCTTTTTTGGTCACCATGTGCTGCCCATTGTATTGATCTTATATTGGAAGATATAGGGAAGAAGAAGAATATTAAGAAAATGGTCGAAAGGGCGAGGGAAGCAACGACGTTTATTTATAACCATAATCAAGTAGTCGCAATAATGAGAAAGTTCACGAAAGGACGAGAATTGTTGAGGCCTGCGGCGACTAGATTCGCAACAAACTTTGTTTATTCCAACATAGGGGAGAGTTGAGTGAAATGTTCGCTTCCCGACAATGGCTCAACATAAAACATGAAAAGAAGACATCAGGGACACCGGTCGACGTTGTGAACACCATACGGGACAACAAATATTGGAAGAAGGTTAAGGCGATCCTAAAGGTGATGGAGCCACTAATGAGGGTAATCCGTCTTGTTGAAACCGTTAAAGCACCTACCATGGGCTTCCTATATGATGTCATGGATAAGGCAAAGCTTGCAATTCAACATGATTGTAGAAGCTGGGAGACGTATTGGAAGATGATCGACAAGAGATGGACAAAACAACTCCATCACGATCTTCATGCAGCAGGTTATTACTTAAATCCTAGGTATAAATATGCCCAATCATTTGTTGCGGATGATGAAGTTCGTGTCGGGCTAAAAAATATGATAAAGAGATTAGAACCTGACTTAGATCTGCAAATAAAGGCGTTGAATGAATTAGATACATTTAAAAATCGCCTTGGTAGTTTTGGAAATGCTCTTGCACAACATGCAGTATCTAGGTTGCAACTAGCTGAATGGTGGATTAATTTCGGAGAGAGTGCGAAGGCTCGCCAAAAAATTACAGTAAAAGTTTTGAGCTAGACAACATCTTCCTCTACCTGCGAAAGGAATTGGAGTTGTTTTGTGATCATTCATTCAAAGAATGGAAATAGATTGCAGACTAGAACATTAGATAGACTTGTTTTCATGCACTACAATATAAAACTAAGAATGCGACGACATCATAGGAGCATTACAGCTGCCGATGACGAAGACTACTGTCCAATAAACTTAGACAATATTTATGATGAGGATGACCCACTTCTACCTTGGTTGGAAACAAAGGAAAAGCAAATTGAAGAGGATAGTGAAGAATTGAAAATTGATGACCCAGAAATACGCAAAGCACAACAAGAGAGTCGTGCAGATGTGTTGGACCCAGTAAGAGGGGCAGCGTTTATGCCACGTATGGAAACGGCTCGAGATCAACAAAAGAGTACGAGCAGTGGTAGTGTGTCCGTGTCAGATGATGGTGACGATGACCCCCCTGCCTCTGGTGCTGGCACTTCTGGTGTTGCTCAATGCCCTATTCAGCCGTCTACAGATCGCGATGCCGATGAACATCGACGAGGTGGTACACAAGGTCGAACCTATGAGTGTACCGAGTCATGATATAGCCAGCAGGAGGGTACATCTAGTGGTGCACCGCGTCCGAGAGGTCCGGAACATCAGTAGGCTCATGGTCTTGGTTATTATGATGGATATTCTTATGGTCAATTGGATTATAATTATGATGGTTATACTGAGCCTGTTCCATCACATTCATATTGGAGTAGCCCTCCAGATCAATATCCATATGATTATAGATATCCAGATCCAAATCCAAGTTACTCATCACAGCAGACGCACTCTCAATCTCAAGATTCTCAACAGCCTGAGTATGGTTACCAGTATGGCTATTCGACGGGCATTGGTGGATATCCTTACTCAGGGTCAGATCGTTACCTAGTCAGGATCAGTCATTCTCTGGTTTCGTTGATCTAGTATTTTCTTCTGGCACTGGATATTATTGATATGCAGAACCTACACCTATTGGACAGCCTCAACCTGATGGTGACAATGACGATGATGTGGAGGTCGAGCAACTACAAAAAATCATATTTTCATTTTGGTGGTGACTTATGATTATGAGTATTTATTTGTATTAAGGTAAGTATTTGCATTTTACAGCAGACAGCTCACAAGTATTATTGCAAGAAGCCATGCAATTATGCACACACTTGACACTGCCGAACTTGTATTTAAAATAGCTCCTCTGACAACCAATCAAGTAATCCTTAATCAAGTTGTAGGGGAGTATATCAGACACTACTAATTTTTTTTTTTAATATTCTTGACTTGAGGATGACAGGTCATAGACAGGAATCACAATCACCTGTACACTGCACACGTATGTTCGAGAAATTCCTCAAAAATAATTACAAACACACCTAATGTAAGATATTTACATATTACATTCATTCTAATATATCTATCATTAGTAGTAGATAGTTAGAAAATTAAATATATGCATTTTGTAGTCAAATTCGGGTTATCTGGTTCATAAATTCATCAGACAGTCCGATACAACTTCTCACCAAAGAGTGGACCGTTATCCCCCATAAATATGTTCTATTTTATAAATGAATGCATATTTGGAATGCTTAGAATATTTCGGATTTAATCCATATTTTTTCATATTTTTTTGGCAAAAAAAAAAATTTACGCCATTATGGCCCGTTATGCCCCCGTATCCGTATCGGTTTTGGAGGTCACCGTTACGCCAACCAATATCGATACGGGACACCTTGATGTGGATTGGCTAAATTTTGTTGCTTGCTTTGTCTCATAGGCATGATTTTGTGATGTAATTAATTCTAATTCTCATACCTATTTTCTCTTGAAAACTAGATCAAAGGAAGTTCAGATTGGTTTTTAATGAAATATCTTCCAACTGGATGAAGATAGGACTCTGATTCTAGTTGGATTCGTGAATCAAGCATAGATCTCACTGATCTCTACAAGTGGATCCTTGGCGCCCTAATTTTTCACCTTTTAATTTTACAAGTTTTAGTCTAATATTTCGCCATTATTCCCTTAAAATTTTCTGATTTAGATTACATCTTCACTTAGTTCTAGTTCAAGTTACTTTCAGATTATGTACAAGGTTCAGTCCCTGTGGATTAGACTTCGGTCTTACCGAGATTATTACTACATCACAACCCTATACTTGGGGTGTGAATAAGTTTTTGCCGCCATTGCTGGGGATTGACGGTTACGTTTTTCTGAGATTAGTTAGTTTTAAATTAGATTAAGATTAGGGTTTTTCTAGTTCTTAATTCTAGGTTTAGGTTCTTAATTCTAGGTTTAGGTTTTTAGAAAATACGGGATAAACGAATATCAAGGCAAGGGTGATCCAACTCTTCCAAAATTTCATGGGCTTGAATCTGAAAATCTGTATCTACACTTGAAAGAGTTTGATAAAATTATAGTCACTTTATACTTTCCTAACGTGTCGAGGACACGGTCAGGCTGAAACCCATTCCCTTTTCTTTGAAAGAGAAAGCTAAGACGTGGTTAACATTCACTACGTCCCCGATCTATTGGCACATGGAATGACATGCTAACTGAGTTCATAAAGAAAATTTTTTCATATCACAAAACGAACACCCTTGGAAAGTCAATTATGAAATTCACCCAAAAGGAGGATAAAACATTCTTCCAATGTTGGGAGCGGTTCAAGGATCTTGTCAGCTCATGCCCACAATACGGATTTGAAGTGTGGGACATTACACACTTTTTCTATGATGGGCTGATATCTTCCATGCTCCAATTGGTCGAGACAATGTGCAATGGGGAATTTATGAATAAAAATGTTGATGATGTGTGAGACTACTTGGATAGACTTGCTGAAAACGCACACTCATGGGACACATACCCAAAATCGAGTACCACTTCTAGGCCCCCTCAATCAAAGGAAAAGGGCGGAGTATACCTTCTGAAAGAGGATGATGATATCAATGTTAAAGTGGCTAATATCATAAGGAAATTCGAGGCCATGGAATCAAAGACGGATAAGGGTAAGGAAGTTGTTTGCAGTATTTATAGTTGTAATAGAAACACAATTGAAAATTGTCCAACTATATCTGCCTTTCAAGAGGTACTGGCTGAACAATCCAATGCCGTAAATAATTACCAAAGACCTTTCAATGGACCCACCTTTAATACTTACAATCCTAGTTGGAGAAATCATCCTTGGAGGGTGACAGTTTGTCCATTCCTCGAATTTCCTTATGAGATTAGCCACTTTAATATTGATATCATCATCCTTTTTCAGAAGGTATACTCCGCCCATTTCCTTTGATTGAGGGGGCATAAAAGTGGTACTCGATTTTGGGTATGTGCCCATGATTGTGCGTTTTCAGCAAGTCGATCCAAGTAGTCTCACACATCATCCACATTTTTATTCATAAATTCCTCATTGCACATTGTCTCGACCAATTGCTGTCTGGAAGATGTCAGCCCATTATAGAAAAAGTGTGTAATGCGCCACGTGTCAAATACGTGTTGTGGGCATGAGCTGACAATATTCTTGAACCGCTCCCAACATTGGAAGAATGTTTCATTCTCCTTTTGGGCGAAGTTCATGATTGACTTTCAAAGCATGTTCGTTTTGTGATATGAAAAAAATTTCTTTATGAACTCCCTTGTCATGTCATTCCATGTGCCAATAGATCGGAGGCATAGTGAATGTAACCACGTCTTAACTTTCTCTTTCAAAGAAAAGGAAAAGAGTTTCAGCCTGACTGTGTCCTTAGACATGTTAGGAAAGCATAAAGTTGCTATAATTTCATCAAACTCTTTCAAGTGTAGATACGGATTTTTAGATTCAAGCCCATGAAATTTTGGAAGGAGTTGGATCACCCCTGCCTTGATATTCATATGTCCCATATTTTATGGAAAAACCATGCATGAGGGCATGCTCGTCCCCGCCTATTGTAAATAATCTCGCAAAATACGAGGCGGGGGTGTTTGATGCACCTCATTCTCATCCTGGATGTCCTCCACCCTGGGTTGGCGTAAAAGAGGTTGGATTGCATCCATTACTTCAATTAACTCTGAGGATCTCGAGCGATGTCTAGTCCGGGGATGGATAGTCAACCCCTCAACCAATCCTCCTTCAGTCAAGAGATGTTGAATGTTGTTACGGACCCACTTGAGCATGAAACACTCGCAGCCCTCAATTCAAATTCTAAACCCAAACCTAAAAAATAAGAAAATAAATATAAATCTAAAAATAAAAATAAAGGATTTGGAAAGAAGTTACCCAATTTGAAGTTCCTAAGTTAAAAACTTGCTAAACAAAACAAAACAAGTCAATTTCTAAAAATAGAAAGTCTAAAATTAGAAAGTTCTTAAAATAGAAAGTAAACTACTTTCTTAAAAAAAAGAAATCCTAGAATAGAGAATTTCTAAAAATAGAAAAGAAAACCTAATCTAAAAATAGAAGATAGAAAAAATTAAAAAATTAGAAAGAGATTACCAATTTAGAATGTATATGTCATGGTCTACAAAACAGGAAAGTTAGATTAGTTTCTAGAAATCAAATCGAAAAAGCTAAACCTAGAATTAAGAACTAGAAAAACTCTAATCTTAACCTAATTCTAAAACTAGCTAATCTCAGAAAAACGTAACCGTCAATCCCTGGCAATGATGGCAAAAACTTGTTCACACTCCAAGTATAGGGTTGTGATGTAGTAATAATCTCGGTAAGACTGAGGTCTAATTCACAGGGACTGAACCTTGTACGTAATCTAAAAGTAACTTGAACTAGAACTAGGTAAAGATGTAATCTATATCAGAAAATTTTAAGGGAAAGGTGGGTAACTAGGGTGCCAAGGATCCACTTGTAGAGATCAGAGAGATCTATGCTTGATTCACGAACACAACTAGAATTAGAGTCTTATCTTCATCAAGTTAGAAGATATTTCATTAAAAACCAATCTGAATTTCCTTTGATCCAATTTTCAAGAGAAAATAGGTATGAGAATTAGAATTGATTCCATCACAAAACCATGCCCATGAGACAAAGCAAACAACAGAATTTAGCCAATCCACATCCAATCTAAGAGATGTATGAATGTTAGGAAGGATTCCATCATCCAATCATGCCCAGGAGACAATGATGAACAACAGAGACTCCTAAATTCACAATTCCTGTAATGCTAAGAACATGCTCAAAGCTATCGCAAATCCATTGTAATTTAAGTCACAACAAACATGCTCAATACTATCTCATGGTTTCATACATAATGTAGCTGATAAATGTATATATTCTAAAAAAGATGGTAGTTATATCATTAGTATCTGTCTATATGTTGATGATATGTTAATAATAAGTAATAAAATGGAAGGTGTGACTGAAACAAAGAAGTTTCTCTCTTCCGTATTTAAAATGAAGGATCTTGGACAAGTTGATACCATCTTAGGTGTCAAAGTTAAAAAACATTGTGGGGGTTATGCTTTGTGTCAATCTCATTATATTGAGAAGATACTAAACAAGTTTAACCATCTAAATATAAAGGAAGCAAAAACCTCATTTGATCCAAGTATCAAACTAAAAGAAAATACTGGAAGAACAGTTGCACAATTAGAATATGCGAGTGCTATAGGAAGTCTTATGTATGCTATGCAATGCACTAGACCTGATATCGCATATGCTGTGAGTAAACTTAGTAGGTTTACTAGTAATCCCAGTAATGAACACTGGAATGCAATCAGTAGAGTCCTTTGTTACTTAAAAGCAACCAAAGACTTAGGACTATTTTATTCAGAGTTTCCTGCCGTATTGGAAGGATATACCGATGCGAGCTGGATATCGAGTGCAGGGGACAATAAGTCTACTACAGGGTGGGTATTCACCCTAGGAGGTGCTGCTGTATCTTGGGGATCCAAGAAACAGACTTGCATAACGCACTCGACTATGGAGTCTGAATTTATAGCCCTAGCTGCAACAGGAAAAGAGGCTGAGTGGCTAAGGGATCTTCTATTAGAAATTCCTTTTTGTGTAAAGCCTATATCGGCTGTATCACTACATTGTGATAGTGAAGCCACATTAGCTAGAGCCTATAGCGGTACTTATAATGGTAAGTCTAGACATATTAGTCTTCGACATGATTATGTTAGACAATTGATTCAAGATGGAATCATTGCTATTTCATATGTGAAATCAAGCAATAACCTGGCAGATCCTTTCACTAAACCTCTACCGAGAGAGGTAGTAAAGGCTACATCTAGAGGGATGGGGTTGAAACTCTTCAACCAAAGTTTCACCAGTGATGGTAACCCAACCTAAAATCAGAAAATCTCTAATCTTGGGTTTAATGGGTAAGAACAAGTCACTAATAAGTGGAAAGTTTTCAGCACTAAATTATATAACCTCATCTATAATAGATAAGTGCTGAGCGTTACGAAAGAGGGTTGAGTCTTAGAACTCTTAATGAATTCCAGTCTTTTGGACAAGTGTCTTATAGTAATGGAGACACTGGAAGGATTTCACCTATATGAACGTAGAGATGGTGCCGTCTCTCATGAGAGTTAAGAGTTTTCTCTCGGGATCGTTCACGAATTAGGATAAGCACATGGCCATTAATTGTGCTGAGCAAGATTGTGGAAACTCTAACAACACATAGCGAATATGTGTGTGGTTTCTCCAACTCTGTTATCTAGAAATAACTGGTTCAAAGCTGCGGCTACCAGTCATTTCGATAGAGTTTTGAGATACTTACACTAAGGGAAGATTAAAATCGAAAGATATCTTTCTTTATGCATATAAGCTAATTATTCTGGCAGTATGTTTAACCGAGAAAATATTTTTATAAAAAAATCAAGTGGGGGATTGTTGTAAAATATTGATTTTAATAAAAAATATTTTAATAATAAAAAGTTATTTTTTGAAAAACTTTTGGGGCTTTGGGAATAGTCCCACATGGGAAAGAGAAGAGAAAGAAAAGTGGTTTAAATGATAATAGTGGAGTACCATAATATTTGCCTGCCTAGTCCGTGGACCATAGGACTTGCGTGTTCCAGTGCGAAGCACTGGAACACCGCGCACGAGCACGCGCACGCGCTCGCGCTCGGGCTCGGTCTCGGTCACGGTCACGGTCACGGTCACGGTCTCGGGCTCGGGCTCGGTGCGAGGGCGTGGGCATGTGAGGCAATGTGGCTGTAGAGGCGCTAGTGGCGCACTTTGCACTTCGCACGTGCGCATCGTGTCGCAGAGGGTCGCTCCCTTCGCGAACCGGAGCGAGACGTGTGCGAGTCGCGGTGCGACTAGTGGCTAAGGCAGATGGTTGGTTGGACGAAAATCTAAAGGACTGAATGAGAGTCCCTTAGAATATATAGAGGGCTGAAAAAGAGCTGTTGCAGAAATTCTATAACAGCTGTGCAATAAGTGCAGGGTCCAGCTGAAACTGCTGCATGGCTAGCCCCAACAGCTATAAAACGGCTAGCTGCTGTCTCACAACGGTCAGCATGCAGCAGCTTAATGGCCCATGCACAACAGTCAGAAAACGGCCATAAAACGGCTAGTTTTCTCAACAGCCAGAAAACGGTCATGGGATTTATTTCCCTGGACCATAACCCCCAGCCACCATAGCCTATAAAAGGAGGGCCTGGATAGGTTTCAAAACAATCTCAACTCACTCCAGCAACTCCATACGAATTCTAGAAAAAACAGCCTCTCCACTCATATATTCTAAGTGTTATTCAGCAATACACTAAGGTGTCAACCTTAGCTTGAAGAACAGACCAGCGGTGTGGTCTAGGACGGTTCAACCGAACCAGCAGGCTGAAGATTAGAACTTAATCGAGCAAACCACTTTTCTATTTTCTTCTTTTCTTATTTTTGGAATTTTCCTTTATATTGTAATACTGCCAGAAATAGTGAAATTGAGTTCCATTTGGTGGGCCTTCGTGTTTGCTGAACGCAGACCCACACCAGGCTCATCGTATCCTAGAAGCAATTTGCCTGTAATCTATCAGCATACTCAATTTACTTGAGTTGGGGCAAATAACGCTTTAAGGACAGCGTTTTCAGACGTGCTTCAGCCTGTCCATATTATTTTCGATTTCCATATTATACAGAAACTACATTAATCTGTATAAATTGAACAACAATCCATGCCATCATCTTTATTGAAAACTCATTTTAGGCCATGATAAAAAAAATGGAAGCAGATTCGAATCTCATATGACCATAGTACATGAAACAATAGAAATTAGTTATTAAAAACTTCTTGTGAGCCACAAAGGCTTTGGATCAAGATGACATTTGTGTGGTCTCTTTGTATAGGTTTCTGTGACCATATCAACAAGTTGGATGGGAAATAGACATTTTGTTGGACTCCACGAAGTTTTTAATGGTGGGAATTGAATAAGACTGTTTATGTGGTGTGATCCACCTAAGATTCGGGCATGCTTCGTTTTTGGGATCATGCGCTAAAATGAGCTTTGGAAATGGTTAGACAGTGTGGATTTAAGGCACATACATCACCCTCAGCTCAACAATCAAGGCTCACACCCACCTCGGTGGACTCGGGGTTTCACTTAATCCGCTTTCTCATTTGCGATCGGAGTTGAAAAAAAACTCTTTTTAGAACTTGCCTCACGCATTCGCAAATTGCTTTGAAAGAAAAGAAGGGAGAGGGAAAAAGAGATAGAACTGAGAAGTTACGGCAGCAAAAGAAGAAAAAGAACAACAGCAACAGCATGGCACAACATAAAAAGCAAAAGAGAAAGAAAAGAGGTAAATACATTTTATTTTTCGTTTTCTTGGAGGGTTACTGTCGCTAATGGCTATGGGAGACTGATACCGAACCAACTCGACTCTCAAAATGGTGGGCCAGGGTCAAAATCCCTCTCCCAACAATCCATCTTAACCATTTAGATCAATTAATAAAACGTCAACTTCTACTTTTTTTTTTGTTTCCTTCACTAACTCACGGGTAGGGACTATTATAACCATTTTGTTGGGAGAGATTTTTCTCAGACATCTGATCCATGTAAATAGTGTGCCCCACCATGAAGCTCTTCATCCAGTAGGTTGCACTGTTGAAATCAATGGATGGTCCAGGTTCAGACTCAGCGTACATGTTTGGCCCATGTAATGAGTGGATCAGCCTAATTTTCAAGATAGATGATCCTCATGGAGATTAAAGGTTCAGAGATCTAACCTGTTGATATGATGGGCCGTACCCTAAATTGCAATGCACTAAAAATTCCCCAAATTGGAAGATTGAAGCTCTACAATGGCAGGCTTTTTGTTGAATGAACTGCTACTCTTTTTACGTTTTGAATTGTCTATTTGTTGGGTTGCCTGTCGAACGGTTGGGCTTTCACCATTTATAATATTTTTGGTGCATTCGCCATCCAAAGAGAGGCCTATGCTAACAATGATTTAGATCAAGGAACCATGCTCTTCATCTATACAATTCCAAAGTTGAATGGCTTTGCAAAAACATCCAAACCCAGAAATATTATACTAAGTCCTTTTAATTTCCAATTTGTTTGACTAAATGACCTGGTTTAATCTTACACAATCTATAATAAAAAGAGTTTGTACCTTCTCTATTGTGACTTAGCATGAACAACCCTTTCATGGCATCTTCTCACAATATAAGACCAATTACTGCCTTTTAATGAGTCGCATGGTAAAATTTTCACTCCCTAGAGGTCTCGCCATCCAAGCAAATATGGTGAGATAGATAGTTATATTGTTGAAAATCACACAACCTATGGTGAACTGACTGTTTGGACTGTTCTCAGTTATATCATGCCTATCACATAAAAGGTCTCACTCTGCATCTTGATGCATGGGTATGATACATCAAAAATTGTAGAGCTGCCTATTGTTAAATTCGATTGTTTGAAGGCCACATAATCTATGGATGTCAAACACATGTGCTAGATTGGACCATATAGGCACATGTAAAATGATATACGGCACTGATTAGTGGGCGAGTTGTTTGATTGTTAGGTTTAAAGTAAAGGATTCAAAGAAATTACAGTTGGCCATAATACATGGTTAAAACAAAGGAAAACGATATTCATACATAGTTAGCAGTGCACTAAGAATCTCAGCATGCATTACTGTCACTGCCCAATAATGGTAGACATGAATGTTAACATGCATTTCAGAATAGGCATTTCAAAATCAATGTCTAAAATGCTTATAGATTTCTGCCAACAATTTTTAAATGTTCAAAGACAATGTGCTCAGCTCACATTGATCCATGCATTCACATCATGCTCATTTTAAAGGGTTAATAATATCTCTATTTCTCTAATGCAGAATTATTTGGGAATGTAAATGTTTGGAATGGGTGGTATAGGAAAAGGTATGTATTTTGTACATATTTTCTAATTATATTTGATGATTGATTAGTTATTTGATGCCATCTGACAACGTATGATGCCTGATAGACACTTAAATACATGTAAATCCTTGTGTTGGTTGTTGTGACAACTGCAACTGTCATGACAGGCTGAGAACTAGTATACATGTACCAATGTATATTTGTAGATCTCCTCATCTTGCTAATAGAACAACATTTTCTTTCTACATATTCTCGTGATTGCTCTTATGGATCAGATCCCTTGCTTCAGGAGCAATTCAAAAATTGATTACAAAACAACCCTTCATCTCTACGTTTCAATCTTTTAGTTCTAAAAGGTCAGAAATAGTCAAGTAGGTTTTTTTTGAACGATGATGATAAATTAAAGAAAAAAGGCCGCAGCCACAACATACAAATATACAAAAATACAACAAACCCTGACCAAAACACCCACTAGAGTGCATGAAAACAAGATTGAACCCTCTATACTACCACCCAATCCATCATATTAAGAATTGTCATATTGAAAACTTGCATCGGATCTCTCAATTTGTTTCTGAAGCATTGCTGATTCCTTTCCCACCATAAGGCCCAAAAAGTCACTAATAAACTTAATCGCCACACCTTTTTCATTTCTTTCCCTATACCTTGCCATGCCAAGCAATGAGAAGTTCAATCAATCCCCTAATAGCTCAATGAGTTGCCTATAGAATGTGGGGTCAGGTAGAAGTTCACAATATGTAGAACACAATTAACATTCGCTTGGGTGTTGTTCTCCCCACATGCACTCCATTATTTTGTGACAACAGAAGTGCCATCCATATTGCCAAGAATCCTGAGTTCCATGAGTGAACCCCCATGAGGGAGGGAGGGAGGGGTACTGTATAGGGCTGTTTTGATAGCCAGTAAACACGTACTGAAGTTTATGTTGTAATGACTGCTACTGTATACGTACTGAAATTTAGAGACAGAGAGATATGTTTATATTATAGTGACAACTGACAACTATACACATACTGAAGTTATTTATGCATTTTCTCTTCTTTCTAACAAGAAACCGAATTTCTGTGCATATTCTCATGATTGCTTATACAAATGATAACATTTTTCTTATGTACAATTCAACACTTAATTGGACTTGGTCCCAACTGTATCATGAAGTAATATATCATATATTAAAATATACACTATGAAAATGTGTTCATTTTTATGCGAATACACAATATTTGGTGTTGTATCTAAGGTAATATATAATGTAACTTATCAAACTCATTTCATCTGCACTAATTCAATGTGAAGGCTTGCGACTTCAGATAGGCCGAGGATGGTACAAATGCATACCCCTGAACAAATTTCAGTCATAAGCATACGCCGTCATTTTCAGCGCCAAGGTAAATATTATTAAATCTTGTTTATAATTAGGCATACACATATATATTTTCTTAGTAAGCCAAAATGTTTGGATATAGAAATGAAATAAAATTCCCTACTGACACACTTGCACTTTTTCCAATGCAAAGAAACCTCTATCTTATCTTGACCATCTATTGTCTCTAACCTCAATCATATATTTTAATAAAATATTAATAACGAATAAAATTTCTTTAAAACTCATTACAAATGCAAAATCTTTCATAAATAGGTCATAACTCATCAATTCACATCAAAATTGCATGGTACTGTGCCTAACTATCAAATGGGACCTATTTTATGACATTCGGAAATCGTTTACCCAAAATATGGTCTGGAAATTCAAGTGGTGAAAATATGGGTATTTATAAACTGTTGCCAAAGAATCCTTTTTTTTTATTATTTACTAAACTATAAGTAAATGACATTGTCCAAAGCAAACCATCATGTGGGTCAGTTGGGCCCACTGATAGATCAAATGTTTTCATGGATCCAAACACTGATTGGACATCTTGATTGTGATCACCATCAGGCTGCATCATTCATCCTGATTGGAAAAGAACTCGTATATAAGTTTGAACTGTCATACATGTCCAATGCTTTACCGCATTTATGTTGTATCACCGTTGTCTTTGAAAAGGATTTATGATGAAAGTATATCTAATAGATTAGCTCAATTGTCACTGTTACTCCAAGTTAGGGTGCACAATCATATTTTGGCTGATCATGGGCCAAAGTTGCTGTTGTGTCTCCACATCACTCTTAAATTTTTTGTCACGGGTTCAGATGGTTTAAAGGTTCCATTGACTGTTTGTAAGTAATATAGTTCCGAAATATGGTACATTGATTTGTATGTTAAGCTCAATGTAGAAACATTTGTATTTGAGCCAACCTCAACTCAAGTAATGGAAATTCCAACACCCAGATCCATAGCTCAACTGGCAGACTGAGTGGGGATACCTCGTTTCAACACTTGAGGTCTTGGTATCGATCCCTAGTGGGGGTGGCTAACATGGAGTGTGTGTACTGACATGGGTGTGTACTAACAACCTAACCCAAAAAAAAAGAAAAAAAGTAATGGAAATTCCAAAGTTCAAAGTACAGTTCCTAGCAATTACATGAAGTCACTATTGAATTAATTCATATAGTAAGAAGAAGAAAAAAAAATAACCTCATAATTTTTATCCCGGAGAAACAACTTTTCTAGTTATGAGACACATAAGTAGTTCAAAAAGAATCTAGGACATTGATAAAATAGACAAAGCACCAGCTTATGAATGTAGAGGCTCATGCCTTCTTTGATGATGCTCATCTCCTTCATTTACTATATAAATTAATGGTATTCAATTCAAAGCTGTCATGTTTTAGAGCTTTTATTGGGAATATTACAAGTAGTTATTGGATGGTAGGTCAAGAAAAGCTAAAAACAAATCTGGTAAGAGAAAAGTTGTTCCTTGCTAAAGTGTGTGCTAGCCATTTAGCAAAATAGTGTCAACCATATAAGTTGGGCCATTGGTGGATGGACTAACTCAAAAGCTAATAACTTGTTTTCGAAAGTTAATGCTTCGAAGTCTTTAGTGAATGGACTAACTCCTCAAATCAGATTACAAACTTAAATTTTTCTCTTTCATAAATATTTTTATGTAAAAAGCCAACAACTAATAATGCAATAAATAAATACGTTCCTAACATGAAATAATTTTTTGGTTGAGTTCACATGTAAAGGTTGTTGGTTTGCTCTATAGAATGATTTGAATGAGCTATGATCCCTCTTAAATATTCTTTTAGAAGTATTTGATATGAAAGAGCAAAGCATTTAATGATGGGTTCTCAAAGCCCAAGTGTGGTTCCTAGTACCCACACCTAGGCTTAGTTTAAGTGGGTCCTATTAGTCCCGGGTCTAGTTTTGAAGGCCTGGATCCGGATCCAATTCAGTTTAGGTGCCCATCAGGTTACCCGTTAGGTTTTTAAATTTATTGTGTTAAAAGGAGATATGGTCTCCACGAAATTATCGTTTTGAAAATTTTATCTGAAGTAGCATATAATATAACTTTAGCCCACATAGCTCGCCTGATTCTGTTGGTGAGAATATCTTGATGGTTAAATGATATGTTCTAATGAACAGGGTTCTGAGGTGTAGGGGCCTCGGGTTGTTTGCTTAGTGTAGGGAAAAACCAAAAAATAAATAAAATGAATGTACATATCTTTCAAAAAAAAAAAAATGAATAAGCATTTTCCATAAAATACATAATCCCACCATGTCCCAACACACGCGCACACACACTTCTAATGGTCAGCCCTTTCAAGAGGTTGGATCGAGGTTATTGTATGGATCACTAACTAAGGTCAGATACTTTTCAATATTTGTAAAATAAGTTTGTATGTGGCCATCACAATGTTTGTTAGGCATTGGAGCCATATAAAAGGGTCACACAACAATAAAAGTAGAACGCCCTGAAAAATGGAGAAATCTAACTAACATTCCTCATGAATTTTGAGGTATTGTTGGGCCTTAATTGATGAGAAAGTTCGATAGCATAAAACATGGTGGACCACACCCTGGAAAAAATGAATGACCACCCAAAAATGTTCAATTGTCATGTCTTTCACGATGTGTGCATCTCAAAGTGCGCAAAATTTCATGACTCAAGAGCCATGATTGTCATGTTATTACGCAACAACTAATTCGGTTGACGATACAAACAACACTGCCTGAGTGTGTGAGCTTAGCCTTGCTTGAGTTGAGCAGTTTCTTTAGGGAATTATGTTCCAAAGTTGTTCGACTGGAATCTCAAATTGCGCTAACACTTTGTCATCTAGAAAAGATTTTTCTACTGGCTTTTTTTTAAAAAAATAATATGGTGCATTTGCCCATTCATTTAGCAGGCGGGGCCAAAATAGCAGGATTGGTACAATACCAATAGATGTGCCCTATCGAGAGGTGCGTGTTAATATTTATAAATTAATTTTATTTGTTATGCTATACCAGTCGTGCTAATTGACCATATATTTCTAAATTGTTTAATATTGGTGACCATAGGTACCTACTCACACTGAAGTTATATGTACGTAATAGAAGTCAGCCTGAGGGTTCAATTGCAGAAGGATACCTGGTAGAAGAATACTTAACTTTCTGCTCAAGGTACTTGCATATTGTAGAGATAAGGTTCAACCAACTAATACAGAACGATGACTATGATAACACCGTTACAGAACAATCATCTATTTTTTCACGAATATATCGTACATTAAGGAAGCCTGAAGATTGTGTACTAGACAAAGTTGCATTTACACAAGCACATCGATATGTTCTATTTAACAGCAGCGTACTCATCTAATTTATTGAGTAAGACAACTATGACACTTAATTTATATACGTAGAAAATAATTTACCATCGTTTTTCTTACTGGAACCAATTCATATGTAGAGAACACATGAATGTTGTTAAGCAGAAGAATCTTCACGCACGACCAAGGGATATAAAGTGCATTCACAATGAAAAATTTCATAAATGGTTTAGTAATCATGCAAGTAGTCGATGCAATGAGTAAACTGACATGTGCATGTTCAATTATTTCCATTGTCCAGACATATGTTTCTATTTTAACATTTTTTATATTCAAATGAGTTGAACAGTTGCGCCAGGCAAAGAATGAGCTTGTCTCAGAAGACCTTATATGGCTAGCTCAGGGTTCTAATATGGCAAGAAGATATAAGGGTTTTTAGTAAATGACTTCAGGTTTCACATTAAAAATTGAGAGAAGAAAAGAAAAACTCAACATAGTGGAGTTGTGGTGATTGCAAAGACATTAAGCTTTGCGAGTGTTAATGACAAAAACCCTATTGCAGGAGATGTAACTTACTATGTTGTATTAACAGACATCATTGAACTAGAATATTGTGGTGATCGGAAGGCTGTATTATTTAAGTGTGATTGGGTTGATGTTTTATCTCAGGGCAGGGGTGTGAATAAGGATAAGTTTGGGTTCACGCTCGTGAATTTAAAACGACTATGTCATACTGGTCAACAGTTGTTTGATGAATCATTTGTGTTCGCATATCAAGTTGAGCAGGTGTTCTATGTGCAAGACTTTGTCGAGAAAGATTGGCATGTTGTAGTGAGGACGAAACCTAGGGACTTGTTTGAATTGCGTGGGGAAGAGTCTGCAGATGATGTTAACATTTACTTGGAGAGTTCGTCATGCAATGATCAAAGTTTGGAGGACTCGAGTGATGACATTATTAGTTGGAAAATGATAGACGTTGATGGTACAACAATTGTCACACCTTTACTACCTTCCCAAAAGATGGTAGAGGACCAAACAGATGATACCATTTTTCTAAGGTACAATTCAACACTTAATTGGACTTGGTCCCAACTGTATCATAAATTAATCTCTTATATTGTAATATGCATTATGAAATTCTATTCAGTTTTATGTGAATAAACAAAATATATGGTGTAAGCTCTAAGGTAATGTATAATCTAACTTATCAAACTTATTTCATCTACAGTCATTCAATGCAAAGGTAGCAGACTTCGGACAGGTGCAGGATGGTATAAATGCATACCCTCCATATGAATCAGGCTCACGCCATCATTTTAAGTGCCAAGGTGAATATTATTAAATCTTGTTTATAATTAGGCATACAATTGTATATTTTTTCTTAGTAAGAAAAAAATGTTTAGATATAGAAATGAAATAAAATTCCCTACTGGCACACTTACACCTTTTCCATTGCAAAGAAACATAGATCTTATCTTGACTATCTACTATCTCTAACTTCAATCATATATTTTAATTTAATATTAATAATGAATAAAATTTCTAAACCTCATTACAACTGTATAATCTTTCATAAATCAGTCATTTCTCATCAATTTACGTCAAAATTGCATGTTATTGTGCCTAATTATCGAATGTGACCATTTTATGACATTCAGGCATCATTTAGTACCCAAAACATGGTCCGTTAATATGAGTGTTGAAAATATTGGTACTTATAAACTGTTGCTAAATAATATTTTTTACTATTCTTTACTAAACTAATATGTAAATGACATTGTCCAGAGCAAACCATCATGTGTGTCAGTTGGGCCACTGATAGATCAGATATTTTCATGGACCCAAACACTGATTGGACATCTTGATCATGGTCACCATTGGGCTGCATCATTCATCCTGATCGGAAAAGAACTCGTCTATGAATTTGAACTGTCCTACATGTCTAATGCTTTGCCACATTTACTTTGTATCACCGTTGTCTTTGGAAAAGATTTATGATGAAAGTATCTGTTAGATTAGCCCAATTGTCACTCTTACTGAAGTGAGGGTGCACAATCATATTTTAGTTGAACATGGGCCAAAGTTGTTGTCGTGGTCCATATTACTCCAAGATATTTTTCAATTGGTTCAGATTGTTTAAAGGTTCATTTTTTATATATAAAAAAACTACTACACATATATGTAGTCCATTAATATGGACCATATGGGCTCACAGGTCAGCCAGAATCTTTGTGAGGTCCACTAACTGATTGAACAGTTCCTTGATCATGACCATTCTTAATGACTGCATCAATTTGCAATAGAATATAAATCAATTCCCTTGGTTTCCTGGATTATCTTCCATTGCATAATATCTAACATTAATATTTTTTTTTATAGACTTCTAGGGTATTAATTCAGATATTCAGGACTATGGATTGCTGCTGCTGGAATTATTAACCGGTCGTCCACCCTTTGATGAAACCACAAAGCAGAGGTTAGATAAATGGGCGAAAGATGAATTGCAGAAAATCGGTAACACTGCAAAGCTCATTGATAAAAAGATTAGAGGGGAGTTATTCTCGTGAAATTGAAGAATTATTAATGAAAGTTGCTTTTCAGTGCTTTGATCATAGAAATTACCGTCCAAGGATGGCTTGGGTTCTGAATACAAAGGAAAATATTGTGATTTTTTGTAATGTGTAAACATTGTGAGATATGTGATTTTTTATTTTTTATTTTTTCGTTTTTGAAACATGTGAATCCTATTGAGAATGCTAGGCTATTACAATTCCGTTACACATCCTGTGACTGCAAAACAAATTATTGAAATCCGTACCATTACATACAAGGAACCAACATGAATAATTTTTTTAAAAAAAATTCAGGCCGATGTGATCACCAGGTGGGCCTGACGAAACAGTCAGGTAGGGCCCACTAATGAGCAGACCAGCCTAATTTTGTGCAGGCCATCTTCATGGTGGGGACTACCGTTTGCATGGTAGGGATGTCCAATAGAGATGGCAACAAGTCAGCATGCTTCCAGCCCTACCACATCGGTTCTCTTACATCATTAATGCATCAAAACGCACCCCTCGTTTCCAATACTCAATACAAATGTCTGCCGTACAAGAGGAGTACATACGGTATGATACTCCTAGGGACGACGATTATGTGGTATGTGAAAATGTGTTGAGCACTGTAGGGCCCAGCGTGATGTATTTATTTTATATCCACACCATCCATCTGTTTTTGCAGCTCGTTTTAGAAAATAAACCAAAAAATGAAGTAGATCAGAAGCTCAAGTTGATCGCACCATGGGAAACAGTGGAGTTAATGACACCCACCGTTGAAACCTTTCTAGGCCCACTGTAATGTTATCCAACCAGTTGATAAGGTTACTCGGATGAAGGAAAACACAACTTCCTTGCCCCTGTAAGTTTTTAATGGCAATCTTGCTGTGGTGTCGTCCACTTGAGATTTGGACCTCATTTTTTGGGTTGATGCCCTAAAAAGGATGGACTGTGGGCGTGTATCACGTAGGGCCCCACAGTGCCCAACACATCAAGTTGTGTGGGGCCCACCATGATGTATTTATTATATCCACACCGTCCAACCATTTGGATAGATCATTTTAAGACATGAGCCAAAGCATGAGGCAGATCCAAATCTGGAGTGGACCCACCACAAAACAGTGGGGAGAGTGAGGCCCACCGCTGAAACCTTGCTAACGTAAAGCAGTGGCGTTGAAAGGAAAACGGCAGTGAAAGTCTATGAAGCCATTGTATCAAGGAGTAAGGAGTTAGGAGACATCAGGGATTGGAGAGTAGTTGAGTAGGCGTTACAGATAACCATCTTTATCTCTATCAAAGACATCAAAGCCCGTATGATCATTAGACACTAAAAAGCCTACTCGCAAAACCAAACAGATTGGTTTTTAACAAGTCAACCGATAAAGTAGGTAGAAACCACTTTCATGAAAACCTCCTCTTGTGGTAGTTGCATCCAGATGGTCCTCAGGCCTAGTTAACATGTAATACGGGAGTATTTTCACACTTGGCTTGAGTGGGGTGGTCTGTGGGATGTTGGGGCACACTCGAGGTGGGTGGCTCGCATAACCCATAAATTTGGGGCCCGGGTGACTCGTGTGAGGAGGAGCCTATAGATTTGGGGCCCATGAGAGGCGGAACTCATAGATTTAGAGCCCATGAGAAGGGTTCGGCCTAATACCTAACCCATGGATTTGGGACATGGACTATGAGATAAAGGAATTAAGTTATCATGCTTTAATTGTTTGAGCTTTTAGAGCAAGTGGTTAATTGTTCTGCATCAAATTGGTATCGAAGTGGCAGGTTTAGTTTTTTCTAATGTAACGCCCTGAAAATTGGAGGTCGAGCATAAACTCTACTCCCGAGTTCTAGAACATCACTTATGCAATATTTTCAATGATGGATAACTGTTATCAGTATAAAGCATAAAACATGAGGTAGATTAAGCCAAAACAACATATCATACTCTAGAGACAGTTAAATTAGCAAGCGGAAGAATGTAATAGATATAAAATATATATAAATAATTGTAAGTCTCCAGAGTGTGAACATGTTACCAGGTTAACTAAATACATGTATATTCCAAAAAAGAAAGGAAAGAATATACATGAGTGTATAAATAAAAGGCAAAATATCAAGTGTATTGTTATAACCTCGTCGATCAGAACTTACAAATAGGTGGGATCCTCTTCATCATCATCAAAACCGGCTCTGCTTCGCAAGCATCGCCATCATCTGAAACTAAAATAGGGACTGGTGGGTGTCCGGAATACCGTCCCGTAACGTGGGAGTAAGTAACTAACTCAGTGGAATTATAGAGCAAAGGTTAACATGTTATCAAATCTATCCCGCGATAATGGTAAAGCAAGCAATCAAACATTCCTAAACACTGTGATTAATGTAAGCATGAAATGACATGATGGATACCCTCACCAACATACTCTCTCATGCGACACCATCTTACGTCTACGGCATGCTTTCTTCCCTCAGTGTTCCACATCTTCCAGGCACATGCAGTGCGATATGAATATGATTACCGAGTTGTTATTAGTCACTTTCATACAGCAGGATTGGGAAACTACGGTACTTCCCTTATATCATTCCCAATAAGGATCCTGTCTAGGGTCGTCACTCCTAATAGTCTCATAAGATGATATATTTCTAGGTCGCTGTAAGGGCTGACAGGGCTGTTATACGCACTCATTGCTCCACTCCCCCATCACCTTATCAATATAGGCCTAGTTGTACTCTTGTCGCTACGGAAGGGTCATCGCCTCACGTAGACTCAGAGTACGCTTAAGGTCACTACAAAGGGTTGTCAGGGCTATTGCACGCACTCGTTGCACCACTCCCCCATCACCTTATCAGTGTAGGCCGACAGCAAGAATATAATGTCTCATACCACCATAATCTGCTCACGAGTCTGGGTTGCTCACTGGTCACTACGAGGAGGTTTGTGGCCCCAGCGTAGGCCGACAGCTCGACCACAGTATCTCATACCACCATGCCTGGCTCATGAGTCTTGATCAAGGTACCACAGTTATCAGAGTTATCACTGGTAAGTTCAGTACCGTAGGTTCAAGCAGTTATGACGAATACAAGGTGAACATACAACGGTCAATCGGGTTTCTTGATGAGTCCGACTAGCGCGAGCGCACGTTGAATCGACCGACATGAAGTGCACAAGCACTTCGTGTGGCCTAACCACTGCCGACGACTCTAGTACGACTCGGGTTCGTCATACACATCCTTCGTGGTGAATAGAATCCAATTACGAATTCTAATCTTTTACCGACTGCCTGGACTAGAGTATAGCCCCAAACACTTACAATCTAAATCAATAATCATATGAGAGAGACAGAATTGAAATACAAGAAATTTCAGCATGTTATCGGCATGTTATAACATAGATTATAAGCAGTTAACCATACACGAGTACTTCACACATAAGGTAATCAATTAAAATACAACAAGCATGGAGGAAATCATGTACATCATCAATTTAGTTGAGAATTCAGTCTCAACGCTAATCTACAACACCATTTACTCAATAGTTACTAATACATACATTTACACAAACACTTAGACTACACAGCTCCAACGTACTTGACGTATGTTGATTTCCGCATATAATATGACAGATCCTTATATCAAGGAAATGTCTAATACATAACAATCATGTTCTTACATTCAAAATATATGGCAGGCATAAATCATATTGATTTAAGCATTTCAACAAACACTTAGTCTACACACATTAGTCTACATAGCATATGTCAGCCAATATGTACATTAGGGCAAATCTCTTCGCCAAGCAGATCATACACGTATAACTAGTATAGGTACTCAGTAAATACTCATGGCAATCATATCAGCAAAATACGTACGCATACAGTATTTCCTACAAATACCTAAAATACTCTAAATCTCATATTCTTCGTACATATTCGAAATGAAAAATGGACAGCATGTTCTACATGTCAAATAGCACCCTTATCAGCAATCTACCATTAAAGGGTATTGAAAGCTATAAAAACAGGTAATCTAAGTGTCTAAAATCCGCACCTTACGCCGTAGAAGCGTAATGAATTGAATAGGTATTCTACGCTTCCGTCAACGTCGATATGACGACCTATAACACAAGGTGAGTTAGCTACTTAGCTACTTGCATCGATAGAAACCCTAAAACAGGTTAGGATTAGGGTTTTCTTACCTAAGAACGACGCCGGAATCGCCGAAAAAGCGATGCAGATGGACGACTTTGGCACGTGGAGCAGCAGGGAAGAATTCCTGGAGAAAGCTCCAACTTCTCCCTCACTTTCTCTCTCTTTTCTCTCTTCTCTCCTAGGGTTTTCCCCAAATTCGTATGGGTTAGAAAACTAAGGGTTTAAGGCCCTTTTATAAGCTAAAAACTCACCAATACAGACTTAGGTCCAAGGTATACTTATGTTATATCTAAATCGGGTCTGTTCCGATCCAAAAGGACGTTTCTGGAGGTCTCCTGACTGAATGCTGTCGAACTTAAGCTCATGGATGTTGGATCCTTATCACATTAAGTTTTCAGTTCGATAGAGTTCCTAGATCGCACGTGGCGGACCAGTTTCAGTTTAGCGGTCACCGAGACTCGATCAAGGATTCCAAGTACACTAAACTGAGTGAGAAATGCTCCCTGATCCGATGGTTTATTTGGGTCAGATTCCGACGGTCTGAATGCTTAAAAAATGTCGCGCAAGCGACATGTGCCAGATTTATATAAATTGAATTAATTTTCTAAATAAATTCACTTTTCTCACACTCTTCACTCCGGACGCAAGGAAATGGTCTCAGGACATCGTATGGACTTGATTTTTGAGGTGATTGTCAAGTCCAACTAGACGGTTAGGATTGTCTAAGTTTGAAACAATCGGACTTGCGATGTGCGGTCCAGGTCCGATATAAAGTTTCTAAATGCTCCCATGAGCAACCGGGTTTAGAGTTTGATCCTAGGTTTTACGATATTGTAGCGTCAACTATTCTACACGTTTTGGCTCTAGCAGATCGTATTTAAAGTGATTGGTGACAATTTCACAAGTCGTCCAGTTTAGCGCTAGTTAATTTCATCTAATTTCTAAAGGAAGTAGCCCCTAATGATTTCTGCTTGAGGTGGGATTTGAAAGGTGGAGTGAGCGGTATATGAAAATAAACAAGGAAGTGTTTGGGGAAGGATTTTGGGGGAGATTCGAAAGATTTTTCAAGAAACGGAAGGTTTGGAGGGGTGATTTGTGAAGGAAGTACCAAAATGGAAAAGAAATAGGGGTCGAACCCTATACCATAGGGTTCCACTATGCCCCAAATGCAATCGGCCTGAAGGCCCGGCCCAACTGGGCCCATTTACCGGCGAGGCGTCGCCGACCACTGGTGGATTTGGCGAGGCCTCGCCATTTGGGCGAGGTTCTCCTGTCCCTTAGGCCCCAAAAAAGTATGGGGCCCACCCTGGGTCCCCCTGGAAGTTGATCGTTAGGCCCCCGACTTCATTTGAGGCATTTTCAGTGCCAATTTACAAATCGGAATGAGTTTATGCAGCGTATAGGATATGATTTTGGGGTAGGAGATGTTAATCTATCCAACTAACATATTTATTTTGTTATATTCCAAAAGGTTAAGGGTCAAGACCCATTTTATCTATTTATTTACTATTCACGGTAAGTTTTAGCTTCGATATTGTTCTTCATCATTAATACCCTAGGATTGGTGTGTATTATGAATGTGTTTAGAAAACAAATGAAGAATAAAGTGGCGGAGGGTGAGATTTCGAAAGAATTGGATAAAAAGAGATTTTAGGCTTTAAGATTGAGTGTAAGATGTTGGGGTTGACCTACCACCTAAGGACATTCATTTCTAGGTTTGGAATGGAATGAAACATGGCCTAAACCCTTCGATTGACGATCTAGAAGTGATTTGGGGTCGTTGGGTGTAATCAGGAGTGTGCACGGACTCAATCTCGGCGATCGTTTACAATGAGTTTTAGTTTAAGTACAGTTCTTCACTATTTAAACTTGAAGATTCGTGTCTAATATGAAAGTAGTTGGAGAAGTTTGAAGAATGAGGTGGTAAAAGGTGAGAGTTTGAAGGAAATGCGTTGAAAAGTGATTTCTTTAGCATTGGGATTGAGCTTTGAGAGTGTTATGGTTAACCCATTGCCTAAGGACGTCTAACTTCAAGTTGACAAAAATTCAGGGTGTTACAATCTACCCCCCTTAAAATAAAATTTCGTTTCCGAAATTGGCTAAGGGTAATGAGTCCCTAGAGAGGCTTTCGTATTGACATCCTAAGGAAGGTTGTAAATAAATAGATAAAATGGGTCTTGACCCTTAACCTTTTGGAATATAACAAAATAAATAGGGTAGTTGGATAGATTAGCATCTCCTACCCCAAAATCATATGCTATACGCCGCATAAACTCATTCCGGTTTACAAATTGGCCCCGAAAATGCCTCAAATGAAGTCGGGGGTCAAACGATCAACTTCCATGGGGACCCAGGGTGGGCCCCATACTTTTTTGGGGCCTAGGGGGCAGGAGAACCTTGCCCAAATGGCGAGACCTCGCCAAATCCACCAGTGGTCGGCGAGGCCTCGCCTGTAAACGGGCCCAGTTGGGCCGGGCCTTCGGGCCGATTGCATTTGGGGCCTAGTGGAACCCTATGGTAACCATTATTTCTTTCCCATTTTGGTACTTCCTTCACAAATCACCCCTCCAAGCCTTCCGTTTCTTAAAAAATCTTTCGAATCTCCCCCAAAATCCTTCTCCAAACATTTCCTTGTTCATTTTCATATACCGCTCACTCCACCTTTCAAATCTCACCTCAAACAGAAATCATTAGGGGCTACTTCCTTTAGAAATTAGATGAAATTAATTAGCGCTAAACTGGATGACCTGTGAAATTGTCACCAATTACTTTAAATACGATCTGTTAGAGCCAAAACGTGTAGAATAGTTGACGCTACAATACCCTAAAACTTAGGATTAAACTCTAAACCCGATTGCTCACGGGAGCATTCGAAAACTTTGTATCGGACCTGTACTGCACATCGAAATTCCGATTGTCTCGAACTTAGACAATCCTGACCGCCTAGTTGGACTTGACAATCACCTCAAAAATTAAGTCTATACGATGTCCTGAGACCATTTCCTTACGTTCGGAGTGAAGAGTGTGAGAAAAGTGAATTCATTTAGAAAATTAATTCAATTTATATAAATTTGGCACATGTCGCTTGCGCGACATTTTTTAAGCATTCAGACCATCGGAATCTGACCCAAATACACTCTCGGATCAGGGAACATTTCCCACTCAGGTCAGTGTACTTGGAATCCTCGATCGAGTCTCAGTTACCGCTGAACTGAAACTGATCCGCCACGTGCGATCTGGGAACCCTATCGAACTGAAAACTTAATGTGATCAGAATCCAACATCCATGAGCTTAAGTCCGACCGCATTCAGTCAGGGGACCTCCAGAAACTTCCTTTTGGATCGAAACAGACCCGATTTGGATATAACATAAGTATACCTTGGACCTAAGTCTGTATTGGTGAGTTTTTAGCTTATAAAAGGGACTTAAACCCTTAGTTTTCTAACCCATACGAATTTGGGGAAAATCCTAGGAGAGAAGAGAGAAAAGAGAGAGAAAGTGAGGAAGAAGTTGGGACTTTCTTCAGGGATTCTTCCCTGCTGCTCCACGTGCCAAAGCCATCCATCTGCATCACTTTTTTGGCGATTCCGGCGTCGTTCTTAGGTAAGAAAACCCTAACCCTAACCTGTTTTAGAATTTCTATCGATGCAAGTAGCTAAGTAGCTGACTCACCTTGTGTTATAGGTCGTCATATCGACGTTGATGGAAGCGTAGAATACTTATTCAATTCATTACGCTTCTACGGCTTAAGGTGTGGATTTTAGACACTTAGATTACCTGTTTTCAAAGCTTTCAATGCCGTTTAATGGTAGATTATTGATAAGGGTGCTGTTTGACATGTAGAACATGCTGTCCGTTTTTCATTTCGAATACGTATGAAGAATATGAGATTTAGGGTATTTTAGGTATTTGTAGGAAATACTGTATGCGTACGTATTTTGCTGATATGATTTTCATGAGTATTTACCGTGTACCTATACTAGTTATACGTGTACGATCTGTTTGGCGAAGAGATTCGCCCTAATGCACATATTGGCCGACATATGTTATGTAGACTAATGTGTGTAGACTAAGTGTTTGTTGAAATGCCTAAATCAATATGATTTATGCCTGTCATATATTTTGAATATAAGAACATGATTGTTGTGTATTAGACATCTCCTTGATATAAGGATCTGTCATATTATATGCGGAAATCAACATACGTCAAGTACGTTGGAGCTGTGTAGTCTAAGTGTTTGTGTAAATGTATGTATTAGTAACTATTGAATAAATGGTGTTGTAGATTAGCGTTGAGACTGGATTCTCAACTAAATTGATGATGTACATGATTTCCTACATGCTTGTTGTATTTCAATTGATTACGTTATGTGTGAAGTACTTGTGTATGGTTAACTGCTTATAATCTATGTTATAACATGCCGATAACATGCTGGAATTTCTTGTATTTCAATTGTCTCTCTCATATGATTATTGATTTAGATTGTAAGTGTTTGGGGCTATACTCTAGTCCAGGCAGTCGGTAACAGATTAGAATTCGTGGTTGGATTCTATTCACCACGAAGGATGTGTATGACGAACCCGAGTCGTACTAGAGTCGTCGGCAGTGGTTAGGCCACACAAAGTGCTTGTGCACTTGATGTCAGTCGATTCAACGTGCGCTCGCGCTAGTCGGACTCATCAAGAAACTCGATTGACCGTTGTATGTTCACCTTGTATTCGTTATAACTGATTGAACCTACGGTACTGAACTTACCAGTGATAACTCTGATAACCGTGGTACCTTGATCCAGTAAGACTCATGAGCCGAGCATGGTGGTATGGGACACCGTGGTCGAGCTGTCAGCCTACGCTGGGGCCACAAACCTCCCCGTAGTGACCAGTGAGCAACCCAGACTCGTAAGCAGATTATGGTGGTATGAGACACTATATTCTTGTTGTCGGCCTACACTGATAAGGTGATGGGGGAGCGGTGCAACGAGTGCGTGCAACAGCCTTGACAGCCCTTTGTAGTGACCTCGAGCGTACTCTGAGTCTACGTGAGGCGACGACTCTTCCGTAGCGACAAGAGTACAACTAAGCCTGTATTGATAAGGTGATGGGGGAGTGGAGCAACTAGTGCGTGCAACAGCCCTAACAGCCCTTGCAGCAACCTAGAAATATATCATCGTATGAGACTACTAAGAGTGACGACCCTAGACAGGATCCTTATTGGGAAT
Source organism: Magnolia kwangsiensis (assembly GCA_037074715.1). NCBI lineage: Eukaryota > Viridiplantae > Streptophyta > Magnoliopsida > Magnoliales > Magnoliaceae > Magnolia > Magnolia kwangsiensis. The sequence goes on along the minus strand of CM073574.1, from coordinate 153,218,082 downwards.
GATATAAGGAAAGTACCCTAGTTTCCCAATCCTGCTGTATGAAAAGGACTAATAACAACTCGTTAATCATATTCATATCGTTCTGCATGTGCCTGGAAGATGTGGAGCACTGAGGGAAGAAAGCATGCCGCGGACGTAGGATGGTGTCGCATGAGAGAGTATGTCGGTGAGGGCATCCATCATGTCATTTCATACTTACATTAATCATAGTGTTTAGGAATGTTTAATTGCTTGCTTTACCATTATCGCGCGATGGATTTGATAACATGTTAACCTTTGCTCTATGATTCCACTAAGTTAGCTACTCACTCCCACGTTACGGGACGGTGTTTCGGACACTCACCAGTCCCTATTTTAGTTTCAGATGATGGCGGTGCTTGCGAAGCAGATCCGGTCTTGATGATGATGAGGAGGATCTCTCCTATTTGCAGGTTCTGATCGACGGGGTTACAGGATTACTGATTAGATGTCAAGACACTTGGTATTTTACCTTTTATTTACACACTCATGTATATTCTTTTCTTTCTATTTTGGAGTATACATGTATTTAGTTAACCTGGTTACATGTTCACACTCTAGAGACTTACAATTATTTATATATATTTTATATATCTATTACATTCTTCCGCTTGCTAATTTAACTGTCTCTGTAGTATGATATATTGTTTTGGCTTAATCTACCTCATGTTTTATGACTTATACTGATAACATTCATCCATCATTGAAAATGTTGCGTAAGTGATGTTTTGAAACTCGGGAGTAGAGTTTATGCTCGACCCCCGATTTTCAAAGCGTTACAGATGGTATCAGAGCATGTTTTGGATTAAACTAGACCTGGGTTATGGTAACACAACGCACACTGACGCACTCTAACTTAGGAAGGGGGCGATGGAGTATAGAAACCACATTAGAATCCCATATTTCGCCGACGAGCGAGATTAATTATCGTAATATAGCCCGTATGTAACTGAGATCATGTAAAATGATCTCACATCCCCACTTCCTTTCACTCCAGCTTCCGTCTTCTTTTACATCTCACACCCATCCACCACTATTCTTTACAACTCTTTACCTTCCTTTCAAAATTATACTTGGAATCTCATCATCATGGGATTTGAAAATCCCATCTCACACCTTCCAACACAAGGCTCATCTTCCAAAGCCTACGAGATTGATTTTAATCTCCTCCCACCCTCCTTCCAAACATGTCATTTTGAATCCCGCAGTGGGATTAGCAACGAAATCCATTTAATACAACTTAGAGTTTTAGACTTAAAGTTGGACTTGTAGACCTCAAAGGATTTGACGGTGTAGGAAATTCAATAAATTAATAACACGAACCCTAGGGCCTTCTTGGTTGGTATGTGAACAGGTGTAGTGTTCAAGAGCAATTAGATTCAAGTCCGGGCAACTCAATTTCAACTAGACAACTTCTGACCATAAGTGATAAAACATTTCCTTGTATTAGAAATGATGTCATCTAGTATATAAATGTAGGCTTTAGGTTACAACTAGTAGATTACCGCTACTTATAAGTTAAGACTAGACTACTAGTTATACTGAGGAATGTAAAAGACTTGGTTAGTTGACTTGCTTAGGTTGGAGTGAGACCTCATTCCTTCGTTGAATTCCCCTAATGCTTAGAGGCATCTTTAATAACTTTTAAGAAGTTCGTTTGACTTAGAACCATTCACGTTCAGGGAAAACTTTTAAATCCCTTAGAATTAATATTAGGTCAAATCAATACACCCCATAGAATTGTCTTCCCAAGGACTTAATATAATCGAAAACACGGAGCAGAGGAACTATATATAAGCGAAGTATTCGCGGTTTGAATCGAATTCTCAATCCTAGTGGTTACCAATAAATTCAATGCTCTGATCAAGTAGAAGATCGGCATCGACTTGGATTAAGAACTGATACGATAAATTTTCTGTCCTGATTAGACAGAAGGTCAATGTATCCGGCTCAGACCCACTGCACAACTTTGCTTCCGTGTTGGCCCGACCACTTACAACCAAAAGTTATAACTTTGCCTTTGGGAAGTGTTAAGGACACATAGCCATTGGAGATTAGACATCTTGTCGGCAAGCTTACACCCGTCCCTGAAATCAACCACAACACCCATCATTTTAGCTCCTTTCTATAACCATAGGTACCAATGCCATATAACGCATCATTAACAAAAGAAGACCAAGGTAGTGAGAAGTTGTTTCCCATTTCATGTCAAGGATAGGTTCTAAGTTACACCTCGTTCCGATATACGGATCGAGATACAGATTCTTGAACCTTAAGTAGAACTAAGTTTTAAGGGGGGTAGAACGTATTGAGCCCAATCTACTTAAGATTATCTAATACAACCGTTAGATCAGAGTAGCACAGCGGAAGCATGGTTGGCCTCTTCCCCACTGGCCCAGGATCGAAGAAGTTGATTTAGGTTATACGTAAAACTTTAGTATTGTTCTTCATCATTAATACCCTAGGATTGGTGTGTATTATAAATGTGTTTAGAAAACAAATGAAGAATAAAGTGGCGGAGGGTGAGATTTCGAAGGAATTGGATAAAAAGAGATTTTAGGCTTTGAGATTGAGTGTAAGATGTTGGGGTTGACCTACCACCTAAGGACATTCATTTCTAGGTTTGGAATGGAATGAAACATGGACTAAACCCTTCGATTGACGGTGTAGAAGTGATTTGGGGTCGTTGGGTGTGATCAGGAGTGAGCACGGACTCAATTTCGACGACCGTTTACAGTGAGTTTTAGTTTAAGTATAGTTCTTCACTATTTAAACTTGAAGATTTGTGTCTAATATGAAAGTAGTTGGAGAAGTTTGAAGAATGAGGTGGTGAAAGGTGAGAGTTTGAAGGAAATGTGTTGAAAAGTGATTTCTTTGGCTTTGGGATTGAGTTTTGAGAGTGTTATGGTTGACCCATTGCCTAAGGACGTCTAACTTCAGGTTGAAAGAAATCCGGGGTGTTACATCTAAGGTGGGGAATTTTCAGATTCTCTGATTTAAAGTTTTTGCAGGTCTAGTTGATTGAGAATTTAAGTCAAACATACAGCATCCTGAGTCACAATTAAACAAGAAAGCTTAAAAATGCCCCGTGAGCATTATACAACATCCACGCTGGTGCTACAAAAGTTTTGAATCAAACTACTATTTTTGTGTTTTCAGTTCATCCCATTAGGAATGACCTTACAAGGGGTTTGGCTGTTGTATAAACATCTCGGTAGACCTAGGAATGTTCCAATAACAAGCATTTTTTTACCCACTTTTTCTTTTCTTCACCTGGTTGATTTTTGGATCTGCATAACTTTTGGGCTTATATCCTTACATGATCTGGAAAAATGGATGGATGACCTAGCTTTTGATTGCTAAGAACTTCCTTTTTATAGGAAAGCCACATTCGCTCATGAGGTGTATCCAGATGACCATTGGCAAAATAAGGCTACTCTGCTTACCATAAAGCTACGCATATTATCCTTGTAATTTTGGGCTGTTATAAATTTAAGCCGTCTGTTCTTTTTTAAACAGGGGACCCACCTGATAAGGTGGACCAGCCCAATTCTTTCAATTTGGACCCATGAATAATTTATTTCTAACCATCCATGTGATAGCCATTAATTGGATGATCGGTATTGCTTGATTAATGTAGTTTTAGAGTGAGGATTTCTCTATAATAGGACCCATGATTCGATGATCATGACAATGTTTACATTAGTGCATGTCTTCCACAATGGGATCCATGATTCAACGATCATAATAGCTTTACATAGTGTGGCATGTCTTCTCCAATGGGACCTACACTTGGATTTACATTAGTGCTTCCGTAGTGGACCCACAATTACATTGTCTTGATAGCTTTACATCATTGGAGATTTAGGATGGAAGAGTCATCACAAGCTTTTCAATGATTCAAAACTATCATACTCAGCCTAACTAAGAGAAAAATATTGACACTCCGGTAGAATGCGATGGATAATACGTGGCACTTAGAAATTCTAAATGCAGCTTAAGACATAAGATGAACTGTTTAAATAATGAATATCATTTTAAATGTATCATTAAAAAAAAAACACTAAAAATATTATTACATGATTAGAAGATTGATTGACATTTATTAGATGGTTAAAAGGGGAAATATCCAATGTAGTGTCTATGAATGAGAGGTTAGGATTTAAAGATTAAACCATTTTTGCATTGTGGCTTACCAAGGACCGTGGTTTGCACGTTTGAGTTGTTCTAATTTGAATTAGTATTTTACATGTGTATAATCTTTAAGTGTATGTGTAGCAAGCATCATACATTGCTAGAGTATCAAATGTCTTAGTTTCACCTACCCTTACTTGTATCCACCCTATTTCACTTGCCTACTTGTCTCCACCTTCCCTCTCCTTATTGCTATATAAACCTCTCATTCTCCCTAGTCCCAACATTCCAACTCTCTCCCATGGTCCCATGTCTCCTAATGTCTCTTTCTCCCTCAAACCTTATTGCAACATTTAAGAAGCCTGTTGAGAAAACCTTAGATCCAAGAAGAAGAAAAAGAAATAAGGTTTAAAGTATGTTCGCCTTCTTTTTTCCTTCTTCTTCTTCTTGTTCCAAATATTCTAAAATTTATTTAATTTTTTACTATGTTTACAATGGCGAAACTGTCTATTTTTTCGTGAGAATGTTGTTTTAACCTGTTTGATGATTTTCTTTTTAAATTTTCTTAAAACTTTACAAGCTTAGTTTGATTTCAAATTTGCTCACAATTCATGCCAGTTATGCCCCTCATCACACTAATGCTAAATCATAAACATTTAAAATCATTCACCTAGAGAAATTTTTTAATTTTTTAATTAAATTGAGATGAATAATATTGTTGATTTAAGGAGCCATTCGATTGGAAATAATAGTCTTGAAATTCATTTAATGTATGACATTCATCATATTAATACATATTATTATGTATTTGACATCATTCTTCTCAAGTAATCATAAAAAAATAAAATAAAATAAAATTAGAATGAATAGTGTCATCGATTTGAGGGCCACTTAAATACTCTTAAATTGGCCCTAAATTCATGCAAGATATAGTACTCATTTTACTAATGTGTATTCCTAATAAATTGAAATTATTTTACCCTAATATATTTTTTTTAAAAATTAAATTAAATTAGGATATATAGTGTCAATGATTTGGGATTGATTTTAGGACCAATCGATGCCTCAAATTAACCTCAAATTTATACAATTTATTAGTACTCATCCCACCGAAGTAATTAGCCCTATATGAATGGACTTTTTTTGGAGTGTGAAGAATAAAAAATATCCAATGGTCCTAACTTATATAATTAATCCCAACTTATACTTAGTTTATCATCCTATTATCAGATCATTTGACTTTTATTGGACAATGAAGAATTAAAAATATTTAATTTTAATACACATGTTCATAAATTAATTGTTAACATCATCAGACAAATTGATTTTGAGATTTTGACTTAGCAACAAAAGTTCTCATATTTTAATAGACTTAGTTTAATTTAATACATGCCAAGTGAACAAATTTTACATGCATTAAGCTTCATAGTCTACTAAACTAGCGGGTATTACTCTAACCATGAGCCTTGCCTTGATAAGTGTTGTATATCTATGCTGTCCATTAGATCTTTTTAGCTCATTTAAAAGATGATCCAAAAGATGAAGCACATCCGAATTGTAGGTGAACCACATATTAGGGATTGAACACTCACTATCAAAAACTTTTGAGGGCACAAAAGGTTTGAATTTAACCTGTATTTGTGTTTTCCTTTCATCTATGTCTATATGACCCTATCAGCAAAACAGATCACATAAAGATTACAGCGGGCCTAAGAAGTTTTTAAAAGTCAGCATTTAATGACCACCTTTTCCTGTAGTGTGGTTGACTTAAAATTCAGATTACTTCATTTTGGGGACTATGCCCTAAAATAAGGTAAAAAACTCATGGACACTTACAACACGCACATCTAAGTGACCCACAATGGGGAAAAAACACTTAATGTGATGTCATTGGCAGGGCATGGCTTCAATGGATCCCTGGATCCATATAGGTGCGTCGGACCCACCTGAATGTGGAGCCTACGTTGACATAGGTGACAACATTCATGCCATCGTCTTTATTGAAAACCATTTTAGGCCGTGATTAAAAAAAAATTGAAACAGATTCAAGTCTCATATGACCATAGTACATTAAACAATAGTAATTAGCTATTAAAAACTTCCTGTGAGCCACAAAGTCTTTGGATCAAGATGACATTTGTGTGGCCTCGTTGTATAGGTTTCCGTGACCATATCAACAAGTTGGATGGGAAATAGGCATTCTGTTGGACTCCACGAAGTTTTTAATGGTGGGAATTGAATCAAGACTGTTTATGTGGTGTGATCCACCTAAGATTTGGGCATGCTTCGTTTTTGGGATCATGCGCTAAAATGAGCTTTGGAAATGGTTAGACAGTTTGGATTTAAGGCACAGACATCACCCTCAGCTCAACAATCAAGGCTCACACCCACCTCGGCGGACTCGGGGTTTCACTTAATCCGCTTTCTCATTTGCGATCGGAGTTGAAAAAATCACTCTTTTTGGAACTTGCCTCACGCCTTCGCAGATTGCTTTGAAAGAAAAGAAGGGAGAGGGGAAAACACATCAGAAAAAAAGAGAGGGAAAAAGAGATAGAACTGAGAAGTTACGGCAGCAAAAGTAGAAAAAGAACAACAACAGCAACAGCATGGCGCAACAGAAAAAGAAAAAGAAAAAGAAAAGAGGTAAATACATTTTATTTTTCCTTTTCTTGGAGGGTTACTGTCGCTAACGGCTATGGGAGACTGATACCGAACCAACTCGACTCTCAATATGGTGGGCCAGGGTCAAAATCCCTCTCCCAACAATCCATCGTAACCATTTAGATCAATTAATAAAATGTCAACTTTTATTTCTTTTTTTTTTTGTTTCCTTCACTAACTCACTGGTAGGGACTATTATAACTATTTTGTTGGGAGAGATTTTTCTCAGACATCTGATCCATGTAAATAGTGGGCCCCACCATGAAGCTCTTCATCCAGTAGGTTGCACTGTTGAAATCAATGGATGGTCCAGGTTCAGACTCAGCGTACATGTTTGGCCCATGTAATGAGTGTATCAGCCTAATTTTCAAGATAGATGATCCTCATGGAGATTAAAGGTTCAGAGATCTAACCTGTTGATATGATTTGCCTTACCCTAAATTGCAATGCACTAAAAATTCCCCAAATTGGAAGATTGAAGCTCTACAATGGCAGGCTTTTTGTTGAATGAACTGCTACTCTTTTTACGTTTCGAATTGTCTATTTGTCGGGTCACCTATCGAATGGTTGGGCTTTACCATTTATAATATTTTTGGTGCATTTGCCATCCAAAGAGAGGCCTATGGTAACAATGATTTAGATCAAGGGACCATGCTCCTCATCTATACCATTCCAAAGTTGAATGGTTTTGCAAAACATCCAAACCCAGAAATATTATACTAAGTCATTTTAATTTCCAATTTGTTTGACTAATTGAGCTGGTTTAATCTTACACAATCTATGATACATCTATAGAAAAATGTTTGTACCGCCTCTATTGTGACTTAGCATGAACAACCCTTTCATGGCATCATCTCACAATCAAGATCAATTACTGCCTTTTAATGAGTTGCATGGTAAAATTTTCACTCCCTAGAGGTCTTGCCATCCAAGAAAATATGGTGTGACGGATAGTCGTATAGTTGAAAATCACACAATCGAACTGACTGTTTGGACTATTCTCATTTATATCATGCCCATCAACTAAAAGGTCTCACTCTACATCTTGATGCATGGGTATGATACATCAAAAATTGTAGAGCTGCTTATTGTTAAATTCGATTGTTTGAAGGCCACATAATCTATGGATGTCATACACATGTGCTAGATTGGACCATATAGGCACATGTAAAATGATATACGGCACTAATTAGTGGGCGAGTTGTTTGATTGTTAGGTTCAAAGTAAAGGATTGCAAGAAATTACAGTTGGCCACAAAAGATGGTTAAAACAAAGGAAAACGATATTCATACATAGTTAGTCGTGCACTAAGAATCTCAGCATGCATTACGGTCACTGCCCAATAATGGTAGACATGAATGTTAACATGCATTTCAGAATAGGCATTTCAAAATCAATGTCTAAAATGCTTATAGATTTCTGCCAACAATCTTTAAATGTTCAAAGACAATGTGCTCAACTCGCATTGATCCATGCATTCATATCATGCTCGTTTTACATGGTTAATAATATCTCTATTTCTCTAATGCAGGATTGTTTGGGAATGTAAATGTTTGGAATGGGTGGTATAGGAAAAGGTATGTATTTTGTACATATTTTCTAATTATATTTGATGATTGATTATTTATTTGATGCCATTTGACAATGTGTGATGCCTGATAGACACACTTAAATACGTGTAAATCCTTGTGTTGGTTGTTGTGACAACTGCAACTGTCGTGACAGGCTGAGAACCAGTATACATGTACCAATGTATATTTGTAGATCTCCTCATCTTGCTAATAGAACAACATTTTCTTTCTACATATTCTCGTGATTGCTCTTATGGATCAGATCCCTTGCTTTAGGAGCAATTCTAAAACTGATTACAAAACAACCCTTCATCTCTATGTTTCAATCTTTTAGTTCTAAAAGGTAAGAAATAGTCAAATGGATTTATTTGAACGATGATGATAAATTAAAGAAAAAAGGCCGCAGCCACAACATACAAATATACAAAAATACAACAAACCCCGACCAAAACACCCACTAGAGTGCATGAAAACAAGATTGAACCCTCCATGCTACCAGCCTACAACCCAATCCTTCAGATTAAGAATTGTCGTATTGAAAACTTGCACCGGATCTCTCGATTTGTTTTTGAAGCATCGTTGATTCCTTTCCCACCATAAGGCCCAAAAAGTCACTAATAAACTTAATCGCCACACTTTTTTCATTTCTTTCCCTATACCTTGCCATGCCAAGCAATGAGAAGTTCAATCAATCCCCTAATAACTCAATGAGTTGCCTATTGAATGTGGGGTACAAATGCATACCCTTGAACAAATTTCAGTCATAAGCATATGCTGTCATTTTCAGCGCCAAGGTAAATATTATTAAATCTTGTTTATAATTAGGCATACAATTATATATATTTTCTTAGCAAGCCAAAATATTTGGATATATAAATGAAATAAAATTCCCTACTGACACACTTGTACTTCTTGCAATGCAAAGAAACCTTGATCTTATCTTACCATCTTCTATCTCTAACCTCAATCATATAGTTTAATAAAATATTAATAACGAATAAAATTTCTCTAAACCTCATTACAAATGCATAATCTTTCATAAATAGGTCATAACTCATAACTCATCAATTCACATCAAAATTGCATGGTATTGTGCCTAACTATCAAATGGGACCTATTTTATGACATTCGGAAATCGTTTACTACCCAAAATGTGGTTTGGAAATTCAAGTGGTGAAAATATGGGTATTTATAAACTGTTGCCAAAGAATTCTTTTTTTTTTTTTTTTTTCTTTACTAAACTATAAGTAAATGACATTGTCCAAAGCAAACCATCATGTGGGTCAATGGGCCCACTGATAGATCAAATGTTTTCATGGATCCAAACACCGATTGGACATCTTGATTGTGATCACCATCAGGCTGCATCATTCATCCTGATTGGAAAAGAACTCATACATGAGTTTGAACTGTCATACATGTCCAATGCTTTGCCGCATTTATGTTGTATCACTGTTGTCTTTGAAAAGGGTTTGTGATGAAAGTACATGTAATAGATTAGCTCAATTGTCACTGTTACTCCAAGTTAGGTGCACAATCATATTTTGGCTGATCATGGGCCAAAGTTGTTGTTGTGTCTCCATATCACTCTTAAGTCTTTTGTCACGGGTTCAGATGGTTTAAAGGTTCCATTGACTGTTTCTAAGTAATACATATATATAGTTGAGAAATATGGTACATTGATTTGTATGTTAAGCTCAATGCATAAACATTTGTATTTGAGCCAACCTCAACTCAAGTAATGGAAATTCCAAAGTTCAAAGTACGGTTCCTAGCAATTACATGAAGTCACTATTGAATTAATTCATATAGTAAGAAGAAGAAAAAAACAACCTCATAATTTTTATCCTTGAGAAACAACTTTTCTAGTTATGAGACACATAAGTAGTTCAAAAAGAATCAAGGACATTGATAAAATAGACAAAGCACCAGCTTATGAATGTAGAGGCTCATGCCTTCTTTGATGATGCTCATCTCCTTCATTTACTATATAAATTAATGGTATTCAATTCAAAGCCGTCATGTTTTAGAGCTTTTATTGGGAATATTACAAGTAGTTATTGGATGGTAGGTCAAGAAAAGCTAAAAACAAATCTGGTAAGAGAAAAGTTGTTCCTTGCTAAAGTGTGTGCTAGCCATTTAGCAAAATAGTATCAACCATATAAGTTTGGCCATTGGTGGATGGACTAACTCCTCAAATGCTAATAACTTGTTTTCGAAAGCTAATGCTTCAAAGTCTTTAGTGAATGGACTAACTCAAATCAGATTACAAACTTAAATTCCTCTCTTTCATAAATATTTTTATGTAAAAAGCCAACAACTAATAATGCAAAAAAAAAAAAAAAACACGTTCCTAACATGAAATAATTTTTTGGTTGAGTTCACATGTAAAGGTTATTGTCATTGTTTTAAATATCGACGATATCGGCCGATATATCCCACGATATATCTTGTATCCCACCAGTGCGATATGAAACACACAAGTAGTGCGATATATCCCACATATTATCTAGTGAGCATTTTTGAATTTCGATGCTCTTATTTATGTAATTCATGCTAAATTAGTGTCAAATTGTTACAAATTCATGATTTTTCATGTTCTGGGAGCTTTGATTTTAAGATTTGGAGGAGATGGGCTGAGTTGTGAAAAATTGAAAAAAAAATCAAAAATTTCCAATTTCTAGTAAATCGTCTGCAATTTGTGTTCAAACATCACATTAAAAATGTTTGTAACCAAATCTAGTGATTCTTCTTTTGCTTTTGAATGTATTGCTTGTGTTTCCACACGTCTTCTTACATTTATAAATTATATGAATAGATATTGAATATACTTGCATCAATTCAATTAGACAACGCATAGATTAGGACCTCATACAAAGAAAACCTATTATGTGTACTTGTTTTTTGTAATGTTTTGATTTATAAGTGTATATTGATGTCTTTTTTAACAATCACCGAAGTTTCATCAAAAAATTCAATCACTTTCCCAATGTTTCCCCATGTTTCCAACAACAACGATACATTACACGATATAACCGATATATTCCATGCGATAACCGATGCGTATCCGTATCCCAAGAATGCGATACGTAACGCGATACCGATATTTCGAACACTGGTTGTTGTTTTGCTCTATAGAATGATTTGAATGAGCTATGATCCCTCTTAAATATTCTTTTAGAAGTATTTGATATGAAAGAGCAAAGCATTTAATGATAGGTTCTTAGAGCCCAAATGTGGTCCTTAGTACCCGCACCTAGGCTTAGTTCAAGTGGGTTCTATTAGTGCCGGGTCTAGTTTTGAAGGTCTGGATCCGGATCTAATTCAGTTTAGGTGCCCATCAGGTTACCCGTTAGGTTTTTCAATTTATCATGTTAAAAGGAGATATGGTCTCCACAAAATTATCGTTTTGAAATTTTTATCTGAAGTAGCATATAATATAACTTTAGCCCACATAGCTCACCTGATTTTGTTGGTGAGAATATCTTGACAGTTAGAGAATATGTTCTAATGAACAGGGTTTTGAGGTGTAGGGGCCTTAGGTTGTTTGCTTAATGTAGAAAAAACCAAAAAAATAAAATGAATGTACATATCTTTCAAAAAAAAAGAGAAAAGAATATGCATTTTCTGTAAAATACATAATCCCACCATGTCCCAACACACGCACACACACTTCTAATGGTCACCCCTTTCAAGAGGTTGGATTGAGGTTATTGTATGGATCACTAATCCAGGTCAGATACTTTTCAATATTTGTAAAATAAGTTTATATGTGGCCCATCACAATGTTTGTTAGGCATTGGAGCCATACAAAAGGGTCACACAACAATAAAAGTAGAACGTCCTGAAAAATAGAGAAATCCAACCAACATTCCACATGAATTTTGAGGTATTGTTGGGCCTTGATGAGAAAGTTCGATAACATAAAACATGGTGGACCACACCTTGGAAAAAATGAATGACCACCCAAAAATGTTTAATTGTCAGGTCTTTCATGATGTGTGCATCTTAAAGAGCGCAAAATTTTAAGACTCAAGAGCCATGACTGTCATGTTATGATGCAACAACTACTGTTGACGATACAAACAACATTGCCTTAGTGTGTGAGCTTAGCCTTGCTTGAATTGAGCAATTTCTTTAGGGAATTATGTTCTAAAGTTGTCCGATTGGAATCTCGAATTGCGCTAACACTTTGCCATCTAGAAAAGATTTTTCCACCGGCTTTTTTTGATATTATGGTGCATGTGCCCATTCATTTAGTGGGTGGGGCCAAAATAGCAGGATTGGTACAATACCGATGGATGTACCCTATCGAGAGGTGCATGTTAATGTTTATAAATTAATTTTGTTTGTCATGCTATTCCAGTCTCGCTAATCGACTATATATTTCTAAATTGTTTAATATTGGTGACCATAGGTACTTGCTCACACTGAAGTCATATATACGTAATATAAGTCGGCTTGAGGGTTCAATTGCAAGGTACCTGGAGGAAGAATACTTAACTTTCTGCTCGAGGTACTTACGTAATGTATAGACAAAGTTCAACCGACCAATACGGAATGATGACTATGATAACACCGTTACAGAACAATCATCTATTTTTCCACAAATATATCATACATTAGGGAAGCCTAAGGATTGTCTACTAGATAAAGTTGCATTTACACATGCACATCGATATGTTCTGTTTAACAGCAGTGTACTCATACCATTTCTTGAGTAAGACAACTATGACACTTAATTTATATATGCGGAAAATAACTTACCATCGTTTTTCTTACTGGAACCAATTCATATGTAGAGAACACATGGATGTTGTTAAGCAGAAGAATCTTCGTGCACCACCAAGGGATATAGAACGTATTCACAATGAAACATTTCATAAATGGTTTAACAATCATGTAAGTAGTCGATGCAATAAATTGACTGACATGTGTATGATCATTTATTTTCATTGTCCAGACATGGGTTGAACAGTTGTGCCAGGCAAAGAATGAGCATGTCACAGAAGACCTTATATGACTAGCTCAGGGTTCTAATGTGGCAAGAAGATATAAGAGTTTTATAGTAAATGACTTCAGGTTTCACACTAAAAATTGAGAGAAAAAAAGAAAAACTCAACATAGTGGATTTGTGGTTATTGCAAGTCGCAACGACATCAAGCTTTGCGAGTGTTAATGACAAAAACCCTATTGCAAGAGATGTAACTTACTATGTCGTATTAACAGATATAATTGAACTGGATTATTGTGGTGATCGGAAGGTTGTATTATTTTAGTGTGATTGGGTTGATTTTTATCTCAGGGAAGGGGTGCGAATAAGGATAAGTTTGGGTTCACGCTTGTGAATTTAAAACGGCTATGCCATACTGGTCAACAGTTGTTTGATGAACCATTTGTGTTCGTATCTCAAGTCGAGCAGGTGTTCTATGTGCAAGAGTCTGTCGAGAAAGATTGACATGTTGTAGTGAGGACGAAACTAGGGACTTGTTTGAATTGCGTGGGGAAGAGTCTGCAGACGATGTTGACATCTACTTGGAGAGTTCGTCTTGCAATGATCAAAGTTTGGAGGACTCAAGTGATGACATTATTAGTTGGGAAAGGATAGATGTCAATGGTACAACAATTGTCACACCTTTACTACTTGCCCAAAAGATGGTAGAGGACCAAACAGATGATACCGAGTTTTCTGATCCCGATGGAGATAACATTATGTACAATAATTGATTTCTTATGTACCATATTGTCCTGATATCTGAAAAAGAAATTCAAATGTCTTTTTTCATGCGATTTTATTATTATTCATCATTAACTAAAGATGAATAATATTCTATTATCATATTGTCATATTGCTAGACATATATATGTGTTAGAATGAGGCGCACTAAACGCACGGCTAGGCGATTGGTAGGTCCTATGACTGATGCGGGACCTAGCCATTAGGTGATCCAGAATACAACGGGTCCCTCCCAGCCTCAAGATCCGCATCGGTCAAGTTCTAGTGGTATGTTTTGTATCGGTTATTTCATGTGTTTTTATGTTAAAGAACTATACGGGTATGCATATTAGTGTTTTAGTTTTTTTTTTTTCAATAGATTTAAAATGCACGAAAAAAAAGAGAGGTCACACACGATGCCTTGAAGTTTGGAAGATGCGTGAAGGACAACGAATTCCTATTCCTATCGGTACTTCAAGACAACCCATTGGGACAATGTTAGCAAGCTAACAAACTTTTGGGGGACAATATCACGCAATGGGGAATATGCACCCCCTTACGTTTACTGATTGGAGGGCATGAGGCGATTGGTAGGTCCTATGATTGATGCGGGACCTAACCAGCCTCAGGTGATCCAGAATACAACGGGTCCCTCCCAGCCTCTAGATCTGCACTGGTCAACTTCTAGTGGTATGTCATGCATCGATTATTTTATGTGTTTTTATGCTAAGGAACTATATGGGTATGCATATTATTGTTGTGGGTTTTTTTTTTTTTTCAATAGATTTAAAGTGCGCGAAAAAAAAGAGAGGATACACACGATGCCTCGAAGTTTGGAAGATGCGTGAAGCATAACGAATTCCTATTCCTATCAGCACTTTTAGACAACCCATTGGGACAATGTTAGCAAGCTAACAAACTTCCTTAAGATGATAGCACACAATGGGGAATATGCACCCTCTTACGTTTACTGATTGGAGGGCAGTGCCGGATGAGAGGAAGAATGACATGTGGAGACTTGTCACGGTAATGGTAACAATGGTTTTTTTTTTTTTTTTTTTTTTTTGTGTGTTCATTATGTGATTGTTTGGTTTTAACGTGTGATGCAGTCCAAGTTTGAGTTTGACGCAGATGCGAAGTCTTGGGTGTTAAAATCAATTGGAAAAAAATGGAGGGATTGGAAGAGTGAGCTGAAAAAACTCCACTACTTGCTTCATGAGACCGACGAGGATGAGCGGGCGCAAGAGGATCAGTGGAAGACCCTCGTTCAGTTTTGGAACTTTGAAGAGGGGAAGGTATGTAATGAGTGACTACTGATTGCTTTACGTTTTAGAATTACACAACAATCTTTTGTTGATATCTTATAATTTGCTCTGTCGGTGTGTCACATATAGGCTCGTACTAAGACAAATATGGAGAATTAGAAGAAATAACTAATCGGCCATGCTGCAGGCTCAAAGAGCTTTGCGCGGATACATGAGGAAGAAGTAAATTTTATTAATTACTTGATCAACCATGTTGGTCTATTTCTGATATATAACTTGTTTACAAAATGATAGAGGAAGAAGAAGGTCATTGGGGAGGATCCGAGCCGGGTAGATATGTTCATATTGACTCATACGTGCAAGAATGAGAGGCTTGTGGAAAGGGCTTCATTAATAGCAATGGTATGTTCATGTATCTAATTGTTATGTTATATATATATATTAAAAATTTTCTCTCATTTATAACTAACTATGATCAACTTATTGCTTTATCATTGTACAATCTAAATCGATATATATATATATATATATATATATATATATATATATATATATATATATATATATATATATATTGTACGAACAACTCAATGAACGGATTTCTCAGTAGCCCGATACCTCACAGAATAGCACGACAAGGAATGATGTTTTCTCTGAAGTAATGGAAGAAGATTGACATGACCGAGTCTGCACTTACAGGTCAGGTCCCCTCCTTCTGATTTGTGGGGAACAATTTGATTGCAGGAACAACTCAATGAACGGATTTCTCAGTAGCCTGATACCTCACAGAATAGCATGGCAAGGAATTATGTATTCTCTGAAGTAATGGAAGAAGATTGACATGACTGAGTCCGCACTTACGGGTTAGGTCCCTCTCCGTCTGATTTGTGGGGAACAACACCTAGCCAGTGAAGGATGACCTCTGCTGCTTAGAGTATAGATGAAAAATACGAGGGACTGTAGATTGAGATAGCATCCCTAAAAGCAAGAGATGCTGAAAGAGGGGCTGAAATGTCATCATTTAAAGAAACTGTGGCGCAGTTGATGTCCTCCATGACAAATCCGAAAGCCACAACATCAGGTCATTCAACTAATCTCAACCCGAACCAACCGGCCTTATCATCAAGGCAGGTAATTATATGATATACATGCATATATCTACATGTGCATTATGTCCTATATTATATGTAGTTCAGTCAGTATATGATGATTGACATTGATTTATCATTTGTAGGGATACTCAGCGAAAAAGGGGAAGACTACAACTTGTAGTAGTGCCAGGGTAAATTTTCACACCAATTGAATAGTTCTTTTATTATGTTTTGAGATTATTGTGTTCTTAATTAGATGTGGTATACGAGTATTTATTCGATGCAATGTATTTTGTTAAATAGTAAATTTTATTTGTAGGATGCGATTGAAGTTCTTCTTACTAGAATCGTGAAATATGAGGTTACTGTTGCTAAAGGAATTGTTTTGAGTAAGGATCCGCTTACAAAAGTAGGGGGGTCCAACTTGGATATGGTTATTGGGAAATATCTGTTTAGGTGGCAATGGTACATCAGGAGGCTTTGATAAGACCCCATGGACGATACAAAACAATTGGGGATGCAATTGGAACAAATATTGCTTGGCCTGCTAGTTTATGTTTGGTTACACACACACAAAAAATAGAACTTCTTATATAAGATTGTAAATATTAATTAATTTCTTTTTGTTATTTTGTTTTGTAGGTTGTAGCAGAGATGGATTGAGCTAAATGGAGGGATCTTTTTTGTTTTTATTATTATTTTAAATTTCTAAAAAATTGCTTTCATTTTGAAAACATATGTATAGTTTGGGTACAATTGCTAGATTTACTTGGCTAACCTTAGATTGAATTTCACTTGTAGCACTTTATTTTTTTGGTTGAATGTCATATCATCTCTTTCATTAGATTGGTTTTGCTCTGATCTTTCAATCATTCGCTAATTTAATTATCAGCATCTTGCTAACCTTCATTTGTGGATGATCTTGGCTTCTGCTTAGATGATTTCTATATCAGATGGAAGCTGCATTTATTCCAGAAGTTAATGATGAATTGGATACTCAAAACTTCAAGAAATTTGAAGAGGTACAGATGTCTTTTCCATTACCTTACCAGTGCTTTTGATAACCTACTTTCTAAGACATTTCACATAATTTACTATAATATTCTTATCGTTCTTTCATGGATCTACAGTCTGAAACCAAATTCAAACTTCATCAAAGTCAGGACCATGGAGGAATGTAAGCCTCTACACTATAGGCTTCATCTAAACAACTGCTTGCTTGAAATACATGACATGAATCCTTCTCCGTTATGACGGTAAACAAAGTGTTTGTTATAATTCTAAAAGTAATTATGCAAATTTGTCCTTCTTGCTACATATTTGTAGTGTTATAAGTCTTAGGCTCCATTTGGTTATCACATCAATTTTTATGAATATAAAATTTTCTCAAACCAAATGGAACTTAAGCCCTTTTTTAACTCCGCCAATGCAACTTCTTGCATTGCCGGTCCCAAGCCCAGGTAAAGGAGGAGAGAGAAGGGCATTAAGGTGAGTTGTATCCTTTTCTTATTGTTCTTGTTGTTTGGTCTCGATATTTAGTACTCGTTTTTCTTAGAATCAGAATTTACCCATTGAATTTGACCCAAATTCATTGATTAAATATCTTTTCAGGTATCTATCTTACAACAATTTCAGTGGAGATTTGCCAGTCTCATTCTGTAATTTGACAAATCTTAACATTCTGTAAGCATGATAATAGGCCTATACTCTTCTAAAGATAAATGTAATTGTTCTACATTTGTCTCCTTTGTTAATACTTACTCCAATAATTGCTCTGGCAGTCATTTACAGAACAACCAATTCACTCCAATAATTGCTCTGGCAGTCATTTACAGAACAACCAATTCACCGGACTGGTTATCTTCCTGGCTAAGCTTCCACTGTCTGAACTGTATGTCTCAAACGCTAGTGTGTTCCCAGCAAGTCTTTAAAGGTGTTTTATCTTGTAATCTTATTCCAGTTCTGATTCAACTGCTTTGATTTGTCAGTAACATCCAAAAAAACCACTTCAGTGGTGTTGTCCCAAAGCATTTTGAAACCATTCCAAATCTCAGGTATGTATTGCCCGTATATTCTTTTACACAGAATGTTTTCAGTGAATTTCACAGATTACTTATCACTTTATTCCTTAACAGTATCAAGGGAAAAAGTGAGAGCCACCATGTAGATATCCTGGATTAAAAGTGAATGGCCGTATTGAGCATTTGATTAGGTTGATGGCTCTTGCTATTTGCAGGCAAGCTTTAGACCTCTCTGACAGCCTCATTCATGATAACCCGAGGTTGAGACTTGTATTAGGCTATTTTGCACTTGTGTAAGTACAGTATGACAAGAAACTCACTGATCATTTCAGGATTTGGATGAAGTCTTACTTTCTAACATAGCATGAGCTATGACCTACGAATTCTCATCTGGTTTTTAGTTAAGTCTAGAGATTAATTGAGATGAAGATTGGACGTCACAGGGACTTTCTCATTGGGGGTTGAATGTCATTCTGCATGACACTTGATCATGATATGACTCTGACCACAAATCCCTTTTGTACCATTTTTCGAAGCAAGTGAACCCAAGGTATTCCATAACAGTAACAGTGGCCGTAATGGCCACTGCTGTTATCACTAAGCTCCTTATTATTATTATTATTATTATTATTTTTTGAAAAAGCCTATTTTGGTACCATGGACTGTTACGGGGCTGTTATGGCTACAAGATCACTATGGGTCAGTTTTTCCATAATGGCCGTTGAGGCTGTTACGAACCTATAACGTGAAACCAAGGTGTTCCATAATGGTAATGGTGGCCATATCAGCCACCACTATTGCTGTTACGATACGGGCTGCTAACGCCATTACAACCTTTTTCATTTTTTTTTGAAAAAAAAAAAACAAAAAACAAAACTGTTTCGAAGCCTTTATGGGCTTTTTTTTTTTTTTTTTCTTTTGTAATGGCCGTTACAGTCGTTTCAGCCCCATAACACATAACAGTTATGACCGTAACCATTATGTACCAGCCATTACGTGACTGTTTTGGTATACCATGTGCATAACTGTTAACACCATTACCCTTACATAGCCATTTTGGAATACCTTGAATGAAACCCATCAACTCAAAACTAATAAAAAACCACACAAATGAATATTTTTTTATGGCAAAGCACAAGGTAGCCCTCCTGTCGTCTTTCGGGTCAACACCATTTTCTATTTGTCTATTTTTCTTTTTCTTATTTTAATAATCTTTTGAGATTAGGAGACTGAGACCTGTTATCGATGCTGTTGGATGTCCTATGTCATATGGTGTTGAATTCAAAGCACTGTGAAAGAGGCCAAAGGGTCCCATGATTATTAAAATATAACTATATGATTATCATATTTAAGACAACATTATATGATAATCTCCATCTCTCCGCCGGCATTGCCATCCGGAAGTGGACCCCACACAGTTTGAAGGTATATACAATGCAGAATCTAGAATTCGAAAAACGCACATTGTTTTCATAAATTATAAAGCCTGCATGACAAGGGATACAAGACAATTTGATCTCATCTATTAGCAAATATAAAACCTGCATGACAAGGGATACAAGACAATGCAATCTTATCTATTAGGAAAACATGTTCATGCATTGAAGCAGCATTACATTCCTATCAGCAGATCATCTATCTTCACAGCCAAGAAGCAGCTCGAGCTCATCAGATTGGTGTGAAATGTCAGACTTAGACACCTCAGTGATCATTGTTAGCCTGGGTAAGATTCATTCTCTGTTCTTTTGGGGTCTAAGCAGAGTTATAGAACTCCGACTCAGGTTGAATTTCAAGGATGAGTCAGACTCAGTTTGAAATCCAGTCAGTTCGATCCGAACATAGAATACCTAGGAAATAGAAAACTATGTATTCCAAAAGATCTATGTTTTTTCGGTTCGCAGTACAGTTTTCCATGGATTCGCGTACAAATCTTAACAAGTCCACAGAAAAATGGCTGCTTGTTTACTTCAAGTAGTTGTAAATTGATTTATTTACTTATTTAGGAGACATTAATTTTCCTTCTTTTTTTTTTGTGTATTAACCTAGAAATGGAAATGGATTCTATGTCATTCTTGTTTTTCAAATGGCATCAAAGTAGGATTCTATGGATATCAGTTTCATTTCAAAGGTACTGCACAAATATAAAGATGATCAGACATGTCATTTGCTGTGTTAAACATGCAGTAGTCATCTTTGTAAAGGTTATAATTATTGTGGTAATCTAAAAATATAAATGATATATATTACTAAAAAAAAATCCAGCTTTTGTCTGCAGTCCAACAGCCCCAAACACCACACATTGTATAAGAGCACCAGACATAAAAAAGCATTAGTTGCAGGAAATGGCAGAACAAAGTGAGAAACTGGGTGACTTGACTCTGCTATGTTCTGGACCGAGTTATTCTGTAAGCTCAAATTTTATAAGACTCAGCCTTCAACTCGCCTGACTCGAACTCGACTCAGTAGACCCTAAGCAACGCTCTCAACCAGTGCACCTATGCCTTTTAACTATCAATTTTACACATTTTTTCATTACTTGTACATAAAAAATCAGCATTTATCATTATAAATTTATCTAATTTAGTTCTTAAGGTCCCCATGTTTGACACTGCAGAATTTTGCTGAGACAAATGCTGTAGATGGCATACCAGGCATACCGTGTACATGCCACCACATGTAGTAGAGTGGCAGAGAGGTAATATCCCAGCGTACAACGGCTCAGTCCAATTGTGAAGACTCAACGCAAAATCCAGGCTGGCATGCTCATCAATTGGACCGCGATGTCATTTAGAGGTGCATGGCCTGGAAAACTATGGTCAAGTCCTTTCAAACTGTATTTTTGTTTCATAAACAGTGGCCCCCCTGATTAGTGTACCCACCTGCTTCTTTTGCAAAAGCATCAAACAGTGGGACCCATGACGGATGGATTGGATCTCACACCTATGTGCCATGCTGGCACATGTGATAGTGCATATATGAGCTGCTTTATACACGTGTGTGGTCTTAGCAAAAGATCTGACACCCTTGTCCACGTGTCAGTTACTCCAAACATGTGCTCTTCAGTTCCTGTTTTAACTCTCCCTGATTGATTCCTTTGCTGTTTTATAGCTTGAAGCGATGGGATTTGACAGAGCTCTTGTGATTGAGGCATTCCTAGCCTGTGACAAAAACGAAGAATTGGCAGTGAACTATTTATTACAGAATGCTGATGACTATGAAGATTGACAGGTAAGCCTTCTTTACCAGTTTCATTGACTTCACTTTGGTTCAGTCAGAAATCTGCATGCTCTTTAGCAGGCAGCTATTCATAACTAGAACATATTAATGTATTTACCTGTGAAATCCGACTCCATTTTTTTGAAAGGATAGCTTGTTGTTGCTTGTTCAGGTATATGTTGTTTTAAGATGAGCTAAGGTACAATGCATGGCCTGAGTTTAGAGTGTTTTGTTGGGAGTCTAGCATTCTGTACGGATGGGGCCCCAGATTCCTTGATCCTGATTGTTCATCAGGTATGCCTGTGGTGGTTGATGAACAGGATCCATTGAACAATCACGGATTCTTTTTGTGGATGTGTTCCTTTTGCATATGAACGATGTGTTATATTTATTTTTAAACTGTCCTTTTTCAGGTTAACAATTAGGTTCCTATAGGTACCTTTAGGGGTGTACACGAACCGAGCTAGCTCGGTCAACTCACTTGACTCGAAACTGAGTTCGATCCGAGTCGAGCTGTTTTTTACAGCTCGAAAATGAGTTCGAGCTGACCCCAGCTCGACTCGACTCGACTCGACTCGGATCGATATATGGCTCAACTATATATATATATATAAACGCTAAAATGAAATCCCTTTCCCTCTTTTCAAAATACACAACCGAGTGCCGCCCCTCTCCCTGCTCCCTCTTTCCTTGGCCCCTGCTCGTCCCAGACCTACGCCCAACCCCCTCTCCCTTGCTCGTCCCAGACCTACGCCCGACTCTCTCTCCTTGCTCGTCCTAGAGTCTCGACCGCCCCTTTCCCTGCTCCCTCTCACCCTGGCCCCTGCTCGTCCCAGACTTCCGCCCAGCTGCCCCTCTTAGCTCTCTCTCTCTCTCTCTCTCTCTCTCTCTCTCTCTCTCTCTCTCTCTCTCTCTCGTCTCCAGCCGCCCGTCTCAGCTCTCTCTCTCTCGTCCCGCGCGACCAGCAAGGTTAGCAACCCGACCAGCAGAGGCCCTCCGACTCTCTCTGCTCATCTCGCCGCCTGACCAACAGAGGCCCTTCGCCTCTTTGCTTGCGACCAGCTAGAGCTGGGCATCGGACCAAGTAGAATCGGATTGGGTCCAACTCGACCAGGTCCGAGTTCTGCATGGCCTGACCCAAACTTGGACTGATCTTGGACCGAGTCCGGGTCATATGACTCGACCAGATCCTAACACCTGCTCCCCTGGACCGATCTGAGTCCGACTTGGTCAAGAAAACCGAGTCGGATCGGATTGGGCCAGATTCGGATCCGTTGTTTTCCTGTGGATTCCATTTTGGTGCATGATTTGCATTTGATAAAAATGATAGAGCTTAAGATTTGAAATTACAACTCATGGGCTTCTGAAATTAGGCCCATCCAGATTTTGGTTTAGCCCTCATGATGTTTTCAATGATGAGTATTCGATCACCACTGTTTCATGCGACATGATTCACATGAGATTTGAATCTACTTTATTGTCGGAATCATGCATTAAAATGAGATATCAAGATGGATTGATGGTAGAGGTGGGCAACTTGGGACCGCCCCGGTGGATCCGACCCGACCAGACTCGACTTAGTACCGTTCCAAACAGAACCGACGGTCTGATCGGGCCTGATCGATTCTGACTGTCCAGATCCGATAGAATTTTGAATCGGATCCGGATAACACTGTATCCGACTAGATCCGGACTGAATGCCCGGACCCAATGGGTCCAACCCGACCTGAACATACCCGACCTGGTGCTCTAGTCTGGTATACTATAAATACCCTGTTTTTCACCCGAACGTTTTACCCTAGCCCCTTTTTTCCCCAAATCTCTCCCTTGTTTTTACCCTAGCTCGATTTTTTACCCAAATTCCTCCCGCCCGAACGAGAACATGCTTGACGCTCGTCGCTCGATTGGAACCACTCGGTACTTCTTCCTATCATCTTCTTCTTCCTCTCCTCTTCGCTGCTGCCTGCTCGACGTCCAGCCATCCCGTCCGTCCGTCTGCATCTAATCGGGTAAGGGTCGGGGTCCTTTCTCCCTTTTTTTTTGGATGGGTCTTTTTGGTCCATTTGCTGTGGGATATATGCAGAATCTGTGTTTTTTTTTTTGGTTAGTTTATTGATTTTGCCATTTTTTTTTGGATTGGAAGGATGAGGCTTTGAATTGATTTTTTTTTTTTTTTTTGGTTAGTTTATTGATTTGCTTGCCATATATGCTCTGGCCCAGAGGTTGATCTTCATTTTCTCCTTAGTTTATTGATCTTCGTTTTTACCCTAGCTTGATCTTTATTTTCTCATGAGTTGCGGCTATGCTTTGTATCTTCGCATCCTCTGTCTGTAGAAGGCCCAATGGTTGGGGGATCTGGACCGATGATCTGATTTGGCCCACGGTGCGAGGAGGTTGATGCAAAAATCTCCTCATTTGCACAATCCTAATCCTTCAATTGGTATCCTGCAATAAGGAGATAAAAGAAAAGAAATGCAGCATTGGTTTACTTTAACTGAAAAGAGGCCCAACATTGGATGGGTAAGATCTATCAAAGTTGGTGAGCTACGGTCCACCTACGGTCGGCCCATCACATGAATAGTATGGGTCACTGAGCCATGGGCCCCAACATACCCTACATATTGTGTTATTAGATTGAGCAAGTGGTCCGCACCTCCATGATCAAACGGTCACCACATTAAGATTTGCAAAGCCCACACGCGTGTGCTAGGTAGGTCATGAACATTAGCGGTAGGGTGGCTAACATGTGCAATGGCCAAGCCGTCCATCAGGTAGATATTCTGGCCCATTTGGCAGGGGTCCACAATGTTAGAAACAGTTCAATGGATAAGAAAACTCCAGACTAGTTTTCTCATCCACACATGAATAATGAATGGGACTGGTTTTCAAGTCCCAGACCTAAATCTTGATGTGGCATCTAATATTTGGATTGAATGTCTTATAATTATCACAGTGGGCTCTATAAAAATTAAAATTTCAACTCTCTCTATCTCAACTGTTTTCCTTTGATAGGGCCGCTTGAATAAGGACAGCTTAATCTTAAGCATCTAATGAATAGAGTGAATTTTGCATAAACATCGAGGTGGGCCCGTAAAAAATAAGGGTAAGCTCCTGCCCAATTGTTTGCCTCTGACAGCGCCACTTGAATAAGGTCAACTTAATCTTTTAGTCCTAGGCGTGACATGAGATTAGGCATCTAATATTGAATGGAGTGGGTTTGCATAAACAGCAAGGTAGGCCCATTATAAAAAGGTTAAGCGTCCCTGCCTAACTGTTAAAAAGTAGAGATTTGGCTAATATATTTAAAAGAAGTAATATTTAATAAAGGGCACCCCTTATTTTTTAAGCACTCATTATGATGGTTATGTTAAATCCACTCTAACCATTAGCTGTGCATTTATAGATTAGGCCTAGGTTCAAAATATTAGTTGAACCTTAACTCAGGCAAACCACATCAATGGAAACAATTGGCGGAGAGAAGTTCTCCTTGGTTTTTAGATGGGGAGAATTATGTGAAATCCACTCCAACCATTAAATATCACACCAAATTATGCCTGAGGCCCAAAAATCAGGGCAATTTGTAATGAAGGTGAGGCTACACTAAGGGAAATAGTTCAAAAGGTGAGTGTTGCCATGTATAGTTTTTCTAGTCTACTTAAATCTTTGAGAGGATTGATTTGTGGACCCTAGGTCTAACTTGAGGTGAGGTACCTAGTGGTTGGAGGTGGATTTTTTTTTCACACACCCTCGCACCCACGCACACCAAAATGGCTACTCAAACCCATGGACCTCAGTGTTGAAACCCTTGTGCGACTAGCACTAAGCCATGAGTAAGGACCCAACCAATGTGGATTTAACATAAAGATCACTGTGGCCTCAACCAAGAGACTACACAACCAATATTGCCCCTTTGCTTGTCCTGCCAACCTGTAGGCCCCTTTGCC
Organism: Magnolia kwangsiensis; assembly: GCA_037074715.1. Taxonomy (NCBI): domain Eukaryota; kingdom Viridiplantae; phylum Streptophyta; class Magnoliopsida; order Magnoliales; family Magnoliaceae; genus Magnolia; species Magnolia kwangsiensis. Next base: position 153,192,445 of record CM073574.1, on the reverse strand, counting down.
TGTCAGAACAATGGTCTAAATCAGTGATCATGCACCCTACTCGTACACACTAGTATTTTACTACCACATAGATGAACTGAATCTGTACTTTGAAACAACAGTATGTACATGAACATGCAACTGTCTATTTATAGTTTTATGTGAACATGAACATGCAACTGTCTATTCAATCATTACTTTATTTTTTTTCTTAAATTATTATTGTGACTTGTTAGTTTATAATTGTGACTTGTCAGCTGTGAATGTTACTTGTAAGTTAGATAATTAGTTACCCGTTTGAGGATTTCTATGTGGCCATGCATAGATATAGTGTGTTTTTGGTGGCATAGAAATCGCTCAAATTGTCTCATTTTTAGACAGTTCAAGGTTGGATGGATAGTATGCTTTCATATAATCTGTTTAAATGTTCATGCCTGATCCGCGGTCCATCTCCTCGTCTCTCTGGATATGTTTCTTTCATTTCGTATCCAATGCCAAATATCTGTACATTGCTTTAGATATTTGACATCGGAATGTAACGTAAGATCAACTTATCTGGAGAGGTACGGAGAGATGCTGCCGGATTTTCTGCATGGCCGTTTAAATGAGAATATGAAAGTAGTACAATCTATCCAACCTTGAATGGGTAACTAATTTAGGATTTAAATGTTCTTTGTAAGTTAGATAATTAGTTATCCGTTTGAGGAATTTTATGTGGCCATACATAGATATGGTGTGTTTTTGGTGGCATAGAAATCGCTCAAATTGTCCAATTTTTGGACAGTTCAAGGTTAGATGGATAGTATGCTTTCAAATAATCTGTTTAAATGTTCACGCCTGATTCGCAGTCCATCTTCTCGTTTCTCTTTGGATATGTTTCTTCCGTTTCGTATCTAATGCCAAATATCTTTACATTGCTTTAGATATGCGAAATATCTAAAGCAATGTAAAGATATTTGACATTGGATACGAAACGGAAGAAACATATCCAGAGAGAAACGAGAAGATGGACCGTGGATCATGCATGAACATTTAAACAGATTATATGAAAGTATACTATCCATCTAACCTTGAACTGTCCAAAAATAGGACAATTTGAGCGATTTCTATGCCACCAAAAACACACCATATATATGTATGGCCACATAAAAATTCTCAAACGGATAACTAATTATCTAACTTACAAAGAACATTTAAATCCTAAATTAGTTACCCTCAAGGTTAGATAGATTGTAATAGTTTCATACATTCCGATGCCAAATATCTAAAGCAATGTAAAGATATTTGACATTGGATACGAAACGGAAGAAACATATCCAGAGAGAAACGAGGAGATGGACCGTGGATCAGGCATGAACATTTAAACAGATTATATGAAAGCATACTATCCATCTAACCTTGAACTGTCTAAAAATGGGACAATTTGAGCGATTTCTATGCCACCAAAAACACACCATATCTATGCATGGTCACATAGAAATCCTCAAACGGGTAACTAATTATCTAACTTACAAGTAACATTCACAACTGACAAGTTACAACTATAAACTAACAAGTCACAATAATAATTATAGAAAAAAAATAAAGTAATGATTGAATAGACAGTTGCATGTTCATGTTCACATAAAACTATAAATAGACAGTTGCATGTTCATGTACATACTGCTGTTTCAAAGTACAGTTTCAGTTCATTTATGTGGTAGTAAAATACTGGTGTGTACGAGTAGGGTGCATGATCACTGATGTAGACCATTCGTTCTGACAGGCAAAGGGGCCTGCAGGTTGGCAGGACAAGCAAAGGGGCAGTACTGGTTGGGTAGTTTCTTGGTTGAGGCCACAGTGATGTTTATGTTAAATCTACGTCGGCTGGGTCCTTACTCATGGCTTAGTAGTAGTCTCACAAGGGTTTCAACACTGAGGTCCATGGGTTTGAGTAGCCATTTTAGTGTGCGTGGGTGCGAGGGTGTGTGAAAAAAAATCCACCTCCAACCACTAGGTACCTCACCTCAAGTTAGACCCTGGGTCCACAAATCAATCCTCTCAAAGATTTAAGTAGACTAGAAGAACTATACATGGCAACACTCACCTTTTAAACTATTTCCCTTAGTGTAGCCTCACCTTCATTACAAATCGCCCTGATTTTTGGGCCTCAGGCATAATTTGGTGTGATATTTAATGGTTGGAATGGATTTCAAATAATTCTCCCCACCTAAAAATCAAGGGGAACTTCTCTCTGCCAATTGTTTCTTGGTTTGCCTGAGTTAAGGTTCAACCAATATTTTGAACCTAGGCCTAATCTATAAATGCACATCTAATGGTTAGAGTGGATCTAACATAACCATAATAATGAGTGCTTAAAAAATAAGGGGTGCCCTTTATTAAATATTACTTCTTTTAAATATATTAGCCAGATCTCTACTTTTTAACAGTTGGGCAGGGACGCTTGAACCTTTTTATAATGGGCCCACCTTACTGTTTATGCAAACCTACTCCATTCAATATTAGATGCCTAATCTCATGTCACGCCTAGGACTAAAAGATTAAGCTGACCTTATTCAAGTGGCCCTGTCAAAGGCAAACAGTTGGGCTGGGGCTTACCCTTATTTTTTACGGGCCCACCTCGATGTTTATGCAAAATTCACTCTATTCATTAGATGCCTAAGATTAAGCTGTCCTGATTCAAGTGGCCCTATCAAAGGAAAACAGCTGAGATGGAGAGAGTTGCAATTTTGATTTTCATACAGCCCACTGTGATAATTATAGGAAATCCAATCCAAATATTAGATGCCACACCAAGATTTAGGTCTGGGACTTAAAAACCAGTCCCATTCATTATTCATATATGGATGAGAAAACTATTCTGGAGTTTTCTTATCCGTTGAACTGTTTCTAACATTGTGGACCCCTGCCGAATGGGCCAGAATATCTACCTGATGGACGGCTTGGCTAGTGCACATGTTAGCCACCCTACCACTAATTTTCATGACCTGCCTAGCACATGCGTGTGGGCTTTGCAAATCTCAATGTGGTGACTGTTTGATCATGGAAGTGCGGATCACTTGCTCAATCTGATAACACAATATGCGGGGTATGTTGGGGCCCATGGCTCAGTAACCCTATACTATTCATGTGATGGGCCGACCGTAGGTGAACCATAGCTCACCAACTTTGGTAGATCTTACCCATCCAATGTTGGGCCTCTTTTCAGTTGAAGTAAACCAATGTTGCATTTCTTTTCTTTTATCTCCTTGTTGCTGGATACCAATTGAAGGATTAGGATTGTGCAAATGAGGAGATATTTGCATCAACCTCCTCGCACCATAGAGGATGAGAGGATACAAAGCATAGCCGCAACTCGAGAGAAAATGAAGATCAAGCTAGGGTAAAAACGAAGATCAATAAACTAAGGAGAAAGTGAAGATCAACCTCTGGGTCAGAGCATATATGGCAAGCAAATCAATAAACTAACCAAAAAAAAAAACTAATCCAAAGTCTCATCCTTCCAATCCAAAAAAAAAATGGCATGCAAATCAATAAACTAACCAAAAAAAAAAAAACACAGATTCTGCATATATCACACAACAAATGGATGAAAATGACCCATCCAAAAAAAAGGGATAACGGACCCCGACCCTTACCCGATTAGATGCAGATGGACGGACGGGACAACTGGACGTCGGGCAGGCAGCAGCGAAGAGGAGAGGAAGAAGAAGATGATAGGAAGAAGTACCGAGTGGTTCGGATCGAGTGTCGAGCACGTTCTCGTTTGGGCGGGAGGAATTTGGGTAAAATATCGAGCTAGGGTAAAAACGAGGGAGAGATTTTGGGAAAAAAGGGGCTAGGGTAAAACATTCGGGTGAAAAACAGGGTATTTATAGTATACCCGACTAGAGCACGGGGTTAGGTCTGTTCGGGTCGGGTCGGACCCATTCGGTCTGGATCTGGTCGGATACAGTGTTATCCGGACCCAATTCGAAATTCTATCGGATCTGGACGGTCAGAATCAATCAAACCGTCGGTTTTGTTTGGAACGGTACCGAGTCGGGTTTGGTCGAGTCAGATCCACACGATCGGTCCCAAGTTGCCCACCTCTACGACCAGCAGAGGCCCTCCACCTCTTTGCTCGTCTCGCCTACCGACCAACAAAGGTTGTCCGCCTCTCTTTTCTTTGTCTCGCCTCCCGACCAACAGAGGCCCTCCGCCTCTCTGCTCGTCTCGACTCCCGACGAGCAGAGGTCGTCCGCCTCTCTCTGCTTGTCTCGCCGCCCAACCAGCAGAGGCCCACCGCCGACTCGCCTGCTCATCCTCTGCCCACTGGTAAGCACATGGACCCCATCTTTTGTTTTAAGAAAAATGCCATATCTGATTGTGGTTAATCGTATCATGTATATTAGACTGTAAAGAAAATGGATCTAGAATTAATCTGGACCCTAAGATCATATGTATAAATGTTTGGATTGATGTAGTGGGAACCATTTGAATCAAGTCCTGTAAATGGGCCTAACCACATTGTCTCGAGATAAAGATATGATGATTTGTATGATTACACTTATTTGTATATGTAACATCCCATACTTTTTAGTACTCGGGTGCTACTATAGGGATCTAAATCAGCTTGCACGTGTGTGGGAACACACGTGACTCACCTGATGCATCATCAATCCAATGGCCCCCAATACCAATTTAGGTCAAGTTAGAAGCTATCTGCCCATGGAACAAATTAAAACCAATTTAACCTTTGTTTTTCAAAAATCTATAGCTTAAAAATATAATGGGAATTTATTCTATGTGGTCCACTAATACATGTAATCCACCTTAATCTGGGATCGAGGCCTAGTAAGAAATTTATAGGCTTAACATAAGTCTCTGACAGGAAATAAAATAGAATAAAATAAAATAAGATTAAGCCTCGAAAAGAAGAAAATAATAATAATAATAATATAAAACCATGAGCCAGATAGTCTTAATAACCTACAGAACGGGACCCACAACAGTAAACACATGCATATGTAAAAATAATAATAGTAGTAATAAAGTGAAACAAACAATGGTAATAATAATAGTAATAAAATTTATATTACAAGTTACACTTGGGTTAGTGACATGTCATGAAAGTCTTGAACGTACACGTGACCCATTAACACCCTTTTAACCGTTGACGTTCAATTTTAGGGGGATCCGACCCATTAGATCGACGGGAATCCCCAAGTAGGGCCCTAAACCAAGATGTATGACCCACTCAAAACCTATGATGAAACCCTAAAACCTAGGTAATCCAAAACCTTAGGTTAAGACCCTAACCCTAAATAGTGTGTAAGCTTGGATCTAATTGTATAACTTTATGATTGATGGTATGAATTGATTCTAAGGGAACATGCATTTCGTAGCGATTGTGCGGGCGATTCAAACGTAAGGTGATGATTCTTTCCCTTAAGCTTTCTATTTTCCCATTAGCTTAAGTTAAAGTCTTTATTTTAATTTATAATTGATATCTCTATTTCATAGTCACATATGTTAAATTGTTGGAATTGAATGGCTACATTACATGCTTAATGTTTATCCTGTATATTTAATTCATGCTATTGGATTACTTGTGGATTACTTCTGGGATTTAAACTAGTACGTTAGTGGGAAACCCCCACTTATAAATGTACACCCATACTTGGGATGTAACTTAATTGATTTTGGTTGTAATGATCCTTCGACTTAGTGCTTATTGAATGGTGGAGTGATTTGAATATTGATGTGGGCCTACCGTCTAGGGGTTGTATCCAAGTGGTTTTTAATGATGGTCTTTATCACATGGTTTTGATACTTGCCCTATGTGGCTTATTTTAATATCTGCCCTAGATGGCTTGTTTTGATATCGCCCTATGTGGCTTTGGTTTGGTATTTGCCTTATATGGGTTCGATATTTTATTTTGTGCAACCATGCGATGGTAAGCCCCATATATTGAATATGATTGGCCACTAGTCGATTGAGATTCATTAAACATCCTAAGGTAGTAGTCTTATGAGCCATGAATGGTGGAATGGGACACTATGCCTGAGCTGTCGGCTAACGCTGGGCTTTGAGCTCCCCGTAGTGACATTTGAGCTTATTAAACCGCTGGTTATAAACGGACTAATAACGGTTGGGCTAATCATGTATTTTTATAGCATATGGTCTTTTTCGGGTGATTAAATTCTCCTTGGGCGATCTATGGTCTTTTCCGGGTGATTAAATTCTCCTTGGGCAATCTATGTTTTATGGTATTTTTCGGTTGATTAAATTCTCCTTAGGCGATCTATGGCCTTTTCCGGGTGATTAAATTCTCCTTGGGTGATCTATGTTTTATGGTCTTTTCGGGTGATTAAATTCTCCTTAGGCGATCTATGTTTTATGGTCTTTTCTAGGTGATTAAATTCTCCTTGGACGATATATGGTCTTTTCCGGGTGATTAAATTCTCCTTTGACGATATATGTTTTATGGTCTTTTCCGGGTGATTAAATTCTCCTTGGGCGATCTATGTTTTATGGTCTTTTCTGGGTGATTAAATTCTCCTTAGGGGATCTATATATTATGGTCTTTTCTGGATAGTTGGTTCTCCTCTGGCATACTTTTGTGTATTTTTTCAGGTGACTAGTTCTCCTAAGGCGACCCTTTATTTTGACAGCAGGATGTGCATCCCTAGGTCGATGACGCATCCACTCATCCATGCATTTAATAAGACTGCATTATATACTGTTTTGTATGCCTTGCCATGTTTTTATAACTATGCTTACCTAATGCAACGGCGTGTTATCTTGAGGGGAGTTCACACTGAGTTGACCACTCATCCATCAAATAAATATAACCATACAAGTAGCACAGGTGGCTTAAGTGATTTTTAGGTTCGGGCTGCTGAGGAGCTAGATTCAAGTGCCAGGGTTGCATGACTGTATCTACCTTGAGAAGCTGAAGGGTCTTGCGGCTCAAATTTACTTGCATTCTACTATTTCTCATGTATTGGATCATGTAATTCTTGTATTTGTTAATTTTGGAGTCATTGGTTTGTACAAGGCATTATGGGCAACTCCTTGTATACTTTAAATGTAATTGAAACTTTTCTTTATATTGATTTGTCCATCCTACGCTTATCTACTTACTTTGAATGCTATCAAAAATTATATATGGAATTCGGCTCTTTATAAGTTAACACTCGGGTTTTTGGAAAACGGGTCACATACTCAGTTCCTGAAAAGTCGAGGTGTTACAGTATATGCTAATGTATTTTTGGTAAATGTGCATTTGCATATGCTAAATTGCTATTGTATTTTTTATAAATGTGGATTTGCAATGATATCTAGGGCCTAGCCACATATGATGATTTTCTATTGTATTTTTTATAAATGTGGATTTGGAATGATATCTAGAGCCTATCCACATATGATGATTTGGAATGATATCTAGGGCCTAGCCACATTTGATGATTTGGAATGATTACACTTTGTCTCAAGATAAAGATATGATGATTTGTATGAATATGATTACACTTATTTGTATATGCTAATGTATTTTTTGTAAATGTGGATTTGTATATGATAAATTGCTATTGTATTTTTTATAAATATAGATTTGGAATGATATCTAGGGCCTAACCACATATGATGATTTCAATGATTACACTTTGTTTCAAGATAAAGATATGATGATTTGTACGATTACACTCATTTGTATATGCTAATGTAGTTTTGTAAATGTTGATTTGTATATGCTATTGTATTTTTTGTAAATGTGGATTTGGAATGATATCTAGGGCCTAACCACATCCACATATGATGATTTGGAATGATATCTACGAACTATGAATTTGAAATTTAGTCAAACTTCAAATTATGGCTTGTATGCTCGAGTTCCAACCCAGCTTACCTATCAAAAAAGATATATGGTTTGTATGACAAATCCCATATGCATGATATGTGGATAGATTTAGTATATTTTTATCATTTATTTATAGCTTCCTAGTTTCTTTACTTGTAATATTTCCATTTGTGTCTATTTGAAAGGGATCAAAATAATATATGTGGACCAACAACCTGTTTGGTAGAAGAGGTGATGTAGGACATGAAAACTAAATATGATATGCGAGATTTCAGGCTTAAGATTACGTTAGTTCAGAAACAATTACACAAATTCCATATCCGACATAAAAGTCTAAACATTCAATAAGGGGAATCTATGCGGGTCCAGGCCTACATATGGTAGGGTTGGATCAATAAAAACTATGAACCAAACGATACTAAAAAAATAAGAAATAATCATCCATACATGCATAGTAATCAGTCCCTAATCCAAGGGATTCACCAATTTCAAATCAAGGAACCCTAGGGTAAGAAAAGGGGCATAAAATTGGAGATTTGAGTAATTTAATGTTAGATTTAGGAATTTTGGGTGAAAACGGAGTGAAAGAGAGGATAGAGATGAACCAGAGAAGTACTGCACGCGTGGACAACAACAATGGCCCAGACACACGTGCGTGTGATCACGGCCCCACGTGTGTGGGGCCCACTATTCAGAAAAAGGCCACCTTGGCCCTGGTTGGCCAAGGATGGACTCCAAAACCTCAAAATCTCAGCTCAATTCGATGTACGGTTTGTGCGTGGTGCTCTGTCGAAGTTTCAGCCCTCCTATATGGCTAGATTCTGAAATTCTGATGTGGGGAGGAGAATTGTTGTAATAGATGATTGATTCGAAGTGTAGATGATGAGGTAAGATGAGAAGAAGGGATGGTAGAAGATGGGTAGTAGAGATTACGATGGATGGGGGCGGATCGGGATAGATGTGGCTTCGTACCATGGTAGTTAACCATTCGATGAAGGGAGGGCTTCGCACCCAATTAGGCTTCACAACTCAGAGAGTAGGAAAACGCGGAATTTTTTATTAATCTTCAATGAATGAAAAAAGCTACAAGGGGTGCTTATTTATAAGAAAAACTCTATACCCCTAAACTCGCGCCGTGTGCGCAACGTATTACTTAGTGATGAAGTAAACTAAAATAAAAATCAAACAAAGAAATCTAAAGCGTTCATGATATTCTAAATAATAACAATAAGCAAAACTTAAAATATGAAATTAATCCGACTAGTGGACCACGATCATGAGATCCCGTGATGGGTTTTTCTTGACTATAGGGCCCACTCTTTTGAATCAAACTTCGTCTTCAAGCTAGGAGGCCCTCCTTAGATGTCGTCATTGAGCTAGATCGATGGTGGGGCCCTCCTACTTCGTGCGTACGTGCGTAGGTGGGGCGGCGTGCGTGCGCGTGTGCGCGTGCGCGAGGTGTCCCCATCAATTTTCCTCCGCTGTGAAGATTTCGCCACTGGCGAAATAAAACTCCTGAACCACTTCGGGATGTCAGGATCAAGTATCTGAAGCTCTTCCGCAGTGAGCCACGTGCGGCGTGACTTCCATTTAACCAGGTACTTCTGAAACCTGCCGTCCGACGTTGAAACTATCTGATGGTCCAGGATATCTTTTATTTTCTCTCTCGTTGTGTGAAGGTTAGGTATGAGAGGTAAAGGCTAGGAAGAAAGGTGAAGAGTACGTATGGGAGGTAGAGGCTGGAAAAATAGGTCGGGACGGGTAGGTATGGGACGTAAAGGCTGGAAAAACGGGTTGAGAGGGGTAGGTATGAGAGGTAGAGGCTGGGAAAATGGATCGGGATGAGTAGGTATGGGAGGTAGAGGCTAGGAAAATGGGTCGGCACGGGTAGGAATGAGACGTAGAGGCTGGAAAAATGGGTCTGGAGGGGGCCATAGATCAAGGGAAAGGTTTGAGAAATCAGGATGGTTAGGCGAAAGGCTAGACAATGCATCAATGACTCCTTTGAAATGTAACTAGATCCTCCACATTGAATGTGGAACTAATTCCCATGGAGGGTGGAAGATTTGCCACATACGCATTGAGACCGTTTCGTTTTATAATTTTGAATGGTCCAGCGCTATACACGTGTAATTTTTGTACAACTCCCTGAGGGTACCGCTCTGGCCTGATGCGGATCATGACAGAGTCTCTTACATTGAATTCATTGAAACATTTATGTTGGTTTGCAAAAAGTGAGTAATATTCATTACTAGTCATGATCTTCTGTCTGATTTCTTGATGCCATGAATGAATGTAATACGCAAAAGACTCTGTAAGCTCTGACAGCATATGGGACTGACATAGGGACAAGATCAATAGGTTTCCCTTGTTTATAATCAGTAACGACTTCATAAGGACTGAGACCTGTGGACCTATCGACAGAGCTATTAAACGTAAACTTGGCTTTAGGTATTACGGTGTCCCATGTTCTGGTGTGCTCTATATCCCTCCTAGGGGGGCTCATTCGGTAAATCATCAGGAATGATATTACGAAACTCACCCACTACCGGAATGGCCTCAGTGGATAACTCTATACTAGCCTCTGGTGCACTCTCTCTAGCCATGAGGCCACACATGTCGTATCCTTCAAAATAATGGTCTCGATGTCCCTCATAGGGTGAGAGTATGGGTGCACGCCTATGACTGATTTCTTAGCCACCTTCATTCATTGGTCTATCCTCCTGGCCACCTGCCTGAGATTGGACATCTACTCCAATGCTGAGATTTGTCCCAGCGGAGGCCTTTAGTTGGGTAATGCACGCATCAAATTGATTAAAGCGTTGGTCTATATATTGTTCATAGCGCTTACCCGAATACTCGATTTGCTGGAACAACTTGTTCAATGACTCTAGCAGTTGCTCCATGTTTAGTGCAGGGTGCAAGCCAAAACCATGACCCGTACGTGTGGGCATACACTGGCTAACTCAACCTAAGGACTTTCTATGACGACTATATGCGTTTAAAAACTAAATGACCCTACGAGACTACACACCGTTACGAAAATTCATTTATATATATCAGGGACTACGGTTTTCTAGCAGCTATATATGATGGACTGGATGCATGAAGGACTCAAACAAACTAAACTCTAAATATGTGGTGAATTCCCCTACAAGAACCCTAGGCTCTGATACCAAGTTTGATGCAAGACATGAAAATTAAATATGATATGTGAGATTTCAGGCTTAAGATCACGTTAGTTCAGAAACAATTACATAAATTTCATATACCACACGAAAGTCCAAACATTCAATAAGGGAAATCTATGCGGGTCCAGGCCTACACATGGTAGGGTTGGATCAATAAAAACTATGAACCAAACGATACTAAAAAAAAAAGAAATAATCACCCACACATGCATAGTAATCAGTTCCTAATCTAAGGGATTCACCAATTTCAAATCAAGGAACCCTAGGGTAAGAAAATGGGCATAAAATTGAAGATTTGAGTAATTTAGGATTAGGTTTAGGGATTTTGGGTGAAAACGGAGTGAAAGAGAGGATAGAGATGAACCAGAGAAGTACCGCACGCGTGGACAACAACAATGCCCCAGACGCATGTGCGTGTGATCACGGTAGCACGTGTGAGGCCCATTATTTAGAAAAAGGCCACCTTGGCCCTGGTTGGCTACGGATGGACTCCAAAACCCTCAAATCTCAGCTCGATTCGATGTATGGTTTGTGCGTGGTGCTCCGTCGAAGTTTCAGCCCTCCTGTAGGGTCGGATTCTGAAATTCTAATGTGGGGAGGAGAATTGCTGCAATAGATTATTGATTCGAAGTGTAGATGATGGGGTGAGATGAGAAGGGATGGTAGAAGATGGGTAGTAGAAATTACGATGGATGGGGGCGAATCAAGATAGATGTGGCTTCCAACCACGGTAGTTAACCCTTCGATGAAGAAAGGGCTTCGCACCCAATTCGGCTTCACAACTCAGAGAGTAGAAAAACGCAGAATTTTTTATTAATCTTCAATGAATGAAAAAAGCTACAAGGGGTGCCTATTTATAAGAAAAATCCTATACCCCTAAACTCGTGTCATGTACGCAACCTATTACTTAGCGATGAAGTAAACTAAAATAAAAATCAAATAAAAAAATTTAAAGCGTTCATGATATTCTAAATAATAACAATAAGCAAAACCTAAAATATGAAATTAATCCGACTAGTGGGCCACGATTATGAGATCCAATGATGATTTTTTCTTGACTATCGGGCCCACTCTTTTAAACCAAACTTAGTCTTCTAGCTAGGAGGCCTTCCCTAGACGTCATCATCGAGCCAGATCGACGGTGCGGCCCTCCTACTCCTTGCATACGTGCGTAGGTGGGGCGGCGTGCTTGCGCGTGTGCGCGAGATGTCCCCATCAAGAGATAATACCTCTAGCCGTGCTCTTTGAGCAGTAGCTCCTTTGGAGCCCGCTTTCACGTCGGCCCAAGGGTCCTAGCATGGAATTACCAGATTTTCCCATTGAGTCTAAAAGAGAGACGCAATGTTTTTTGTTTTTGTTAGCTAGTCTTAATTTATGCTTATACTTATTGCCTATTGGATTTTTTATTTTTATTTTTATTGTCTAGTTGTAGTATAAGATAATTAGTTGCCCATTTGAGGATTTCTATATTGCCAGACATATATTGAGTGTTCTTAGATGTATAGAAATTATCAAATTGTCCCTTTTTGGACATTTTTATGAAAAATGAATAGGCAATAGGTATAAGCATAAATTTTTATACAAACCCAATATGCATAGAAATTATCGAATTGTCCCTTTTTAGATATCTCAAATTGTCCAAATTGGGACAATTTGAAAATTTCTATGTATTCAAGAACATTGAATTTATGTCTGGCAACATAGAAATCCTCAAATGGATAACTAATTATCCTATACTACAACTAGAATAATAATAATAATAATAATCCAATACGCAATAGGTATAAGCATAAATTAAGACTAGCTAACAAAAACAAAAAACATTGCGTCTCTCTTTTAGACTCAATGGACAGGTCTGGTAGTTATACGCTAGCGGACGTGGAAGTGGGCTCCAAAGGAGCTACTGCTTAGAGAGCACAGCCAGAGGTGTTACCTCTTCTACCAAACGGGTTGTTAGTCGACATATATTGTTCTGCTTCCTTTCAAATAGAAACAAAGGGAAATATTACAAGTAAAGAAACTAGGAAGCTATAAATAAAGGATAAAAACGTACTAGATCTCTCCACATATCATGCATATGGGATCTGTCATACAAGCCATATATATTTTTGATAGGTAAGCTGGGCTGGAACTCGAGCATACAAGTCATAATTTGAAGTTTGGCTAAAGTTCAAATTCATAGTTTGTAGATATCATTCCAAATCATCATATGTGGATGTGGTTAGGCCCTAGATATCATTCCAAATTCACATTTACAAAAAATACATTAACATATACAAATAAGTGTAATAATACAAATCATCATATCTTTATCTTGAAACAAAGTGTAATAATTCGAAATCATCATATGTGGTTAGGCCCTAGATGTCATTCCAAATTCACATTTATAAAAAATACAATAGCAATTTAGCATATACAAATCCACATTTACAAAAAAATACATTAGCATATACAAATAAGTGTAATCATATTCATACAAAACATTATATCTTTATCTCGAGACAAAGTTATAATCATTCCAAATCATCATATGCGGTTAGGCCCTAGATATCATTCCAAATCCACATTTATAAAAAATACGATAGCAATTTAGCATATACAAATCTACATTTACAAAAAATACATTAGTAGATATAAATAAGTGTAATCATACAAATCATCATATCTTTTTCTCGAGACAATGTGGTTTGGCCCATTTACAAGATTTGATTCAAATGGGTCCCACTACATCAATCCAAACATTTATACGTATGATCTTAGGGTCCAGATTAATTCTAGATCCATTTTCTTTACAGTTTAATATACATGATACAATTAACCACAATCAGATTTGGCCACAATCATAGATTTCATTCATTTTTCTTAAAACAAAAGATGGGGTCCATGTGCTTACCGTCGGGCAGAGGGCGAGCAGGCGAGTTAGCGGTGGGCCTCTGCTGGTCCGGTGGCGAGACGAGCAGAGAGAGGCGAACGACCTCTGCTGGTCGGGAGGCGAGACGAGCAGAGAGGTGGAGGGCCTCTGCTAGCCGGGTAGCGAGACGAGCAGAGAGGCGTAGGGCCTCTGCTAGTTGGGCGGTGAGACGAGTAGAGAGAGGTGGAGGGCCTCTGCTGGTCAGACGGGACGAGAGAGAGATTAAAGAGTTGAGAGGGGCAGCAAGAGACGAGAGAGAGAGATTAAAGAGTTGAGAGGGGAGGCCGGGCGGGAGTCTGGGACGAGCAGGGGTCAGGGAGAGAGGGGCGGCCGGGACTCTAGGATGAGTAGGGAGAGGGTCGAGTGTAGAGGTGGGCATTTTTAACCTGATCCGGTGGATCCGATCCGACCCGTTCCGAACAGATCCGATCGTTTTTCGGGTCGGGTCTGGATAGAGGTCTATCCGGACCGGTCCGACCTGGATACCCGAACCGAAAGGATCCGGCCCAAACCGACCAGACCCGACCCCGAGCGGGTAGTATAAATATTGTTTTTAATTTTTTACCCTAGCTCGTTTACACCCCTCCCCTCTTTTCTTACCCTACGGAATGAATGAGCCTCTTCTTCTTTTTCCTCTCCACTCTCCGGTCTCTAGCCTCCCCTTCTCGATCTTCCTTCTCTCCAATCTCCTCTTCTTCTTCAGCGCTTGACGCCCGTACTCCGGGCTATCAATGGGTCCTACAAAGGCTACAATCTCAATCTCACCAATGCTATCGTGGCATGTGGGTCTACAGGGTGACATGGCTTGAACATCATGTTGGTCTCATGTAGGATGTACATGCAAGTCAGATGTGGACTGTTGGTCTTTTTTATTTTTAAATTTTAAAGTTCCTAAAATTTCCATATTCTTAGGATCCACCTGGTGACCTGTTTCGTCCTATTTTAGGGCAATCTAACATACTCGGTGGGGTCAAGCTGATGAACAGACAGGATCTTGCAAAAACATGACACATTGGCACATGCGACGTCTTGTTCTGGTGAGTCACTCTCTTCATCTTCTCATTACTCGTGATGATGATGTCAAAAGATGCGTTTGGATGTACAAATAGAACTGCAATTTAGAGCCTGATGGTGTGGAATTACAGAAATTGCAATTTCCATATCATTCATATTGTGAATCTTGCACCGAACAACAATTACATTACTTCCAAGTTGGACTTGAAAAGAACCTAAAGTGCAATTAGGCCGATCGTGAATGCAGTGAGCCTTTGCTGGTTTATTTTGAATGCAAATAGGTCGATCTGAACTTTGCCCAATCCGATCCGACTTGGTTTTCATGACCGAGTCGGACTCGAATCGGCTCAGGATAGCAGGGGTTTGGGTCAGACCGAGTCAGATGACCCGAACTCGGTCCTGGATCGGTTCGAGTTCGAGTTGGCCCATGTAGAATCCGGACCGAGTCAAGTTGGACCCAATCCGATCAGACTCGGTCTGATGCCCAGCTCTAGTCGAGCGTAGGTATGGGATGAGCAAGGGCCAGGGAGAGAGGAAGCAGGGAGAGGGGCGGCACTCGGTTGTGTATTTTGAAAAGAGGGAAAGGGCTTTCATTTTAGGGTTCACACACACACACACACACACCCCATATACCGAGTTGAGTTGAGCTGGGGTCAGCTCGAACTTGGCTAGAACTCATTTTCAAGCTGTTAAAAATGGCTTGACTCGGATCAAACTCAGTTGCGAGTCGAGCTTTTTTGGGCCGAGTTGACCGAGCTGGCTCAGTTCGTGTACACCCCTAATTTCCATATTGAGCTCATTGTCAAACGATCTTAACCACATGGGTTCACTTTAGTCAACCCCAACTGTTTGTATTTCCATATGGGGGCCATTGTTGCTTAATCTGAATCAGGTGGGGCCATTGCTAGTCAATCATACCAGTATTTCGATGTGGGGCTTATTGCTAGATGATCCTAACCATGTGGTGCCATTGTTAGTCAATCCTAATTATTTCTATTTCCAACTGGTGCCATCATGTGTGTGTTGATCGTGGGCCACTGATCCATTCACTAGGCACTCCACGCTGTTGAAATCAATGGACATCCGTTGATCTAATTCAATTTATGTAGCCGTTCACCTGATGAGTTGATTCTTCTTATTCGTCTTCTTCTTTTTTTTTCCAGGTGATTTTCATGACGTGGCCCACTTTTTTCACCGCTTGGATGTTCCAATGAAGGGATCTATCAGAATTAATTGCTCCGCCATGAATGCTACTTGGGTGAGTCCATCTGCAAACCCAATATGCCTGTCCCAGTGGGACACACGTTTGGAAGCACAACATCTTTCCCTGCTGATGATAAAGAGAGGAGTTTTGGGAGTGGAAGTTCTGATGATTTCTCCCCTGAGAACTGGCTCAAATGCTCTCGGTTGGATGCCGTCTGATGGATTCGGGAAGTGGGTTTTCTTTATTTTTAAATTCTATGTTTTTTTTTTATTCATTTCGTCGTTGGGTTTTTTTTTTTCCTGAGATTTGTTGGTTTTTTTTTTTACCCTATCAGACGAGCATTCTTCGGCTTCAGTTTCCAGACTGCTTATCTTTCTATCTT
Source organism: Magnolia kwangsiensis (assembly GCA_037074715.1). Classification (NCBI taxonomy): domain Eukaryota; kingdom Viridiplantae; phylum Streptophyta; class Magnoliopsida; order Magnoliales; family Magnoliaceae; genus Magnolia; species Magnolia kwangsiensis. The sequence goes on along the minus strand of CM073574.1, from coordinate 153,175,920 downwards.
CTATCTGGATCTATTCCTTTCAAAGCGAGCTATGGATGTAAGCGGTTCAAAAAAATTCTGTTTTTTATTTCAATTTTTTTTTAAATGGTGTTTTTTGATGATGGGTTTGATTTGCATATGTTGGCAGAGCGGGAAATATTTGGGCGATTCAGTTATTATCAGTGGCGTGTTTGTGTCTGGTGGTAGACTCTCAGGAGTTTCAACACCCGATCAAGGGTTCAAGTATCCATAGGTGGAGAAATCCCACTACGGCGTGAGTGTTGTGGGGGTGTGTAATATATATATATATATATATATATATATATATATATATATATATATATATAAAAACTATACAGGTTTTGCCTGCCTGATGGAATGCTGGCCTTGGACGTGAGAAAGCCTTTAGCAGGAAGTTCCTACAGTGAAACCTAGGTGGGGCCCACCATGATATTTATGAGAAATATACCATTTTGTGAGCTCATTTTAGGACTTGAGACCAAAAATGAGAAGGATCCAAGACTCAAGTAGGCCACACTAAAGGAAAAGGTGGGTATGGAAATTCCCACCGTTGAAACCTCCCTGGGTCAACAATGATGTTTACATGCCATCCATACCATTAGTAATGTCATTCCTACAGAGATGAACTGAAAACACAAATATTGGCCTGATTCAAAACTTTTATGGCCTCCTGAATATTTCAACTGTGAAAGTTCAATCCCCATGTTTTCATCCCACTTGAGTATTGGATCCGATCTAAGTATGTCAAAACTGATATTACATAGCTATCTATCTGGCTTCAATGGACTCTCAATATTACCTCGATGCTATTGAAGTATAGTCTTTGATAACATTAAAAGAGCTTTGATGACATCGAAGTTCAAATTTCAATGCCATCGAAGTATCGATGACATCGATATAGGGTGCGCGCGCAGAGATTGTTTCACTTCCATTTTCATTTTTCTCCTCCTGAGTTGTTTGTTTGCATCCTATCCCTCTCCCTCTCCATTGTATCACTGATTGGGTACAAATCACTTCGCCATCATTAGATTTTGGTCATTTTCGATGTTAAGTCAAGTTCTCTGTTAATATTTTATCAAATCTTTCAGTTTATTTTTTATTACCACCAGTTCCTTACTCGATTCCTGTCTAGTGAACTTTATTTCCTTCAAATTCTCCTTGTCGTCATTGTTATATCATGTCGAAGGATAAGGGAAAGACTCTAGCTACAGGGGAGTCTTCTTAACCCACACGAGTCAAGAAGCTTGCCCCACGACGAGCTGGATGTGCGAGGCAACAAACCCCGTCGCCCTTACTCTAAGACACCATCACGAAGCGAGAACCCACTGACTACTCCACCACGACCTCGAAGAAAATGTTGGACAAATAAAAGGGTCACAAGGTGATTTTGGAAAGGAACGTGGATATCTCGTGTGTCCAAACCTTTGGCATCAATTTTATGCTTGTAACTATAGGTTGGGAAAATGTTCTAAAATTTGGGGGCATGACTCGGTCCAACCAGGTATATGAATTTCTGTCTTACTGTCGTAATTCCCAAATTCAATCCCCTAACATTGAAGTAGAGGTCAAACAGTTGATTATAAAGATCACACCCAGTCGTATTGTAACCCTCCTTGGAGTCCAGCTATCCAATAGTGCACTACCTAGCCATGACTTGGCATCTCTCGTTGTACGGTCCCCGGGGATACAAATAGAGTAGATCTTACCCCTTTCATGGTAGATATTTTATATATATATATATATATATATTGTCACTTCTGGTATTCGCTTATGTCTCATGTTCGTCATTCTCTATTAGATTGCATTATTGATTAGAGGGAATCGAGCTACTTATCTTTTATTCGGTCATCTTATATGTCTTCTCACATAGGAGTGCAGTTTCCTACCCACATCCAATGCTCTTATATCGACTTCGCGTATCACTTAAGATAATGTAAAGAAGATACAGTTGCCGCCTCTACATCCAACTCCATTGGCGACTGATGCTCCAGCTGCGGCAACCACTAAGATCAAACAGACCAGCGACAGGGCAACACGGCATGTTGAGCCATCTGTACAACCCACACTAGATTCTACAGCGACTCGATGCTACATACAATGACATGATCGCCTCAATTTTCTCATAGCTGAGCAGATGAGACAGGGGGAGCACTTATCGCATATGGAACAGATAATGCGGGTGCTTCAGTGCACAGCTCAGGATCTAGTTGCGCTCGTTTCTTGCCAACGCACTAATGTCATCCCACCGGGGTCCAGATAAGATAGCTAGTGATCAGCTTAGGGTGTGTTCAGTTTAGGTCTGACCATCTCGACCATTAGTACCTTTTTGGATGAACCAAGAATGGATTGCATGTATTTGACGGTATAGTTATATTTGGTTACATGTGTGGATGTGTTTGTTTTGTTGACAATATACTTCTATTAGTGTGGATGTATTGGATATTATGGTTGTTGCGATGTTGTTATACTTTTTGGATATTATGTATTGGCCTTCTTTGAATATATTTAATTTGTTAATGATATTATCGTATCTATTTATGCTTTCCCCATATGTGGTTTTATGATTATTGTTTCTTCCATCTGAATGTTATATCTGCTCATATTTTCAACTATTAGTGATTACTTATGTTTTATCTAACATCCTTTGCCAATCACTGATAAAAAGGTAGAGAAACATATACTCAGTTATCTTTTTGGAAACAATGATATTGCAGGAAGTTGGGGGGAGCATTAAAGAAGTCATGTCTTATGGTGTCTGTAAATTATGTAAATTTTTAGTTTAAGACATATATAATCTCAAGTATTGATCGAGTTGTATAAGATTTGTTAGGTTTTGTCACATAATTGACAAAGGGGGATATTGAAAGTATCATAGTTTGTCAATTAACATGAATTCAGAGTCTTAGTATCTAGTGAGCCCCAAGAAGAATAAAGATTGAAGACTCAATGGTTTGAAGTCGTCTAATTAAAGGCAAGGTAAGAAAGTCATGAGACCTCATCAAACCCTATAACAAAACCCACCGAACATATAACTTATACCTAGCCAATACTATCTAGGAAAACCTATTTTTAAGTGTGCTAAAAAGATAAGTGGGTTGATCTCTGTGTTAAAAAATAAAATAAAATAAAATAAAATAAACTCTAAAAACAAGCATTATTGTCACGTTTAGGATGGAAGAGTCACCACAGGCTTTTCAATGATTGAAAACTATCATACTTAGCCTAACCTAGAGAAAAACATTAATACCGTATAATGTGATGGATGATACGTTTGTACTTAAAAATTCTAAATGCAGCCTATGACATAAGTTAAACTGTTTAAATTATGAATATCATTTTAAATGTATCATTAAAAAATTACACTTATATTATTATGTGATTAGAAGATTAATTAACATTATTAAATGGTTAAATTTGAAAATATCCAATATAGTGTCCATGAATGAAAGTTTATAAGGATTTAAAGATAAAATCATTTTTTGCATTGCGGCTTCCTAGGGACTATGGTTTCCACATTTGAGTTGTTCTAATTTGAATTAGTATTTAACATGTGTATAATATTTAAGTGCATGTGTAGCAAGCTTCATACCTTGCCAGAGTATCAAATGTCTTAGTTTCATCGACTCTTACTTGTATCCACCTTCTTCACTGGCCTACTTGTCTCCATCTTCCCTCTTCTTCTTGCTATATAAACCCCTCATTCTCTCGAGTCCCAACACCCTAGCTCTCTCCCATAGTCTCATGTCTCCTAATGCCTCTTTCTCCCTCAAACCTTACTGCAATATTTAAGAAGCCTATGTAAGTAGGTTGGCCTTTTTTTTCTTCTTGTTCCAAATATTCTAAATATTTTAAATATTTATTTATTCTTTATTTTGACTATGTTTATAATGGTGTAATTGCTTCTTTTTTTTCTTTTTTCTTTTTGAGAATGTTGTTTTAGCCTGTTTGATGATTTTAAATTTTTTTTTTTTTGTAATTTGACAAGCTTAGTTTGACCGCAAATTCGCCCCCAATTTGTGCAAGTTATAGCACTCATCACACTAATGCATAATTCTAAACATTTAAAATCATTCACCTAGAGAAATTTTCAAAAAAAATAAAATTAAATTTGGATGAATAATGTCGTCGATTTCAGGAGTAATTTGATTACTAATAATAGTCTTGAAATTCATTTAATGTTTAACATTCATCCAATTAATACATATTATTACGTATTTGACATCACTCTTTGTAAACAATTATAAGAAAAAATTAAAATCAAATTTGAATGAATAGTGTCATCGATTTGGGGGCCACTCAAATACTCTTAAATTGCTTCTAAATGCATGCAAGCTATGACACTCATTTTACTAATGTGTATCCTTAACCGTTTGAAGTCATTTTTCCTAATAACTTTTAGAAAAAAATTAAAATTAAATTTGGATAAATAGTTAGCACTTATTCTACTTATGCAATTGGCCCTAGATTGGTGGATTTTTATTATAGTGTGAAGAATAAAAAATAACCAATGATCCCGCCTTATGTAATTAATCTCAACTTATGCTTATTGCATCATCATACTATCAAATGGTTTGACTTTTATTGGACGAAGAAGAAATAAAGATATTTAATTTCGATAAATAAGTGTCCATAAATTAATTGTTAACATCATCACATAAATTGATTTTGGGATTTTGACTTAGCAACAAAAGTTCTCACATTTTAGTAGACTTAGTTTAATTTAATACATGCCAAGTGAACAAATTTTACATGTATTAACCTTTGTAGACCATCAGACTAGTGGGTATTACTCTGATCGTGAGCCCCACCTTGTTATGTGTTGTATATCTACATTGTCCATTAGTTTTTTTAGCATAATTTAAAGGCGATCCAAAAAATGAAGCAGATCCAAATCATAAGTGGACCACATAGTAGGGATTGAACACTCACTATTAAAAAATTTTGGGAGCACAAAAGTTTTGAATCTAACTTATATTTGTATTTTCCCTTCATCCTAGTTTATTTGACCTTATCAACAGAATAAATTAGATGACAAATAAAGATTACACTAAGCCTAAAAAGTTTTTAGTAGTAGGCATTTAATGACCACTTTTTCTTATAGTGTGGTTGGCTTGAAATTTAGATTACTTCATTTTTTGGACCATGCCCTAAAATGGGCTAAAAACCCATAGACACGTACAACACACATCAAGGTGACCCACGTTGGGGTAAAAACATTAACATGTTACCCGAGGATCACCGGTCTACTTGAATTTAGTGCAATTGCACCCAGCATCATTCATAGCCAGCATCTATATTGAAAACTTATTTTCAATATGATAAAATATTAAAAATTAAAAAATGAAGCAGATTCAAGCATCAGATGACCATACCATAGGAATCAATAGTAATTAGTTATTAAAAATTCCTTGTGAGCCACAAAAGCTTGGATGAAGATGATATTTGTGTGATCTCTTCATATAAGTTTTTGTGACCCTATCAAAAAGTTGGAGGACAAATAAACATTCTGGTGGACTCCATGAAGTTTTTAATGGTGGAGATTGAATCAAGACTGTTTCTGTGGTGTGATCCCCTTGAGATTTGGGCATGCTTCATTCTTGGATCATGACTTAAAATGAGCTTTGAAAATGGTTAGACAGTGTGGATTTAAAGCATATACATCACCCTTAGCCTCATAATCAAGGCTCACTCTCACCTTGGTGGACCCGGCTTTCAGTTAATCCACTCTTTTGCAATCGGAGGAATAATGACACATACGCAGATTGCTTTGAAAATAAAGCAGGGAGAAGGAAAAAAGAGAACGAAAAGACAACACATAAAAAATAAAAAATAAAAATAAAAATAAAAATAAGGGGAAAAGGAGATAGAACTGATAGGTCATGTGATCACATACATGACTTATAAGCCCGTATGAACCATTGAGCTGATTTAAAAGTCATGTGATCGTTGGATCACAAGATTTGAATCATAAGATCTATTGTCAAAAGTTGAGAATGGCCTCTTATCACCGTTTGATCTTAGACAATTAATTTGACAATCTATCTTAGATCCAGTTAGAACCAAATCCTCACCCCAGCAGGATGATCCCATATATATATATATATATATATATATAAACAATCAGCGTACTCCAAGATCCACAATTAAACGGCCCACAATACTTGTGCCCATGACATTCAGACTGCTGGTTTGCCGTTCATTAGGCCAACAACTTACTACATGAACAATTAGTTGCATGATGTAACTATCAAATCACGTAACGGTTGAATCCTATCCATAGTAGCTTGAGGATATTAAAAAAAGTCGATGACCGTATCGGGAAATGATCCGACTGTTAGGATATAGATAATCATTGATTAAGAAATGTGGCCCATATGATAATGGGATCAACTCCATTTTTTAAATAATAGCTACCGAGGGTGAGAGGCATCAGATGAACAGAGTGGATTTCCCACAAACATCAATGTGGACCCTAACTTAGAGTTGTGCGTACCATATTTACGCCCACCCGCGGAACACTGAATGACAGCCTCGGTCAAACCGGGTTTGACGGAGGAACACCCGAAAGAAGTAAGTCTCTTCCTTCCTTTCTGATTTCCCGCCTGCAGGCGTTTTAAACGGAAGACGAACGCGGATCGATCGTCAGATGGACCACTTTCATGGATCATGAGGAAGATCCGAACCGTCCATCTAGTCGGCCATTCGATTTCAGATAGGATGAAACCGTCCTTGCACGTTGAGACACGCTTGCAAGCTCACGATTTCCAGCGCAAAATGGCCTTGTGCGGCTGATTTCCGTAATAGAGTTTGTTTGAGCGCTGCCAGGCTGGCAATCCAAGCCAGCTAGTGTCCTATAATCTCGGCCATCCATTCAGCGTAAATCTCTGCCCTCCGTCTAGCACTGAGGAAGGAAGATTCCTTCCTGATCGATGAAAGGAAGAAAAATGCCTTCTTCTTTAAGAAACCTGAACTGGCATGATCTGAGCCATCAATGGGGCTCCATCTAGCCAATCCTGGATTTCCAAGCTAGGGCAACCGCTTCGTGTCCGTTAGGGCGACCAGCCTCTCGAAAGCAACTCTTTTCACGCGATAAAGTAGCTGCGGCGGAAATTCTCGTGAGATATTAAGTGATCACGACTGCTGATGGGATAAGTGGGCCCTACAACGATCATAGAACCCATCCGGACCATCCAAAGGGTTCGGATCGTTGGATAAGGCTGTTGATTCGGATCTGCCATTGACGGCCATTCCATCTTCCCCGTCCAACTGAAGAACCCACCGTGATGAAGCGGGACCCATTTCTCAATCAGGTCAGTTCCTTCGGTGGGCCACAGTGAAAGAAATTCATCTCACGTGATAGATTAACGCCATTCAAATGAAATAAGAGGGCGTGACCCACCAATGCGGCGAGAAATGACGACCGCAGGTACCGATCCAAAGAACAAACCCTAGCCCTTTATAAGGGCCACGACCGACTCGGGATCACTACAGAGAGAGAGAGAGCGTGAAAAGAGGGAGGGAGTGTGTGTGCTGGCGCCGCTGGACTCGCTGCCGCACTACGCGGAGTCGGCCGAGTCGCCCATTTTGGGCCGCGCCTAGGAGGTCCAGCACCTCCGAAGTACAGAGAAAGAGAGTAAGAGAAAAAGGGAATGAGAGAGAGGGAGAGAAAAAAGAGGGAAAGAAGGAAAGAGGGCGAGAGCGGAGTAGCAACTTGCTGGGTGCTAGTTGCACTGCCGAGTCGACTCGGTCTACTGCCAACACCGTTAGGACGACCAGACCCTACTCAGGTAAGTTCGACCCTCCTTATCCACCAACAAAGAATCGGGTTGAAGCTGGATGGACCACCCATTCGGACTCACTAGCAACTCGAGCCTGTGATGGTTCGCCAGTGGAGAGTGTAATGGCTGGCCATCCAGTCAAGACAGCAGCTGCAACCCAGGGTCATTCATGGAGGGTCCAGGGAGGCAGGCTCGACCCAACAGAGCACCCCAGAATCGGTCAAGCTGATGCGATACTCCTGGAATGATGCACCTCGGCTTAGGCAGCCCCAAACTCGGTTCGGGTCGTGCCTGATGCTGACTCAATGACCGTGATGGGCTAACCAGGCATGGAAACCACTCCAGCCATTAACTTTGGCTATCTTTAAAGAGTAGCACCCGGGTTTTCAGAAAAAGAGTCTTATACTCAGGTTTCGGTGCCTTACAACCATATAGCCACATGTAAAATGTTATAGGCGACTGATTAATGGGAGAGTTGTTTAATTGTTAGGTTCAAATGGATTGCAATAAATTAGAGTTGGGCGTAATACGAAAATGATATTCTTACGTAGTTAGCACAAATCTCAGTATGCATTACGGTCACAGCCCAATAATAGTAGGCAAGAATATTAACATGCATTTCAAAATCAATGTGTAAAATGCTTCTAGATTTTTGCCAACAATCCTTAAATGTTCAAAGATAATGTGCCCAACTCGCATTGATTCATGCATTCACATCATGCTTATTTTAAAGGGTTAATAAAATCTCTATTTATCTAATGCAGAATTATTCAGGAATGTAAATATTTAAAATGGGTGGTATTGAAAAAAGGTAAGTATTTTGTACATATTTTCTAACTATAATTGATGATTAATTAGTTATTTGTTGCCATCTGACAAAGTATGATGCTTGATAGACACTTAAATACATCTAAATCCTTGTGTTGGTTGTTGTGACAACTGCAACTGTCATGACAAGTTGACAACTAGCATACACAGTACCAATGTGTATTTGTAGATCTCATCTTGCTAATAGAACAACATTTTCTTTTTACATATTCCTGTGATCGTTCTTGGGATCAGATCCTCTGTTTTAAGAGCAATTCAAAAACTGATTACAAAACAACCATTCATCTCCTCTGCTTTTCAAGCTTTTAGATCTATAAGTTAAGAAATAATCAAGTAGATTTTTTTTAACGATGATGATAAATTAAAGAACAAAAAGGTCATAGCCACAATATATAAATATACAAAAATATAACCCCAAACAAAACACTCCCTAGAGTGCATGAAAAAAAAGATTGAACCCTCTATGGTACCACCCAATCCCTCATATTAAGAATTGCCTTATTGAAACATGCATCGGATCTCTTGATTTGTTTCCGAAGCATCGTTGATTCCTTTCCCACCATAAGGCCCAAAAAGTTGCTAATAAAATTAATCGTCACACGGACCACATCTTTTTCTTTTCTTTCCCTATCTCCTCCCATGCCAAGCAATGAGAAGTTCAATCAATCCCCTATTACCTCAATGAGTTGCCTATAGAATGTGGGTTCATGTTGAAGTTCACGATCTTTAGAACACATTTGACATTTACTTGGGTGTTGTTCTCCCCATGTGCATTCCGTTATTCTGTGATAGTGGAAGGTTCATCCATATTGCCAAGATTCCCGAGTTTCATGAGCGTACCCCATGAGGGAGGGAGGGGTACCGTATAGGGCTATAGCCAGCAAACATGTATTGATGTTTATGTTGTAATGATTGCTATTGTATATATACTAAAGTCTAGAGACAGAGAGATATGTTTGCGCTGTAGTGACAACTATACACGTACTAAAGTTTATTTATGCATTTTCTCTTTTTGCTAACAAGACAATGAATTTCTCGCTCAAAAGCCAATTGGATGAGCATCCCCAGTTGGTATGCACTTATGCATCCATACATTAAACACGACTACATCATATATTGTTTTGTATGCTTTGCTGTTTTTTTAAACTATACTTGATTAAGGCTGCGGTGTGTAATCTTGAGAGGAATTCACACTGAGTTGGTCACTCATTCATCGTATCTTCAACCGTACAGAGGTTGCAGGTTTAGGTGAGGATGTGCAGGTCCGATGCCGTTTTGGCAGGATTAGAGAAGTGTTACGAGGAGGAGCCACGCCAAGTAGCAACAGAGTACTACTGGCTCAATTAGTAGTTATTTTTTTCCAGTTTAACTCCATACATTTCAAACTAATGGTTTTTATACTTAAGGTCCCCAGCTGAGTGGACCAGTATCTTGATATTTTGGTTATATGATAGTTTACTATACTTGGTATGAAACCGCAAAACAGAAGTTGGATGAATGGGTGAAAGATGAATTGCAAAATTCTTGTGAAATTGAAGAATCATTTATGAAAGTTGCTTTTCAGTGCTTCGAGTACAGAGACTTCCGTCCAAGTATAGAACCGGTTAGAAGATTATCCAAAGACTACCATCCAAGGATGGATCAAGTGTCTGCGACAGTATGTAACGTGTAAACATTGTGAGATATCTACCGTCCAAGGATGGATCGGGTATTGAAGACTATGGAAGCGTGTAAGCATTGTGAGATATGCAATTTTTTTATTTTTTATTTTTTGTTCATGTGAATCCTATTGAGAATACTAGGCTATTACAATTCCTTTACACATATTATGACTGTGCAAAGCAAATTATTGAAATCCGTACCATTGACATACTAGGCCCCACCATGAGCAAGAATTTGTAAAAAAATCAGGCCGATGCGATCACCAAGTGAGCATAACGAAAAACACAGGTAGGACCTAGTGATGAGCAGACCAGTCTAATTTTGTGCCATGCCATCTTCGTTGTGGTGGCCTACCGTTACAACAAGTCAGCATGTTTCCGGCCCTACCACATCAGTTCTCTTAAATCTTTAATGCATGGACACACACCCTTCGTTTCCAATACTCCATAAAAATATCATATCTGCCGTGGAAGAAGAGTACATATGGTGGACGACGATTATGTGGTGCGTGTTGATGTGTTGGGCACTGTGGGGCCCAACGTGATGTATTTATTTTATATCTACACCATCCATCTGTTTTTACAGCTTGTTTTACAAAATAAACCCAAAAATGAAGTAGATCAGAAGCTCAAAGTTGAAGGCACCACGGGAAACAGTGGGGTTAATGATACCCACCGTTGAAACCTTTCTAGACCTTGCACTGAGAAGATAGTATTAACTTATCTGATGGTCCCCTTCAAATTTGGACCATTTACTTTTAACCATCCATTTAATAGAAGTTAATTGGATGGTTAGGATTGCTTCATTAGTGTTATCTGCTCCTCCACACAATGCAACTCACAATTGGATGGTCTGGATAGCTGTACGCCAGTGCTACGCGTGGGGAGGATGAGTTTGCCACCATTTCTAAATTGTGTAGAACTAACATACAAGCACATAGATCATTTCATCAATGTGATAATTTGGGAATCCCATCCACCGGATTACCTTACAAGCATCCCATCCACAATCTCCTCAATTACAAACCAGCACAAGTGCCACTAAGGCACATGTGATCAAGATCCGAACCTACCACAAGATGGGCCACATTGCATTGATCATCTGGAGCGAAAAATAGGCAGACCGCTCCTGTTATAGCCAACAGTGCATAAAACAAATGGATACTCAATTCATATTTTCTAGACATCCATTTGTTTTGTAATCTGTGACCACTTGTCATCTAATCCTTTTGATGCACATTAAGAACATAGGAATCATTATGTTTGGACTCAGATTTTCTTAAGTATTTTTTCGTCCTGACTTGAATTCATCACACAATTATCAGCCCGATGCTACAAACAATGACATGCCATGTAATTGTTGATGTTTTAAATCTGTAAACTATAGGGTCTATCGATGCAATCAAAGTCTCATCGAAGATGTCATCGAGCAAGAATTGATGCCTCCAACAAGTGCTGAATTCTATCAGAAAAATTCAAAAAATGTATGTTGATTGTTGGAACATTTCAGTGTTGCTACTTGATGTCATTGGTTTAAGTTCGATTCTCTTCGATGGGTTTGTCTATGTCATCAAAGTCCCATCGAGTGCGCGGACAGAGTTGCATAAGTAAAGGAATTGTTTCCTATTCCAGTTTTGATACTTTACATATCGGGTGTAATCGGGATATGAGAGCAAGAGAGGGTGTTCTAGGACTTTCTAATTCATTCTTAAGGATTCAGGGGTATAGCTAAGGCTTGTGAAGGAGATTCGAGGCTTGTTCGAATCGGTAACTTTCCATCTCTTTTAACTTCTGCTTTCATAGTGCAGTACTTGTCGCTTTATGCCGTAATTTTTTTCCGCAAGAGTTTTTCCACGTAAAAATTCACATTATTTGTGTTTGGACTAAAAATTCAAATTAGTTGTGTTTAGACTTGGTTGTGCGACTGCATGTGCTTTGCTTGATTCAACTCTGTGTGCTTTTGCGGTTTCCCAACAGTAACACTTGAGAACATTTTTACTCCTCATTGTTTTCCTTTAAATCCATGTCCAATTCAAATTATGTCTCATCTCTCTCTTTCATGAGATTGTGTTCAATACAAACCAAAGCCAAACTTGGGTGTCGTATTAGTACTAATTGGATTGTCAATATGAAGAACTCTTCCAAATCATCCCATTATTGCATATACATAAGACTCATTAAAGAAATTGGAAGGGAGAATGAAAGATAACCATACTAGTGAAAAGATAAGGATGAAAGTCCGGAATCCATTTTAAGAATCTTGAATGCTCTTTCCCTTACCATGCCTGATTTTTTAGACCAAACATTCTCAGTCCTCATTGGCAAATAGAAGTAAAAGGTTCCTATTATCCAGCAGTTCCACAACTTCTTCAGAATTAAAGGACAATTCCTGAAAATGTCAACTGATGGCCTTGAAAATTTTTAAACACAACTGCAGTGGATCAACTGTATTATTAATATCTTCCTAAGGAAAAAAAAAAAAAAAAAACTTTTTTTTTAAGACCCAGCTTGTTTTGGATCATCTAATGGAATTAATTGAAGAGGAGAAAATTTTCCAAACCACAAATGCAGAGAAATCTCCATTAAAAGTTATTCATGTGGCTCAATCTAGAGATTTAGAACTATTTAGCGGTCTTGTAGATTCACCCACACGCAAAGATACATGAGAAAAATGCACAATAAGACTATCCTCATCCCTCTCTTCAACCGGACTGCTTGCTGAGGGTGAAGAAAAAGTCATCTTCCTCTTCCTCACCGACCTCTGTCTCCTCTCAATGACACCACTCTAACACTGCCCATAGCCTCTCCTTCATAGGCTATGAAAGCCATTTAGTTATGAGAAAAAACACATTTGGAGGTTTGGCATTTTCAATTGTTCTGCTGAAAGCAGGGTTGGAAGTTTGGCATTTTCGACCAACGTTCCATCATGGAAGAGCCAAACTCCTTGCAAACATAGTGATCATCACGATGAAAGCCAATTTGAGATATTACATTGCTAAACTGTTCAAACCACACCCAAGGATGAGAATTTTGAGGGAGACCAAGTATATTTGTTGCCAAAGGTTATCGTGAAGGAATACATTCTTGACATGCAATTGTTGAAGAGGCCAATAGCGATGAGCAGGAGTGCTCCAACAGAAAGGAGAACACACACTGAGTTCAGCTTAGCAACAGGTGCAAAAAAGTCTCTTGATAGCCTACTCCATACTACTGACTAAACCCCTTTGCCACTAAGGTAGCCTTATGCCAAGCAATAGAACTATCAGAGTTATTTCTTTAATGCATAATCTGCTTCCAACAACATGTTTTCACTCTAGTTAGTTCACTGACTCCTATGTCCCTTGTTTATTAAGAGCAGCCCTCTCCTTGCATTAAGATCCCTCGAAATGCCTTTGAATTTCTTCTTAATTACACCCACTATCACTCACAAAGCAAATGAGGAGATGTCATTAGGCGCCAAGCCCCTCTTAGTTAATGGCACAAGCCCATGCATGCGAAAAAGAACATTAACACAAATACGCTCAGCATGCACGTGCATGGACATGTATGAATGGAGAATGCAGCAAACTAACTTGACTATTTTTGGACATGTAACAAAATAAACTGGCTATTATTAGACTACGTGCGCATGAGGATTTACTTAAGAGATTTCGACATTGTCGACCATGATCTGCCCTAATAGGGGCCTTTATACACAATTAAAATAATGAGGCGGCCATGTAAACTAAAACCCCGATTACTAATAAATAACGGGGTTAGACCTGGCCTTCCTAAGCTGCAGAGCCATCAAGAATTCGATGCATCTGCGTCTACTTCTTCCGAAGCCGAGTAGTCGGAAACAGCTCGATCCCCTCCGGACTCGCTGCTCTGCAAGAGGGTTCCAACCTTCTTTCGGGCCCCCGCCCCGAGCCTCCTCTGGTGTTCTGATAATTGAAATTGATCAGACTGATGACCAGCAGTATTGAAAGACAATCCAGAATCTTTTTATAATGCTTGGGTGATAGGAAAGAGCATCATGGAACCACGAGTTTGTGTTTGAATCAAGGGGGGAAAGAAAGGGATATGGGAGAAAGACTTTTTTAAGTTTGAAAATGTGAGAGGAGAAGAAGAAAAAGAAGGGAAAGGGACTGATATGGAAGAAAAGAAACAATGTATGGCCAGGTTGGATGAGAAGGATTTCCAACAAGAATCCCTGTCCCGCTGATTCCATGCGAATCAACCAAACACAAGAACAAGAAACGGGACTCCATAAGTGCCCCTTTCAGTGCAACCAAACAACCCCTAAAAAATTTCATTCCAAAATTCTCAATCTAATGCCAGGTGTTTTAAGGTGACTTTGCAATGTAAGGAATTAAGAGGGTCCTGATGCATCAGAACTAAATTACTAGTATGTAAGTGCAGGGCCCATGGTTCAGTGGCCTAGATTGTTGATCAGATGCATCCCGTGAAGGGGAGATATGCCAAGGATCTGCCAGGTGGGGCGACTCTTACCATGGCCACCAGAGAGTGAAACAGATGCAAGGAGATAGCTTGAGAAATGGATTCAAGAAATGTATCATTTTACAACATTCGTTGTAGTAATTATGAAAAGTGGAGAAGAGGAATTTGCAATGAGAATGTATTTGTTTGTAACCATCATCCTAACCCTTCAATCAGTGGCCTGCCAATAGACGGCCAAGAAAAAGAATACACAGATTCTGGAGAGAATGCCAAAGTTTAAATGGGATGGGAACACTCAATCTTGAAGATTATTGGGCATGCCCCATCCACAGTGAAGCCCATAAGATCAACGGTTTCGATCACCAAACTATTGGCCCAATTGGACAACTTTGAGTATCAGTACATGTCCTATCCTGATGCATCAAGATCCTAAAAATTCCAATTGCAACACTATGGATTCAAACTCTTACTTGCCACTTCGGCAGAGTGAGAGAAGGGTATGGTAGATTGATTTCCATTAATAGGTGGTGGCACTTAGGAAATTCAATGGTAGAAATCAGTTTAAAAATTAGTAAAAAATGGGGGAATTTTCTGGAAGAGGGGGTTCGAAGAGTGAAAAAGAGAATGGCCAAGTTAGAATAGTTTTGTTTGTTTGTATTCCAAAACTGCACACATTAATTTGCATAGAGCTGTATTTACACGGCCTAGAATACCATGTGTTTGCCACAACTCACCGAGTTGTGGCTACTCATCAATGTGGCATGCCGTACACACCAATCCGGGCTGTTCAAATTGTTGAGCTCAATCTCAATGGAGCTTAATAGCATGAAAACCAATTCTGATTAGTGGCCATCAAGACCAGGGTTAAAAAGAAAAATCTCACTTGGTCAGTAGTCCAAGTTCCAACATGTGAAACAGATGGTTAGGATCATGTAATCAACGTGATTCCTGGGCTATGCTCCATGCATGATGGGCATGATTTAGACAGCCCGGATCGGCAGGCAACAAACACACAGGGTATGTAGTGCCACAAGTGAGTTGTGGCGGAGTAACATTGTAATATACCTTTATTTGTGTATGTGCAAGTCCAATGTGTAAACACCAGGAAAATCCATGGTAATTGTAATGAAAAAAGGAGCTTACTTTTATTAGTAATTGCGTTGCGCGTCATTGTCAGGAATTCATCCCACTTGAATCGCCTTAGCTCTTGTTTCTCCTCCTCTGAGAGCTCGAAGTTTGGTTCCCTTCCACACATAAAAGCCGCCCTGCATGGATATTTTATTCCAACATTCAAATTGAGTAAGAATTGCCACAAGAGACTAATTAAACCAACTATTCTTGCCGGAGAAATACTGAAAGCTATTCATTTTGCAAGAATGCAGCAACTAAACATATATTTAGTTATTGCAACCAGTGACAAGCTTTTTCATTGATTCTTCCTTTCCAGCTGAAGATCTGGTGAAATCGAGTATCTTAAGTAATGAACCAAACCCAATCAATAGCCATTTAAAGAGTGGTTTCGGAGTGTGTCTCGCCTGGGGACCAAAACCAGTACGATTTGCCTGTTTCAGACCCATACATATGTGGCTTCAGTCCCATGTATGTTTCATTGACTGAAACCAATATGACTTGCATGATACTGAATCGTATTGGACAACATTCAAAAGCACTCTGGTATCTCTTACACATGCTGCAACAAGTATCATTCCATCAGCCCCTATAGGCATGAATCCACCGTAGCAGCT
Organism: Magnolia kwangsiensis; assembly: GCA_037074715.1. Lineage (NCBI taxonomy): Eukaryota > Viridiplantae > Streptophyta > Magnoliopsida > Magnoliales > Magnoliaceae > Magnolia > Magnolia kwangsiensis. The sequence continues at coordinate 153,159,468 of CM073574.1, read as the reverse complement.
TATCCAGGCAAGCTTTACAGCCCACTTGACAGTCTCTCCAAATTGGGATTCTTTCACTTTTCCTGCCTCTGAATTCCTTCCAACCACATTCAGAATCCATACTGAACCCACTTGCAATACGGGCAGAGCACATCCAATTTGCCGATTTTTGGAGAACTTCTGAAAAGAAGCATATTGTTGCACAAGTGGATTGAATTGAGAGGAAATGTAATGATGAATTTGATCAGAAACTCATTGCAAAACCTGTTAGGTTTTGGTGGTCTAATCCCCTCTACCATAGAAGGTGGCCAGCAAAGGCACCTTCAGGGTTTCTAATCCCCATTCACATAGAAGATTCTTGGTGCCCTTTAAGTAAAGGAGCGGAAAGCATGGGGTCAAATGGATGATTTTTTTTAATTTTTTTTTAAAGCATGGGGTCAAATGGTGCAGCATGGCGGATCCCAATGGTCCTGGTGTTTTAACAGTCAGACTTGGAACTGATTCATGGCAGATCCTGACAGGAATCGAAGCAGCAAGAGCCCTTTTAGCATCTTCACATGTAATATTTGATTCCAATAATCAACCGAGGAGCTGGCCAAGGTGGTTGGAATTTTTGGAAACATAACTGATGAACATATTCCTCAAGACAGATATGGTTAGAAGTAGGGGTTTTGCCCTTGCTAGATTCCGATATCTCGACAAGGCTCAGAAGGCTATTCTGGTGATGGACAGCAAAATGCTAGATGGAAGAGAAATCCATGTGAGTCAAAAGAAGCAGAAGAAAAACAGAAACCAACCCTAGCTCATCTCTGAAGGAGGGCGGGAGACTTGGGGTCTGGAAATCAGGACAGCAGACCATGGCACAGGGAGGATTCATTCCACGGCATACTCTGTGCCCAAAAGCCCATGAGGCAGTATGCTAAAGCAGTGGAGTTGAGAGGAAAACGGCAGTGAAAGCCTATGAAGCCATTGTATCAAGGAGTTAGGAGACATCAGGAATTGTATGGTAGTTGAGTAGGCATTACAGATAACCATCTTATCTCTATCAAAGAGATCAAAGGAATTCTTATCTCACCTTTCTCCAAGTATCGTTATTTGTCGGTTATTGACAGATAGCTTCCTATTCTCTTTTTCCTTCTGGGAAGGAAGATGTAGCATTTTCCCAGGATTCACGAACTCCTAGATTCATATCCCTATCTACTGTGGAACCACGGGCTCCTTACAACATGGTTACCAGTCAGGGGATATGGATCCGTTTGTTTTGAATTCAAGTCCATGCCTGGAGTGATTCAGTCATTGAAATTGCATTTCAGTTTGGGAAGGTATTAGAGGTTGACAATTCAACCTCATAGGAACAATTCTCATTATTTGAACTGTGGACACCTTTAGCATCCATGGAATCCTTTGTATTAAGTGAAGAATTAGATACATCCAAAAGACCCCTAAAAGTTCTTTCATCCTAGTTTCCAGATGTTATGTAACATGAGTAGCTGCCATGAATCATTATAGCCTACCATTTATATGTTTTCTTTTGATATTACTCAAGAAGAACCGACCCCTCTAACCACAATCTCTTACCCTTAGAGCCTTTTACATGAATGACTTGAGAAGATTTCATCAGTAACAAAATCATACACGCAAGTCCAAACTTTCAGTAACTTAGGGCCCATTTGGATGTACCTCAAAAGGGTCATTTAACGCCAAATCGCCATTTTAAGCCAAAACCTCATTTTTGTGTGTTTGGATGCACCTCCACAAACCATCGTCCAATCCCCGGTTCAACAAAATAAGCGCTGAAAAGCAGGAAACCCTCTTTTGCAGAAGTTGCGTCCAAAGGGGCCCGTAAGCCATTTCATCTGATAGGATCCATATGAGATTGGCCGTGCTCCAGTATCTCCCTTATTAGAAAAAAAAAGCTATAGCAATGTTCCACATTTAACAGGTGCCTAGCGACAGTAAGGATCATCTGATGGGGCCATGTTTGGGATATCTGCCATCCACCATGGGGCCTAGACTACAAACATTTAGCTCACAAGAAAGTGATCCCTACTTTTATGGCTTATTTGGGAAGGTGAGAGTAAAAGATTACACATCTTTCCTTATTGCTTCAAGGAAAAAAGCTGGAAATCAACTTGTTTATTACAAATGATATCATCTTTTGCCTGCTTATGGATGAAAAGGATGGAGGTAAATACCTGTCATATAAGCGAGCTGCTTCTTCTTGTGACCCAACAGTTCCCAAGTGGATTTGTTTCTTGTCGACTTTTATTGCTGCCTGCCATTTCATATTTTTGAAGTAGACACCTCTCATTGCACATGGTTCTTGATCTTCAAAATGCTTCCTACGATGCCGCTTCCTGCGTTTGATTTCTTGCCCTACAAACACAAACAACTGACCTTGCTATACAACTCAAGCCAAGTAAAATATGACACCAAAACATAAGATAAAAAGACAAGAACACCGTTGCAACCTTTTGTCATCAAGGGATTCATGGATTACAAGCACATACAGTTGGTAGCAAAGAATCATAGAGAGCCCAATGAATACATGTTTACCAAACTTTGCCCACGTGCCAACAAAATCATGCAGAACACTGCACATTATCCTAAGGGGGACTTTGTAAACAGTTAAGGTCAAAGGCATGTGATGTCAAACAAGCTGAGAGTTGCAAGCTGTATTGGCACAATCAAACTATTTTTAAATTTTCAACATACGTAGATCATCTATCAACTTCGGGAAGGAAATCTCACGGGCCATTTGGATGCAAGAAAAGTTGTCTGAACAGGCTGTCCATGGCAAACAAGTTTCCATGGTTTGTCTAACTTATTTATGTATGGGAACCATGTAAATTAAGGACAATCTATCCCCATGAGTTGGAATAAAGTAAGGACAGCATAACTCTTGAAAAATGTCAAATAAGAATGAGAAAACTTGTTTAGCACGTGCTGGAACACAATGTTTGTCCACATGAGTCACATGTGCAACTGTCCACATTCAAGCACCCCACATTTGCCATGGGTGCCACCATCAACCCACAAGTGCCACACATGTGCCGATGTGCACATGCTCCATTGTGCTACATGAGTCACCACCCATCTTAAGTCTTCCCCACATAACACAATCAATTTTTACTCCCTGTTCCAATGTGTGACAAACAACAAACAGAATCACTCGTCCAAAAACAGCATGACCTAGATAGGTATCCAAGATAGTATGGCCCAAACAATATGTCTGGAGACTCTGGACACAACTTGCTTGCATCCATGCAGCCTCTTAGATGATACATCAGGATTGCCCAAAAGCACCCACACGACACTAAATTACTCATTAAACAAAGTGGTGCCATCAACCCTAAGTGTATCATGAATAAGTAACAAGAGTTGGTTCTAAGTTAAAAACCTGATTGAACACATTTACTTTTCAGTAGGTAGACATACCTGAAAATTGTTCATTCTGCTCCTCCTTTAATGAGCTAAAGCTAGATACATTACCAGATCCAGGAAATGCTTCAGTGATATTCATCTGTTGAACCAGATTGAGTACCATAAATTTCAAGCCCAAGTATACGACGAACTAATACAAAGTGAATGAATGATGGTCAAGAATGCAATTATTTAGCAACACAAGCAGGTTTCCTGTCTAATTTACTTTTTTACACATAGCAATTCTATTAAAGCTGAGTGGGAAAGTGTACTGATTGCCTGTTATACAAAGAAGACCTATGATTTCCTTACAAGGGTATCTGCTAAAGGCCAAAGAAAGAATCTCTCCCTCCCTCCTTCCACACGGTATTTTGTTAGCGTGGACCCTACTCTTGGAATCAAGCGAGGGCAATTGGAGCACTTGTTTACTCCAGAACATAACCCAGATCATTCCTCTTATTCTTTATACTATCGGCCCAGCCACTCCAAATCCATAAAAAATATTTAAGTATTACTATAGGATGGAGTTTCTGAACAAAGAAAACACACACACACACACACACACACAGAATGACATTTCCCTACCCCAATTATAATGCTGCATGTATTTATATACTACTCACCTTAGTTATCATAAGTATTTAGTATTTCCAGCCAACGAATATGGCATACATCAATAACTATCCTGTTTAGAGTCAGTTACCTCATCAGGATTTGGAGTTAAACATAGTTCAACAGCAAACTAGGTCCTCCCAACCACTTTGATTCTGAACAAGTTTTGGAAAATCTTTCTTGACCTCAACGCAGGCCATGCCTCCACATCACTAGGTAAGGAAGTACTGCCAGTTTTTAGAGGAACTCTAGGACCTCTTAAACATGAATGAAAGGCATGGTGGCCAGATAAGGCATATACACATCATGGATGCAACATGGATATGCATGAGATGGATTTTACACATGAAATTAAAATAATGAGCGTGATAAGATACAGATCCATTACCTATTTTGACGCATCTGGGCACAACAGCATGCAACTTTATAGTGGAATTATTATCCACATGCGATAAACATCTTTTGTTTTGTTGATGAAGAAACACTGACAAAGAAGGGAGCCACTTTATTTCTTCCCACCTAGCTGATAAAGCCCATCTTTTCTAGTTTTTCTCATTCAATAGTACAAATATATACTGTTGTATACATTTCACTTACCCACGTTGGCAGAGAGGCGAATTCTCTAGCAGATTGTCTAGCTAGAGGAGGATCAATCCTTCCCACTCGTGGTAGAATTCAAATTCCATTTCTTGATGTGATTTTCTTCTTATTCGAAAAATTTTGCAGTTATCTTTTAAAAAATTCGTACTGTTGTATAACAAAGGAAAGGAAGCGTGCATTTATCAGTCAAAGAATGCAGATAACAATTCCAGAAAGAAACAACCTATATTTATCAGTCAATCGCTCAAAATAGTTGACAACTAATGGAGATGGTGAGGTATCATAAGATTCATAACTGACCCCCCATCATTTATAGCAAGACTCCACCAAGAATGCCAATCTTCCTTCAAGACCCCTTCCAAGTCCAACACTAGTTGACACTACCATGACTCCGAGTCCACCTTCACTTCCACCAATATTATATTGCTAAGAGTTGAAGAAGGCTAAGATGATTATGATTATTGTTAAAAGTCTTCAATTATCGTAACAACATGGACATATTAATTTTTCTTAGTTTTGGTAAAGGTAAACATATTTTAAATTTTGGGCTCCACATACCACAAGACTAAACCCACTACATTCAACCAAATTTTGGGCCCCAATCTACAACTCCTGAATCCAGTTCACCTTGTCTACTCCCATTACATGCAACTAAACCCAACTATCATCATCATCAAAGCTCATCCCAACTAATTGAGATCGGCTACATGAATCCCATTCCACTACTCCAATCTGTCCAAGATATCCTTGGAAAAGTCATAGGTCATCAAATCTTTTCTTACTACCTCCACCCATGTCCCTTTAGGCTGCCATGCCTTCAACTTGAACCTACTCACTCCTACTAACCAGTGCAGTTCTTGGTCTCAGATACATATGGCCAAACCATCTAAGCTTACTTTCCCTCATCTCATTACCTATTGGGGCTACTTCTAAGTTCCCCTCGAATGAATTCATTTCTAATTCAATCCTCCCTCGTCTTGCCACTCATCCATCTCAACCGCCTCATTTGTTATTCCATGAACTTATTATTCTTTGACTGCCCAACATTCCAGCCGTAAAGCTTGGTTGGTCTTATGTCTTATAAAATCTCGCCTTCAATTTGGTATGCAGCATTCAAATAAAACTCGACAGGTGCATCCCCACTTCATCCACCCAGCACTAACTCGATGAGCAACATGGTTCTCACTCTCTCTATTCTCATGAATAACCAACACTTACTAAATTTGCATTTCATATACTCCTTTTTCTTTTTCCAGTAACTTAAAACCTCTAGATTCAAAAGCATCACTCCATAATTCTAGCTTTGGGTTACCCCCTCCCTTTTCTTGTCAATCAAAATTATATCATGTGCAAAAATACACCATAGAACCTCCTCTTATAAATGCCTAATTAACTCATACATGACCAGTGCATGCAACTAAACCCAGTCTTTAAAAAACTTAATCATGCACCAACTTCAGTGAGTCAGTCCACACATATCTACCACTGTCCCAAGACAGTGGGCAGAAATCCAGCACACATTTCAAAATGGGATCTGAAATCTCATTCTAATTTGTGTCATAGGATTCCCACCATCTGTATTGAAGTTAGAGCCGCGTGTTTACCAAATCTAATTGCAAGCTGTATATTAATACACAATCTTTCCTTATTAATTATATATGTACAGTAAATTCTCGACTTGATTGCTCAATAGGCCACAGCTCTTACAACAGAACATAATGGCCTTGATGGTCACAAGGACTTTTTTTTTTTTGTTTGCTTGTTAGTACACCCCACTGTCAGTTCACACATCGCTGTTAGCCAACCCCGCTAGGGAATCGATCCCAAGACCTCAGTGTTGAAGATGGTCACAAGGACTAGCACCTCTTCTTTAGTTCAATTACAACACTCACTGTTAATGCTACAATGGCCAATATTCAACAGATAAAGGCCAACTTTCTGAACCTCACAGTAGACAGCACTAGCAAACAAATAACTCCATAAGAAACTATATTCACATTTCATGGGGTAGATGAGGAGGACACACATGTAGCCCCACTTTTGTGTAAGACAGTTTCCCCAATAAATAAAGCCAACGTTCAGTCTCATGCAAGTTATTAACTTTATTTTACAAAAACATAAATAAATAAATACATCCCCATATTGTAGAATCCACATCAACCTAGGAAATAGTTTGCTGACCAGTGCACTGCAGTTGCAAGGTATTCCATAATGGCAACGGTGGCCATAGCTGTTACTGTTATGTTATGGCCGTCTTCTTCTCTCTTTTTTTTTTTTCTCTTTTTTCTTTTTTTAAAAAAAAAATAAAAATAAATAAATAAAACTGTTTCAGACCCATTATGGCCATTTTTTATGTAACAGCCATTATGGTTGTTTCATCCCCATTAACATGTAACAGTTACAACTGTTACCGTTACGTAACCATTTTGGCATACCATGGTGGGTTGGCCTAATTGGTAGAAACTAAAAAATCACAAAGGAGAAGGGGGCGAACTAAAAACGTATTAGTTTGGCCGTTACTCCCTCGCTAAACACCCATGGCAAGACTCAATCCCAAGTCATACCCCAGGAGAGCACGTGCATTAACCAGCTTGTCTACTGAGCTGGTTTTGTTCTTTAACTTTTGTTTTCCTTCTAATGCATTACAATGAAAAATATATTTAAAAAATCCCATATTTACTTAAAATGTAGATTTACCAGTAATTTAAAGCAAAATAAAGTTTTTTTTACCATGCAAGCATGTCAAAGGGATTTTGAAACAGTTTAGGTAAAAGATCATTCAGCAATATAATACTTCAGTGAATTTCGATTTAAATATAAATGAGCAAATCTGCAAGAAAGAATCTGTTAATAGTGGGAATCGATGGGGAAAAAGAAGTAGAACAAAAGGTAAACCCATACTACCTGTTTTCGCTGATTGATATCAGCAGAAGGCATAGGATGCACACTGACAGATTTGGACCATTTGGTATTCTGCATAGGATTTTCCGAAACACTTCCATTCTCATTGAACCTAGGAAGCTGGACCAAGAAAGAACTTCTCCCTGCAAATACACATCATAAGTTCTAAAAACTATTGTGTTGATTCCAAAAATAACATATGTAAAATATAACGTAAATCTTCATAAAAATTGAAGCTATCCTGATATTATCCAATGTTTTAAATATCGTTATCGTGTAATGTATTGCACCCTTGGGATACGGATACATATCGGTTGTATCGCGTAATGCATCGTTGTTGTTGGAAAACATGAGAACATTGGAAAATTGGTCGAATTTTTGAATGAAACTTCAGGGATTGTTTAAAAAGACATCAATACACACTTAGAAATCAAAACAATACAAAAAAAAAAAAAAAAAAAAAAGCACTTAATAGGGGTTTCCTTTGTATGGAGTCATAATATATGCGCTTTCCAACTAAATTGATGCAAGTAAATTCAAAGTAATAATACAATTTATAAACATAAGAAGATATGTATAGAAACACAAGCAATACATTCAAAAGCAAAAGAAGAATCATAAATCAGGTTACATACATGTTTAATTTTGTGTTTGGATACAAAGATTGCAATTGATTTGCAAGAAATTGAGAAATTTCAATTTTTCTCAATTTTCCGCAACTTGACCCATCTCCCCCAAATCTCGAAATCGAAGTTCCAAATCCATGATTTTTCATGGAAAACATGAAGAATCATAGATTTGTAAACATTCGACATTGGTTTAACATGATTTACAGCAAAAACATGGATCGAAAATTGAAAATGCTCATTGGATCGAATAGGTGGGATATATCGGCACTACCTATGCGTTTCGTATCGCACAGGTGGGATACAAGATATATCGTAGGATATATCAGCTGATATCATTGATATTTAAAACACTGATATTATCTATGAGAAAATTTGTATGAATTATCGGGGACATTCAAAAAAATTGAGAAGTTATCATGAAATTATTGGAGAATATTAGCCTACACAACTTATCCCATACACGTATACAATAGTATCCTGCAATAAATACAAAAATGCATAAAGCTTGAATTGAAATAACAAAATTATAATATGTTAAAAATATGGAAAACCGCAAACCTATAGAAAAGGTAATAAAAGGGAAGAAAAGAAAGCAGTCAGTAAAGCCAAGTATGATGTTGATGATGCAATGTATGAGAGAGAGAGAGAGAGAGAGAGAGAGAGAGAGAGATCTACAAACTAGTAAAAGCAAGGAAGAGTTAAGGTCTACCTTAACTCTCCCTTGCAGAGAGATCTACAAACTGGTAAAAGCAAGGAAGAGTTAAGGTCTACCTTAACTCTCCCTTGCAGAGAGATCTACAAACTAGTTAAAGCAAGGAAGAGTTAAGGTCTACCTTAACTCTCCCTTGCAAACACACGTTAGATGCATCAAGGGTGAGGATCGTAAGGTCTCCGAGAAAGATCTTGAGATATGAGAGATTACGGAGGCTATTGAACGAATAGGAAAGAATGGGGGTAGATCTAGGAGGGGTCTCCAATCCTGTGGGTTTGGGACTTGGGAGCAAATGGGTATTATCATAAACTTCTAGGGGAAGTAAAGGCAGCCCAAACAAGGATGAGGAAGAGAAAGGTTTCGGGGGCAGATAATATATTCATAGAAGTGAGGAAGATACTGAACAAATTCAGATTAGTTTGGTCAACAAATGTTTTTTAATAGAATTTTTCTGAAAGAAAATGCTTGAGTAGATGAGGAGCATCATAATTCCCATTTAAGTTACACCAATTGTCAGTGGATCACACCATGAGTCTTTCAGTGTCATGTTTCAGTCCTCTTCCCCAAAACAATATGGTCCATGTCAGGGAGGTCAACAACTGAAGCCATTTTCTTACTTGACAGTTAATGGGAAAGTACGGAGATCAGAGGAAGAATCTAAACATGGTTTTCATAGATGAGGAAAAAGAATACAATAGTGCATAAGGAGGTTGTATGGTAGCTGATGAGGAGGAAAGGGATCTGGAAGGATATATCATCAACATTAAAGACATGTGCAAAGGTCATGTGATGAGAGACATGAGACTGCCCTTATCTTTTTGACTTGTTATAGACAAATTAACCGCGACACTCTTGGATAAGTACCCTAGGTAAAAATTAGCAGAACCAATATGGAGTATTTGGATGGTCTTGACTTGTGAAAAGAGTTTCCTTTGGACCTTTAATTTTAGAACGTCATGGTAATTAGTTTCATATGCAGTCAAAGATTTGAAAAACTTGACTCAAAAGCCGATCAAACTCAAATATGTATTCTGTTTGGTTCTAACTCTATCAAGACTCAATCAACTTGGTTGGTTGCAATCAACTCACCAAGAGTTGATGAAGCCTTGTCCTTATTTTCTGACAAAAGTATTTTTAAACAATCACTTTTTTTCTAGAGGGGGTTTCCTACTATTTTTAACATACTCTTTAGAGGATTAATTATTATCGAAATGTGATCCTAAAGACTAGTGGAAACTCGCTTGGTAGAGATGTGAAAACAGGTCCCCAGCCCGGATGAAGGAGATTGGTGCTAGGCGGGTGGATGCCAGACTTTTATTTTTTTTGATAGGTAGCTGGGCACAAACCCAAGACTTCAATGTTGAAACAAACCCTTTCTACCATGGCAGACTTTTATTTTTTTGATAGGAGATTAGTTATTAATCGGGCCGCAAGCTCGTCTTTTCGCTTTGAGATGATGCCTAATCATCCTTGTGTCTTCCTTTAGTTTCACTCCCTTTTGGGTGGCTTGAATAAAATTTATTGCTACCATTCAAACAAATGGCCAAATGGCATAGTAGGATTTATAAAGCGGACCCCGAATGACCGGGAGAATCCTATAATGATGATGAATACCTATATAAATATACAAAGAATGTCATAACATGGCAGAATATATATATATATATATATATATATATATATATATATATATATATATATATATATATATATATATATATATATATATATATATAAAAGCATAATCACACAACTAGCTGTCTTGAATTTAAAAACAACCACGTTGCCACATGTACCAGTCTAATGAAGCAAAGAATATTTTCTTATTTAAGAAACAATCACATGCCCTTCTTATTGATTATTTTATCATTTTTAATGAAAGAAAAACATTCCATTGTTTTTTCTCAAATTTTTTAACTCAGGCTCTTAAAATTTCCAAATAGAATTCCATGTTTGACCAGTTTATGATCTGTTGTAGCTAAATTTTAATTTCAGTTGGGAAATTTCTAACTAATTTTACTTAACCTTTAACTCACTTTTCAGATTTGTAATATTTGAATAGTAAACAATAACTGACTTGTCACAATTAGAAGTGCCAACCAATTTTTCGTAATAAACCAAGGGTGTGTTTTGGTAACATGAACATTACAATCTAACAAGTATGTTCTAAAATAGATATTTTCTGTAAAATCATGTTAAACATGGGGTGTTTGGTCTTCATAGCAAAATTTTGCAAGATTGCAAATCCTTCCCAAAACCAAGAACTGAATTTCAGAAAAACGTAAACTTATCAACAACTATGATTTACAGAACCTTAATTATTTCCCTCTATTCCACACCATCTGATCAAAGTGATCTTTTGGAAGGGATTGGCAATCAAAGGTGAGACCCAATTGATTGTCCAAATAGACCTTCTCTATTATAATCAATATGGACCATCCATTTTCATGTGAGGATCATCCGATCAAAGTGAATTTTACAAGGTATGGGCAATCAAAGGAAGGCCCCACAAGCTGGACAATCAATATCAATCTTTGGATCTTCTTGATTATAATTAACATGAATAGCCCATACAAATCATCAATCAGATTGCTAGGATCATTCAATTAAAGTGATCTTTCAGGAGTGACGGTCAATTATGGTGTGCCCCACATCATGGATGGTCCAAATCAATGGTCAAAACTTCTGTTATAATCAACATAGACCGTCTTTGCCCTAGCCATTGATCGGATGGCTAGGACATCCAAATAACTTTTAAGAGAGGGAAATCAAAGGTGCGCCCCACATGACAGACGATCCAAATTAATGACTGGACCTTCTCTATTATAATCGATATGGATCATGCATTTTCCTAGCCATTGATCGGATAGTTAGAAACCCTTTCAAAGTGATTTGGGACGGTCATGCAACCAAAAGTGGGGCACACATGATGGATGGTCCAGATCAATGATCATACCTCTATTATGATCAATATAGACCGCCCGTTTTCCTAACCATTGATCAGATAGCTCGGATCATCTAATCAAAGTGATTCTATGATGAGATAGGCAATGAAAGCTAGGCCCCGCATGATGGACAATCCAAATAAATTATCTGACTTTCTCTATTAGAATCAATATGAGCAATCCATTTCCAAGCCATAGATTGGATCATTCAATCAATGCGACATTTATTAGGGGTGAGTGATCAAAGTGTGCCCCACATGATAGGCGGTCCAAATCGATGATTGCCTTCTTTATTATAATCAATGCAAACCGTCCATTTTTCTAGCCATTTTGGATGGTTTGATCATCCAATCAAAGTGATTTTTTAGATGAACATACATCCAAGATCCCCAATTGGACCGTTTATAGTAAAATAGAAGTGACACTTAAAAGTGACTAGCAAAGGCCCCACCTCACCAGATGGCGAGTTTAGATCAGTGATCAAACCCTTTCTGGTATAATAAATAGGGACCATGCACTTCCTATCCATGAGATCATGGTTAGGATCATCGTCTCTAAGCAAGGTGTTCCATAACAGTAAATCAGTAATGGTGGCCATAACAGCCACCACCATTACTATTATGATGCAGGCCATAACAGCCATTACGGCCTTTTTTTATTATTATTCTTTTGAAGAAAAAAAAAATCCATTTCAGACATATCACGGACCATTAAAAAGTTGATGAAGACCATTTTTACTATAACGCCTATTTCGGCCCAGTTACGCATTAGTTGTAACAATTACAACCGTTACATAACTGTTTTGGCATAACTTGTATCTGAGAGACTTTTGGGAGGGTGGACAATCTTGGGTCGGTGTTGCATGATGGAGGGTACAAGTCAATGACGGGAGTTTCTCTAGCATAATCAATATAGTGTGTCCATGTTCTTAGCCATTATTGGTATCTTGGTTGGTTAGGATCATCTAATCAAAGTTCCTTAAGATGGGTAGGAAATCAAAGCGGTCAAACCTTTCTAGTATAACAAGTATGAACCATCCATTTCCAAACCATTGGTTGGATGGTTCGCATATCAAATTGTTGGTTATGCGCCCCCAACCACTGGTTGCCCATGATTCTCAACAATCAATTTGGTTGGAGATCCCAAGTATCCAATCAAGTTCAAGGAAAATGGACGTTCCGATTAATGGAATTGACCCAATCATTGATTTGAATTGTCCATCATGATGGCCCCACATTTGACTGGCTTTGCTTCCAAAGCAATGCTGAATTGCAAATTTTTATTATCCCAAATATTGACAATGCTGAAAAATTAACAAAATGGTTTTTTTTTTATGGTGAGAAACATGCGTACACTACCACCCCACGCACGCATGGGTTCTCGAACCCTTGACCTCAGATATGAGACACAATGTCTACCACTGAGCCAAGTGAAGAGACCCCTTAATAAAATGGTGATTTAAGGTGGGCTGACCAAACAGTCAATGAAACATTAAAAAACATGGGGAGGAGGACAAATTTTTGTCAGATCAAGAATTATGTTATTTTTCTACCATACAAATTTTTAATTAGGATTTTTTGTTTTCATGCCAAACAGACCCTAAAAGATATTTTGACACTACTTTATCATCTTTTTTTCCCGATGAGTGGAGGACACTACTTTATCATGATATTATTGCAAAAAAGAATATCACAATAAATTAAGAGATCATCTCGAATAGGTCCTCCACATTATCATGGTGTTTTTCCTTCTTCTTTTCTCTAAGAGTTACCTTAACATGATGTTACCCCAAAAAAAATGGTTTTTATTGCAGATAACTGTCACTAAGAGCATATTTTGTGCCATATTTAGGGGAAGTGTCATGACATTTTATTTTTTAAAACTCGCGTAATAATGTTTAGTTACATTTTGCAAATGGATAGTTTAACAGTGCATTACAGAACTCATTTCAACCACAAAACAGGCAAACTGGTCATTTCCAGTCAGACTTTAAATGAACCTCAATCAGTTTTTTTTTTTCCGTTAGTAATAGTAATAATTTCCACAATACTATGTAAAGGTCTCCACAATCCAAGCAAAAGATGGCTCTATCTGAAGTTCAAGAGTTTGGATGAAAAGAACAATATTTCCAGAAAACAATTATTCACAGAAGAAAGAGAAATTACAACAAAGGGAAAGTGTCCTGGACAAAAGGCAATTACGCCTAAGACTCCCATAGCAAGGAGTGTGTCAAGAAATATTAAATTTCATCCGAACAGTCGCATCTTATAAACACCCCCCCTCCCCATATATATATATAAATAAATAAATAAAATATATTTAAAAAAAAAAAACAGAACTTTTATCAAGTTAAATTTTATATTCAAACTTCATTATGAGTTGAATAGATTTACAACCAAACACAGTATGAACCATATGAACTTCTTGTTAATTCATAAGAAAACAAAATGCAATACAAGTTTGAAAGAGAGAACAGTGACATGGAAGCAGTGAAACACAGAAATCAATAAGAGAGGTCTAATAGTAGATCCTATTAGGACCCTTCCATTTGCGTCAGAGGCACTCCCTCACTTCTGCTCCTTCTGCTCTTCTTTAATGGATCATGTTTTCTTCTAATCATAAATAAATAGAAGCCTTAATGATTATGAAGCTGAGAACAGAATTTAGCAAAAATATGAAGAGTAACTCCTGCTTTCAAGAACAATAGGTCATGAAACAAGGGAAGATAGCAAACATAACAATGTACAAGCCACAAGTAAACATGCAAAACAGAAAAGGCTGCAGAAATGATGATGTCGCACATCACAGTATGCAATTTTTTTGGGAGTGTGTTTGGCTTTCCCCAAATTAGAAGTGGTTTGAATATTTCAGTGCAGTTGGGACAGTGAAAAATCAGAACTACATTAGGAGAGATGACTTCTCTCTTCCTCTTATGCCCCAATTCAAAATCAACCCCATTTCTGGTACTGAATTTGGTGGAAAAGCAGGGAAACAACAACCCACCTTACGACGTTTCCAATTCCATGCTGCCCAAAAACAAAAGTACAGTGGACAACCATCTTCTTTGCCAGAATATTCAAACCGCTTGCAATTTCGGGGAACATTCAAACATGCAAAAATTAAATTCTTGATCAAGGATGAGTATACCAGAGCAAAGTCCCAGAAGTTTGCGCCTCCGTAGGCTGACCATGGCTGATTCTCACTTCCTAATAAGCACATAGATTACCTTAGCGGACAAGCTCAAGCATCAACAACTGGTGATATTTGAATCAAAAGGGCAGCGTAATCTAGATGAATGAACCCAGATAAGCATGCAAAATCCAACAAGTTCTAGGCAAGAATCATCTACAAAGAACAAAGAATAAAATGGTGCACGCCTCGACCCAGCTATGGCTATTCATAGTGGTAGGACCCTGAATCCTTCTCACCCAGTGCTTGCCAATGTAGCACGTGAGCTTGGGATCTAAGCTGTTCACCGGATGGGCCTCACTGTGAATGTGCCGGGCACAATCATCAGGTGGGTGGGTGACACATGCACATTGGATGTGGAAATTTTGCTCAATTTTTTAACTGTAAAAAATGGCCTTGGTCTTCAAAAACAAATAGCAACTAATAAGTATTATACATATAATGGTTGTGATTAGTTTATTACAAGAAACACTATCTCAAGACCCAGCATGTGATAATAATAACAAAAAAAAAAAAGGAAGCAAAAACAGGTACTAAACAACACAGAACATTAAAAATAATTTGGTTGTGTATCAACAATAAATGTCATAAGCTTCCTTGACCAAAGTTATCATAACTCATAAGCATCCACAACCAAAACCAGCTCTCCCATGCAGCTTCATCCACATTGCAATGATTCCAGAGCATTGGGACAAGCTATAAGCCTTTGTGGAAGCACCAATAACCATTAGTTTATTCACAAGCAATGATGGCTGCCATTGCAGATCACGATCATCTGACGACTATATGAGATGGAATAAAAAGGGCTAGCCCAGCTGCTATTGAAATCAGGATCTTTCCACAAAACTTTGTGAAGTTACAATTAACGTAATAATAGTGAGATCAGGTTAGCCGAGACATTCGAAGAGAAATCTTAGGAGGGTGCTCACAAGTCACAACCAACAGAGAAGCGTAAACTCACCTTGAGACTTGTGCACATCAGCTTGTTCATGCCATTGTTACATGCATATTGTCCAGAAAAAATAGATTTCACAAGGACTATCATATGCCATAGCATGTGCTAAAAAGCAAATCATTGCATACAAGGATTATGTTTCATAAACCAAATGATATTCTAATTGCATAGATATATATAACCTACTATGTTGCCAGAAAAGAGGAGCTGGTCCTAGTAAGGATAGGGAAGGGGACTTTGATTAGGATGAAAGGAGGTTAAGAGCACATGAAAAGGGATGAGAAGGCTTTTCACTAACAGACGATATGGCCTTAGGGAGGAATTTATTCTGAAATAGGATTCATAGAACTAAAGTCAAATGGCTAAGACAAGGCTATGAAGATGATGGTAATGATGATAACTTGCTTCCCCAATGCATAGGCGACTATAGTGGCAAATACAGTTTGGCACACATCAAAATCAGGACAGAAGGAGACAGATAAACACACAGAGAACCAGAGATTCTAAACGTGAAAAGTAACTATACAGCCCAAACCTCAGTGATTGTACAGTTTGCCCATGCTCTCAATTCAGTACATGTGGTGTCCATGGTTTGGTTAACCAGACTGTGGACCAAATGGGCCAAACTGCAGATGGGGTGTCCCTCAAAAATCTATACAGTGGAAGATCCTAGCCCTCCATCCTTTTGCTTTCTTTTGATAAATGTAGACCTTAGCTGATTTTTCTTTCCTTTTTTAAGCTACCTATCCAATCGTAGAACCCACCCAGGATAGGGTCTATTATGGATCACCAAATCATGGGTCCCAAATGCATGGAACTGAAAGCACCAGAAAACCGTTCAGTTAATGAGGTTCAAGATCTGATAATTCCTCAAAACATGAATATGGGGAGTTTAACCATCCACGGGTGGTAAATAAAGGTGGACACATGTTCTATATGGAAGTTCATCAAAGATACGAAAATGATTGACCACAAAAGTTTTGGAGTTTCTAGAATGGTAGGGCCTCAGAAGAGAATCTACCATCTAAAAGTGACATACTCCTTGACCTTTAAAAAAGGTGCCGTACTCACTGACTTCAAAAATAAAAAGTTGGTGAAGAGATGACTGGTTTTCAATCTTCTGTATTTTGTGCTCTTCCTGAGGAGGTTCTCTTGTTGGCCTACTAGTGTAGTCCCGATGTGCAGATTGGTTTTTCTTTCATGATCAATTTATTTTTAGGCTTTCTCGTGTAAAAACAAAAAGAAAGGGTAAAAAAAAGTGAACAAGGAGAATGACAAGTAGTCCAATTTCCCCGCATTAGACATGGGAGGTTTTTCTTAACGATTGCAATAATTTTATTAAAAGACAGACAAAAAAGGCAGAAAGCCCAGCCGTTACAAAAGGGATATGACTTATGAGAGATCATCCAATATCAAAGAGGCTAGAACTCAATCTAAAAACCCATGAGCTTATCCCTACAAAATCCTTCAAGCCCATGGGGAAGTAGGTATTTTATGTAAAGAAAAATAGATGGTATATTTTTCTGATGGTTATTAGCAAATTAGAACCTACATTTCTATTTTTCCAATTTGATAGAGTGGAATGGCATAATAGGATTCATATAGCTGACCCCAATTAGTTGGGATAAGGCTTAGATGATGATGATGATTTCTATTTTGCAAATTTCCTCTCGAATGTGAAATAATTCCCAAGATCAATAGGATGTGGTACGATCAAAACATATATTCCTTCTTAATATTCAAGAAAAACACATCTCACTAAACGCCAAGAGTGCTAATATGCTTGGCAAGCCCCTCCAACCATAATTTGGCAGTTCACCCAAAAGGTGTCTGCACTAGCCTCTTTCCACATTATCAATCTGCAACTCCCTAACTTCCAATAATGTATTAACAAGATCAAAAGGCATGTCTCGTGCAAAAAAAAAAAAGCATGAACAAGGCACTTTTCTAAAGTGACCAGGACTGTCAATCTGATGGGCCACCATAGATTTATGCCACAGGCGAAAATTCACTATGATTGGACAATCCTAATTCAAAGCTCTCTGGTCCATGCACAGTTTTGCCCATTTAAGTTGGACTTTTACCATCTATCTTTCTTCATCAACTTTTCTAAACGCCACCTTCTAGTCCATTTTCAAACGGCTGATGCAATGACTAGGTCCAATTGCCAAGAATTTTCAACTATAACCCATCTATAGAGGTAGCTATTAGATCAACAGTCCTGATCACCCTCAACAAGTGCCGCATGTACGGTAGAGATGGGAAGTGACAGAGGATAAAGCTCCCTTAAGGTGGCTGCAGCCTTGCTACCAGAAATAGCAACATTAAGGCGACCGGAAGCCACCGCATGCTCACGCACACACACCCAAAGCCATCACAAACAGAATTCTCCAGTCTACTCTCCAACACCAAGTCAAGTCAACCCAACAACCAAAATCAGTCACACATGCCCAAATCCCACAAAAATCAAATTCTCAATCTCTCCTTCAAATACAAAGCCAACCCACGACCCAAAACAGCGCCTGTCTCCTAACCAACCAAAAAACCCCGCCATATGTACACGCCCAAACCCGGTTTATATATGGAATTCTAAGTTCTTCAAGTCAACCCACCAACCGAGACCACCCCCATCGAAGTGACAAAACATCAAACAGCCCAAGGACACCAAAAACACGGTAATCGAAACACACCCAGAACGCGGAACTCGGCAAAACCTTCAAAAATACCAACCGCCGCCGTACAGTGCGAAGCCGTGCTTCCATGGAAGGAAGATAACAGAGAGATAATCCACCAAACTTCACGTGTATAAGCCTAAACAAGCATTCAGAAACAACCCATGAAAGGGATGGGAGGGAGAAGGTAGACTGTTCGTACCTGGCGACGGAGAAGATGGCGGCCGGCCGGAGCGTGAAAAGAGGAGGGAATCAGGGTTATTGTAGGAAATATGGTAGAGGTGGAGGGGTATTTAAGTCACGAGGAGAAGATGGTGAGGGCTGTGAAAGGGAGAATTGCATCTACCCACCACCTTTCTTTTCCTCTCTCTCTCTCTCCTTCTGTCTCTTGTGTTGGGAGGGGTTGAAGAGGGTGGGGAACGTATGTTTTATGTTTCCTAGCTTTGGTTAAAATGTCCAAAATACCCCTAACTTTTATGTAAATTCCAGCAGGACCCTTTATCCAAAACAGTAAGTAGGCCGGTTCTGATCTGTCGCGATAGATCCTAAATAGACGTCCGTCACCCGGTGCCTCCAGCCTGTCCGTTCTCATCTTTCTGGTCCTGTTTTTTCACCTGCCCTTGAATCCTCTATAACCGGGCCTGTGGGTCCCACCGTATTTATATATAAAATCCACTCCATCCATCAAGTTCTATCCTAGATTCTAGGGCCTGGAACAAAAAATTACCCAGACCCAGAACTCAGGTGGGCCACAACATAGAGATATAGGATGCTAATCATAGGCTTGTATGGGGTCCACCATTGTGTTTATCTTTCATCAGAGCCGTTAATTGCCAGTGACTCACTGGAATGAAATGAAAAATATAAAATCACTCTGATATAAATATCAGGTGGGCCACACCTTGTGAAATTAGAGGTTATTAGTAGTTTTACGTGGTTGCCGTTCTCGTGGCCCATTAGATTTTTTTATTGGGCCAATCTTTTGTACGTGCGGTTGACGTAATGGGCCCACCCGTAATGTTTACGTGGAATCCAAACTGTGATCTGGAGCAAATCCTCGCAGGCACCGTACGTTCGAGATTCATCCCTATCAGAAACTCGGTGGGACGCACCATGAGGATCAGCGTACAATCATGACTTTCTGTGGCCCACTTAAAGATTTTAATGGCTTGATTTCCGGTTTTCCGTAAATCACGGTGGTAAACATCCCTCTTCCCTGTGGCCCACCCGAGTAATGACGGATCAGCTGTCTTTTGGATTATAGGCCTAATATGGGGGGCGCGTCTGATGGACCGGTTGGATGGGTCTCATACATCACGTTGGGCCCCACACAGCTGGAAGTTATGATGATTAGCATGCACTAAAACCTACGTAATCATTCCTCCTTTTTGTTTTCACCTTGATGGTTGGCTGGGAGGCGTCGGTCGACGGACTGTGTGGATAGAAATATCTGCTTGGTTTGAGGTTTAAATACGGACCTTCCGTGTAAAATACCTTGTAGATGGACAGTCTTGATTTGCCACAACATCCTCCCATCCAAATTCGTTCATTTTTTCGGTTCGTTGAAATTACCAAAATACGCTCGCAACTCTCTATGATCTGAACCATCCATCCGTTAGGCCCATCCGTGGATGGGCCGCAACACGAGAAATCACAGCAAAGGGGCTCCATAAGCATAAGCTTAGGTTGCCATTAGATCATGACCGTAGGAGAAAAAAAATCAAAAGGACCGGCAAAAGAATAATCTAAACGAAATGATGCACAAAACAAAATCAAATGATGAGATTCTACGGTTAAGATCGCCTAATCATTGAGGACCACAATTTTAACGGTCTGGACTGGCATGCTTCCATGCATCGGGAATGAGTTACCCCTCTTCAGTGAGCAGTCCAACCCAACATGAGTACTTACACGTGGGACCCACCACACAGTAACGCCCTCACAGTAAGATGGGCCCACCTATAACCCTCATCTTAAATTATCCCAACCATCAACCACAACTCATCCGCATTTAGTACTGCTGAATCAGATGGTCAGGATCGTCCACACGGTTCCTGGTGCACGTCCAATCTACCTTATGGGCATGGCCCACTACCGTTAATGAACTCGATCACACACGTGCAACTTGCTGGCCGTCCATGCACAGGAGAGAGAGACATGGACGGATTTGCATAGTATGTGAAGGGCAGTTTTGGAAATCCGCATGGTGGTGGGTCATTTAAAAGGGCTGGGTTGTTGAGGGACTGGCAGGCGCTTGGCAGCCAACGCAGCAAGCACCGACGGATAGACGGGCTTGCTGTGATTGGACCGGCCTACTGCCATAAGCGTGCGGCTAACGTCCTCTTAAACTAACACCCCTGGCGCAAAATAGACCATACGGAAGGCAAAAACCTTGTTCTGCGCTTGAAAAAAGCAATAAAGAGTGGCAAGAAAAGTGTAAGTTGGGAGTTGACTACGCACCCAACCCAGAGCCTCTCTTTTTACACACACGAGTAAGGATGCGATGTGCCGGTATCCCCGTGGTACCCACCTTGATGTTTGTGTTATATCCACTACGTTCATCTGTTTCTGCCTTCATTGTAGGATATGATGAGAGATCCAAAACTCAGGTGGGCCACACCATGAGAAACGTCTATGTGAGTCCAGAAATTTTTCAACGGTGAACTTTGAATCCCTACTGTTTCTAGTGGTGTCGCCTACTTGAGTTTTTAACTTCTTTCATTTTTTGGTTCACATACTGAAATGAGCTAGCGAAACAGATGGACGGAGTGGATATACCACAAACATGACGTTGGGCCCCACAAACCCCCAACTAAAGCAAGTCGGGTCCAACGACAACCTACGATGATACTAGATCCGAGGATATGTACGGCGTACAAGGGTTTTCAATTTGTATCAGTGGAACCAGTGGCACCGTGATCTAGACCGTTGGTCTGTTATGTTACTCAGCGGATGGAGGTTGCCACAAGAATATAGAATGTTGGAAGTTATGAGGGGATGTTTGGATGCCACCCACTTTTGAGGTCCAAGTCCTAAAATTATTTTTAAAATGGATGGACGGAGTGGATGAAATATATAAATTAAGGTGGGCCGACAGACTTTACTCGGTAAGCCTGATTTACTCTACGCAATCCGCTTCCATTTTCACTCATATAATATCAGATATTGTACAGCCTAAACTCTCTTAGGTCCACTGTGAATTCATGAAGTTTATCCGCACCGTTTATCTGTTTTTTCAGTACATTTTAGGGTTGAATCCAAAATTGAAGCCTATCCAAAGCTCAAGTGGAGTATATCAAAGGAAACAATGGGAATAATAATTTCCACCGTTGAAAACATTTTTAGGCCTACATTGACGTTTATTTGTCATTCAACCCGATCATAAGATCACATAGACATGGGTGAAAGGAAAATAGAAATATCAGATTGATCCAAAGCTTCCGTGCCACCCAAGAACTTGTCAATAGTAGATATTCAATTCACACTGTTTCCTTTGGTGCGGTCAACTTGAGCTTTGGATATGCTTCATTCTTGTGCGGTGGTTCGAAATTTATCTGGTAAAACGGATGGACGGAGTTGATAAAACATACAGATTAAGGTGGCCCCACAGAGTTTTCTCATTACGCTACCTTTTCATTTTTCAACACGCATGCAATTGACATGTGGATGCTGGGAAAGCTGTGTATGCATGTTATCCAAAATCCAAACTGTTCATGAGACTCACCTTCATCGAAAAAACAAGTGGTTGAAATTTCATGCGCTGGTAGAGTAGTGGGTCACAAGCTTATATTTAATTCCAACTGTTTGTAGAATTAAAACGCTTTTTGGTTGCATCCAAACAAGCACTAAATAGCTACAAAAATTCGGCCTTTTTAGGCCGAATGTGGGCACTTGCAGTGTTATGCGGCTTGGGATTGTTTAAACCCCGACATTTCTGGAGAACTGTCCATCCATGATGGGAGCCAACAGAACGACGGTCTGGACGGATCGATCGCTCAATCTGTACATATTGAATTTCGTGCATGTACTTGGTAAAATTACCATATAATTCATATCACGATAGGATCCATGGAAGTGGGCATGTTGGACCTGATCCGGTCAATCTGACCCGATCAGATCTGACCCGGTACCGTTCCGAATAGAACCGACGGTCTAGATCATGTCTGATCGATTCTGCCCATCCAGATCCAAGCTTATTTCGGGTCGGGTTCAGATAACAATGTATCCGGACAGATCCGGTCCGAAAGGGTCTAAACCGAACCGACTAGACCCGACCCAGAGCAACATCCGGTATAGTATAAATATTTTTTTCCTCAAAACTAACCCACCCGACCCCAAATCATTTTTACCCTCGCCTCCCCCTCTTTTCTTACATTAGCCTCTCCCGCCTGAACGAGAACAAACGATCTTCTTCGGTTCTTCCTCTCCTCTTCTTCTCTGACTGTAATACTCTGGGTTTTAAGGAGTCGTGTAGTAACTCGGCCTCCAAATTCTCAGGTGCCGCTTATATCCTAACTATGGTGATTTGTACCTAAATCAGTTTAAATGAGGAATAAATGAATCGGCTGGAACATAAACCACAACCACAACTAATTTACTGAAATAAATGCGACTAAGAAATATAAGTTTATAGGAATATCAAACGGGTCGCACAAGGCGTCGCCTAATAAAATTTATATAGGAAATGCCCAAAAGAAATAGTACATTAGATCCTTACTCAACAACTCATAAACAACCCGCACAGTCTCTAGTGATCCATCCATCAGTTATAAGTAGGAAAGCTCATGTTCCCTATCTATACTCACCTCACTCGGCTCGTCGAACTCCGCCTCACCTGCATCTAGTAAAGGGTCTGATTAGTATTTTAAAACACCGTCCCAGAGTGGGAGTGAGTAGCTAACTCAGTGGGTATCATTAGCCATAAGTTAAATCAAATAACAATTCCATTATGAATTTAATGAAAAACATAAATTCATAAATCACTAACTAGTCTTTCTTAATGCGTATACATGAGTTATGTATGATGTATGACCTCACCCACAATACTCCCTTGAGCGACTTCGTCTAACGGTCGTGTATGACCAACACTCCCTCATTGCGACCTCAATTGCCGACTTGCCAAATCCTAGCTAATGTGATGTATGAATAATGTTAACCGAGTATTTGGTTGATTCCATTCAACCAGCAGGTTGGAAAAACTGGTGCACCCCAACAATATCAATACCCTTATCCCTTTTTCCAAGACTATGACCCCTCAACATACGAGGCCAAGGTCTCACGATCCTTGATCTCATCGGGTTCCTCACCCCAAATGCGAGCACGTGAGGAGTGCTGAAAAGTGGAATCGCTCGCGGACCACTACGGGAGGCTCGTCACCCCAGCGTAGGCCGACAGCTCGGACACAGTGTTTTATTCCACCATGCCCAGCTCACAAGGCTGTGGATCAAATTACTAGCCGTTATCAGTGGGCGCCAGTGGGCGAGAGGTGCTACAGGTTCCAAACAGGCATGAGCAAGCATGGTTAACAAATAAGGTTGGTCAGTCGGTGAATTAGATTTCCCTAGTTCAGGCAAGCATGAAACGCATAACATCGGGTGCAAGCAACCCTTGCAGTCCTGCCACTATCGCCCATTCGCGTCCGCCCGCACCAGTCAGTTTAGTCATAGGGCGGCTCAACTAACGAGACTACCCTTACAAATCTCATATTCCTGACTAACCTAGAGGGTGGGTTATATTTAACAATATTCTAGGTAGACAAGAGTTTATCTCCGAGTGTAGAAGGGATAAAACGTACAACACATCTAAGCATAAATTTTTAAGATATTAACATGCATGTGACTACTCTTAATAGCATAAATTAGATATGTGTGCGGGTGGTGTTGAACTACTTAAGAAGCAAAGATCACACATTATCCATAATACGGAAAATTACAATCAAGCATACAACATAGAAGAATGTGCAAAGATGTTAGATGCAATAAGGTACACACCACGAATCTCATGCCCAAACAATTTGAGAATAACGATCAGACAATCCATTTATCATTTCATGCATGTTAGGTGTGCTTATCATATGGATTCCTAATTTAGGGTTTTTCCTTAGATTTCGTATGTTTATCAATCTAACATCTAAAATCATTAAATTTTGCCTAAAATTGGTACTTGGCCACCTAAGGATAACGGTTCGCACCTACGGATCGTTGAGAGCTTAAGGAATAGGCCTAAGGTTGTCGAACTCGCGGGTCAATTTGTAGAGATCTTGAGTCAAACGTACTTGCATGTTAGAATACATGCAAGGCCTAGCTTAACATAATAGGCTTTTAAAGAAGAAGAGTGGTTATTTACCCAATCGATTGAAAATCGTGTCTGTAGTTGTGGATAGGGGGTTTCTTGAGAAAAAGGAAAGACGGGTTACAAGATTCTACCTCCCTTAGGCTCACCTTTCTCTCCCTTCTTCTTTCTGTCCTTCTCTATTTCTCTTTCTCTTCTCCTTCACCAAGGTAGGGCGTGAAAATCGTATGGGAGAAGAGGGTGCCCAAATGAGGCCCTTTTATAATGCCAGATTTGGTGTAAATGGTCTCAAGGGTTGGGTTTTTACTATACTAATCCTAAGGGAGGGTTTTTCTAACCTCTAGGGCCCACTATGGGGCATACATATTGATATACACCGTAAGATAGTTATCCCTAATGATGATCTACGTATAGATATGATTGGTCCATCATTTGGATGCATCGATCGACAGATATGATTAGAAGTTTGTTCAACGGTCACCGATGATCGATCGGGGCCGCGGCTATACGGATATGAGCAGGAAAATATCCTTACTCCACGTGTGAAGTTTGGTCGTAAACCGACATTCCGAAATCCTCAACCTTGCATAAGAGTGGACAACCTAATTCACTTAAGTTTCAGTTTCTTCCTTTAGGGTATTTGTACTTCTCATGCACTTATCCTTTGTCTCAAGTTGAGTAGTTTTAGACAGTACTCAGGTCCGACTCCCGCGATGGACGTCGAGCCCAATAAAACGGACATTATTCTATAGTTCTGGAACTAGTGGCCCACCAACGAGCGGTCTAGGGCTTGTTTAGAAAATCGGAGCATTTCTGAAATAAATTATGTATTGAGATTTCTCGTGGGTAATGATTAGGGTTTGGATTAACTATGTTCATAGTATGACCTATTTATAGCTAGTGAAAGTGGAGATTTGGTCATATTTATTCTAAACCGTCAGTTTTAGGCTAAAAGAGTAACATGGTTGGTTTGGTCTATTAGTCAAGATCCGAGCCTTATCTGACTCGGCTTCGGTTAGATATTTAATTTAGTTATGATTGTCTTGATTAGTTAACGATGGATCGGTTAGATTTAGATCTTATGTGAGTAAATCATGGGGCTAAACTTGATATTCAAGTGATCGGGCGGATTTGTTGGCTTCCTACAGTTGATCAATCGAACTTGTGTGGTTCTTTACCGGTACCACCCATGTATAAACTAACATTGAGTGCTAACGGTCAGTAAGTGATATTATAAGTTAATTATGAAAAAAAAAATCAAGGATTTTTGAAAATCTAAAACAGTGAAAATTCAAGACGTTACATTGACGCTCGTCGCTCGTCGCTCGAAGAGAACCCTACTATAAACGAAAGAAAAACCAGTTCTCAAATTTTCTTTTTTATCTTTAATTGATTCCTGCGAGAAGAGAGTTCGGGTGCACAAGTTAGCAAAATGATGGTGGGAATGCTACCTGGAGTGGAGGTGGCCCAAAAGAGAAGGATCCAACATCACCATCTCGATAATACGCGCCAGCCTTCTTTTCTTCATTCTCATATCGCACCGTCGACAGTGACGACCATGGACGATACTGCCCTCAAAGCTCATACAAGACTCGAAGAAAAGCTCTGAGGCATTGGTTACAGGTTCATCCTCTCTCTCCCATCTCTTAATCGTAGCGTTTTATTTTGATTACGATCCGACGGCTCCGATTATTTGGGGCTGAACGAGATTCAATGTTGGTGAATAGTTATACACCGAAGAATTGGTGCATGCACTGTGCAGCTTGTAAGGCCCTCAGAAGATGGTGAGTGAATACACCAGTTGTTTGGCTAGTGGTCGGTGATCTGTGGGCCCCACCATGATGTTTATGCTTTATTTACATTGTCTATCCACTTTGGCCTCATTTCATGAAATGATCTCGAAAAATGGATGGATGCCATTGCCTCATTCAATTCTCCTTGAATATGAGAACAAAGGAATTCCAATCAATTACCTAAGATTTGAATATCCTAAGGATAATTTTTCAAGCCTCTACAGGGAAGGACCGACCATTGCCACAAGCCAATCTGAACACAACCAGCCATGTGTACAATTTCAACCCAAAAATGGACCGATCCGAACCTTGCCCCATCTGATCTAACTCGGTTTTCCTAACTGAGTCGGACTCGGATCAGTTTAGGCAAGCACATGTTCGGGTCTGACCGAGTCAGATGACCCGGACTCGGTCCCAGATCAGTCCGAGTTTGGATTGGGTCACGTAAAATGTAACATCCTGAATTTTCACTATTTTTGACTTTCAAAAATCCTTTAAATTTATTTTAATTAATTAACTTATAATATCGCTTACTGACCATTAGCACTCAATGTTAATTTATACATGGGTGGTACCAGTAAAGAACCGCATAAGTCCGATTAATCAACCGTAGGAAGCCAATGAATCTGTCCGATCACTTGAACATTAAGTTTAGCCCCATGATTTACTTACATAGGACTCAAATCTAACCGACTCACCGCTAATTAATCAAGACAATCATGACTAAATTAAAGATTTAACCGAAGCCGAGTCGGATAAGACCCAGATCTTGACTAATAGAACAAATCAACTCTGTTACTCTCTTAGCCTAAAACTGACGGTTTAGAGTAATCATGTAACGCCCTGAAAATCGAGGGTCATGCATACACTCGACTCCCGAGTTCCTGAGTATCATTTATAACCGATTTTCATTAATATGCGTTAAATTAGGTTTAAATGCGCAGTTTAGAATTTCCTGAAACATGAAGTACAATCACACAAGTCTACTGAAATGAAAGAGATCTAGTATATATACAGGTCAAAAAATATAAATGGGTCGCACAAGGCATTGCCCAACAAAAATCAAAAAAAGAATGATATATCTAAAAAGAATAGAGCTGAGCCCACTGCCCAGCGATCTAAATCCTGCCTATCAAGCCAATAGAGAGTCGCCCATCAGCTGGAAGTAAGACAGCTCATCCTCCTCATCAAGACCACACTGCCAGGCTCCTCGTACTCTACGTCACCTGCATCTACGGGAGAGTCTGGTTGGTGTTTTAAAGCACCGTCCTAGAGTGAGAGTGAGTGATCAACTCAGTGGGTGTTATTAGTCTTAAGTTGTAATAAGCATCATTTATATTATAAATTTAATGAAAAGTAATCATTCATAAACATCTAACTAATCTTATTAATGCACATGCATGACGGATGATATGATGCATGCCTCCGCCACAACACTCCCTCAAGCAACTCCATCTAACGATCGTGTATGACAAACACTCCATCAGAGTGACCTCGACTGCTAAGTCGCCACCCTAACTAGTGTGATGCAATGTGATCGTGTTAGCCGAGTTCTTAGTTAAGTCCATTCATCCAGCAGATTGGAAAATCTGATACACCTCACGTATCAAATGCCTTGAACTAGTTGCGATGCCAAGACCCCTCAACGCGCGAAGCTAGGGCACCACGATCCTTAATCCCGTCGACTTCCCCATCCCCGACTTCAAGCACATGGAGAGTGCTAAGAACTGGGATCGCTCGCGGTCACTACAGGGAGGTTCATCACCCCAGCGTAGGCCGACAGCTCGAACACAGTGTCTCATTCCACCATACCCGGACCATAAGATGGTGGATCAGCTTCAGGTGGTTATCGATGGGCTACAACGGTTGTACGGTGTGCCAGATTCCATACATGTATGAGCAAACAGGGTTAACAAAACAAGGTTGATCAGCCAGTAGACTACACCGCATGAGTTCAGGTAAGTACGTGGTGGAACAACACCGGGTACGAGTGACTCATGTAGTATAACTATTGTCACCCACACGCACTCGCCCAAATCTATGGGTTTAGCCTCAAGACGGTCCTACCAACGAGGCCACCTTCGCTCCCCTTGTATTCCTGACCAACCCAAGGGTTTGGGTGGTGATTCATAACATGCCAACTAACGGGGTTATCAACTACCCTAAACAACATCATGTTCTCATACTCCTTAACATACAATTGAGAATCTCTTATCAAGAGAGGCTAACAATATCATGAATAAAGGTGCATGTGTATTGTGTGGGTTGGTGAGGAAGTTAAGCACTTCCTACATCTCATAGAGCCGATTTGCGCAAGGATTAATAAGGCATACATGTTATAGGGCAACATCATGTGAAGAAAACCAAACAAGACATAAACATAAGATCATCAATTCTTACCAAATCATGTGAGAGTCAAGAACAACATCATAGGAGAAAATCAACATGATATACAATTTCATACAAATCCAAACAACCCCGCAATTCCTAGGTTTTTTCCTATATGTTCCAAATGCATCATCTAAATAAATAAAATCATTAAACTTATAATACAATTGGTGCTAGGCCACCTAAGGTTAATAGTCTGCACCTTCGGATCGTTGAAGGCTTGGAAGACGACCTAGGATGTGGATTTTTGGGGTCGAACGGCTGGAATCTCTAAAGCAACCATTTGCATATTAGAATTCCATGCAAATCCTTTCTCAACTCAAGGGTTTCAAGAAAATGGATGGGGGCTTTTACATATACGATCAACGGATGAATGAGCGGTCATGGTGGAGGGTTTCTTCTTGGAGGAGTGGTAGGGAGTCACAAGATTTGATTTCCTTAGGCCCCACCTCGATTTAAGGTCCACCTTTGCTCTCCTTCATACTCTCTTTCTCTCCTTACTCTCTCTTTACTCCCTTGGTAGTGGTAGTTGTAGTGAGAGTTATGAGATAAGGAGCTAGGGTTTTATTTCCTAGACTTCGGCTATTTGGCCCCAAGTTTCAACAACTTCCTAAAATGGCCCTCTAGGACTCTCTATTGGTGTTAGGGCGGCCCTAACACCCCCTTAGCCACCAATTTTAGTGTGTAGTGCCTCATAACTCGATGAGGGGACATACAAAGTTTGAGAATAAACGGATGAACGAATATAGAGTTTGATCATACGGTTCCGATCTTTAAATGGCTTTATGGGGTCCATTATGGTGATTGAAACGGTTCTGGTGGCCTTATGGCCCTGAAACTTACAGGATAGATGCTCCATGGCCCGATGAAGGGTCATGTAAATTTTGGAGACAATCGGATATCGGGTTTGATCGTATGGGTCTGATTTGTGATCAACGGTCACCGTTCCACGATCGGGTCCCGAATTTTGTAGACGGGCGTAGAAAAATACGATAGACCTTCATCGTAAATTTAGAAGAAATCTAACAGCTAAAATGTCTTACATTTATATTTCATTTAAAAGTGTCAGATTTTAATTTTTAGCCTTAGGTGAGTTGCATTTAGCAAGTGTCGCTGGAACGACGTGGATAATTGACTTTTGGATGTTTACTAGGTCCGTGGTCCGCGATGAACCACAAGCCGAGTGAGATCTATGCTTCCCTAAATTTTTATAATTTTCTAACCTTCTCGTGTCGTGGTATAGCCCGCACGGGCTGTTGCTAAGTGTAAATGGCTATCTAGTTTGGCGGCCCGCACTAGGTCCTATCATGACCCGTCTAGTTTACTCAATTAGGCTAATCTTAGATTAATTTACTTGCGGTACCTCAACACAAGTAGTTTAAACGAATGGTCCTGCGACAAATCATACGTGTACGTCACAGGACACTGTGCTGGTTGGACGAGACGTTATAAATCATCACCAAATCTCCACTTTTACTAGCTATAAATAGGCCACACAGGAACATATTTAATCCAAACCCTAATCATTGCCCACGAGAAATCTCAATACCTAATTCATTTCAGAAATGCCCCGATTTTCCAAACAAGCCCTAGACCGCTCGTTGGTGGGCCACTAGTTCTAAAACTATAAAATAATGTCCATCTTACTAGGCTCGACGTCCATCGTGGGAGTCAGACCTAGGTACTATCCAGAACTGCTCAACTTGAGCTAAAAGACAAGTGCATAAGAAGTGCAAATACCCTAAATGAAGAAGCTAAAACTTAAGTGAATTGGATTGTCTACTCTTATACAAAGTTGAGGATTTCAGACCGTCGGTTTACGACCAAACTTCACACATGGAGTAAGGATATTTCCCTTCTCATATCCGTTTAGCTACGGCCTCAATTGACCATCGATAACCGTTGAACAAACTTCTAATCATATCTATCGATCGACGCATCCAAGCGGCCCGATCATGTCCATACGTAGATCATCATTAGGGCCAACAATCCTATGGTGTATTTTGACGTGTACGCCCCGTAGTGGGACTTAGAAGTTAGAAAGACTCACCCTTAGGGTTAGTATAGTAAAAACCTAGCCCTTGAGGCCATTTACACCAAATCTGGCACTATATAAGGGTTTCATTTGGGCACCCCTCTCCCCATACAAATTTACCCTAAAAGAAAGAAAAGGAGAAAGGGAGAAGAGAAAGAGGAGATTAGAGGAGAGAGAGAGAGAGAGAGAGAGAGAGAGAGAGAGAGAGAGAGAGAGAGAGAGAGCTTGGAAGCATAAGGGTTCGTGCGCCTTCACCCTCTCATCTCCTCTATAGCAACATTGTCTTTCATTTGTGTCGATTCGACGACAAATGAAGGTAAATATTGAGTTATGTTTGTAGGTTCGGGTCTTGTGCTTAATTACTTTCAATTCTTTCAAGCTTGTATGCTTATTTAGGCATTTTAATGATAATTTCCTAACACCATAACCCTATGGGCGGTATGAATTGAGCGGTTCGTCACAAGGTGCGGACTATTATCCTTAGGTGGCCTAGCACCAATTTTACTATGAGTTTAATGATTATGAGTGTTAGGATGATGTGCTTGAGTAATGTATGGAGAGAACCTAGCCAAGATACTATATGATAGGTCCTCCTAAACTCCATGAAATGATTAAATATTGTTTATTTATTCTTCAACATGATTAGGTTTAATTCATGTGGCATGTTTATCTCATATATGATTTTATTATAACCTTCCTTGTGGCATACATGATTGCATAAAATCTTTATTATATGTTGGTGCTTGCTTAAATCCTTATTATATGTTTGTGTTAACATAAATCCTTGGTGTATGTTGGTGCTTGCTTAAATCTTTGTTGTATGTTTGTGTTAGCATAAATCCTTATTGTGTGTTTGTGCTATGAATGATGTATAACTCTTGATCTTTTCTATAATCCATCACAACACACATGCACATTAATTTCGTATTTTTGTTAGTAGTTGCATTGTAGAAAAAGCTAGATTTTATGTTTAATGTATGAGAGCATGACTTCACTCGTGTAGAAGATAAATCTTAAATTGCTGGAATATTACTGAATGTCATCAAACCCCTGAGTTGGTCAGGGAACTGAGGTGGGAGAAGGTGGTCCCGTTAGTAGGACCTTTTTTGTGGCTAAACCAGTGGATTTGGGCAGATGAGAATGTGTGACAATAGTTGGACTACATGAGTCACTTG
This sequence comes from Magnolia kwangsiensis, assembly GCA_037074715.1. Taxonomy (NCBI): domain Eukaryota; kingdom Viridiplantae; phylum Streptophyta; class Magnoliopsida; order Magnoliales; family Magnoliaceae; genus Magnolia; species Magnolia kwangsiensis. The sequence continues at coordinate 153,127,169 of CM073574.1, read as the reverse complement.
TACTCAATGTTGTCCGTCACCTACTCGCATGAACTCGCACGGTCTAGTTCACTTACTGACCAACCATATTTGTTAATCATGTCTGCTCATGCCTGTATGGAACCTGGAACACCCTTCAACCACTGAAGCCTATCGATAACCATTTGAAACCGATCCACTGACTCGAGAGTCGAGCATGGTGGAATGAGACACTGTGTTCAAGCTGTTGACTTACGTCGGGGTGATGAGCCTCCTCGTAATGACCGCGAGCGATCCCTCTTCTCAGTACTCCCCATGTACTTAAAATCGGGGATGGGGAATCCGATCCTGGCTTTGCATGTTGAGGGGTCTTGGCCTCATAACCAGTTGATGACAATGATACGTGGGTTGTACCAGTTCCCCAATCTGTTGGATGAACAGAATTAACTAAATACTCGGCTAACATTATTCATACATCGCATTAACTAGGTTTTGACGATTCGGCAGTTGAGGTCGCAATGTGTGAGTGTTGGTCATGCGTGATCGTTAGACGAAGTCGCTCGAGAGAGTATTGTTACGGTGTCATGCATCATATCATAATACATATACATAATAAGACTAGTTAGGGATTTGTGAATGTATGTCTTTCATTAAATTCGTTATGTAATTGATGCTTGTTGTAACTTAAGACTAATAGTAACCATTGAGTTAGTTACTCACTTCCACTTTAGGATGGTGCAACCTGATCCTTTACTATATACAGGTGAGGCAGGGCTCGACGAGCTGAGCTGGGTGAGCATAGATATGGAAGAGGAGCTTCCCTACTTCCAGCTTATGGGCGGATCACCGTAAACTGAGCGGGTTGATTATGGGTTATTGAGTTGTAGATCTAGCGCACCATTTCTTTTGGACATTTATTTTATAAATTTTTTTGGCGACGCCTTATGCGGCCCGTTTGATATTCTTATAAACTTGTAATTCTTAGTCGCATTTATTTCAATAAATTAATTGTGGTTGTGGTTTATGTTCCAATCGATTCCTATATATACTCATTTAAACTGATTTATATACAAATCATCATAATTATGATACAAGTGACACTCGAGAATTTGGAAGCCGAGTTCCGACACGGCCCTGAAAACCTGGGGTGTTACGTAAAATTCCGGACCGAGTTGAGTTGGGCCCGGTCCAAGCCAACTTGGTCGGATGCCTGGATCTAATAGGAAGCAAATGCAGGCAGGATTTAGTAACTGGGACCCTGATTTTTTAATCCAAGCCGTTCGTCTGAAAACTCCTTCATTAATGACAGATCTTTCTTAAAAAACTCTTCCAAATTGGTAGTACTAGTCTGTTTATTAGAGGCCTACAAACCGACGGCTTAGAATAACATAACAAAAAAAACAATGCCATCCATTTCAATGAAAATCCGCCAAGTGTCAAGTGGTTAGAATCTTCCAACCTCAGAAATTTTCAGGGCTTTCCCCGTCCAAAGATGTGGAGGAGAACAACGGCTTAGATCACCACACAATGGAACCCGCGTGTACAAGACGCGCTAGCTTCCCTCGTCTTTCCACCCATGGTGTCATGTTTCACCTTTTCTCTTTCTTGTATGATAGGGAACAATCCCAGGTGCGGTGACAGTCCAATGGTCAATCTGGACGGTCCATTCAGTCAAAACCACACCTTTCATGGGTCCCACAGAACAACTACTCTTGACTATCCCTATCCTGCCACTCCATCAGTGACTTGCAAAATGGATGGTCCTGATGGATTATTACAAAAGGGTCAATTGATCAAACCAGATTATTCATTCACTGGATCTACTGGGTTGCCGATTTCTTTCACAGGAATCACTTGGGCGCATTCATCCTGGCCCTACGATCAATATGGCCTTGGAAATGGACCGTTATTACCCAGCGTACTCCGATCAGATGGATGGATCAATCATTATTTATTCAGAGAATGATCACCTACATTCAAGAGGTATGTGGGGTCCACTATGAAGTGTGAGTGACATCCAACGGTCCATTAGATACGAGCCAATGTTAGACACCTCGGAATCCATCCTGACCATCCTAATCAATATCTCAGATGGGCCACACACCAAAGGAAACGATCAAGTACAGTGGGAGGGTTTCACTCACCGTGGAAACTACCGGGTCGGATGTGGGGTCCACCGGGTTGTTTGTACACCAACGGACACGGCTTGTGTAGTTAGGCGCTCCCCACCCTCTACCGTGGTGTAAAGACTCTGTAGGGCCCACCTCAATGTATATGCTTTATCCACACCATCCATCCGTTTTTCCAGCTCATTTTATGACAAGATCCAAAATTTGAAGTATATCCATAGCTCAAGTGGACCAAAAAACAGAAAACAGTGGGGATAATGGCGTTCACCGTTGGAATCCTTCTAGGGCCCACAGAAATGTTTATTTTCCATCCAACCCGTTCATAAGGTCGGAAAAAACTGGATGAAGGGAAAACATAAATATCATCTTGATCCAAAGCTTTTGTGGCCCGAAGAAGTTTACAACGGTAGGCATTTAAGTCCCATTTTTTCTTGTGGTGTGGTCCACTTGAGATTTTAATCTACTTCAATTTTGGTCCCATACCCTAAAATAAGCAGAAATAACTGATAGACGGAACAGATAAAACACATACATCACAGTGGGCCCCATAGAATCTTCAGATCACGGCAAAGGCCGGTGAGCTCCTCGGCCCATTAAAAAACTCATGCAGGTCACACCACTTGAACATATAGACTTTTAGGCGTGACTTTACATTTCTCCCGTGTCGTGTACCACCTGAGTTTTTATTTAGTTATTTATTTATCAGGATGGTAGTTGGAATGTACGGCGAAAATGAGGAGTCACACCAGATGAACGGTTTGGATTCTGCATGCACATCAAAGGTGGGCCCCACACAACTTGAACTTACTTACAACACGTCCTAACTTCATGTGATTCATTTCCCCATGGCCTACAGGGAGGACGGTCTGGATTTTGTACAGGGCCACCAGGTAGATCTGTACAAGGACAAAAAAGGATTCACATGGGTTCCTTTCCTTGAGTGGTTCTCCCTGTTTTTACCCACTTTTACTTTTTGGTGGGCCACTTCGATCTCTGGGTGTGTTTTTCCACGTCAATTAGTGGTTGACGTGTTTTAAAAATAGAAAGATGTGGTACGAATGAATTGAAGTTTTAACCGTTGATTTATAGGGATTATACAGTCCAGACGAAATAGATAGCTTATGATTTGACAATGATCATGTGTTAGGTGGGCCATCACCTACGAGTATCACGATCCTTCAAGGTACCCCTCATGTCTTTTGCAAGTGGTGGGGCCCATCTTATCATCACAACCATCAGATCGTGATCTTTTGCGGTGCACTGCATTCTGGATTGGATAAGTGGATTTGGTATCTGTTTAAGTGACTTTTTTTTTTTCCAGTGAGATTACTGAAATTGAGAAACACCAACGGTCTTGGTGGAATATGGCATGCTTATACAGTTCAATGACTCCAAATTCGGACTGAACTCTACTTAGTAAGGCTGAGTTGACTCAAAGGCTCGGATGAGTCTGACTTGCCTTGATATTTAGTATATTAGGAGCTTTCGGCGTGTTTGGTAGAAGAATTGAGTGGTATTGAATTGTATTAAATGAGATTAACATCATTATAGTACAATGATTGCATATTTAGAAATACCATGGTAGGGTAGCCATCTAATCTTATGTTTGGAAAAAAAAATTTGCTACCAAATAACATAGGATTAAGCAAAATCATGTTTGGTGGATCATAGAATTGTAATCAACAAACCAAATTGAAAATGAATGTCGTTCACTTGTACACATAGATAACTATAATGTCACATGTAAATAGTGTATATGAATAGACGACATGGATAAATGCATGCATTGATGTGGGGCCACATGTCTAGTAGATTTTAAAATTTATGAAAATTCTGTATGAGACCAAATGCAATTCTATCCCACCTAATTCTAACATTTCCCATCCTCTCCAAATGCAAGATGGAATTGCAGGGACGAAATGCAACTCTTATCTCACCTAATCCCATCTAATTCTCTATGCCAAACACCACCTTGCTATAGAAGCTACCTGATGAGCAATACACATGCCAACACATACACCAAAATGGCAAATAGGTGAATATCCAAGTCATCTATCGTACGGACTTGTATTGAATCCTTTCCCATACTACATAATAAATATTACTCCAAATGAACTAAAGTTTACATAAAATACCTATGATAGTTTGGTGAATAATATATCTCAAATGATCAAGCTCCACAAATTCTAACTGATGGGTCACCCTTATGATACCCGCAACTTGCATTGACTCTTATGAGTCACCCCTAACTTCTCTAGGTCCTAGCTCGGCTAGGTACTATGTTAGTCAATTCAAATCATCGAGTCTAAAAACCATGTTATACGCTTAAATTATTTTACAATCAAAGTGGGGTTGGAGACAGACATCTAACCTAATTTCAAAATACAAAGTGGTCATTATCGAGTCGCATCTAATGACTGGTAGGGTTGACCTAACCCATTTGCGTCCCAACATTAATCAATATTGGCAATCAACAAGCAACGTAGGCCATGAACAATAATGCTAAATAGTCAATTAATGAAAATTATAAATATTGCATAAAGCATCTCATGAATTGGATGAGGTAATTATTGTGGCATTTCAGTGCAATACTTGTCTTGAAGCATGCCACTTAAATGGTATGGATAGAACCAAGAGTGTGTTGGTCTAATTATTTTGAGGTACAATGTCACATAAGAGGTATGCAGTCATTGATCAGAACCAGAAATTAAAAAAGCCCTACAGTAGATGGCCCACTTAAAAAGTCACATGCATCAAACAATCATAACCATCTGATTGATGTTACAGTTTACAAAGAGCTGGTTGAAGACTGAAAGAGCAATGGCCTACATTCAACTCAGTAAAATGGGCCCATAAACAATTGAAATTATTAAAGGACAATGTATGTATAGTCGTACATATTATAAATAGGTAATGCATGGATACATGTCTACTAAGATCTCTTACAAATCTCTCTCTTGAGTGTATTCTTATGGTCATCAGTAAAATAATATATCTAACCATTCTTCCTTCAATTTATAGTCTTTAAGATTTAAGGACATTTGGCGCCGCAAATTTGAGGGTATTCTAAATCCATCGTTTGCTTGGCAGGTAGGATTATAGGGTATTCTAATATAGAGGATTTCAAATCCTCGCTTTTGGTGAGTTTTGTAATATCTCCTTTGTACTTATTTTCAATCTCTTTCTTTCTTTCTTTTTACTCATTTTTAAAGATATGAGAGTTGTATGTAACATACCTGTCACTATGCTACTAACCTATTTAGCACGTGGCTCACTGATGACATCCCAAAAAAGATTAGGTTATCAACTTCCTCACTAAGATTACTTCAATAGAATAATCTGAGCAGTCCAAACATCAGTTGACATCCCAAGACAAATAGATTATCAATTGGCCCACTAAAATTATTTCAATAGAATAATCTGAGCAGTCCAAACATTGGCTGACATCCCAAAATGGTTAGATTATCAATTGCCTCATTAAAATTACTTCAATAGAATAATCTGAGTAGTCCAAACATTCGCTGACATCCCAAAATGATTAGATTATCAACTGGCCCACAAAAATTACTTTAATAGAATAATCTAAGCAGTCCAAATATTAGCCATGTAAATCAATAATAAAAATTTGTTGGTTAGTCCCTTGATTGTGATCCTATATTTGTGGCCCAACCAAAGCCTGAATTTCATCATTTTTGGCCAAAAGTATATTTCAGTAGACTTAATATAATCATTGCGTCAAGCATCACATACATATCAAAGTTGATTTAGTAATTAAATTCAAACTCTATAAATATACTAAATAATTTAAATGCATATCTACTTTTGGATTACATGGATTTCAAATTGAAAGTGCCAAACACAATCACAGAATTTCAAATCCAGCGTATTCCAGACCTTAAGGGATTTCCAATCAAGGTATTCCAAATCCACGGTGCCATACAAGGCCTTAAACTGATACAAAGATCATTCACATTGGCTTGAGTCTATCCAAGGTGGGGCCATGGACTGGCCATCAACGGCCTGATCATGCTAGATGAGAATCATGTTTTTATCAGACTGTTATGTTAACATGCACATGTGAATAAGGGTGGCAATGGTCCGGGTAGCCTGCTCGACCTCACCAGCCTACTCTGTCTTTGGGCTGGCTTTGAGCTACTAGATAGGCCTGTGGACCAGGCTTAGGCCTTGCATGCATGGCTCAATTAATTTCTAGACCAGGCTTGGGTTTAAGTTACTATGGCTGACCTGATCTAGTCCAACCTGACTTTTTACATACATATGTTATATTCGAAAATATATTATTCAATCCTCTAGTAGGCAACCCATCCATTTTAATGCGATAGTTGGTTTTATTCTTCTAAATCATCTATTTTTTGTACATGTGTGGCCCACTTGATCAGTGAATAAATTAGGAACGTTCCAAGTGGGGAATGGGGACTATCAAATTTTGGCTTTTATGGTTAGGTTGGGCCTATGTCCAGCCAATTCTATTTGGGCTCAAGCTTGGGCTTGTTGTGTTAGGGCCATGTGGGCTTGGGCCAGACGTGGCATGCCTCTTTCTCATTCATAACGGTTGTTGACGTAAAATGCCCGGCAGGCCTAAGGGCTACGGCTTGGAAGAATGAGCTTCTTTCCTAGGAGATCATCAATTTTCCTTTTGTTAAGCTCGGATAAAATCTTGCTCTTAGGAACGCAGGATGCTTTGTTGCTAAAAAAGGATATAAAAAGGATAATGGTAACCCTACCATTAATTAATTTATTAATTTAATAGTAATAGAAATTCATGTACTGTCAGATGCTAGAGCTTCAATCTGATCGATCTCAATTGATGTCAGCAACTTGCGAAGGTCGTTATAACCATTGACTTCCTCCCCAAGTGAATGACTCGCCCTACCCCGGGCGGATGTGATCATTGATCGCAGCCATCCATTAAAACAGTTAGATAAGCGACGGCCAGAGGCCCATGCATGGGACAGCCATGACTGCAGGATGAGAATCCTCTAAAATGAATGGTTACGGGGAAGCGGATTGCATACTGAGTAACTCAGTTGGCTAAGTGTGCTGAGTAACTCCGTAGGCCATCGTAATTTCATATTTTATCCACTCCGTCCATCCTTTTTAACAGATACTTATAGGGCTTAATGATAAAAAAATAAAAATAAAGCATATCCAAAACTTAAATGGACCACACAATAGGAAAACACTGTGAATTGGTGCATGAACTTACATGGGATTACATGGAAATGCAATGAAAGTAATAATTTGACAGCGTAAAATCCTCCTAACACACCAAATTTAGTTTTTGCATATGAAATGTTTGGTTCAAACACTGATACAGAGATATCTGGGATACACATTTACATTTGATTTGATGTTAAAGGGACTTTTGGAAATTAGATTGCGTGGATTGCCCCACACCACCCACTGCATGCATGTTATGTTTATGTCAGTAAGTTTTGTGAGCCTCACCATGATGTATGTGTTATATCTACACCGGCCATTCATTTGGCGAGCTTAATTTATGTTATGGGTAAAAAAATGAGTCAGACCCAGAGCTCAAGTGAATCACACTACAAAAAGCATTGGGAACATTGATTCCTACCGTTGAAACCATAACAGGAACTATCATGATATGTACTTGTCACCCAACCTCTTCACAGGGTCACATACGCCTGGATGAAGGAAAAAAGATAAATATCATATTGGTCCAAACCTTCTGTCGGCCCTAGATGTTTTCAATGGTTAACGTTAAATTCTCACTGCCTTATGAGGCGTGGACCACTTGCATCAGATTTGTCTCTTTTTCCATCCGTATTTTGTAATGATCTCCTAAAATGAGAAAAGTGTGCGGATACAACACAATCATCACGGTGGCATACCACCCAGTACGTCCTCCATATACATATGTTACTGGATGCCGCGGTAGATATTTTAAATCTAAAATATACACGTCATATTCATCTTCGATCCTCAGCCCATAGACCTAACCAAACAGGATTAAAACGTGGGATTAGAAAGTCTATACCATTTAATCCCTTGTAATGCCATGCACCACACAAGCCCTAAGTGCAAAGAGTAAACTCGGTAGGGCCCATCGTAATTTATATATTTTATCCACTCTTTTCATCCATTTTAATGAATAATTATAAGGCTTGGGCTCAAAAATAGAACATATCCAAAGCTCAACTGAACCGCAACATAAAATAATGTGAATTAAACGTATACGGTGCATACGCGAGTTTTGGATCGAGCTGATATTTGTGTTTTCCTTTCCTCTATGTTTATGTGATTTTATGAAGATGTTAAATGACAAATAAAAATCATTGTAGGCCTACAAAAGTTTTAATGGTAAAAATCACTATTCCCATTGTTTCCAGGGGTATGGTCCATTTGAGCTTTCGACATGTTTTAATTTTGACCTCAATCCCTAAAATGAGCTAGAAAAATAAATGGACATCGTGGATATAACACATACATTAGGCCTGTTTAGCTAATTGCATTATGCGAGAGTAAGGTGGATGGAATTGTAAAAGTTATAATAAATGCATGTGCAACGTATTATCCTTGTATTAGGTATATCCCATGTTTTCTAATGCCATGTTTGAAATGTATGTGTTAAAAAATGAATCTCAAGATTTACTTTCTAATTGCATTTGGATTGAACTTGGATGAAGCAAAAGTTCATCATATGTGAGGTTAGTAATCCCATCTGTCTCACACTCCTTACAAACATGTCATTCCGAAATTTAAAGTGGGATCAGTAATGCAATTTCATTTAATACAACTTAATACCTGCAACACCCTGAAATTTGGGAGTTGTGCAAATAATTGACCTCCAAGTTCCTGGGTGTTACTTATAACTTAATTTTAGTAATTTGCATATAGCCTAATTTTAAATGAGCATAAATGGAATCGACTAGAATATAAACTATAACCACAACTAATCTATTAAAATGAAGACGGCTAAGATATACGAGTCTACAAGAAATATCAAATAGGTTGCACAAGGCGTCGCCCTTAAAATACATATATAAAATGTCCAAAAGAGTAGTGCGCTAAATCCCCTGCTCAACAGACCATAGTTAGCCCGCTCAGTCTACGGTGACCCGCCCCTAAGTTGGAAGTAGGAAAGCTCATCTTCCTTGTCTATACTCACCCTGATCGGCTCGTCAAACTCTACATCACCTGCATCTACTGAAGAGTCTGGTTAGTGTTTTAAAACACCGTCCCAGAGTAGGAGTGAGTGATCAACTTAGTGGGTGTCATTATCCATAACTTACGTCGAATATCAATTCTATAATGAATTTAATGAAAGTATACATCCACACATCTCTAACTAATCTTGTTAATGTATATGTATGAATTATGATATGATGCATGACCTTACAATAATACTCCCTTGAGCGACTTCGTCTAATGATCGCGTATGACCAACACTCCCTCATTGCGACTTCAACTACCGAGTCACCAACGTAACTAATACAATACAATCGTGAACATGTTAGTCGATTTTTTAGTTAAGTCCGTTCATCTGGCAGGTTGAGGAAACTGGTACAACCCAACGGTATCAATGCTCACATCCGTTTGTGAGGCCATGACCCCTTAACGCTGATCCCATCAGGTTTTTTATCCTCGATTGCAAGCACGTGAGGAGTGTTGGAAAGCGGGATCACTCGCGGATCACTACGGGGGGGCTCGTCACCCCAGCGTAGGCCGACAGCTCAGACATAGTGTCCTATTCCACCATGCCCGGCTCACGAGACTGTGTATCAATTTCTATCTGTTGTCAGTGGACGAGGGGTGTTCTACGTTCCAAACAGGTGTGAGCAAACATAGTTAACAAACACGGTTGGTCAGTCGATGGATGAGGTCGCCCAAGTTCAGGTGAGTACGAAACACACGACATCGGGTGTAAGTAACTCTTGTAGTCCTACTACTATCACCTTTTCGCGTCCGCACATATCAATCAGTCTAGTCACAGGACAACCCAACCAACGGGACCACCCTTTCTACTCTCAATTTCCTAACCAACGCAGAGGATGTGCTATATTTAATAACATTCTAAGAAGCTAAGAGTTCATCTTCAAGTACAAATGGAATTATGTATATGATACATTAAAGCATGAAATTTCAAGATATTAAACGAATGCAACTACATCTTAACGGCATAAATTTGACACGTGTGCGCGTGGTGCTAGACTACTCAAGAGATAAAAGATCACACATCATCCATAGTGCAGGATATTTCATCCATGCATACAACAGAGAAAAAAATAAAAGAAAAGAATGAGATGCAAGAATGAACATACAACACAAATTTTATGCCCAATTAATTTGAAGAATAATCAAACATTAATTTGTCATTTTCATGCATGTTGGGTAGACTTATTATATAAGTTCCTAACTAGGTTTTTCTTTAATTTAAACATGCACATCAATCTAGCATTCACAATCATTAAATTTATCCTAAAATTGGTACTTGGTTACCTAAGGATAATGGTCCGCACATATGGATAGTTGAGAGCTTGCAGAATCAACCTAGAGATGCCGAACTCGCAGGTCGATTCATTGAGATCCTGAGTCAAATGTATTTACATGTTAAGATTACATGCAAGCCTAGCTCAACACAATAAACTTCTAGAGAAGATGAGCAGTTACCTTCCTAATCAATTGAAAGTTGTACTTGTAGTCGTAGATATGGGATTTCTTGAGGAAAAGGAAAGAGGGGTTGCAAGGATCTACCTCCCTTGGGCCCCACCTTCAACCACAGCCCTTTTTCTCTCTCTTCTTCTTTCTCTCATTTCTCTCCCTTCTCTCTTCACTCTCTCCTCTCCTTTGTTGCTGGAATTTCTGTGGGAGTGAGTGAGAGTGGGAGTTAAGGGGGTTTATTCCCTAGATTTAGGTCAAATGGCCTTAAGTTCTAATAATTTCCCTTCAATGGCCTTGTGAGACCCCTCTTTGGCTGCTGGGCCTGCCCTGTCACCCCCCTGACCACCAAATTTGTAGTGTACGTGCCCCATGACTCGATGAAGGGTCGTGTAAAATTTGAAGGCAAATGGACGTGGGGTTTTATCGTACGAGTCCGATTTTTAAATGGCCCTGTGGGGTCCATTTCTGACTGTTAGGGCTGTCCGGATGCCCTCCTGGCCATGAAATTTATAGGATAAGTGCCCCACGGCCCGATGAAGGGCCGTGCATAATTTGAAGATAAATGGATGCAGGGTTTTACCGCAAGGGGTTGATTTGCGATCAACGGTCACTGTTCCTTGATCAGGGTTTAGATTTTGTGGACGAGTGTAGAGAAATATTTTCGGTCTTCGATGTAAATTTAGAAGAGATCCGACGGCTGAAATGCCTTATTTCTCCGTTTCAAACAAGAGGGATATTGATTTAAAATTTTAATCATTGGGCCAAGGCTGGGGTGAGTTGCGCTTAGCAAGTGCCAACTAGGCAGTACGGATATTTTATTTTTGGGTGCCCTTTGGGTCTGTAATTCGTGTTGGACCACTAACCCAGCGAGGTCCATGGTCTCCCTAAGTTATAGATTTTTCTGACATTCTTTGGCCATTGTACAACCCGCACAGACATTTGTTAAGTACAATCAGGTGAACCAGCTTTACGGTCCGCACTAGGTCCAACCATAATCAAACTTGACCGCATTAATGGGATAACCCAACTTAATTTGTTGTTGGTATCCCTCACATGAGCGGTCTAATCCAGTGGTCCTGCGGCAATTTTCACGCGGACGCCTCAGGACACTGTTTTGGTAAAGCCGGGTGTTACAATACCACTGTCCAAACAGGCCCTAAGCCTAACAGAGTTTCCTCACTGCGATAAAAGTCTATTGAGTAACTCAGCAATCCAATTTTGGTTACAGGAATGCACGACACCCAGGCTTCATGGGCCCTCTGTGGTCCGTGTGTGACATCGGCTCGGTTAATCAAATGTGCAACTGATGCTAGGACCAAAGCTCAAAAATCAGACCGATTCAAAACTCAATAGGCCACACTAAGGGCGTGTTTGGGTGCGTGAGTTAGGGCGCATTACATGGGATGGAATTGCATCCAGACATGCATTTATGACGCGCAGGGAATTGTCGGGAGATTGTGGTGTAAATATGTATCCCATGCGCCACTAGGGCTCTGTTTGGATTTTGTGGGATTGCAACCGTCTCATGAGATTTCCAAAGAGCGTTTGTTTGGATACCGATGAGATTCAACTGGATATCGGATGCGACACCTCTCCAACTTACTTTATCCACTGTACGGCCGATATGTGTGTGGGACCAACGGTGAGAGAGGTGTTCAATCCGCACCGTCCATCCATTTTGAAGGTACAAATACATGTTTAACCAAAAGTTGTAGCAGATATGACCTGGTTCAAAAGTCATGGCAATTCACTCAACAGTAGTTGGGCCATGTATTCATGAGAAAAGTGTGTGGTCCACATAATGAGCGGACCAACCAGAGTTTTGAGCCAGGCAGGGCATGTTCATGTCAGCCCCAACTGATGAATGTCCTCGATTGGTCTCACATGATCATGAGAGTTTACATAAACATCTCACCATTGTTTCATCATGCATGTCTGGGTGTGTAGGACTGCTTCATGTGTGCATGTATGTGTACGTGGATAGATGAAAAAATGTGACTAGTATGAGTGTTAGTTCTGCATCATTTCAAAAAAAGATTTCATAGATGAACTGGTTGGACCACAAGACTCTGGCGTATAAAGGTCTGGCATGCTCTTATTGTAATATACATTCGTTCCTAGCCATTTCACTTTGATGTGGGCCCCAGTTCAGGAAATGAGATTATACATGGAGAGATACGTAAATTCAACGTCTACCCCACTGTCACCGCTAATTTGATATACAACATATTAATCAAGCCAAAGGCCAAGATTCACAGAAATCAACTACAAGAAGATAAAAACCTGTGTATGTGGCCCATCTAAATAGTTGTAACCACCAACACTCGTTTGAGTTGGTTTCCTGTGACGTGGTCCACTTCAAAATCTGACATTTTCATATATTGGTCTCGTACCATGAAACCATCAAAATTAAAAATAAAAAAAATAAAATAAAATCATGGCATGGATAGAAGCTATACATCATGGTCAAGTCCACCACATTGACCAGCAGCCATTGCCTACATTGAGTGGATCACAACTTTGGAAATACCGGTTAACATGTGTCCAAAGACACTGAATATACTACATTCATTATAGAGACGCTACCACTGAAAGACATAAGGCACCGTCAACAATTTAGATACATGCAACAAACACAAAACCTCACAATAAACATCACCTACATATCTTTGGTTCTTCTATCATGTTCCTCTAATCTCCTCTACATGACGACCACAATGTCTATGTAATGTGATAGATCGGAAAGATGGAGGCGCCTTATGGATCGTGAACCAGAGACATGAATGTTTGTTTGCGAAAGCAATACTAAATACGATGAAATCCTATCTCATTTTCATGCACCTTGCAATCATCTGTAAAAATAAAAATAAAAAATTGATGTACAAATGTACCTGATATAAATCTATCGGTCCATTCGCTAAAACTTACACATGCCAAGAGAATTAAGACCTTGACTTGGATGCAGGCTTGCGTACTACCTATTAAAGACAGGATATGTTAGCATGTGATGATTTGTATTGAGAGAAGGAAAAAAAATAAACATACCCATTTAACACACGATCTTCCATTGATCCAGTAGTCATTCTCATGCAATTGATCGACTCATATATCTACACATGCGTGCACATATTATATATACTTATAATATAATCGATAGGATTTCGAAACATCATACCTGTTCCTTGGAAAATTGTCTTCTCACAGCCGGTCCAAATGCTGTGAACTACATTTTCACTCCCCACTATTGGGCGATGGTTAAAAGAATGTAATGCATGCAGTAGATGAAAACATGTTACTGAAAATAGATCAGCTGGTATTTAGTACATATATTTATATAAAGTTAAAACATATAAATATCCCTAAGTTATACATACCAAAGAAAAACGGTACTGGAATCAACTATCTGATGTCTATCAACAACTGTGCTAGAATAAGTGTTAGAACACATTTCCTATAGCTCAATGATTATATATAATATGAAAAATGTAACCAGGATGCTAATTACTGATGCAGCCACTCTTTCCCAGTCATACGTGGGGGTATCAACTGTTTGATTACTCTTGCACACCATAGATCTAGAAATCTCTTGGATGGAATTAGTGGCATATGTCTATTTTTCAACGTCATCACAACTCTAGGTCATTATCTCACTACTTATACTTGCTTGGTTAGAATTCCACCATGCAGTCGCATCTTGGATTGATTTGAAGGATGTCACGCCCCAAACTCGGAAACCGGGCTCACAAAATTCCCGATCGCCGAATCCGGCGCCGACAGCCTCCGTAGAACCCCATTCTCGGCTCCTAGCTCCCATTCGCCAGGTTCCGATCCTGGGATGCTACGAGGAGGATTTTTAACATCAGTCTGATACGTAATAAGCATAACCAAAGGCATAACCCACAAACAACAACCAAGCACTCCATTACATTTCCACTATGATCAAAAATTTTACAAGTACAATGAGCATAAAGGGAAATACAATGGTAAATAACAGAAAACTCCAAAATGATCAGCAACGCGCTCCTGCCTCAACGCTGCTGCAGTCCAACGTCACCTGCACGCAACGGTCGTGCATAAGCTTACAGAAAGCTTAGAGGGTGGTGAAAGTGTGTGCACAAGGTAGTAATATGAATGCAATGTCAGAGTAATGCGGAATATGCAGATGGAACCAAAACGTCATGAGCCGTACCAAGGCTATGCAATACAAGACATGAATGGTATCGGCCATCCCAAGGCCATGCAATGTACAATGCAACTCAAGCATACAGATACTCATCAATGTCCACACGTCAATACAGCTCATAGTAATGGAATATCACCGGGGTCTAGTACACTCTAAACCAGATTGCCGCCACATCGCGCGCAATAAGGTAAGTGGAAGAGACCTCACTATCCGTCTGCCAATATCGGGCGCGACTCGTCGATAGCGGACCCATTCCTCGAGCTGGTCAAACTCAGCCTAGCATTGCCCCCTACACTCGGGCGGGTAAGGCCGTACCCCCTTCCAACCGACCACGACACAGTGGAGAGCGTAACCGTCTGGTAATCGGCACTCAACGCTTATCTACCCACTCGGTCTAGACGTTGGAGCAACCTCTTGGTACCATAAGGGTTTAGGGACTTTCACCCAGGGATATCTATAGTACCCCATGTAGAACAAGTATTTCCGGTATCCAATCCTGCCAACCACGATGCGTCTGTGGAGGCTACGGCCCTGATGTCGCTAGGGCGTGCAATAACCATGTCACACAATGCGGAATGCATGAATCACGCTATCCAGTCATGCAACCAATCCTGCACATACCGTGCGCTCATGTAGGGCAACACCGCCTAACCGGGAGCCCATAATCAACCTGCCCGAAGGCAAATGCTATGATCAGTCAATCCTCATACCGAGCATACATATGATGCGCATGATCATGGTTATACTAAACATGTTATAATAAAATGAATTATCTTACGATGCAGATGGGCCTGGACACAGCAAGTACGGCCTGGTGATGGGCCCTAAGGAGAGTCGTAATGTGGACATCCAACCAGCATTACGCTCGCAATGTGGACGTCAAACCAACATTGCTCCCAAGGCACGATCGGTGTGAACATCGTACTTAGTCTATGATGGATTTACACATTGCAATGGACCGTAGGTTGTCCCCATTGGATCTTATATATATATATATCAAATGAGCCATATCCTATGGGCTTTTATTCAACAGATGGGCCACATAAATGGGCCATACCAATGGGTCTTATGTGCATTGCAATGGGTCGAAACCCGTGGGCCTTGGATTGTATCAATTGGACCTAGTCATATGAGTCTAATATGTATCAAATGGGCCACACCAATTAGGCCCTCAAACGTATATCAAATGGGCCTCAACCAAGAGGCCTTATATGAGCCGAATGGTCCCAAATCCCTAGGCCTTAAACAATTCAAATGGGCCTAATCCATGAGCTTGTACGTATGTCAAGTGGGCCTAAACCCCTAGGCCTTACATATAACAATTGGCCTACCTCCATGGGCTTGCATGCATATCAAGTGGGTCTAATCCCATGGGCCCTTTTTATAAACAAAAAGGGGTTTAGTACCATAGGTCCTACCATATATCAAATATCCTACTTCCATGGGCTCTAAAATTTCAACAGAAGGGTCCAAGAGCATGGGCCTTGAAGTACATCCAATGGGCCTAGTCCCAAGGACTTGCAACACATCAAATGGGCCTAGATCTAGGCCTAAAATGCATCAAATGGGCCTAGCCCATAGCCCTTTTTGAAATTCAATGGGTCCCGACTCATGGGCCTTACAAAACATTTATTTCCATCCAAGCTAATCATAGGGACACATGGTCTAGGGCCCACTACAATTTTCATAATATAAAATATACATTTAAACTACATAATATACATAAAGATATAAGGTGGGTCCCACAGAAAATAATACGGATAGCTGGTAGTGGGCCCCATCATCAAGACAGGTGGACGGCGTGTGTAAAACACCTGCAACAGGGTGAGTCTCACCGTCCACGGGCCGTGGACGGTGCAAATGAATCACATACATCACCGTGGGTCCCACAAATGTGGCCCACCTTAATGTTTATTTGAAATCCAACCCGTTCATAAGGTCACTCAGACCTGTATGAAGGGTCAGTAAAAATTGCAGCTTGATCCAACCCTTCTGTGGACCCCAGGAAGAGTTTCAATGGTGGGTGCCCATTCACACTGTTTCTTGTGATGTGGCCCACCTAGAGTTTGGATTGACCTGAAATTTGGAGGGGGCCCACCTGAGAAGGGGACCCACCTAATGGACGGTGTAGAATAAACATATACATCATGTGGGGCCCACGGCAGCAGCCGTGGGTGACTGCACGGCCGACCGTGCAGGCGCTGCTGCCGTGCACGGTCAAGGCAGAGGCACTGCCTCATTTTTTTAAAATTTTGTTTTCTTTTGAAAAAAGAAAATCTGAGGTTTTTCGCAGGTAGGGCCCACCATCAGGAAATCCAACCCGTCCATTGGCTCCACCGGCTCGATGCCGACAAATAGAGTCCGGAGTTCGAATTTTTTTGATGCCTAGAAACACCAGAAAAAAATTTCAATGGTAACCGTCCATGTTTCCCATACTGTGGCCCACAAGATATTCGGATCAGTCTCATTCCTTTTCTTGACGGTTGAATCGAAGTGAGTAAGGGGATGGGCGGCTCGGATCAAACATATACATCAGGGTGGGGCCTATACAAGTGGGCCACCAAAAAGGTCCCTTTTTCCTTTCTTTTTCTTCTTTATCTCACTTCCTTAGAAACGTCCAGCGTCTAGGACGCTGGACGGCTGGCTTAAAAAAAAATAAAAATAAAAAAACACTTGTGGTGGGCCTGATGAAGTGGGCCACCACATGATGGGCGGCATGGAAATAACATCTAAGGTGGGCCCCACTTGAATAAAATACATACATCAAGATGGGATCCATTCAAGTGGGCCACACCATCCTTTTTGCAATAAATAAAATAAAATAAAATAAAATAGAGAGAGAGACATGGAGAGTGGGACACGGCTTGTGATGGAGGGTCCCCGTCCTTATGGGCCCTCCCTTGCAATGAAACATACAATAAATGGATCCCTTGCACATGGGACCATTAGAAATGTAAATCAACGGTGGAGATCCATTCTCCACCGATATTGACGGTCTAGATGACCTTTCTAAGTGAAAATAAACATCATGATGGGGTCCATGGAGATTGGCCCCATCATGGAATGATCATGATGATCCAAGTGGTCCATCGGCCACAAATAAGGGTCCCAAGTGAGATCCACACCATGGATCGGTGAGTCTCACTTGGTCCACCATAAAAACAATAAAAACTACCCTATAGAAGCACCCACCGTCCGATCTTCTCACTCCTAGGGGTTCCTTGGCACCTTGGCTTCAACTTCAACGGTTAGGATGAAGAATGGAGGGTTGAGATTGGAGATTTTGGGGTAGGAAGGTGGGCCACTTGGAGCTTAGGGTCTTTGGAGAAATGCCATACGTGGGAGCTCTTTGAGATTTTTGTTGCTTGGTAGTTTTTCTTGGAATGAGAAAGAGAGAAAGAGAGAGAGTGATGTAAAGGGAGAGAGAGAGAGTGATGGATGGATGGGTGAGTGATGGTGGTGTAAGAGAAATTTGACTTTTGTGGCTTTTTGTGTAAGAAAGGTATGGGTTGAGAAGACTTTGTTGGCTTTTGTGTAAGAGAGGTATGGGATGTGAAGACTTTTGTGGTTGCTTGGGAAAAGGGATGGAGGTGATGTGTACTTGACATGTGATGGGTTGATGGGTGATTGATTGATGGGATTGATGTGATTGATGTGACACATCGTTGAGATTCCCTTGATTTTCGCAACGCGCGGCGTTTTCTCGCACCAAACGTTGGCTCATATCTCTTGATCAGGGTATCGCCTCGGCGCGTGAGTCGCGGTATCGGAACCGCGGCGACGGTGCGGTCGCTAAGGTATTGGTCTCGGGTTGAGTCGACTCGGGTTGTCGGTACAAGAATCCAGGTCGCGCGTCGATATTGTTTAAGGGTCGAAAGTTGCCGGAATTCGACCGGTACGACCGCGGAAGTGTACGGAAAGGTACGGACCAAGATACGGGTCTTACAAAGGATCGATGTTTGACACCACTGTATCCTTCTACATGCAATCGTGCCTCATCCCAAGACATATATATGTCAGGTCGACGACCAATGAGTACGACATAATACTTACTTGAACCCATCTGCATTCACATAAACAGAACCAAGATACACAATTGTGCATGTTATACAATGAATAGCATATGAAGCTAATCGCACTTTAAAAGGCATTTTAGAATAAGCCAAAACACTCTCTCAAATGTCTCTGTTTAGATCTCAAAATAATAATAATAAAAAAACCAACAACACAGTACTTTCTCATAAAAAGAATCCTCTATCAAGTGAAAATGATGATTGTGTATACACATGTCTATATATGCCTACAGACTAAGAAATCAAGAAGACCCATGTGTGTTGTTGGTTGTTACCAACTGATAAAATTTTTTATTTAAAATAAAAATAAAATCAACAACAACAAGACGGTACTTTCTCATAAAAAGAATCCTCTACCAAGTGAACATGATGAGTGTGCATACACACGTCTATATACGCCCATAGACTAAGAACTCGGGAAGACCCATGTGTATTGTTGGTTGTTACAAACTGTAAAGAGAAAAAATAATAATTTTAAAATTAAGAAATAAATTAAGGTTTGGATTTTACCATGAGAGTGTGGATAGGCAGAGAGAGGAAAGTGACTTCAATTGCATTTAGCACATTGAAAGGGAAATAAAAGGAAAGGTGGTTTTCAATCTGCATCAATTTCAACTTCTCTTCCTATATATACATGATTTTTCTTTTGGCTTTTCTGTGAAATGATCTTGGAAAGAAGTTGAAATTCCTGTTTGTATGACAGAAACGAGATCGTTTCTCATATGGGCCATGACAGGCAGGGATGCAGACAGCAAAATGCCCCATCTAGCACATTCCACACAAGCAACACCCACCTTTCACAATTCCAAACATTTTATTCATCTCTTGAAACTAAGAAATTTCCTAGCGGCCAATCATTGACATCTGATTTTTGCCCCCCAAATGAATGGTGGAAAAAAAATAAAAAATAACAAGAACAAGAACAAGAAAGAAAAGAAACAACAATATATATGCACTAGGAGCATCGCTGGGAATGTCCCATGGAGAATAAATTTGGTCCATCAACACTACATGGTGACATTCAGTATAACAATCAGGATTTTTCCTGAAAAAAATCCTAAATCAATGGCAATGGATGAAGGGGCTTACCTTCGGTTTCACTGATCCTCGTTTCAGCAACGGAGACCTCTTCTCCCTGTCCACATCCAAGCATTGCCTGGAAGGGTATAAATCGACGAAGGATTCTCGCCATTTCCACCTCCAAGGATTCCTGCCATTTCCGCCTCCATTGTCATCAGGAACTTGACGTCTTGCTGTGGCCGACTGCTGTCGTACACTGAACACCTATCACTGCGGGAAGATTGCCTCGAGAAGTCTTCTCAAAACCCTCCGAATCCTGCCCGCTGGATCGCCGAATCCCGCCCCAAATCCTACGCCTTTGACAGAGAATATTGAAAGTTTAAGCAGAGACGGTAGCTCGGTTGCCCAAACACACATGGGATGAAATAGGAGAGTATTTTACAATCCTACCCCCTCTTAATCCACCCTAAACCAAATGCCCAGACACACCCTAAATGCAATAAGTAGGGATGAGAATGCCCACCATAGAATCTTTTATGGGGCCTTCGTGGTGTTTATAAGCAATTCAAACCATTAATCAAGTAGTCCCTTCATAATAACGCGATATTGGAAAAATACGCGCGACCCAGAAACCATGTTGGCCATGTTTACATGGTCCCAGCAGTGTGGGCCACCTGAATTTTGGATTCGGATGATTTTTATTATGTACGGTGAATATGAGGTATTGCGACTGATGCCGGGAGTGGCTGTGGCGTACGTATCACGGTGGGCCCCTTGGGTACGCGGATTAGATACTGACAGGTTGAGTAATGAGGCTGGCTACTGAAGTGACGTCACTAGGTTAGGTGGAACAATAAA
The DNA here is from genome assembly GCA_037074715.1 of Magnolia kwangsiensis. Taxonomy (NCBI): domain Eukaryota; kingdom Viridiplantae; phylum Streptophyta; class Magnoliopsida; order Magnoliales; family Magnoliaceae; genus Magnolia; species Magnolia kwangsiensis. The sequence goes on along the minus strand of CM073574.1, from coordinate 153,106,299 downwards.
GATGTACCGTACATCTATTTGGAGATATATTTTCAAAATATGAGACACGGAAGTAATAAGATCCAAAGCTCAAATGGTCCCCACCACATAAAACAATGGAGAGGTTAATGCCCACAATTAAAAATTTCCAAGGGCCACAAAAGTTGTTGGATTTGTGTTTTGCCTTCTTTCCGTCTGCCTTAGCCTATGAGCACGTTGGATCTCGGATAAACATCTTCGTGGACCTTAGGAAGGTTTCAATGGTGGGCGTCACTTTTCCCCTTATTTTATATGGTGGGGTCCATTCCAGATTTGGATCTAACTTATTCTTAGCCTCATGCCCTAAAATAATCTCTCAAATTAGATGGATGGTGTGGATATAATACATACATCATTGTGGGTCCCACATAACTTGGTGACGTCACTTCAGCAGCAAGTGTGCCACTCCATCTTTCAGTATCTAATCCGCGTCCTGTCCATCAATTACCAGGTGGAGTAGGTTGAACCGTTGGAGCTGTACCATCTTCCCACATTCTCATCAATCTGAGCCGTCCATCCTGTGGGACACATCACGGCAGCCACTAATTAATCTGAACCGTCCATCCTGTGGGACACATCAAGGAAGCCACTTATCAATCTGAACCGTCCATTCTGTGGGACACATCATGATTGCTTTTGTATCAAGGGGTAGAATTATTGAACAGTGATATCGGTCATTTTTTTTTTTTTTTTCACTTTCCTCGGCTTAACCTGGACCATTAACTACATGGCTTTTCTCCCGTTGTTTTCCTTTACATCTATCGGATGGCTAGGATCATCCTATCCATTTTTATTTAAAGAACTTTCCATCAAACGTGAAAGATCCTTAACGAACGGTCCCAAATGATAAATCAGTCGCCACGTGTACGGTGCGAAGTTGCTTCTACCATGTTCTGGTTACGTGGGCTCCCATGCCCCAACCTCTTCCAGGCTTTTATATACGAGCTCCCGATGCGAAGCCCGGGCAAAACGAAATATCTAGGGTTTGGAAACCATCTCCGAAGAATCTCATACCCACCGTCCTTCAAAAAAATCCCAACATCAGAGACTATCCGTCCGTCCATACATCCGTCCGTCCATACATCCGTCGTCGTCACATCAAGATGATCTACGACGTCAATTCCCCACTCTTCCGATCATTCCTCAGCCAGAAAGGCGGGGCTTCCTCTGACAAGAGGTATTGGTTTCCTCCCTTCCCTTCTCACATATTCTCATCTCTTCCTCTCTCTTCCTAGCCATTCCTGCCATTCACTTCTCTTGATTCCTCTGTTTTCTGTTATTAGTTATGTTGTAATTCTTTGATCTTTCTTGGATTTTATTTAAACTGCGATCTTTCGGGAGTAGATGCAATAGTCATGAGTTATATGTAATGTAGAAGCCATTTTCACAAAATATGGTAGTTTGTGTTCTTTGTGATGGAAACAATGTTTTAATAGCTTTGCTAAGCAAGTCAGCTAATGCCCACGCAGCTACACATGCCAGCATGGCAGAAATGTGAAATATCCTAGCCATCCATTGGGTGGACCGCACCATGTAGATATTACTGCTGAAAGATAAAGGCGGTCCATTTGTTAGGTGTGCCGTGATACTAGAAATAAGTTCTCGGTTTATAAAACTTCGGCTGATTTTTTCACAAGTGTATGTTTGTTCAGTTAATTGTGGTCTGCCTGACTTGTCAACCTACATAGTGGTAGCCTTCTGATGGATGGCTTAGATATTGCAACTGTCCTCAATGCAGGCATATGTGGTGGTGTGTGCATTAGCTGACTTGAATATATGCCTATGGGGTTAGCAGAGCTCATGTTTTGAAACCCAGACCAAACTTTAACCCCTTTTTTCATGGGCTGTTTGGTCCTACTACGGCTTGAACCAATCAGACCCACTTGCCTCATTTTGGCCCTGAATTCTGCTTCAATCAGGATAATTAAAAACAGAGAGTTAACAGCTGATTTGCTGTTAATTTAGAGGTTTGGGTGCTTTTGAAGCAGAAGTTGTGGGTTTGAGTTTTCACAGAAGCGGTTGCAGTTTTTTTTTACAGAATGATTGTCCCCATAGCAGTTGCTTTCGAGGGTTTCCTAGACCATTTTGGTGATCGGTTCTGATCCATTTGGGTCTGACAGCCAAGGCTGGTCCTATGGGCCTGTTTGGTAGATGCCTGAAAATGAGCTAATCTCATTTTAGTTAATCGTAATTGTGTATTAGAGAATATGATCTCCTATGGATAATTATGATTAATCAAAATGATGTGAACCCCTTTTAGGTGTCTGCCAAACAGGTCCTAAAACATTTGCTTCCGGTTTAATATTTTCATGGAACACATGGATTTCATAGAAGTGACGTTGATAATCATTTCGGGATTAGATCAGGTGTGCATGCCCATTTCAATGTAAAATACTTCCAAGATTACATGCATGAATTTCTATAGGAGGAGCCATTGGACACAACTTGATGTGATTGAGCTCCATGTGCCAGTGTGTTGTGGTAGGACATCTAAATTGTGTATGAGTTGGCCTCACCTGCACACGAGAATTGGGTTCGAGGTCTTGTGGCAGATATCTCCTCTCACATCATCTGTCTCCTACTTTGCATCTCCATGTGGATCTTCAAATGATCTTAGTTCTTCGATGTAATTCATTTCAGAGACAGAAATATCTGCTCTTTAATATCTATATGAGGATTGATTTGATCCAATTTCACACGCAACTTAGCTCCATTCCGCTGGCTTTATCTGTATAGGGCATCTAGAATGTGCATAAGGTGGGTCCTGCTTGCCAGCTTAAAAGCCATGTCCATATCCCATTATTCTTCTGGGTAGATCTCATTTTGTATTGCCATCTTTCTCTTTACATCTCCATATGCCATCTTACAAAATCTTCATTCTTTGATATCATGCTTTGAGATGCAAAACCACATCTTCCCTCTAATTTTGTAAGCCCTACTAAGAAAGTCCTAACTAAATTAGGAAGTACCAAAACGTAAATTCATGAAACTTATACAAGATCAACAAGACATAAGCAAAAGCTACACGAGTATCTCTTTCTCATTTCTTTGGCTCCATCAACCTCGCACAACTATGAAGAGAGGCTCAATCATGCTGAGTCCATTTTCCATCTTGTTCTCTCCAGGTTATATTCATGTGGAATAATTAGATAATTAGATACAACTTCACATGTGACTGGGCTTCATGTGCCAGCATCGCATTCTGGTACGCCTAAACCATGCATAAGTTAGGCCCACCACTGGCTCAAAAATTGGGTCCCTCATCTTGTTTTTCTTTAAGGCGGACATCTTCTCTTGCATCCCCATATCCCACTCTGCATCTTCACATGCAATCTTTGAATGATCTTGCTTCTTTGGCTTTTGTCATCATGTGTTCAAGGCACACAACTGTCTTCCCTTAAATGTCTACATACAGCTTCACTTGTGATTTAGCTTTACTTGTCACAACATGGGTATGACATCCAAAACATTCACAAGTTGGGCCTCACTTCCCGACATAAAAAAGTGTCAAATGTCATGTTCTTATTTAGCTAGGCTTCTTCTCTTGCATTGTCATCTCCCACTTCGCGTCAGCACATGTATCCCACCTCCTAACTTAGAAAACCGTGTCCCATGTCATGTTCTTATTCAGGTAGGCTGCCTCTTATTTAGGTTATAGAGAAAGAGAGTTCCTTTAATGTTTTTATTTATATGGTCATGTAAACACCAAAAAATCTATGGAAATGTTTGTGAAGAAACATGAACTAGTGAAGCCCTACCTAGTCCACCACTCATTGACATTGAATATATAGCAAAAAAATGGCACAAGTGAGAAATAAGTGTTTTTAGATTAATTTGCAAACAATATGAAATATAAGGCATGCTCAAATCTCTCAATTTGTTTTTGGGAGTGCTTCTAACTTCAAACGAAGATCAAGGTATTTTAAGGGCAATATCCTTTCTCACGTGAAATGAGGTGACCTGACCATTTGAGTCATATCCTCTGCCTTGATGCCACAAAGGAAAGCCTTTTCATGTTGTTAATCGGTTGGGGGCCTCAATTGCAAAGAATGTGAACGATGGTTCACTTGCTCCCACCTGATCTTGGTGAGGATTGTTGTATCATCCATATATTGTAGTTGGGAGGAACTTATCACTGTTGCCAACCAGAATCCTGCCTCAAGATGTCATAATTCAACGTCGCCATCTTTGTAGTGTTGCCTATATCTTTGGTTCCATGGTTAATGAAAAGAAGTCCCTTGCTCGGACCCTCAAGGGGTGTTAAAGAGTCCACCCTGGCTTCCATCGATCATGGTCAAGACACAAAATCTAAAGATGTACTTGAGAATTCTCTCTGGAGGACCCATCAAAGTTGGTTTTATGAAAGTTAAAGTTGGAGATTTCACTTGCATTTGCTTTATAAGCTAATTTTTTCATATAGGGGTTGTTCCGATAGTTTGAGTTGATGGGTTTGAATGAGATATTTAGTTATTTACAAATTGCCCTTATTTTATATCTAGATGCTTGTGTTTTCTTTGATGTGGATCATGTCCACTGTGCAAGGTATCCCAAATTGGTTACGTATCGACCGTAACGGCCGATACGTAACGGTAATGGTGGGGCCTGTTACGCGATACGGGGGCGTAATGGGCGATGGGTCGATATTGTAACCGTAATGGCTGTTACGGGCCATAACGGCCATTACGGACCATAACGGCCGTTACGGACCCGTAATGGCTGTTACGGGCCTTGAAAAAAAAAAAAAAACTTACCTTTCTGCTTTTTCTTCTTCTTCCTCTTCTCGGACAACTGTGGCCTTGTTGCGGTTGCGGCTGTAGCCTTCATTTTCTTCTTCTTCTTTTTCTCTCTCTCTCTCTCTCTGTTCTTTCCCTCTTTCCCTCGTTTTTCTTTTCTCTCTTCTTTCCCTCTTTTTTCTTTTCAGTTTCCCTCTCTCCTCTTTTTTTGTTTTTTGTTTTTTTGGTTGCAGGTGTACCACACACCAACTTAGTTGCTGTAGGTATGTGTCACGCTAAGACGAGCGTTGACACTCCTCGAGCTCTGAGTTGTACGAACGGTTCAAAGGAGATTAAAGTTATATGGGTTCCACAGTGATGTATTTATTATATCTACACCGTTCATCTATTTTAAAATTTCATTTTAGAGCATTACCCAAAAATGAATCGTATCCGACGATCGTCTGGAGCACACAAAAAATAGCAGCGGAGATGATGATTTTCACCGTTAAACAATTCGTAAGCCCACCATAACATTTATTTTCCATCCAATTTGTTCATAAGGTCAAAAAAGACCTGAATGAAGAGGAAAAACAAATTTCATATTGATCCAAAAGTTCTGTGATCCCAAAAAAGGTTTCAATGGTAGACGTTCGATCCCCCACTGCTTTTTGCAGTGTGGTCCACTTGATAATTAGATCTGTATTATTTTTCGTGTCAAGCCTTGAGACGATCTTGTCAAATGAATGGATGATTTAGTTATAACACATTCATCACGGGTGGAGCCCCAAAAACTTTGACACGTGTGCTACATTTCACAATCCGAGTCCTGCCTAATTCGGGCCCTTAAAAAATTGTACACGAGACATTTATTAACTTAAAATTTACCAATTAAATTATGAACTGCAATTGCTAACTCACAATGCCAAAATCAAATTCTTTGAATAGTTTTAATTGTTATTTTGTGGACTTTTATTTTTTAAAATAGGGCCTTTTGATTTTTTTCATGATTCACTATCCAATAAATGTCCACCAATACATAAGTGGGATAATGGTAATAAATTGCATGAATTTGAGGCTAATTTGGGGCATAGATTGGTCCTCCAAGTCAGCCCGAAATTGGCAACGCCATCTACCTGAATTTAATTTCATTTTTTTAAAGAACTATTGGGAGAAAGATATTAAATTGTTAAGTATATAAATTAGATATTTAAAAAATTAAATATATGAATTTTGTAGTCAAATTCAGGTTACCTGGTTCAAAAATTAATCAGACTCAAAAATTAATCAGACAGTCCGATACAACTTCTCACCAAAAAGTGGACCGTTACACCACCATAAATATGTTCCAATTTATAAATGAATGCATATTTGGAATGCTTAGAATATTCCGAATTTAATCCATATTTTTTCATATTTTTTTGGCCAAAAAACTAAATTTGCGCCGTTACAGGCCGTTATGTTCCCGTATCTGTATCAGTTTTGGACGGCACGGTTATGCCAACCGATACCGATACGGCATACCTTGCCACTCTGTCACTTGCATTCATAGGTAGTTAAATGACTTAGAATCATGTTATGCCTAAACGGTTAAGCAATGACCATTATGTAACGGTAATGGTGGCAAACAATATGCGTTATTGGGTTAAAACGGCCGTAATGGCTGTTACAGAAAAAAAGGCCCTATAATGGTTGTAACAGGGTGAAAACAATTTTTTTCAAAAAATAAAAATGAAATAATAGTAAAATAAGTGCTGTAATGGACGTTATGGCCCGTGTCATAATGTTAAAAGGTGTTGGTTGTTACGGCCACCATTATTATTACGGAATACCTTGCTTATAATGTAAATCTCATGGGGTTCGTCTTCAGAAGCTAGCTTGAGCGGAATGACGTTTGGCAATCTTAGCGTTCTTTTGGTATATTTGGGTAGGGTGGATTGAGAGATGCTTCAATGATTTTGAAAATGATGTTGATTTTGTCATCCATAAGGTGAAATCTCTAGTAGCCAAGTGGGCTTCTACTATTAAAAGATAGTTCTCTGCTTTTTGCTAGATAGGGTTGTAAGCTTTTGGGTGCCATCTCTATCTTTGTGCCTTTGTAATAAATTCCCCTTCGTCTTTCAAGAAAATAAAAATAAAAGTAAATTCTCATTCAAAAAAGAGGTGGGGACACCTTGTGTCTTCAAAAAAAAAAAAAAAAGGAGAGTAAATTCTCAATTCTCATTCCATTGTATGGTAATGTTACATTATCCTAAATTTTTATTAGCCTTTGTTTGCTTGTTGTTTGGCCATGGGTTAATATAGTTAGATGGCCGGATTACAATTTTGAGGATCGTGCAATGAAAACTACACTACAAACTTAATTGGAGATCCAAAACACGGAATTCTTGCAATCCGCTAGAACCAACCCTAACCTTTTCACTCCATTGATTTGAAGGCAAATATGGTTCACCAACGTGTATGGTCTCGAGCAACCAATGACAATGGCTTCCCACCTCCTCTCATTCTTCCCTACTTTTGTCACTTCTCATCTTTATTTTTCTATTGCTTTGTGTTCATGTTGTGTAAGAGTGATAGAGAGAGAGAGAGAGAGGTGGAGAGGGAATGGGTCGGGCTAAGCGGGCCTGTGTAGAGATGAGCGAGCATGGGGTTAGTGGGGGTAGGTGTGGATCCATGTGATCACCCACATCCCCATGGGCACTATTAAAGGGTAGTCGGTGTGCAACAGCTTTTTGTTGCAATATCTCCAACTCGATCTTTTAAGGTTGGGAGGAAAAAAATCCAATTTAATTGATTAGGGCCATGCTGAAAATGAGCAGAGGATTGAGGGAGTGAAACTAGCCATCCTTAGCATGTAATTCTGAAGCATGTTCAGGATGAGGTTTGCACATGCAAGTTCCAGCAGACTGCTGTAGTTTTACAAAGCTTAGCTCTGGTTGATTGGGAATGAACTCCAGGAGTTTGTGTTACATTCATAGTGGTAGTGAGGTGAGGAGCTGTTAGGATGAATCAGTACTTGACGCGTTATATACAAGACTTGTCTCTTAATGAAATCACAGTCCTAGTGGATTTAGTTAGGAGTTACTGAACTAAGTGCTTGACATTTTGGACAAGATCTATGTACTATAGACCCAATGTGTGCTTGGTATTGTCTACCTTGTGGCGTGGATGAGAGCAACCATGTGCAAAGCATTGAGTTAATCCTCTCTTGGACCCCTTTACTAATGGATGGTTGATTCGATCTAGTCTGTGCAACTGAATGGTCTTGTAGGTTACTCCCATGCCATTACATACCCACCTTTGTGTATAGGAGGATGAGGTTGGGTGTCGCTACTTTGGTACATCAAACAAATATCATGTTTTGATTCAGCCATGTATTTGTAACTGGGAAATGTCATAGTCAATTCCAAATCGCGTAGATATCCGTGGGGTAGACCCCTTGGTAGTGACAATAGGCTTTTAAAATCAAGTTTACCCATTTTGAGGCTGGGTTTCTAGAGTTAAGATACCCACCTTTCCAAGAGAAAGTTGTACAAAGAAGGATTTGAACTTGAGAAGTGGACAAGTGCCTATGTTAGGGTCTAGAAACTCAAGATTAGGGGTTTTATCCACCTGGTGTGGTTATGTGGGTCTAGGGCAAGCCTTAGGAAGCTCAGGAGGTGGTCATTTGGTGTACAATCGATTATATATGGAGACACCATAATCTCACTCGTTCTCTCCTTGATAAATTTCAGTATGATCAATTAATTTGGAAAATTGCCCTTACAGACTTAAATTGGATTTTCCCTCTCCACTGTACAAGGTGAAGTGATCACTTTGCTTGCATGTCAAATTTAAATTTCTCCACCACTTCCGTCCCCATGAATTTTTGCAACTTCTGTTGTGTACAATCACGTTGCATGCTTGTCCCTGCACATGGTATTGAATAGGGCAAATCCGTTGCTCTGATTGCATTGTGTTTGTGTGTGTGTGTGTGTGTTGGATAGATTGACTTCTTTGAATCATGATGGTCTTTTGTCTTTGATGCATTCCAGCACATCCTCTTTTGGTTCTGCTTTACATCTTGATTATCTTCCTCATTTCATGTGAATGTTGCCCAAATTGGTTACACTTGCAACATTTGAGCCGTGTTTATCTTCCAGATCAATTACCACAATTTCTTCCTTGGCGAGGGTTTGTTAGATTAATTGGAAGTTTTTCTTGAGCACTCAATGCTCCTTTGGATCTCGACAATCTGCTCTTGATCTTCTCATCCACCGTTTCTGTGTAATGGTGGGCCTTGTCTAAATTACTAGGTTGCATGCAAGAGACTTGACCAAGAATCTTCATTTGAACCCTGGATGCGCATCTCACCATTGTACTTCCCTGACTCTGTTTCATAAGCCTCGTAGAAATCCAACATGTAGTTCTGCATGCTTTGATTACTTTGGGCTAAGGCTTGAAATATGAAGAGTGGATCTTTTATTCCAACAATTGTTGATCTTCCTCTTCCTTTATTCTCTAAATCGCTGAAGTCATGCCCTCATTGTGAACACCCCCTATCACTGTAGACAAGCTTTACTTTCTTACGACCAGGTACACTTGAAAAAACTAATCCACATTTGCCATCCAACCTAGGAACTGCTCTGAGTGAGTTGAGCCATTGAATTCGAGTAAGATTGACCTTCACACCTTGATAATCACGATTGTCAAATTGATGCCTTTCTGATGTATTTTATGTTTGGTCCATTATATGTAGCCTTTTGTCAATCCCGATTTGCATTGATCCACACTGGTCAGGATTTCTTGAGTTTGGATTTCCATACATGTCCGTCGCCATAGATGCCTTTGTATTGGTTAACGTCATCTTCGTTGGAAGCTGATGAAGCCTTATCTGTGAGATTGACTCGAAATTATTCCCAAAGCGGGACCCATCAGGTGGCCCAAAAATTCTAGCAAAAGGGCTCCGAAGGCTTATATTAAGAATTCAAGTTTTGAAGCAACCGGAGACTGATAGTAGTCAAGGGTTCAAGGAGTAGGTGCCATCATCATTTAAAAAATAAAAACCTAAGACTGATAGTACATTGAATATGCAACAGGTTTGGAAGATGACATAATGCTTTATCATCCCCTTGCTTTAAGATTAACAACTCCAATTGTGAACTTTAGAAGGCTTTCGACTTTCCATTGATTCATACATGGACCCATGCGTTTTAGGTAGAGTTTATTAGTTATATATATATATATATTTATTTATTTCAGTTGGAGTTTTAGTGGAGTTTAATAGTTGAGATTACATCTTTTAACCCAACCCAAGGGTCACACTCTGGGAAGTTATAATGGTTGAGCTTAAATGTCACCATAGACTGAGATTATGTTTGGCTTTAGGGTTTACTAGAGATGTACGTGTTCTGTATAGCAGGCCATAGAGAGAAGGCTTTTGGATACTAACTGCCATATTTTTTTATTTTTATTTTTTTTAAGTAACAAGAAAAGAAAAGAAAAAACCATTTCAGAGCAAACAGTGTTGGACCTTTTTTGGGATCCTAGGGTAATGAAGCCACATTTTTAATATCTAGTCGGAAGATCTTTTTCTTCATCATCCATCGTGCATGAATCTGGTATTTTTTAAATTGTATTCCAGTTACTGGAAGTTTGTAAATTGCTGGATTTTGGGCTAGAAGTGTTGAAAATCACTTAGCTGCTGGAGGAACAATTTCTTGTTGCTAGAAATTACTTTTCATCCACTGGAAAGTAAAGATGGTTGTTTTAAATAGTGTGTTTAATTGCTGGAAATTGTGATGAAATGATCAATATTTATAATGTTCTTGATGCATAGTAGTCACATGTAATTTGGGAAGCTAATGAGGTTGGTTGACAAGGGGGTTTTACTGACAGTCTGCGTGTGAATTTGGCACTCACTGCCCCTTTGATTAGTTTTATTCTTTGAAGTTCCTATCCATCATCGTGTTTGTATTTGTATTTAGTTTTACAATATAGTCATACTTTTCAATCCAAACCAAAAATAAAAATAAAAAATGAAATGCATTGTATAGTTGTATTTGAGCATTGGATGTGTTTGTTGTCCGGTGCACCAGGAAATCGGAAGAGCAGAAGCCCAAGGAGCAGAGGCCAAAGGCCAGCGAGAACAAGCCTGTAATGACAGAATAAAAGATGGAAAAATATGGGTAGGTGATGGCGTTTTCAGCATATGATGAGCAGGAGCTTGAGTGATATCGAACCTTGATGTAGTACTTGTTTTTAAGTGGAGGGTAGCCATCCCAGTCTTGAATTTCAGCAACATAAACTGGATATTTAGTTTTTAATCAGCTTTGCTGCTTTCTATCGGCTAATGTGATCTGTCATGATTATGGTGTTACAATTATGCTTTTCATAGTTGCATGAAATGATGCAGTGGGATATGCTACAGTAGATCCATTGACGGGCCCTACCATGCAATGCCAATCAGCATTAGCTTGTGCTTTTTTATTTTTTATTTTTATTTCTTTCTTTATGCCAATCAGCATTAGCTTTTTTTTTTTTTTTTTGCCCCCCTCTTGGTGCTGATCTAATGGCCATGCGCATGGTTGGGACTTGGGAGAGGTTCATGGCTAACTACTACATGATGTGAGGGATACACGTCAGGATCATCTAAGGCTTATCCCAATCAACTGGGGTTGGCTACACCAATCTCATTCCGCCATTCTTATTCTATCAAGGGCTATAACTTCAAGTATTTTCTTACTAACTCCACCATCCCTTTGGGCCTTCCCCTTCTCTTTTTAGAGCCTTCAACTTGCTCCAACATTCTATTCTACAAACATGTTGTTCCTCCAACAGAGACATCCATTTGGACGTTGATTCTTTGTGAGAGCCTTTTGTAGGAACTTCCTGCGATGGGATATGGGCTAAAAAATGAGACAGATCCAAAACTTAAGTTGGCCGCATGATTCGAAACTGCACTGGGTTCCACCGTGATCCACTGATGTTTGATGTTTATATGCCATCCAAAGTGTTCATAAGGTCATTCCTGCTGGTATGAAAATGAAAATACAAGTCTCGAATGTTTCAACAAGCATCACGGTGGGCCCCATCTAGCTTCCTGTCGCATGATGTTCCTGCCAAAGCCTTTTGGCTGGGAATCCGCCTTGCTCTGTGTAATGTTTGGTTTTGTCAAAGACCTGTGCAGTCTGGCATACAAATTGAATAGTTTGATTTGGGTTGGATGTGTATGCTACCGAGTATGGATCCTTAATACTTTGGGAATCACATCAAAATGCCATACTTCAATGTTGGTTTCCTTTCACCCCCGAAACTGGAGGAGGGAACTGATGCCTTTGCATAGAGCAGGTTGGATCCATCACATCACCTTGGAATACCCAGAGTGCGGTCCATTAGTTCGTTGGTCTGGGTCCCATACATCTGTACCACATGTAGAGTCACATTCACTTGTCTCATATATCAAAATATGAGATTGCTATATAACTAAATTAGATATTCCCATTCAGCAGCTCGCTCATCATTTCTATGTAATTCCAACTCTTTTTATTGAAAGAATATATATGGTCTTGTACGGTATCTAGGGTTTGGAAAAATTAGTAATTTATATAGATGATTATTTCTATTGTCTATGCAAACAATGGATTCCATTTTCAAGGGTTACATTCGTTTGGCAAGTGGCAATTTTAATCCAGATGAGGATTATAATCTTACCTTCTCAACTCTTATGGTTTTCATTGACATCCAAACATGTCACATCTTGAATAGAGTGAAAACATTTTCTTCTTGTTGTATTGGATCCATGAGTATCTATCCCACATGGCAGCCACGTATCACTAGCCATCTTTAAGTGCCCGGTATATACAACCGTCCATCTCGTTTGCTAATGTCCCACACATGTACCACATCTTTTTTAAATAAAGGCTATCTCAAAGCATGTACATGTGCCGATATGCCATGTGCTACAATCTTAGGGGTGTTTCGATCAACCACCCATCTTGTACGCCCCCACCTTTGATGTGGACCATCCATCATGTAGGCCCCACCTTTGATGTGGACTGTCCATGCAGGGGCCACCTTGGATATGAACCACTCATCATTAGGGCTGACCTTTGATGTGGACCGTCCATCATATGGCCCCCAACTTGATGTGGATCATCCATCACGTGGGGCCCACCATTATTAATTGCCTATCATGTAAAGCCCACCTTTGATGTGGATTATCCATCATGTGGATCCAACCTTCAATGTGAGTTACCTATCATGCGGGGCTCGCCTTGGATGTGAGCCATTCATCATTAGGGGCCAACTTTTCACGTGGACTGTCTAGCATGTGGGACCACCTCAATATGAAGCATCCATCATATGGGGAAAAACTTCAACATCCATTGCCATCATGTGGAGCCCACCTTTGATTTGGACCATCTATCATATAGGCCTCACTTTTGAAGTGGGTTGTCCATCATACCAGCTCGCTTTGAATTTGGGCTATTTATCATTATGGGCTGATCTTTGATGCAGACCATCCGTTATATGAGCTCACATTAATAGAGGGTCATCCATCATGTGTGATCCACCTTTGATGTGGACCATCCATCATGTGAGCCCCCCTTCAATGTGGACAATCTATCATGTGGGCCTCCGTTGACATGGACCATGAGAGAGAGCCTCCTTTTGAGAGAAAGAAGTAGAAATGTAGTAAATTGGAAAGCTAAAAAAAAGTTAATTAAGTAATTTTAATACAAAAGTTACTTTTAGAATGATACTTACTAAACTTACTTAAATAAAAAAACTTAATTACTTAATACAAATTAAAAAATAACTTATTTGGTGGTATCTAAACAGCCCTTAAAGACCTGTACATGTGCCAGCAGGCCCACCACCCATCTTTGAGTGGCCAACGTGTAAATGTGCCGATGTTTGTCCACCATCTTCAAGTACCCATGTCCAAGATGTTCAGGCCCACCACTCATCTTTGCAGGCCTCATATGTCAATGTGCCACCTTACCCATAGTTTGACCATCATCTTCATGTCCTCCCATGTCCGACATGTACCACCACCCTTCTTTACATACCCCACGTGTCCAACATGCACTACTTTTCATCTTCGAGTGCTCCATGCATGCCATATCCATATGCAGGGATTTTTATTTTTATTTTTAACACACGCACGCCGTGGGATTTCACCACTGTTGGGTACTCGAACCCTTGACCCAGTGTTGAAACTCCTGGGAGTCTACCACCTGGGTAAGAGTAAGGACCCATCCATATGCAGGGATTGTCATCCATCAAAGCATCCCATCTATTTCACCATTCATCTTTGAGTAGCTCACATGTGATAACGTGCTCCACCTCTTACCATCCATTTTCAAACATCTCACATGTGTAACCGTCCATCTTTAAGTTGCTCACGTGTGTAAAGGTGTCAAGTGACAACAAGACTAATGTGCAAATGTGTCAATGTATCATATGTGATGATGCGACATGCCACAATGCACTTTCAACGCCACAATGCACTTTCAACACCACATGTGCCACATTCTCTCTTCAAATAATTTTTTACTCAAGTTTTCGAGTATAAATTTGAAAATGAAAGAAATTTTATTTAAAAATTATTATTAAGAAAATCTTGGTGAAAATAATAAAGTAAAACTACTCTTCCTTTCTCACAAATTCCTAGAAGTGTGGTTTCCCGAGGAAAACTATTTCCTCATGTTCAACCATGAATCTAAATAATTTTTAAAAGACATTTACAAAAATAAAAAAGTAAAGAAAAATTTGACGAAACAAATTAGAAATGCATATTAATTTACTTTGACAGTCAAGAAAGTCACGTTAAACTTTAGCAATAAGCAGTCACATATTTCTTGTGATTTACTATTTATTTATCAGAAACTCTAGTTATTAATAAATCTTAACTTGAGCTTTGTACTTTTGATGGATTGTCTGATGAGGCTGCTAGCAGTGAAGTGGCTAGTGCAGTGCTATATGAGTCCTATCATAATGTTTGTGTTTTATTGATGCCGTCTATTTACTTTTTTCTTATCATTTCAAGGCATGAGCTTAAAAATGAGACAAATCCAAATCTTAAGTGGACTACACCACAAGAAAATAATGGTGATTGAACACCCACCATTAAAAACTTTTTAGGGCCCACTATAATGTTTATTTTCCATCCAACTTGTTGATTAGGTCACACTTACGTAGATGAAGGGAAAACACAAATATCAGCTTCAACCAAAACTTTTATGGCTCCCAATGAATTTTTAATAGTGGGCGTTCAATCACCACTAATTCATATGATGTGGTCCACACGAGATTTGAATTTGCCTCATTTTTGAGATCACACCTAAAGTGATTGGAAAAATGGATGGACAGTATAGATAAAATACATTAACCATGGTGGGGCTCACAAAACAAAAACAAATTTCTGCCACCAGGCAATCCACGTCCAATACTCTAACATTCAATACCAAAGCAACATTTAAAGGATTATTTTGGAAAATGAGAATATTTGATGCCAAATAAAAGCCTAAATAAAGTCTTAATAATTTTTTTTTAAAAAAAAAGACTAAAATTTTGGTGGTGGTTTAGCACGTTGGATATAATTTTAATTGAATAATTCAATTCCAAATTTTCAATGCTCAAGGTTTTCTTTCTACCACGTATGTTTATGTTTGGTCACCTGAATTTTCAATCTTATAAAACTTAGAAATTATATTTTACCACATGATTTAAAAATTTTAAAAAGTCATTTAGTAGAAAAAGAAGTTAAGATCTATTATGATAGTTAGAGAGAATTGAAAATCCTTAAATTTTACAACCAACCTTTTAAATGAGAATAGAAGAAGGGTCCCTTACGAGGATTTTCAATCCTACGGGCCTGTTTGGATGCACCCTTCCAAGAAGGATTTATTATTATTATTATTATTATTATTATTATTTAAGACACTCACGCACCCTTCCAAGAAGGATTTATTATTATTATTATTATTATTATTTAAGACACCCACCCACACACCTACACATGCTGTAGTGAGATTTCAGCACCTATGGGTACTTGAACCCTTCACCAGGTGTTGAAACCCCTGAGAGTCTACCACCGGACCAAGGGTTAGGACCCCCCTTCAAAGAAGGATTTGAGGTATTAGTCTCGCTATGAATCAACAAAGGGCATGTGCTTTTGAATGCACTTTTAAAGTCCTTGCTTCAACATCCACTTAGTAAATAAGTGCTGAAATGACCAAAAAAGTAGGCTTGAAACACTAGTGGGTAAATCCTGTATATAAAATTCCCCAGAATCCAAGGTGTCAAGCATGACTTAGATGGAAAATCCGGATTGAAAATCCTAACTGTCCAAAATCCTTGCTGCCAAAGGACAATTCATATATGATTCATGAAGAGTCCAAAAGTGTACAAAAGAAAATCATTAAATTTCTAAGAAAATATTGAAATTTCAAAAACTTTTTTTTAAAAAAGGTCTATCCCTAGTAGGGTTGTACATGAACCAAGCCAACTCAGTCAATTCGCTCGACTCGGCTCAAAAATGCTTGATTTGGCTTGTTTTAAAGCTGAGTTCGATCCGAATCGAGTTTGGTTTTTAAAGCTCGAAATTGTGTTTGAGCCGAGTTTGAGCTGGCTCGAGCTCGAATTGACTCGGTTCGATATATGGCTTGAACTTGGCTTGACTTGGTCAGATGATATAAAAAGAAAAAAAAAAAAAAAAATCCTAAATTTACCTCATTTCCCTTTTGTTTGAAAAAACTGGCCCGACATCCAACCTTATCTCTCTACCTCTCTCTCTGCTCGTCTCGGACTCCCGCCCAGCCACCAGCGGCTCTTCCTCCTTCTCTTTGCTCGTCCGGCTTGACCAGCAGTGAGCCAGCAACTCTGCCTCTGTAATGCCCTGGAAATCGGGGGTCGACCATACATTTGACTCCCGAGTTCCTGAGTGTCACTTATCATCAATTTTACGGTTTTATGATTAATAAAGTTTAATTGCGCAACTTGAAATTTTTGGGAACATGAAGCATAACTACACAAGTCCACTAAAATGAAAGAGACAATATATATATATATATATATATATATATATATATATATATATATATATATATATATATATATATATATATACATGTCTAAAAGAATAAAGGGGATTGCACGTGGCGTCACCCAATAAAATCACAAAAGAATAGTGTCCAAAAGAATAGAGCCGAGCCCACTGCTCAACAATCCAATCCCGCCCTTCAAGCTGGCGAAGAACCGTCCATCAACTGGAAGTAGGACAGCTCGTCCTCCTCGTAGCTTGCCTCAGCAGGCTTCTCATGCCCTAAATCACCTGCATCTATGAACTGGTCTGGTTGGTGTTTTAAAACACCATTTCAGAGTGGAAGTGAGTGATCAACTCAGTGGGTACTATTAATCTTAAGTTATAACAGACATCAATTATAATATGAATTTAATAAAACGCAGCCAATCATCAACACCTAGCAACTCTTATTAAAATGCATACATGCGAAATGATATGATGCATGCCCTCGCCACAACGCTCCCTCGAGCGACTCCATCTAACAATCGCGTATGTCAGCACTCACTCATAGTGATCTCGACTTCCGAGTCACCACCCTAACTAGTGCGATGCAATACTATCGTGTTAGCCATGTTATTAGTTGTAACGCCCCGAAAAATCGGGGGTCGGGCATACGCTCGACTCCCGAGTTCCCGAGTGTCACTTATCATCAATTTTATGGTTTTATGATTAATCAAGTTTAAACGCATAACCTGAAATTACTTGGAGCATGAAATGCAACCACAACTAGTCTACTGAAGTGAAAGAGATATAAATATGTACAAGTCCAAAAGAATATAAAGGGGTCGCGCAAGGCGTTGCCCAACAAAAATAACAAAAAGAATCATATATCCAAAGGAATGATGTGCTGAGCCCACGACTCAACGATCTAGAATCCATTCTCCTAAGCCGATGGAGAGCCGCTCATCAACTGGAAGTAGAAAAACTCGTCCTCCTCGCTCAAGCTCTCGCCACTAGGCTCGTCGAACTCAACACAACCTACAGCTACTGAAGAGTCTGGGTGGTGTTTTAAAATATTGTCCCATAGTGGGAGTAGTGATCAACTAAGTGGGTGTTATTAATCTTAAGTTACAACAGGCATCAATTATAATATGAATTTAATGAAACGCAGCCAATCATCAACACCTAACAACTCTTATTAAAATGCATGCATGCGGAATGATATGATACATGCCCTCGCCACAACGCTCCCTCGAGCGACTCCATCTAACGATCGCGTATGTCAGCACTCCCTCATTGCGACCTCGACTTCCGAGTCGCCACCCTAACTAATGCGATGCAATGCGATCGTGTTAGCCGAGTTTTTAATTAAGTCTGTTCATCCAACCGATTTGGAAATCTGATACACCCCACTAATCATTGCCCTAAGCCGGGTGCGAGGCTAGGGCCCCCCAACCTGTGAGGCCGAGACCCCGTGGTCCGTGATCCCGTCGGGTTCCTCATCCCCGACCTCTAGCACATGAGGAGTGCCAATAGAGAGGGATCGCTCGTGGTCATTACGGGGAGGCGCGGTACCCCAGCGCAGGCCGACAACTCAAACATAGTGTCCCATTCCACCATGCCCGGCTCACGAGGCTGTGGACCAGTTGCGGTTCAGTTATCAATGGACTTCAACGGTGGCGGGGTGTCCCAGGTTCCATACATAAGCGTGCAATCATGGTTAACAATCAGGGTTGGTCAAACAGTGGACTAATCTACAAGAACTGGGCGAGCATGAGACGAATGACATCGGGCGCAAGAGACCCATGTGTCGAACTACAGCCACTAGAACACGTCCTCCCGGATGTATAAGTTTAATCCCGAGGCGGTTCTACCAACGAAACCACCTTCGTTCTACTCATAGTTCTAGCCAACCCAAGGGTCAATAAAGGTTTCTAGCATGCCGACTACCAACACATCACAAGTATTAGCACCCACATGTTCTCAATAATCATCAACATATCATTCATATATTCATAGCAAGCAAAATTAAACATATTAAGATACAAATGCATGTGAGTGGGTGTTTGTGTGCATAAGTAAGGAAGTCCAATACTTTCTCCTCCTGAAGCAATCACATGCATGATAGGAAGCAACCACCTACACTATGAAATGTCGATACATGAGAAAATCAAGAAGATATAAGCATGGGATCATTCATACACCAAATCATATGGAAATCAAGTACAAATAGCATATGAGAGCCAATACACAACATTTCATAACATTTCAACAATTATACGATTCCTAGGGTTTCTCTAAATTTCATTGCAAATAAGCATCCAACAAACAAAATCATTAATCTCATAGAAAATTGGTGCTAGGCCACCTAAGAGTATTAGTTCGCACCTATGGGGTCGTTGGAGTCTCGAACCAACCTAGGAAAGCTCGAATTTGGGGGCCAGAAGGCCGAAATCCCTAGAGCATGCAATTGCATGTTAGAATCTTGTGTAAATTCCTCCTTAGATCATGAGATTCAAAGAAGAAAGAAATGAAGGATCTTACCTAGGAGACCGACGGACGTTTCCTAGAGTTTTGATGATGGGTTTCCCTTGGAAGAGGATAGGGTGTTGATGGGGTTGATGCTCTTGAGCCCCACACAAATTTAGAGTCCACCTTGAATCTCTTCTTGCTCCTTTCCTCCCTCTTACTCTTCTCAATCGTTGGAGAATGGTAAGAGCTAAGAGGAAGAGATGGGTTGTTGGAGATGGAAGTAATGAAGAAGGGGCTTTGATTGTTAGAGGATGGTGGAGTAATGAGGGAGGGTTTGTTGTAGTAAAGAGGGAAGTTATGAGGGAGAGAGAGAGATAGATTGAGAAATGGGGAGTGTATGAGATAGCTAGGGTTCTATCTCTAGGTTTGGCCTCTTTGGCCCTAAGTTTCTCAAAATTCCTAAAATAACCACCTAGGACCACTTGCTGTGTTAGGGGTAGTTCTATCACCCCCCTGCCACCAAATTTGGTGTGTGGATACCTCATGGCCCAATGAGGGGCCATATAAAATTTAAAAATAATCGGATGAATGGATATGGGATCTGAGTAAGCGATTCCGATCTTTAAATGGCCCTGTGGGGTCCATTCCGGTCGTTGGGACAGTTTTGGTAGTCCCCTGGCCATGAAATTTATAGTGTAGGTGGTCCATAGTCAAATAAAGGATCATACAAATTTTAGGGTCGATCGGATATTTGGTTTGATCGTACGGGTCCGATTTGCGATCAACGGTTACCGTGCCCTGATCGGGTTCCAGATTTTGTGAACGAACGTAGGAAAATACATTAGACCTTCACTGTAAATTTGAAAGAAATTAGACGGCTGAAAAGCCCAGAGTCTCAGTTTCATTTGCAAGTGCCAGATTCCAATTCTGGCATTAGTGGGGTGCATTTGGCAAGTGCCAGATCCCAATTCTGGGTGTCCACTGGGTCTGCAATCCACGATGGACCACAAGCCCAGTGAGATCTATAATTTTCTAAATTTTTAGATTTTTCTGACCCTCCTCAGTCGTTGGGTGGCCCACACGGGCTGTTGTTAAGTGTAAATAAGCCATCTGACTTGGTGGCTCACACTAAGCCCTATCATGACCTATCCGGTCTACTCGAATGAGTTAATCCTAGGTTAATCAACTTATGGTACCCCACCACGAGTGACTTAAACAAATGGTCCTGTGGCAAATCCTACGTGGACGCCCCAAGACACTGTGCTGGTTGGACGGGACATTATAAGGGTTGATTTGGTCTACTGTTAAGATCCAGGCCTCATCTGACTCGACTTTGGTTAGATCTTTAATTTAGTTATGCTTGTCTTGATTAGTTAACAACGGGTCAGTTAGATTTGGGTCCTATTTGAGTAAATTATGGGGCTACACCTGATGTTCAAGTGATCGGGCGGATTCGGTGGTTTCCTGCGATTGATTAATCGATCTTTGGGGTTCTTTACTGATACCACCCCTATATAAACTAATATTGAGTGCTAATGGTCATTAAGTGATGTTATAAGTTAATTAATAAAAAAATTAAGGATTTTTAGAAATCCAAAACAGTGAAAAATTCGAAGTCCATTCATCTAGCAGGTTAAAAAATTTGATACACCCCACATATCAATGTCCTAAACTGGTTACGAGGCTAAGGCCCCAACGCGTGAGGCCGAGACCCCGCGGTCCCTGATCCTGTCGGGTTCCTCATCCCTGACTTCAAGCACATGAGGAGTGCTGAGAGAAGGGATAACTTGCAGTTACTACGGGAAGGCACGACACCTCAGCATAGGCCGACAGCTCGGACACAGTGTCCCATTTCACCATGCCCGGCTCGAGAGACTGTGAACCAGTTGCAATCGATTATTGGTGGGCCACTACGGTTGCAGGGTGTTTCAGGTTTCATACATGTGTGAGTAAATGGTTAACAATCAAGGTTGGTTAGATAGTGGGCTAGACTGCACGAATCAGGCGAGCGTGAGATGAGTGACATTGGGCACAAGGGACCCATGTAGTCGAACTACAACCACCCGAACTCACCCGCCCAAACCCATGAGTTTAGCCCTAGCATAGTCCTACTTGTAACGCCCTGAAAATCGGAGGTCGTGTATATACTCGACTCCCGAGTCCCCGAGTGTCACTTTCATCAATTTTATGGTTTTCTGATTAATCATGTTTAATTGCGCAACTTGAAATTTTCTGAAACATGACACATAACCACATAATCCACTGAAATGAAAGCAACTCAAATATATATATATATATATATATATACACATGTCCAAAGAATAGAAGGGTGCACACAGCGACACCCTATAAAATCATTAAAAAAAAAAGATGTCCAAAAGAATAGAGCCCAACCCACTACTCAGCGATCTAATCCCGCCTATCAAGCTGGCGGAGAACCATCCATCATCTGGAAGTTAACAGCTCCTCCTCCTCGTCGAGAGCAGCATCGCCATGCTCCCCCTGCTCCGCATCCCCTGCATCTATGAGAGAGTCTGGTTGGTGTTTTAAAACACCGTCCCAGAGTGGGAGTGAGTGATCAACTCAGTGGGTGCTATTAGTCTTAAGTTTTAACAGGCATCAATTACAATATGAACTTAATGAAAAATAGATAATCATTAACACCTAGCAACTCTTATTTAAAATGCATGCATGCGGGATGATATGATGACGCCCTCACCACAATACTTTCTCGAGCGACTCCATCTTACGATCGCATATGACAACACTCCCTCAGAACGACCTCGACTTCCGAGTCGCCACCCTAACTAGTGCGATGCAATGATGTAACACCCCGTATTTTTCTTTACTCGGGTGTTACCGTGTAAATCTGAATTAGTTGCACATGTGTGGGAAGGTACTAAGCTTTCACTACACGCCACCATCCAATGATTCATAATATATCCATCCTGACCATAAAATGAGACCATGCACACAATCGACCTCACGATTTGCCATCCACCCGCCCAATTTGCAAAGTAGACAACACTAAACCATCAAAGGGCTGAATGATGATAGTTAAATCACACTGAAGTTTCACATAATGACCTGTTATATCAAGTGGACCATACCTCGTTAGTCTTAAGACGAAATCCATTTACATAACCCCATTGGACAAGTCAACCATTAGAATGTTATCGTTAGTACACTTTCTAGAAAATCCAACCATTGGATCATTTGAATTGTCAAGAAGTCGAGATTTGGTAACTAAACGTTCATATGTTGTGACCCGTTAATCAATTAAAATACTTTAAGAATTAAGCCTATGGCTCATTGATGTTGATCTACTGCAGGGGCAGCTCCGTTTAGAAGTAGACCCTACAAATTTAAATTTTGATAATAATAATAATAATAATAACAACTTATATTATAGGTGATGCTATAATAAAGACATTAGAACTGAAAGTTCATAGAATGAGCGGTCCCAATCAATCTAAACAATCTCCAAGACCGTTGAAGTCCAGACTCGAGTCAATCCGACTGTTAAATCGACCAAAACGATCAATTAGACACATAAATTGATAGGTGTCGGCCACCTGAGATTTTAATCTACCCCATTTTCAGTCTAAGACCCTAGAATAATTGGCCAAGATAGACAGTCGGTGTAGATCTCTCATTTGTCACCGTGTGGGTCCCACCTTAGAGGAGTATACACAGGGTACGCGTGCACACGCGGCACACCGTAACCGTCAACACGGTTTGACCGTGTTGACCCGTTAGAAACGAGAAAAAGGAGGAATTTCTCTCCTTCATTTCCCCGCCGTCCGAGAATTTGAAAATGGGCCCACTGATTGAATCCCAATCAACAATCAGGACCGTCCATCATGATCAGCGAACCAATCTTACCAAACCCTAGATGATTCCACGCATTGAATTGCACATGTGTGTATACAACCCCAGGCACAAATCGACCATGTGCGACTGGAATTTCCAAAAACGAAACTGTTTCCTCCTTTTTGTTGCCAGGCTGGCAACCTTAGTCTCTTGCAACCTCGGCCGTTGGATGAACAACATCCAAACCATTCGTTTTAGGGCATTTACATAACTAACATTGGAATCTTTCCGCCACTGCCGCAAATGGGATCAAACCTAAACTAAATCTCCAACCGTCGTCCATTCGGTGGGTCCTACATCGATCATAGGACCCATCCGAACCATCCAAACGTGGCTGATCATCAGATCAACCATCTATGGGAAATTCGCCATTAACAGTGCATCTTCACCGTTTATCTGAAAACACCCATCCCCTTGATCGACACCATTTGTTGATCAGTGTCGTCCATATGGAGGATCATGGTGCCAGAAGATCATCCGTCGCTCTCGATCACAGCCGTGCAATCAGGATTTCATATTGCCATCTCACAACATCTTGTATTAAACGACTAAGGATCGTAACTAATCTTTTGATTAGTTATGATTCGAACAGCCTAGAATGAATTAATAAAGCCTATAAAAGGCTGTCTTTTAGGGCTTTCTTTCTAAAATTAGAAAACCATAAGGATGGGAGAGAGAGCGCCACTGCCATTGCCATGCTTAATGGTGTCGACTCGGTCTGAGTCGCTGCAAAATCAGGGCCGAGTTCGTCGGATTCTATTGTCGAACGCCTGTAGCAGAGAAGAGAGAGATAGAGAGAAAGAAGGCGAGAGAGAGAGAGAGAGAGAGAGAGAGAGAGAGGCAGCTGCTGGAACCAATTTCCAGCTGCTGTTGCAACTCGACTCGACCATTCAAGCACGATTGGACTGCTCCAGCAGCGTCCATCTATCAAGGGTCTAAGAGAATCTAACCATCTCATAGAATCTCTCCAATCCGCAAGCAGTCGCAGGTAACCAACTGCTATTCCGTCCATTTCCTTTATAATTGAGTCATTAGCGAGTCGTTTGTTTACTGACTCAGCTGCACATTTCAGGGTGAAATCCCTAATCTTTCACCATGGTGGTGGTCGGTTTGCCTGGAGCAAGGCCCAACACTTTGAGTCGGCCTCAGGTTCGCTGCACCTAGCTAGTAGATGGGTTGTCTAGGTCGGGTCGCTACCGAGTCAGGGACCAAAGTTCAGTTTAGGGGTTGAACAATGACACAAACCAAACCCATGAATGAGCCCCTGACTGTGGCAACTCGGTTTAAGCAGAACTCATCCGACCTGAGTTTTATAAGGTCTTGAGGACGTGAGTTTTGGGTCGAGTCGTCACTGAGTCAGTGACTCAGAACCGAATCTGAATCAGAGATTCTAACTCAGTGGGACCTGGAATGCAAATTTTCCCTGTTAGCCTAAATTCCAACTCATGACAACTGAGATCTGCCCACTTCAGGGCTGACTCAGCCATTTTGATTAACCGAGTCAACTCTACCCTCATTTGCGAGTCAACTCGGTCAGATCTTTTCATCCAAAACAAGCTAACTCCAACCAATGATAGATGTGTTGGGGAACATTTGGTCTAATGAATATTTGATTTAACCCGATTATTAACTAAACCCTTGAAGTAAGTTTAACCAGTTGATGGTTGAGAACCCTCAATTGGGTCAACTCGATTCTAATACATGAGTACATCGATATGTATCATCCAGGGCCATTTGCAAACTGACGTTCTTGGGATATACTCCCTAACAGAAAATCTCAAATCAAATTCACCTCACAAGGAAGTACAAGTTAAGGAGACCATCCACTTCATCCAATCTATGTGAGGAGCATCCCCTATAGTTTCTTCCTTTCACTAATTTCCATGTGGATTAAATCTCTAATGTATAGAATTTTAAAAAATTATTAATTCCTAGATATCTTAAATTTCATGAAATAATTGTGTTGTCTTACAAAGTCCATATCGCATTTATAATTGTTTTCTTATGTTGAGAAAGGGAGGCTTTCATATTAGATCATCTGTGAATTGTGAGATATTTCCTTCATGACTGTCTATATTCTTTAATTTCTAATTTAGTTGGCATAATCTTGTGAACAGTTCTTACAATATAGAAAACAAGAATTTGTTTACATGTAGTGTACTTATGGATGGACTCTTAGTTATTGATGTGACCTCACTTGGAAATTTTACATGATACTTAGTGTGCCCTCCTTTGAATGTAAAGAAATTATGGAAGTCATTATGGAACGCATAGTTGAATATTCCTTATTTGAAAGTTGATGATCTTTCCTATTCTATCAAAAGTAATGATATAAGTGTCATGACGCATAAC
This sequence comes from Magnolia kwangsiensis, assembly GCA_037074715.1. Lineage (NCBI taxonomy): Eukaryota > Viridiplantae > Streptophyta > Magnoliopsida > Magnoliales > Magnoliaceae > Magnolia > Magnolia kwangsiensis. The sequence goes on along the minus strand of CM073574.1, from coordinate 153,080,862 downwards.
ATCCATGCACGACACGTGAGCTTTTCCGAGTGTTCTTCGCAAGTCACATTCTGTTGGGTTGGTTATGGTTCTATTACCTAAGTCCAACCATCAGGCATGTGCATTCGTGCACTTTGAGCCGCTCTTTCTTTACAAGAGACTTTTTTGAAATTTTATACCTCCTCGGGCATACCCCGAGTATTTTTTTAGGAGGTCGTCCTTGGGCGCACTCACCTTCATGGCCTTTTCCAGGTAGTTGATCTACCGTGGGCAGTCTATATGGTCTTTTCCGCGTAGTCTACTACCGCGGGCGACCCTTTATTTTGACAACTGGATGTGCATCCCCAGATCTGTGACTTGAGCATACATTCATACATTCATACAAACGCATTGCTAGTTGTATTACCTTATGAATTATATATGAATTGTTAACCCATTTTGGAATGATGTGTCATGGTTGAATCTATAAGGAAAATTCCCACTGAGTTTTCACTCACCCATCGTGCGGTTGCACCAAATAAAAGCAGGTATGATGAATAAGTGGAGACCCCTATAGCAGGATTCCAAGGACGGCTATGGTGGAGTGTGGCGAAGAAGAACTCTATGACATTACATTTGAGCTGTTGGAGCTCGACTGATGATTTAGGATTTACTTGCTCTGATATTTCAGATTTTGTATCTTGCTTGAGTTGTAATAAAATATTTTTCTTATTGTGGAATTTCATTCTGCTCTCATTTACATGTATTAAACTTTCTTATTGTTACTCTTGATATCCTTAGTTTGTGCAATGATTGCCTTACTCTCTGTTATGGAATTTGCCGCTATTTAGATGTATGTTAGTCGACTCCATAACGTAATACTCGGGTTCTCAGTGAGGAACGACTATCCTCGGGTTTCGAGAATCGGGGTGTTACAAATGCGATCGTGTTAGCCGAGTTATTAGTTAAGTCCAATAATCCAGTAGGTTGGAAAATCTGATGCACCTCATGTATCAGTGCCCTAAGCTGGTTGCGAGGCCAGGAGCCCCCAATGTGTGAGGCCTAGACCTCACGGTTCCTCATCCCCGATTTCAAGCACATGAGGAGTGTCGAGAGAAAGGGATCGCTCGCGGTCACTACGGAGAGGCGCGACACCCCAACGTAGGCTGACAGTTCTGACACAGTGTCCCATTCCACCATGCTCGGCTCACAAGGCTGTGGACCAGTTTTTAAGTGGTTATTGATGAGCTACAACGGTTATAGGGTGGTTCAGGTTCCATACATAGGTGAGCAAACATGGTTAACAAACAAGATTGGTCAGACAGTAAGCTAGACCGCACGAGACGGGCGAGAGCGCGACGAACGACATCAGCTACAAGGGACCCATGTAGTCAAACTACTGCCACCCATACACACCCGTCTAGACCCACAGGTCTAGCCCTAGCCTAGTCCTACCGATGGGACTACCGTTATTTCTCATGTTCCCGACCAACCCGAGGGTTCAATGTTGATTCATAGCATGACAACCATCAATATTATCAACTAGCATAAGCATGTCATGTTCACATACATTACAATATATGATTCACATATCCCTAGCAAGCATACTACGTTATCATGAATAAAGTACATATGAGTGTGTGAGTTAATGAGGAAGTTGAACACTTCCAACACCTCAAGGAATCAAACACACAAGATTCAAGATTCATAAACACTATGAAGCAACACATAGGAACAAAATCAATCAAATAAACATGAGCATATAGTTATCCCTATGTTAAATCATATGAGAGACAAAATCATCATCATATATAAACCAAACATGCAAAATCATGCAATTCCAACAACACACACATTCCTAGGTTTTCTCTAATTTCTTCAATACAACAACTCATCAAACAAAATGATTAAACCCCTACTATAATTGGTGCTAGGCCACCTAAGGATAATAGTCCGCACCTTCGGATCATTGGAGGCTTGATGAACGACCTAGAAATGAGGGTTTTGGGGGTTAGTCGACCAGAATCACTACAACAAGCACTTGCATGTGAGAAATCCAAGTCAAACCTTATTAATACATGGATTCTCAAGAAGAAGGGTGAATGATCTTACCTAGAAGACCCACGGATGATCGTTGTGGTTGAGGTGGGGATTTTCCTTTCGAGAAAGGGGTAGGGAGTTGGAAGGGTTGATTTCCTCGGTCTCACCACGATCTAGGGTCCACCTTGGATCTCTTCTACACTCTCACTTTCTTCCTTGGTAGTTGTGGCAAAAGGGGGAGTTGTGAGAGAGCTAGAGATGGGTGGTTGGAGAATGGAGGAAGTATGAAGGAGAGAGCTTGATTGTTGGAGATGGTAGGAAGTTATGAGGGGGATTGTTGTTGGAGAATGAAGAAAGATATGAGGGAGAGAGGGGTTTGTTGTTGTTGAAGAATGGTTGGAGATATGAGACAAGGGCTAGGGTTTATTCTCTATAGTTGGGCCCTTTGGCCCCAAGTTTCCTCAAATTTTCAAAATAGCCCACTAGGACTATCTATTGGTGTTGGGGTGGCTCTAACACTCCTTTGGCCACCAAATTGGGTGTGTAGGTGTCTCATGGCCCAAAAATGGTTCATGCAAAGTTTGGGATCAAACAAATTAATGAATATAAGGTTTGACCATATGGTCTCGATCTTTAAATGGCCCTATGGGGACCGTTTCGATTGTTGGGGTAGTTTTGGTGGTCCCCTATCCATGAAACTTATAGGGTAGATGGTCCATGGCCCGATGAAGGGCCATGCAAAATTTGAGAACGATTAGATATGGGGTTGGGTCGTACGGGTTCGATTTGTGATCAACCGTCGTCGTGCCATGATCGGGTCCCAGATTTTGTGGACGGGTGTAGGACACTACATTAGATCTTCACCATAAATTTTAAAGAAATCCGACGGCTGAAAAGCCCGGAGTCTTAATTTCATTTATCAGTGCCAGATTTCAACTCTAACCTTGGGTGGGTTGACAAGTGCTGTTGGAACGGCTCAGATAATTAACTTCTGAGTGTCTAATGAGTCCGTGGTCCGCGATGGACCCCAAGCCTAATGAGATATATGTTTTTCTAAATTTTTATAATTTTCTGACCTCCCTGCGCCACGGTATAGCCCTTACGAGTTGATGCTAAGTGTAAACGGTCATTTGGCTTGGCGGCCCGCACTAAGCCATATCGTGACCTGTCTGGTCTACTGTAATGGGCTAATCATAGGGTAATTAACTTATGGTACCCCACTACGAGCGGTTTAAACGAATCATCCTACGACAAATCTTACTTGGACGCCACAGGACACTGTGCTAGTTGGATGGAATGTTACAGGGGTTGATTTGGTCTATTAGTTAAGATCCGGGCCTTATCTGACTCAGCTTCAGTTAGATCTTTAATTTAGTTATGTTTGTCTTGATTAGTTAGCGATGTGTCGGTTAGATTAGGGTCATATGTGAGTAAATCATGGGGTTACACCTGATGTTCAAGTGATTGGGCGGATTCAGTGGTTTCCTACGGTTGATTAATAGGACTTGTGTGGTCCTTTACTGGTACTACCCCTGAATAGACTAATATTGAGTGCTAATGGTCATTTAAGTGTTATTATAAGTTAATTTATAAAAAAATTTCAAGAATTTTTGAAAATCCAAAACAGTGAAAATCCAAGATGTTACACTACCGATGGGACTACCTTCTCTCCTCATGTTCCTGACCAACCCAAGAGAGTAAGGGTAATCCATAACATGCCAACTATTCATGTTATCAACTTAACATAACAATATCATATTCTCATGCATCTCAACCATACAAAACGGGTACTCCTACCAAGTAAGCGAGCATTATCATGAAACAAGGTGCGTGTGAGTGTGTGGGTGTGTGAGGAAGCTAAGCACTTCCTCCATCTCAAGAAATCATAAGTACAAAGGTAAATAATTCATGCACACAATGAAGTACCATATATGAGGAAAGAGAATCAAGCAACCATGAGCAAATTATCATCCATACATAATATCATGTAAGAGTAAAATCAACACCAATTTGAGAACTAAGCATGCAATCCATACAATTCCAACAATATACCACTCCTAGGGTTTCTTTAGATTTTTCAAATATAGCATTCTAGCAAGAAAAATCATTAAACTCATAATAGAATTGATACTAGGCCATCTAAGAGCAATAGTCCGCACCTTCGGATTCGTTAAAGGCTTGGGAACGACCTAGGAGATGTGGAATTTGGGGTCGAACGGACGGAATCCTAAAAGTAACCCTTGCATGTTAGAATTCCATATAATCCCTTCTCATCATAAGGGTTTCAAGGAAAAAAGGTGATGAATCTTACCTAAATGATCAACGGGATGAATGGGCAGTCGTGGAGAAGAGATTCTTCTTGGAGAAGAGGTAAGGAGTTGAAAGGGTTGATTCCCTTGGGCCTCAACTCGATCTAGGGTCCACCTTGGATCTCTTTCATACACTCTTTCTTCTCTCCTTGCTCTCTAGCTCTCTCTTTAGTCCCTTGGTAATGGTGATTGTGGTAGGAGTTATGAGATAAGGGTTAGGGTTTATTTGCTAGACTTGGGCCCTTTGGCCTTAGGTTTCCTCAAATTTCTAAAATAGCCTTCTAGGACCCACTATTGGTGTTGGGGCATCCCTAACATCCCCTCGGCCACCAAATTTGGTGTGTAGATCTCTCATGGCCTAATGAGGAGTCATGCAAAGTTTGAGGACAAACGGATCAACGAATGTGGGGTTTGATCATACGATTCTGATCTTTATATGGCCCTATGGGGACCATTCCGGTTGTTGGAGCAGTTCTGGTGGCCCCCTAGCTATGAAACTTATACGATATGTGGTCCATGACTCGATGAAAGGCTATGCAAAATTTGGAAACGATCGGATATGGAGTTTGATCTTAAGGGTCCGATTTGCGATCTACGGTCGTCGTGTCACGATCGGGTCTCAGATTTTGTGGACGGGCGTAAGACACTACATTAGACCTTCACTGTAAATTTTGAAGAAATCCAATGGTTGAAAAGCCCGGAGTCTCGGTTTCATTTACTAGTACCAGATTTTAACTCTGGCCTTGGGTGAGTTGACATGGGCTGTTGAAACGGCTCGGATAATTAGTTTCTGGGTGTCTAATGAGTCCGTGGTCTGTGATGGACTACAAGTCCAGTGAGATCTAAGGTTTCTTAAAGTTTCATAATTTTCTAACCTTCCTGCATCGCGGCATAGCCCATACGGGCTGATGCTAAGTGTAAACGGTTATTTGACTTGGCGGCCTGCTCTTGTCCCTATCATGACCTGTTCGGTCTACTCTAATGGGCTAATCATAGGTTAATTAACTTGTGGTACCCCACCACGAGCGGTTTAAACGAATGGTCCTGTGGCAAATCCTACGTGGACGCCTCAGGACACTGTGTTGGTTGGACGGGACGTTACAACCTCTCTCTTTTTCTTTGCTCGTCCCGCCGCTTGCAACAACGGATCTGCTCAAAAAGTCAAGCTCAAACTTGGCTCGAAAGCTGGAGCTCGAATTGGACCGAGCCGAGTTGAACTGGAAATGATGATTTGGTCACTAAGCCGAACCGAGTTCAGTTGAGTGTGCTTGCTAACCAAGCTGAGTCGAGCTGAGGCCAGAGGCCAGCTCGACTCGGTTCGACTCGATGTACACCCCTATTCCCTAGGGTGTTAATGGGCCGGGCTCTGACTTGGAATTAATTTTGAATAAACCCTTCCAAAGGCCTGGCCTGAAATAGTTCGCCGAGACTCACCCAGGCCCGGCCCATTGGCAGCCCTACTAGGGAGAATGTACAGGAGTCACATGATAATCTGGCAGAGTGTGATGGATGATACTCAGGCCTTCAGTAATTACTTAGAATTTGCATTCGTGGCATACAATTAGTCAAATCAACCTAAACCCAGTGTACATGTATCCTGAACAAAAAATTAAGCTTGTTTGATTACCTGACTATCGGATTGGTGGACATTATTGGACGGTTAAGAACGAAGGATATCCAACGGTCCTCCTTTGAAGAGCAAGTGTCTATGCATCAGAGATTAGGGTTGTTCAACCAATATGATCTTGGGATTGTGATACGGTGACGGTGGGCTGCATAATCGAGTCGGTCTTATTTGAGTAGATCTATGCCACGTGTACAATTGCCGAGTGCGTGAGTATCAAGCGTCGCAAAGCCCGAGTATCATATAACTCTTAGGCAGATAAATAGTGCCTAGATTACCTTTGGCCTGTGGAGAGATGATTATCCGACATTGCATTTTGCTGGGCCCAGGCCCGCATAGCCCACCGACAGCCCCACAGGCAAGGTACCACTAATGGTACATTACCATCTTTCCCAATCGCATGACACTTGTGTAGGACATCCGTACCATGATAAGGGTAGGTCCCACCATGAATATCATCTGGCACAAAAATCATCCTGGATTGCTCATCAAGTGGGCCACACCACTGGTATCAGTGCCGACTGTCAAAATCAACATACACGTGTATTTTCCACCAAGTCGACGGATGACCATGATTTTATAGAAGCATAATCTTCAAGGTGGGGCCCACCGGATACGTGGTGCCGATTCCATACAGCAATGGCACGTGTGCTATTGCCTATGGGTAATCAGTCGTCTTCAAGTGGAAGATTCTGCTATTTTGGTACACGCACGGCTACCCTCCACTACAGGTAATGAGTCCACGGCATGGGCTCTTAAAGGAATGCAGTGGGGCCCACTTGCGATTGGTGTCATGTCTGCTTATAAACTGGGCCTCTTTTAATAAGTGGTGGTGCTTACGTCTGTGTTTTACTCTAGAATAAGTGGGACCCTTGGCTTTGGTTTCTACAAGTTGTCATGCACCCAAAAATAAATATCCCCAAAAGGGGAAAATCCTAACCCTTCAACAGGTCCCTGGAAAATGGACGGTTAGATTAGAGCTTTGCTATGCACACACGCGTGTACAGGGCAGAGATGTACACTCTAGTACGTGTACCAGCATGGCCGACAGGTGCAGTACCCAAGCCGTCCATCAGGTGTGGTTATGACCGTACGGTTGTTCTTTCCCCAGAATAATTTCGTTCCGTTCAACAGGTGGGCCACACTGTTAGAAAAAGTTACATGGGTAAGAAAACTTCAGTAATTTCTTTTCTCAGCTCTACCTTGTGTTTTTTTTTTTTTTTTTTCAACTTGGGCCCACCTGACTAATGAGCCGAACTGATTCTTGGGTCGGCATCTACATGATGGTGGGCCATTGATGAATGGATTGGATCTTGTGGCAATTTGACAGGTACGTACCAAAAATAAATAAAGGGACGCGGATTGCCTGCGACCCCAGATGGGGTCCACCGTAATGTTTGTGAGAAATCTACACCGTACATCCGTTTTTATAGCTCATGTTAAAATATGATTTTAAAAAATGAGGTAGATACAAAACTCAAATGGGGCACACAACAGGAAACAGTAGGGATTGAACGCCCGAGTTGAAAATTTCTTGGGGCCATAGAAATTTTGGATCAACATAATATTTTTCTGTTTTCAGTTCATCACAGTGGGAATGAGCTTATGAACGGTTTAGATGGGCTAAGACATCACGGTCAACCCCAGAAAGTTTTCAACGGTAGGCATTTCCCTCCCCAGCTTTTCCTTGTCATATGGGGCCCACTTGAGTTTTGGGTCAGCCTTGTTTTTGGGCATATGTCCTAACATGAGCTGTAAAAACAGATAGACGGGGTGGATTTCTTACAAACATCATGGTGGGTCCCACCTAGCTTCCGTAGGAACTTCCTGCGCTCGTGGTGCAGGCAATCCACGTCCACAACAATGGCCGACAACCCATGCACTAAAAACTCGCCAGTTGAAGATCATAGCCACCAATGTACTTGGATTTTCAGCCTGGGCAAGTGGGGTCCACGATCTAGTGATCCATACAACTTTGGTGGCCTCACAGTGGGAGAGGGGATTGTGTGGTGAGGATCTCACCACGCTCTGTGGGGCCACCGTGATTTATGTATTTTATCTGTACCGTCCATATGCTTCTCCGCATCGTTTTAGGGCATTACCCCGGTTTCCCACGGCATTCCCGATTGGAAGGTGTCAGGCACCTGTCTCAAGCCTTTTCTTTTTTCCGTTCGGATGTGGACACTTGCTTTTATTCCTGTCCGTCTATTTGTGGGCCGATGATGAAGGAGACCGAAGGGCGAGCAGACCAACAATCTCTATCACCGAACACTGGGCCCCACTCCCATTAACTAAAGGGAAGCAGTAAGGTGGTTCCCGAGCTCGGTGCTTCCAGGACTGTGGGGCCCACTGTGATGCATTTATTTTATATCCACGCTGTCCATCCGTTTTTTCATCTCATTTTAGGGCATAATACAAAAAAAAAATAAGCAGATACAAATATCAAGTGGACCACAACACAGGAAACAGTGGGGATAATAGCACTCACCGTTGAAACCTTTCTAGGGCCCACCATAATGTTTATTTTCCATCCAACTTGTTGAAAAAGGTCAAAAAGACCTGGATGAAGGGAAAACACTAATATCATCTTGATCTAAAACTCCTGTGATCCTAAAATTTTTTTAACAGTGGATGTTCAATCACCATTATTTACTATGGTGTAGTCCACTTGAGATTTGGATCCACTTCATTTTTGGGCTCATGCCTCAAAATGATATTTCAAAAAATATGTACGGTGTTGATATAAAACAAATACATCATAGTGGGCCCCACAATCCCAGAAGCACCGAACTCGAACCCGAACTAATGACCCGAATGCACCGGACACATATGAAGTTAGAGGATTATATAATTAATCTTCTCCGGATTTGGAGGCGTTAGTTATGGTCAAATCAGGAAAGGAAAGAAAGGCAGGAAACAACCCACAAAAGAGACAGGCGCAGTTATTTGATACTCTGGCAGCGTATGGCGCTTGATACGCAGCACCCTGTAATTGTACACGTGACGTGGGACCCACTGCTACTAACTCACACTCCAAAAATCAGTTTACTTGATCAATCCTATCCTTTGATTCGTGGGCACTTGTTAACATAAGATCATTGGATATTTTTAATTCTCAGCCTCCAACAGATGTCCCACCAATCCATAGTCTGATAATCAAATGATCTTAAATTTTTGGTCACAATACATATGGGACCCCCAATTTGGGAGGTTTCATTGAGTTACTTGTATGCCACTTATACAGATTTTTGTAAATGTCTAAGCGCCTGAGTATCATGAATTACACTCAGCCAGAGTATCAATTTTTTTTTCTCAAAGAGACACATGCACGTGGGTGGGACCCACCTCCCGGGAGCTTATACACGAGAGAGGACGTGGCGCAGTACGCGCTGCTGCGCACTCAAGTAGGCATTGAGTCTTAGCCATGTGAAAACAACATCCTTTCTTGCCTTTTTTAACCCATAGCAACCTGCCTACCAACCGGAGGTTACGTTCTTTACAAAATTACGATAGTGCCCCTATCTTAACGGTACACGTGGCAAACATGGATGCCGTTGAAAGAGAGCCGATTAGGGCGTTACCCTAGCTGTGGGCCCACACCGTTCATCAGTTTAAACGGTTCATTTTAGGCTATATGGCTCTAAAAATGAAGTAGATCCAAATTCAAGTGGACCACATCATGAAAATGAGTGGTCAATGAATGGTTGCACTTAAAAAAATTACTGGGGCCCACAATAATGTTTATTTTCCGCTCAACCGGTTGATAAGGTCACACAAAATGGATGAATGGAAAACACGAACATCAGCTTTCAGTCCTCAGGAAGTTTTCAATGGTAGAAATTCAATCCCTCATATGTGGTCCACTTGAGATTTTAATATGCTTTATTTTCAGGACTTTGTCCTAAAATTAGATGGAAAAACTGATGGACGGCATGGATATACAACACATAGAACAATGGCCTCACGGTTAGGGTAACACCCACTGACGTGTTGCAACGGTAACACCTAGTCCGCTCCCGCGCTGATTGCGCGGTGACCAGGAATATCTTTGTCGGCAGTCGCCGTGGGGCCAGTATGCGTTTTATCCACGCCGTCTATCCGTTTTTCACTGTTAAACTAAAAATGAAATCTCAAGTGGGCCACACCATAGGAAGCAGTTATTCAACGCTCACCATTAAAAACTTCATCCACCGGTTGATGGCAAATAAACATCAAGGTGGGGATTGGAAGGTTTAAGCGGTAGGTTTCATTAAATCCGTTGTTTCCTAATGGTGTGGTCCACTTGAGCCTTGGATCTGCTTGAATTTTTGGGATCGTGCTTTAAAATGAGCTGTAAAAACAGATGCACGGCGTGGATTAAAACACATACAGCCCCAGGGAATCCGCTTCCCCTTATGAAATCAAGACCGTTGAAATCATGGTCATTGCTGCGGATGAAGCATGGGCTGCGACTTATACTGATGGGAGGACCACAACCGTCAGTTGGAGGACACACAATTGACGGTTAAAAAAAGATAATGCCTCCGTCCGAATTCAACCGCTATTGATCGCATCATTTGACGGTCTGGATTCGTGTGCATGTACACTACTAGAAGAGTAGATGAGTTGGCTCAAACCTACGAACAGTTTAGACCGTAGATCATGAAACTTTTGGGTGGGCCATATCACTGAAATTGGTGCTAGGAATATCATCCAACCATGCAATCGTGGACTTTGCCTGTTCATTAAGGTCGTCCATTCAATGGGCCATGCAACTGAGGCTGCATGTTTGTCTTAATGGCCCACCACATATGTTGAATGCCCAATACTGGAATGTTGATCAAACGGTCAGAAATGCGTTTCTGGGGTGATTTATTGTAAAGCTGTTACCATACATGTGGTGTACCCCGTGCTTTTATGGGATGAAATCCAATGCTCTCCAGGAGCACAGAAGTTTCATGCAACGAATTTATATCCTGTTCACGTGGCATATGTGTACAATGATCCAAACCGTTCATTCATCGGAGAAACCATATGTAGCTCATACGCCGAAAGTACTCGTTGGAAAATCCTAACCGTTTATAATTTGATTTAAAGATCACTGAGATGCTACCCGTTGGTTCACCATTTCTTGCATGATTATCACTGTTCCATTAAGAAGCCGCGTGGTGAATGAACGGTCAGATAAGTACACTCATGTGACGCGCATGGTACATGAAGTCGATCTGATTCCTTCCTATACAGATTCTGATCCAGTGGGACGCGATTTGCCTGTAGGGTTACATAATCCCCTATAATACCTGGCACTGCAGGCCCCACCGTGATGTTTGTGTTATATCCACACCGTCCATCCTTTTCGCCAGATCATTTTTAGACATGAGAATTAACATGAGAGAGATTCAAAACTCAAGTAGGCCACACCAAAAGAAACACTGGGATTGGGCCCACCATTGAAACCTTCTTAGGGGCCACTGAAGTTTTGAATAGTCTATATTTTCCCTTTCCCTTCATCCAGGTGGAAATCACCTTATGAAAGGGTTGGATTATCCTAGGAAGGTTTCCTTTGGTGTGGCCCACTTCATTTTTGGATCGTGTTTGGGTTCGTGTCCCAAAATGACGGAGTGAATGTAACGCAAAAATCATGATGGTTTTCACAGAGCCTGTCAAGGGTAAAGTCGCTTCCAATTCGGTAGCAATAGACGTACCGTGCTTCCATATCATTGATGATGGCTTACGTGGACTAGATTGAAACCGTTCATCAGAAAGGCACTAAAAGAGGGGCAAAAAAAGCCAGCAAGCACTTACGTCCTCGAGGAGAGTTCCTTGGTTGGCATGGTTCAACCAACGGGAGTGGTTTAGGTGCGGCCCTGGCCTCACCCAAGGCGGTGCGGCCATTACCGTGGGGCCCACCTTAATGTGTGTAGTTTATATCCATACTGTCCATCCGTTCTGGCAGATCAACTTAGGGCATGGGCCAAAAAATGAACGAGATCCCAATTCCGGTGGACTATACCATATAAACAGTAATGATGGACCATTAATGGCCGACAAAGCCTTGTGTCAAGCTGATATTTGCTTTTTCACCCTGTCAAATTTGTGTGACCTTATCGGTGGGACCCGATAAGTTTTTAATGGTACAACTGAAAAAATTCGGGAGTTGAGTAAGACTCAGCTCCCGAGTTTTTGGGTATCACTTATGCTTTTCGAAAGTAAATGATTTGGATTTATGTGGGTGTACGAGCATTCAAAGAATTAAATGGATCATCCAAGTATTCTGAAGTAAATATAACTTAACCTTAAGATTCGATTAGCAAAGTGATGTTTATTTGGTTAGATCATGGGATCGCGTCCGGGCAAAAATACATATAATCCAAAATATAAAAAATGTTTATACCTTATGGCTCCATCGCTGACCATAAGTCAAATTATAGCGACCTGCCTAGGAGTTGGAAATACGAGAGCTCCTCCTTCGAGTTTATGGACGCCTTGTCTAGTGCATCGGACTTTGTAATACTTGCATATAAGATAAGGTCTGTTTAGTGTTTTAAAGCACCATCCCAGAGTGAGAGTGAGTAATCAACTAAGTGGTTCCATTAACATTAAGTTACAAAAATTATCAAATTCACATGCACAATTAATGAAAACCAACTTAAATACACAATCCCTAGATACTTTTGTTAATGCAAGTGCATGTTAATATGATATGTTGCATGCCCTCGCCATTCAACATTCCCTCGTAGCGACTCCATCTTCACATTCACAAATGACTAACACTCCCTCATCATGTGACCTCAATTGTCGAGTCGCCACACCTAGCTAATGCAATGCGTCAATAGTCATGTTAGCTGAGTGTTTAATTAAGTTTGTTCGTCCAGCAAGGTTGGGGAAACTAATGCACTCCCACGAAATTAAAGGCCCTAAGGGCGTGTTTAGATGCTGGGCCCATGATGTAATGTACCGTATATGTCAATAAAATACATCATTCAAATCGACGCTATCCAAACATCGCAACGTGGTACGCGGGCGACCCGAGTACGACGCCAACCCATTTTCTCGAAACGACACATCTCGTAAATCACTGCTGCCATGCAGGCGTATATGCAGTGCTTTCATTGCACTGCACCACCATAGCAGACAACAGTTTTTTTTTTTTTTTTTAAACAAATCTCCTCCTTTAATGGCAGCCTTGGCCAAATGTCCACCTTCTAAACTACAGATATATCTCCTCCTTACACCAGATTCCAATCTGTAATATCCTCGATTTTTACTGTTTTGGATTCCCAAAAATTTTTATTTTTATTTTTTTTTATAAATTAACTTATAATATCACTTAAATGACCATTAACACTCAATGTTAGTCTATACAAGGGTGGTATCAGTAAAGAACCAGACAAGTTCGATTAATCAACCGTAGGAAACCACTGAATCCGTTCGATTACTTGAACATTAGGTGTAACCCTATGATTTACTCATATATGACCCAAATCTAACCGACCCGTCGCTAACTAATCAAGATGAGCACAACTAAATTAAAAATCTAACCGAAGCCAAGTCAAATAATGCCCGGATCTTAACTAATAGATCAAATCAACCCTTGTAACGTCCCGTCCAACCAGCACAGTGTCCTGGGGCGTCCACGTAGGATTTATCGCAAGACCATTCGTTTAAGCCACTCAAGGTGAGGTACTACAAGTTAATTAATATAGGATTAACCCATTAGAATAAATCAGACATGTCATGATAGGGCCTAGTGCAGGCCACCAAGCCTAATGATTGTTTACACTTAGCATCAGCCCGTACAGGCTATATCGCAGCGCAGAAAGGTTAGAAAATTATAAAAATTTAGGAAAACATATATTTCACTGGGCTTGTGGTCCATCGCGGACCACAGACTCATTGGGCGCCCAGAAGTTAATTATTCGTACCGTTCCTACAGCACATGTCAACCCACCTAAGGCCAAAGTTGAAATATGACACGGGATAATGAAACTAAGACTCTGAACTTTTCAGCAGTCGAATTTCTTCGAAAGTTATGGTGAAGGTCTAATGTAGTTTCCTACACCCGTCCACAAAATTTGAGACCCAATCATGGCACAACGACCGTTGATCGCAAATCGGACTCGTACGACCTAACCCCATATCCAATCGTTTCCAAATTTTGCATGGCCCTTCAACGGGCCATGAACCACCTACCCAATAAGTTTCATGGCCGGGGGACCACCAGAACTACCCTAACAACTGGAATGGTCCCCACAGGGCCATATGAAGATCGGAACCGTAGGATCAAACCCTACATTCGTTAATCCGTTTGTCCCCAAACTTTACATGATCCCTCATCGGTCCATGAGAGACTTACACACCCAATTTGGTGGCCAAAGGAGTGTTAGAGCCACCCCAACACCAATATATAGTCCTAGTGGGCTATTTTGAAAATTTGAGGAAACTTGGGACCAAAGGGCCCAATTCTAAGGAAATAAACCCTAGCTCTTATCTCATTTCTCCCCAAATCTCCAACAACCAAGATTTCTCCTTCATTCTTCCTCCATCGTCCAACAACAAATTCTCCCTCATAACTCCCCAAATCTCCAACAATCACCAAGGAATAGAGAGAACAAAACAGCAAAGAGGAGAAGAAAGAGAGAGTGTAGAAGAGATCCAAGGTGGACCCTAGATCGTGGTGGGGCCGAGGAGATCAAGTATTGCAACTCCCTACTCCTTTCTCCAAAGGAGATCCTACACCACCACCATAATAATTATTCTGTAAAACATCTAGGTAAGATCCTTTACCCTTTTTCTTGAAATCCATGCATTGAGAACGGTTTGGCTTGAATTTCTCACATACAAGCGCTTGTTATAGGGATTTCGGCCGGCCAACCCCCAAAACCCTCATTTCTAGGTCGTCTATCAAGCCTCCAACGATCTGAAGGTGCGGACTATTATCCTTAGGTGGCCTAGTACCAATTATAGTAGGGGTTTAATGATTTTGTTTGTTGAGTTATTGTGTTGAAGAAATTAGAGAAAACCTAGGAAGGGTGTGTTGTTGGAATTGTATGGTTTTACATGAATTGTCTATATTCGATGTTGATTTGTCTCTCACATGATTTAACATAGAATTGATTACATGCTCATGGTTGCTTGATTGATTTTACTCTTATACGTTGCTTTATAGTGTATATAAATTTTGACTCTTGTGTGTTCAATTCATTGAGGTGTTGAAAGTGCTCAACTTTCTCACTAACCCACACACTCACACGCACCTTGTTCATAATCATGAAGTATGCTTGCTAGGAATATTGGATCATAGGTTGCAATGTCTGTGAACATGAAATTTTTGTGCTAGTTGATAATCTTGATGGTTGTCATGCTATAAACCAACATTGAACTCGAGGGTTGGTTGGGAACACAAGGAGAGACGTTAGTCCCATTGGTAGGATTATACTAGGGCTAGACTCGTGGATTTGGGCGGGTGTGCTCAGGTGGCTGTAATTTGACTACATGGGTCCTTTGCGCCCAATGTCGCTCATCTCACACTCGCCTGACGTCTCCCACTGTCTGACCAATCCTATTTGTTAACCCTGGTTGCTCACATATGTATGGAACCTGAAACTCTCTACAACCATTGTAGCCCATCAATAACCCACTTATAAACTGGTCCACAGCCTCGTGAGCTGGGCATGGTGGAATGAGACACTGTGTCTGAGCTGTCGGCCTACAATGGGGTGCCGTGCCTCCCCGTAGTGACTGCGAGTGATCTCTTTTCTCTCGGCACTCCTCATGTGCTTGATGTCGGGGATGAGGAACCCGACGGGATCACGGACCGCGAGGACTCGGCCTCATGCATTAGGGGGTCTTGGCCTCGCAACCCGTTTAGGACATTGATACGTGGGGTGTATCGATTTTCCAAACCTGCTGGATGAATGGACGTAATTAATAACTTGGCTAACACGATCGCGTTGCATCGCATTAGTTAGGGTGGTGACTCGAAAGTCGAGGTAGCTCTGAGGGAGTGCTGACATATGCGATCGTTAGATGGAGTCGCTCGAGGGAGTGTTGTGGCGAGGGCATGCATCATTTCATCCATCATGCATGCATTTTAAATAAGAGCTGCTAGATGTTTGTGATTATCTGTCTTTCATTAAATTCATGCTATAACTGCTGCTTGTTAAAACTTAAGACTAATAGCACCCACTGAGTTGATCACTCACTCCCACTCTGGGACGGTATTTTAAAACACCAACCGGATCTGATCTTAGATGCAGGTGGCATAGGGTAGGAGAAGCCTGGAGAGACGAGCTTTGAGGAGGAGGACGAACTGTCTTACTTCTAGCTGATGGGCGGTTCACCGCCAGCTTGAGAGGTGGGATTGGAGTACCGAATGGAGGGCTCAGCCCTATTCTCTTTGGTCATATATTTTTGTGATTTATTGGGGGTCGCCATGCGCTATCCCTTATATTCTTTTGGACATGTATATAGATACATGTTTGCTCTTTTCATTTCAGTAGACTGTTATGTTTATGCTTCTTGTTTCAGGGAACCCCAGACTGCGCAACTAAATCAGATTTAAATGCATATTGATGAAATCAGTTATAAGTGACACTCGGGAACTCGGGAATTGAGCGTATGCGCGACCCTCGATTTTGAGAGCATTACAAGATGATATCAAAGCAATAGTTTGGAATCCCTTGGGCCATGGGTCATAAACTCACAACGCGTCTGCTGACTTGAGATGATACGTATTAGAAAACACAACGGGGACTTAGAAAACTAGGAACCATCCCAGACTACGAAATTACGGAATCATTAGATTCATATTGAAATTGGTGCTAGACTACCTAAGAGCAATAGTCCGCACCTATGGATCATTGGAGTCTCAAAAATCAACCTAGGAATGAGGGCTCTTGGGTCGATCGGTTGAAATCCCTAAAATAAGTTCTTGCATGTTAGAATTTCATGTCAATCCTTCCTCAATACATGGGTTTCACGAAAGAGGAGTGAGGGATTTACCTATACAATCAATGAAAGCGGTTCTTGCGGTTGTGGTGGAGGGTTTCCTTGAGGGAGAGGTAGGATTTTGCAAGATGGGACTCCCTCGGGCCCCACTTTGATCTATGACTCACCATCACTTTCCTTCACTCTCCTTTCCTCTCTTCTTCTTTTCTCCTTTCTCCCTTTTCTCTCTTCTCTCTTTCTTTCCTTTTGTTCCTCCTAGGGCAAATTCGTATGGGGGAGGGGGTGCCCAAATAAAGCCTTTATATAATGCCAAGTTTGATGAAAATAGGCTTGAGAGATGGGTTTTCACTATACTAGACTTATGAGAGGGTCTTTCTAAGCTCTAGTGCCCACAATGGGGTGTACATATTGATATACACCGTAAGATAGGTGGTCCATGGCCAGATGAAGGGCCATGCAAACTTTGAAAATGATCGGATATAGGGTTTGGTCGTACAAGTCTGATTTGCGATCAATGGTCACCGTTCCACGATCGGGTCCCAGATCTTGTTGGTGGGCGTAGAAAAATACATTAGGCCTCCACCGTAAATTTAAAAGAATTTTGATGGCTTAAATGTCTTATATCTTAGTTTCATTTACTCATGCTAGATTTCAATCCTCGCCTTAGGTGAGTTGCATTTGGCAAGTGCCGCTGGAACGGTGCGAATAATTAATTTCTAGCCATCCACTGAGTTCATGGTCCGCAGTGGACCACAAGCCCAGTGAGACAGACATTATTCTATAATTTTGTAACTCGTGGCCCACCAACGAGCTGTCTAGAGCTTGTTGGGAAGTCGGGGCATTTTTGGAATGAATTAGTTAGTGAGATTTCTCGTGGACACTGATTGGGGTTTGGATATACTATGTTTATAGTATGACCTATTTATAACTAGTGAAAGTGGAGATTTGGTCATGATTACTCTAAGCCGTTGGTTTTAGGCTAAAAGAGTATCGGGGTTCGTTTAGTCTATTAACCAAGATCCGGGCCTTGTCTGACTTAGCTTTGGTTGGATCTTTAATTTAGTTATGACTGTCTTGATTTATTAGCGATGGGTTGGTTAGATTTGGGCCCCATGTGAGTAAATCATAGGGCTAAACTCGATGTTTGAGTGATCGGGCGGATTTGTTGGCTTTCATGGTTGATTGATCGGATTTGTGTGGTTCTTTACTGGTACCACCCCTGTATAAACTGACGTTGAGTGCTAATGGTTATTAAGTGTTATTATAAGTTAATTAATAAAAAAAATTTCAAGGATTTTTGAAAATCTAAAAACAACGAAAATCAAGGATGTTACAATGATGCATTGTTTTATCCAAATCGTCCATCCATTTGGAGGTTGTGGCCGATCCCCGTACGTGTGGGTGGGACCCACCTTGATGTATGAATCATATATCCACACCGTCCATTTCTGAACGGTGCAGAGAGGGCTGACCGTGATGTATTTTCCATCCAATTTGTCTGTCCAGATTGGAAAGGGTCATAGGCCAGGACGCAGTTATATATATATATATATATATATATATATATATATATATATATATATATATATATATATATATATATATATATATATATATATATATATATATATATATCATGCTGCATAGCAGCTGTGGGACCCACACACGTATGTGGACCCCACCACGATGCATATGTTATATCTATACTGTCCATCACATGGAGTTGCTGGGTGGAGCGCACCGTGATGCATGTGGTTTGTATCCACGGTGCCCATGCTTCCACCAGCACGTGGGGCCTACTTGATGATGTGTGTGGGGTCCAAACCGTCCATGGACCCCACCTTGATTAATGCATTGCATCCACATCGTCCAACCCATGGATGGTGGATGCAGTTTGGCCGGGGAACCTCACACCAGCTATATAGCAAATTCTGTGGGTCCCACCTGTTTTGACATCAGCAGGTTTTATGGGACCCCACCATGATATATTTATTCCATATATACCGTCCAGATGGTGCTGGACGGTACTAGACAATGTTTGGATGGTGCTGATTTACTGGACAATGTTTGGATGGTGCTGATTTACGTAGAAAATGTTTGGATGGTGCTGATTTACATGGAAAATGTTTGGATGATGTTGATTTACCTGGACAATGTTTGGATAGTGATGATCATCATTAGTGGGCCATGTGCCACATGGAATGATAGTGTACAATGATACACATGTTACACCTACAACTATTGAAATAATTTTTTGTGTGGTCCAAGCCCACTTGAGGCCCATTGGTGCGACCCATCCATGAGGCCCATCATGATGTATATTTGAAGCCCATGTGATAAGCCCCACCTCCCTTGTATTTGAGGCCCATGTGATAGGGCCCACCTGCCTTATATTTGAGGCCCATGTGATGTGGTCCATAGTGATGAGTGTTAGGCTCGTGTGAGTGGCCCACAATGATGTGTATTAGGCCCATGTGATGCGGCCCATAGTGATGTATGTTAGGCTCATGTGAGCGGCCCATATTAGTGTGTGTAAGACCCGTATCTTAGTCCGTACCGTTCCGTAGACTTCCGCGATTTTACCGGTAGAATTCTGGCAACCTTCGACCCTTAACCGATATTAACGCGCGACCCTAATTCATATGGCGTCAACCCATATCAATTCAACTCAAGACCATTACCATAGCGACTGCACCGTTATTGCGGTTCTGATGCCACGACTTGCGCCCCGAGGCGATACCCTGGTCAAGAGATCTGGGCCAACGTTCGGTGTGAGGAAAATGCCGCGCGTTGCGAAACTCAAGAGAATCTCTACGATGTGTCACATCAATCCCATCAATCAATCAATCCATCAATCCATCAACATGTCAAGTACACATCACCTTTCACCCATACCCAAGCAACCACAAAAGTCCAAAAGTTCTTCCATGCCCATACTTTTCTTACACAATGCCTCAAAAGTCAAGATTTTCTTACACACCCATCTCTCTCCCATCCATCACTCCATCACCCATCACTCTCTCCCTTTACAACTCTTTCTCTTTTTCTCATTTTCAAATCTCCAAGCAAGAAAATTTCATACGTATGAGAGTTCTCGAAGCATTCCTAAGCTCCAAGTGTGGCCCACTTTCCTACTCCATCATCTCCCATCCTAGCCATCCATTCCTCATCTCATCCCTTGAAATTAAAGCTAAGGAGCTAAGGAGCCCATAGGAGCAAGAAGATCGAACGGTGGGTGCTTATTAATATTAGTTTTTCATATTTTTGAGATGGGCCAAGTGAGGCCAACCGATCAATAGTTTGGATCTTACTTGGGACCCTAAGTTGTGGCCGATGGACCACTTTGATCATATGATCATCCATGATGGGGCCATTCTCCATGGACCCCATCATGATGTTTATTTCGTTGCAATAGGAAGGTCATCTAGACCGCCCATATTGGTGAGGAAAGGATCTCCACCGTTGATTTTAGATTTCGGTGGTCCCACATGCTTTAGGGCCTACTTGATGTATGATTCATTGCAAGAGAGGGCCCATAATGTTGGGGTCCCTCCATCTCACGCGTGTCCCACTCTCTATCTCTCTTTCCCTCTCTATTTCATTTTCTCTTATGAAATCATGATATGATTGTGTGACCCGCTTGGATGGACCCCACCATTAGGTATACATTAACCCAAGCCATCTAAAAGTGGGGCCTACCTTATATGCATTGTACCCACACCATCTGTCATGTGGTGGCCCACCTAAGCAGGGCTCACCTAAAAAAAAATAAAAATTTTGAACGTCCAACGTCTGGACGTTTGCTGGAGTGAAAACCCAAACATGAGCTTGACATTTTAAGCATTGGAGAAGGGCCGCCCATGTGAGCCCCACCTTGATGTATATATTCAATCCATGCCGTCCACCTCATTCCCTGGGACATTTTAACCGTTGAGCCGAAGAATGAGGCTGACGTGATCAACTGGTGGGCCATAACATAAGAAACTTTGGTGGTTACCGTTAAAAGTATTTCCTGGTGTTTTTAATCATCCAAAAATTTTGAACTTTAGACTCATTTCCCCCGTTATGAGCCGTAGAATCCCATGGTTGGAGCGGATCTACTTGGAGCGGGCCCCACACTCGAAAATCCTCAAAATCATTAGTTTTTCAAAAAAAATAAAATTCAACAGCAGCATGGTTGCTGCTGCTGTCAGACAACAGAGAGGACGCTGGCGCGTCCAGCGTTTTGGGCGGGCGGACGTTAAGGGCCCATGACCCTGCATGTGGGCCCCACCGTGATGTTTATTTGTCATCCAACCTGTCCACGAGGTGGGCCATCCCCAGCAGTGGGCCCCCTCCAAGTTTCAGCTCCATCTAACACTCAGGTGACCCACGCTGCTGAAAATAGTGGGATTGAACCTCTTCCATTGAGACTTTTTTTGGTGGGCCATAGAAGTTTTGGATCAAGGTGAAATTTGTGTTTTCCTTTCATTCAGGTCCGTGTGACCTTGTTAACAGGTTGGATGGAAAATATACACTGTGGTGGGCCCCACATGTGACCCACAGTGATGTATGCATTTTATATCCACCGTCCAGTTTGACGGTGGAAGCCCACCATGATATTTGTGTTCTCTCACCATCCAGCGGACGGTGGAGCTGGGGCCCACGGTGATGCTTGTGCTTTATCTACACTGGCCTACCACAGTGGACCCCACCATGGTACGTGTGCAGCATCCAAACCGTCCATCCACTTGGAAATATCATTTTAAGGCATGAGTTGAAGAATGAGCCCGATCAATGATCAAGTGGGCCACCTATGTATGGGTTAGGCCCATTTGATTTGTATAAGGCCTATGAGTTTAGGCCCATTTGATTTGTATAAGGCCTATGAGTTTAGGCCCATGTGATTTGTATAAGGCTTATGGGTTAGGCCCATTTGATTTATATAAGGCATATGAGTTTAGGCCCATTGATTTGTATAAGGCCTATGAGTATAGGCTCATTTGATTTGTATAAGGCCTATGGGTTAGGCCCATTTGATTTATATAAGGCCTATGGGTTAGGCCCATTTGATTTGTATAAGGCCTATGGGTTTAGGCCCAATTGATGCATTCAAGGCCCAACGGGTTATGACCCATTGCAATGCACATAAGGCCCATTGGTGCGGCCCATTGATGTGGCCCGCTTGACGAATGGAAGGCCCATATGATATGGCCCATTTGATGTATATAAGGCCCAATGGGATATACCTGAGGCCCATTGCAATGTGTGATCCTAACCTAGTTCATGATATTCACTACGAGTAACGCCTTGGAAGTAATGTTGGTTTGACGTCCACATTACAAGTTTAATGTTGGTTAAATGTCCGCATTACAACTCTCCCTAGGGCCCATTAATAGGCCCGTACTTGTTGTGTATAGGCCGTCTAGGCCCATCTGCTTTGAAAGGATAGTGCATTATTTTATAACATGTTTACTATAGCTCCATGACTCATGATCATACGCATCATATGTATGCTTGATATGAGAGGTGACTGATCATAGCATATGCCTTCGAGCACGTTGTTTATGGGCTCCCGATTAGGCGGTGTTACCCTACATGAGCACACGTTACGTGCAAGAATGTGCTGCATAATTGGATAGTGTGATTCATGCATCTCGCATTGTGTGATATGGTTACTGTACGCCCTAGCGACATCGGGGTCGTAGCCTCCACAGACCGATCGTGGTTGGCAGGATTGGATACCGAAAATCTCGTTCTACATGGGGTGCTATAGATATCCCTGGGTGAAAGTCTCTAAACCCTTATGGTACCAAGAGGTTGCTCCAACGTCTAGACCGAGTGGGTAGATGAGCGTTGAGTGCCAATTACCAGATGGCTGCGCTCTCCACTGTGTCGTGGTCGGTTGGAAAGGGGTACGGCCTTACCCGCCTAATTGTAGGGGGCAATGCTAGGCTGAGTCTAACCAGCTCGAGGAATGGGTCCGCTATCGACGAGTCGAGCCCGATATTAGTCGACGGATAGTGAGGTCTCTTCCACTTACCTTATTGCGCGCGATGTGGCGGCGATCTGGTTTAGAGTGTACTAGACCCCGATGATATCCCAGAGTTGAGCTGTATTGATATATAGACTTAGATGAGGATTGTATGCTTAACTTGCATCTTGCATCGCATAGCCTTGGTATGACCGACATCATTCATTCTTTGCATCGTATAGCCATGGTATGGCTTATGGTTTTTCATGGATCCATCTTCATATTCCGCATTACTCTGATATTGCATGATCATATTACTACCTTGTGCACATACTTTCACTACCCTCTAAGCTTTCTATAAGCTTATGCACGACCGTTGCTTGCAGGTGACGTTGGCTCGCAGCAGCGCTGAGGCAGCAGCGCTTTCTAGATCATTTTGGAGTTTTTATTCTTCATCATTGTATTTTCCTTTATGCTCATTCTACTTGCAAAGTTTTTGATCATAGTGGAAATGTAATGGAGTTTTTGGTTGTTGTTTGTGGGTTATGCCTTTAGTTATACTTATTACGAATCAAACTGACATTGAAAATCCTCCTCGTAGCATCCCAGGATCGGAACCTGGCGAATAGACATTAGGAGTCGAGAATGGAGTTCTACGGAGGCTGTCGGTGCCGGATTCAGTGATCGAGAATTTTGTGAGCCTCGTTTCCGAGTTTGGGGTGTGACAGTGTGTGTTAGGCCTATGTGACGTGGCCCATAGTGATGAGTGTTAGACCCATGTGATGCGGCTCATAGTGATGAGTGTTAGACCCATGTGATGCGGCTCATAGTGATGTGTATTAGGCCCGTGTGAGCGGCCCATAATGGTGTGTGTTAGGCCCATAGTGATGAGTGTTAGGTCCATAGTTGTCACGCCCCAAATCCAGAAACCAGATTCACAGGAATCTTGATCACCGAATCCGGTACCGACAGCCTCCGTAGTACCCCATTCTCGTCTCCTAGCGTCCATACGCCAGATTTCGATCCTGGGATCTTACAAGGAGGATTTTTTTTTTGTGTACATTTAACTCGCAATAAGCATAACCACAAGATTACCCAATTCACAAAGGCAACATCATCATCACATATCCACTAATAGAATCAAGTGAGTACAATACTAGAATGAAATATATAAATAAAAATCAAGCTCCAGAAGACCACTGTACGCTCCAAGCTCAACATTGCTGCAACCTAACATCACCTGCACGCATCTATCGTGCATAAGCTTATAGAAAGCTTAGAGGGTGGTGTAAGTGTGTGCACAAGGTAAGTGCCAAGTATTCAATACAATGCCATAATCATACAATACTGGAAGTACTGGTAATCCATAAATCGTGCAATATCGGAATGAGTAAAAATACTGACAAGATCAGGATTTATCAGAGTAAACAGAAATACTAACAAGATCATAAATCATACGATAACAGAGTAAGCGAAAATACTGACAAGTCCATGAGTCATACAATATTAGAATATGCAAGACAAATCAACTATGCAAATAAGGAATCATAGATAGCCAAATATCTGATGCAAAGGATGCAATGCAATATACATTCCTGATGAGTATCACAAATAGCGTCAGCCGTACCTAGAACATATAAATGCAGAAACACAATAACCCAAAGTGTCGTATGCCGAGAATGTCATGCAATATGCGGTGCGAATGTGATGGCCATGCTCGAGTGTGAAGTCGGGTGATAGTACATAGTATCGCAGGCTATGAGGTCCATCACAAGAGACTTCTATCTAAATCAGTCCCATATCTAAATTTGGATAGTCAGACTCAATGTGGTAAACTCTTGATCTCAGGTTAGTCGCGCGCCTCAAACGAATTCATGGTCATTGCGAAGGTGCACGTGACAAATAGTTACGCACTACCAGCCCGAGTGGATAGTGAATGAATGAATGAGTATGTAACTCGTACTCACTAAATCCACATATCAGTACAGTTCATCTCTGGGATCATCACCGGGGTTTAGTACACTCCAAATGGCACTGCTGCTCTCCCAACTGCACAGTCCAAGTGAGCATAAGAAACCTCACTATCTGCCTAGCCAATAGTCTGCCAATACCTATCCGGTACGTCGATAGCGGACCCATTCACGAGCTGGTCAAACTCAGCCTAGTATTGCTCCCTACCCTCGAGCGAGTAAGACCACACCCCTTTCCAACCGACCACGACACAATGGAAGACGCGACCTCCTGGTATTCGGCCCTCGTGCGCTCATATATCCACTCGGTCTCGACGTTGGAGTCATCTCCTAGCCACGGAGGTTTAAGAATTTTCACCCAGGGACATCTCTAGCCCTCGTATGCTAGAACCAAATATTTTCGGTGTCCCATCTGACCATCCACGATATGCCTGTGGAGGTTACGACCCTGATATTGCTAGGGCGTATAACACACAATGTAAGATATATGAGTCATACAATTCAGTCATGCATTAATCCTACGCATACCATGTGCTCATATGAGGTAACCTCTGCCTATCAGGGAGTCTCATACCAACATGCTCAATGACAGATTGAATGATCAACCACATCTCATAACAAACATGTAGATGATGCGTATGGGCATGTATCATAATGCTATGTTGTCACATACTCATAATCGGTATCAACAATCGGCTTCGACAATGTGGACACTTAACCAACATTGCCCCTAAGAGATGACCCACATAGAGTCAAACATATATTAGATCCATGGCCTCACAAGAGGGCCAAAATACCACACCATGGGCCTCACTCAAGAGCTTAATACACATCATGGTGGGTCCTTCTCATGGGCCTAACACAAATCACAATGGGTTCCATAACCTGGCCTTTAAATGCACTACAATGGGCCTTATACAATCATAATGGGCCGCACTGCATCACATGGGCCATGTCTCATGGGCCCCAAATACATCACAATGGGCCACAACTCATGGGTCCCAAGCACATCGCAATGGGCCTCTCACACGGGTCCTTTATGCATCACATCGAGGTGGGCCTCAATGGATTGTCATAAATACGTCACATTGGGCCTCACATACATTAAGTGGGCCACATCACATGGGCCAGATATACATCACAATGGGCCTCGACAATCAGCCTTGATAATCGGAATCGGCAATTGGCTACAACAATCGGAATCAATCAATGATCGGCCTTGATGATCGGGATCTGCAATTGGACATAACAATCAGACTTGATCAATGATCGGCCACGATGACCGGAATCGGCAATCGGCCATGACAATTGGAATCTACAACCGGTCACGATAATCAGTCTCGATCGCTAATCGGTAATTGGTCACGACAATCGGAATTGATCAAAGTCCTCGATAATCTGAATCGGTATCGACAATTGAAATTGGCCTATACAATCGGCCTAAGGGAAGATCACAATGTGAACATTTAACTATCATTACCCATCAATGTGGACATTCGACCAACATCGCTCCCAAGGAGTGGGCCACATAGGACTCAACATACAGTAGGCCCACGGCCTCATACAAGGGTCTAATATACACCACCATGGGCCACGACCCATGGTCCTCATATACATCATAATGGATTACGACCCATGGGCCTCAATAGACATCAAGTGAACCGCATTAATGGGTCTTATATACACGACAGGTGGGCCCTACACATGGGCCTCAAACACACAGCATGCAGGCTCTAACATGATTCTCATATACATCAAATGGGCCATGACCCATGGGCCTGAAATACGACAAGTGGGCCACATTAATGAGCTGCACCAATAGACCTCATATACAACAAGCTGGGTCGCATCATGTGGGCCTTAAATACATTAAATCGGGCCGTATCATGTGGGCCTCAAATATATCATAAAGGGCCTCTCAAATGGGCCCAACATACATCACATCAAGGTGGGGCCCGCACATCAATTAAAGGCCATTTTAGAGCATTACCAAAAATAAATCTCATAGAAAGATCATCTGGGCCAGACCACAATAATAGTGGAGGTAATGATTTTCATCACATAAATTCACAGGGTCCACCATTTTATTTTCCATCCAACCAGATCATACGGTCACAAAGACCTGAGTTGAATGAAAATACAAATATCATACTGATCCAAAACTTCTGTCACCCAAAAAAAAGGGTTTTAATGGTGGATGTACAATCTCCACTGTTTCTGCAGTGTGGTCCACCTGACATACCGATCCGCCTCTTTTTTTTCTTTTTTTTGTACCAAGCCTTAAGACAGGCTCGTCAAATGGCTGGACGGCGAAGATATAAAAATACATTAAGGTGAGCCACGTCAAAATGGATGGGCGGTGGATATACAATACATACAACCAAGGTGGGACCCACCGTCCCAATCCAGTGGGTGGTGTGGATGAAATGAATACATCCAGGTGCAGCCACCATCCAGCAATCTGCTGGACGCAGATATAATAATTACATCAAGGTGGGTCTCACCTGTCCAGGACGGACAGATGGCTGGGATACATCCCAGCCTCACGTGCATGTCACACTGTCCAGATGGACGGTGAGGATACAAGATATATGTACCAAGAGGGTCCCATCCACACGTGTAGGGTGGGCCATGTTCTGGACAAACAGTGTGAAGAACACATACATTACTGGTGAGGTCTCACCGTCCTACCTCAATGGACAGTGAGGATATAAAATACATACCTAAAGGTGGGTCCCATCCCACACGTCCAGCACGTGCGGGTGGGCCCACACAAGCTGAAAACGAATGGACGGTTTGAATATAGCATGTACCTCATGATGGGCATCAGGCTCTGCTGACGTTAATCTCCACCGTCAGAGATTGGAAGGTGGGGATACAACACATACCATCAAAGTGGGTCCACCTTCACACGTGTCACACGTGTAGAGTCGGTCCCACGTCCAACACGGTGGACAGTACGTATGAAACACACACATTAAGGTTGGGCTCAGCAAGTAAAACAGACGGACAGCTCGGATGAAATATACATCAGAGGTGGGTCCACGCCCATGAACTGTACAGAGTGGATAAAAACACATTCATTAAGGTGGGTCCTACCCGTCCAAAACGTTGAACGGTCTGGATAAGACCCATACATCACGGTGACCCTCACAGCAAGTACTTTTATATATGTTAAGCATGTCTTCACATGATTTAAGATGGTGTGGGCCATCTAAGTGTCGTGAATGGCTGATTTTTGGGGTGACCCGCGGACTAAAGGGGACCCATCAAATGCACGGTGTAGATGTGCAACATACATCACAGTGGGGCATTTGGTGGGGTCCACCGTCCCACCCTGCTAGGACGCTGACAGCAATAGCGTCAGCAACCTGCTTCCTCCTTTTTTTTTTTTATTTCTAAAAAAAAATATTTCATAGGTGGAGCCCACATCGGTAAAATCCACACCGACCATTGTTTCCCTCGGCTCGTAACAGACCTAACAAGTCCAATTTACAATATTTTTTTATGTATAGAACATCACAGTGGGCCTTATCAGTTTAAATCACCCATAACCACTATTTCCTATGTTATGGCCCACCAGAGATTCAGATTGGCTTCAAATTTCGGTTCAACGTCTAAAATGGACTAAGGAATGGAATGGACGGTGTGGATTAGACACATACATTAATGTAGGGCATACATGAGTGGCCACCCCAAGCTTAAAAAAAAAACTATATATATATATATATATATATATATATATATATATATATATTATAGCTGTTAGTACCCGCCCATGTCAGTACACGCCTCCATGTTAGCCGCTCCCTGTAGCACGTCCAGCGTCCAGGGACGCTGGACGGCATGGATATAACATGAGTATCGTGGTGGGTCCCACATGTACGTGGCCCACCATGCATATATATATTAATATATAAATATAATATATTATATATCATTAGTCCAGTGTGTGGAACTTCCTACTGTCCCTAGAGTGGACGGTATGGATCTCCCTGAAATGTGGTGGGCCACACCATCTGATGGATGAAGTAGATTTAACATATTGGTGAGGCCCACTTCATTCTAAGGGAGAGAGAGAGAGAAGCACCCACCTTAGGATCTTATCTTCTTCTTCCACCTATAGCCTCTAAAGCTCCAATGGATAGACTTCAACGGTTGAGATCAGTCATGGAAGGTGGGATTGGATGGTAGGAAGGTGGGCCACACTAGTTTTTCTCCCATGAAATTGCATAGACGGTTCCTTGCTTGGGAAAAATGAGAGAGAGAGAGAATGAGAGGAGGGAAGTGATGGATAGGTGTACTTGACATGTAAGGGAGAGTTGACTTTAGGTAAGGTGATGTAAGAGAGGGATGAGTTGGGTTGCTTTGTACTTTATTGATTTGATTTGATGGGTGGTAGAGATTATCTCGGGATTACAACGCGTGGTGTTTTTTTTTCAAATTGAACACGGGCCCACTTCTCCTAGCCTAGATATCTCCTTGGCACGTAATACGCGGTGTCGGAACCGCGATGATGGCGCGGTCACAAGGGTAAAAGTTTCGAGTTGAACAGACTCTGATATATGGGACACGACTCTTGATCGCTCGCAAACGCTGATAACAGATCGCGGGTCACCAGAATTCAACCGGGAGGACCGTGAAGGCATACATAACAGTACGGGCTAGGATACGGGCCTTACAATTATGATGTGTATTAGGCCCATGTGAGCGGCCCATAGTGATATGTATTAGGCTCATGTAAGCGGCCCATAGTGATGTATTTTAGGCCCATGTGATGCGGCCCGATGTGTTGTACATGAGGCCCATATGATGAGGCCCGATGTGATGTATCAGGCCCATGCAATGCGGCCCGATGTGATGTATAAGATCCTTGTGTAAGGCCCATTGAGACTTGTATGTGGCCCATTGTGATTGTATGTGGCCCATTGAGATTGTATGGGGCACATTGTGATGTAATTGTGGCTATTGATGAGGCCCAATGTGATGTCTATTAGGCCCTTCTGTGAGGCCATGGGCCCACTATATGTTTGGCTCTATGTGGGCCACTCATTGGGAGCAATGTTGGTTAAATGTCCACATTAATGGGCAATGATTGTTAAATATCCTCATTGTGACCTTTCCTTAGGCCCTTTGATAAACCGATTATCGATGCCGGTTATTGATACCGATAATGAGTATGAGATAGCATAACATCATAATACATATCCATACGCATCATCTGCATGTTTGTTATGAGATGTAAATGACCAGTGCATATTCCATAGGGCAGTTTGTTCATGGGACTCCCTGATAGGCGGAGTTGCCCTACATGTGCGCATGGTATGTGCAGGAGTGATGCATGATTGGACTGTGTGACTCATGCATCTCGCATTGTGTGATTATGATTACCGAACGCCCTAGCGACATCAGGGCCGTAGCCTTTACAGGCATATCGTGGATGGCCAAATGAGACACCAAAAATCTGTTCTATATGGGGTCCTATAAATATCCTTATGTGAAAGTCTTAGAACCCTCTTGGGACCAGAGGTTGCTCCAACGCCTACACCGAGTGAATGCATGAGCGCATGAGGGTCGTATACCATTAGGCCGCGTCTCCTACTGTGTCTTGATCCTTTGGAAGGGGGTGTAGCCTTACTTTCCTGAGAGGAGGGGACAAAGCTAGGCTGAGTTTGACCAACTCGAGGAATGGGTCCACTTTCGATGAGCTGGGCCTGATATTAGCAGATGGATAGTGAGGTCTCTTCCACTCATCTTGTTACGCAATGGGGAAGCAATCTGGTTTGGAGTGTACTAGACCTCGGTGATTTTTCAGAGAGGAACCGTACTAATATGTGGACTTATTGAGTGGGAGTTACATACTCATTCATTTATTCATTAACTATCTACTCGGGCTGGAGGTGCGTAACTAATTATTGTGTACTTTCGTAATGACAAGGATTTCGGTTGGGGCGTGCGACTAACCTAAGATCATGAGTCTATTACATTGAGTATGACTATCTAATTTTAGGTATGAGACTTGTTTGGATAGAAGTCCCTTGTGATGGACCCTATAGCCTGCGATACTATGTACTATCATCCCAACCTCACTCTAGCTTGGTCATTTCATTCACACCGCATAATGCATTGTATCCGCAACATTTAACATTTTGGGTTGCTATGTTTCTGCATTGATATGACTATTAGCATTCATGTCTTGCATCGCATAACCCTAGTACGGCTGATGGCACTCATGGACTTACCAGTATATTTCCGCTTACTCTGATATCGTATGATTCATGATCTTGTCGGTATTTTCGCTTATTCCGATATTGTATGATTCATGACATTGTATTGCATACTTGGCACTTACCTTGTATATACACTTTCACCACCCTCTAAGCTTTATATAAGCGTATGCACGATAGATGCGTGTAGATGGCGTTAGGTTGCAGCAGCGTTGAGCATGGAGGGTGTAGCGGTCTTCTGGAACTTTAATTTTCGATATATGTATTTCCCTTTCAGCATTGTATTCAGATGTTTATATTAGTGGATATGTGATGATGATGTTGCTTTTGTAATTTGGATAAACTTGTGGTTATGCTTCTTATGAGACAAATGTACATTGAAAAATCCTCCTTGTAGGATCCCAGGATCAGAACCTGGTGTATGGGTGCTGGGAGCCGAGAATGGGGTACTATAGATGCTGTTGGCACCGGATTCGGTGATCGAAAATTTTATGAACCCGGTTTCCGAGTCTGGGGCGTGACAATTTATGTGTTTGTGGTTAAGAATTTTTGCATGGGACCCTAAACTACATTATTTAGATTATATCGTTTATTTCTGAAATGGGGTTTTTTTATCTACATGTGTAGAAAAACAGAGATCTACCTTTGTGGATGAGAATCAGACTATTGTTCAAGTTCCATTCATCATGTGATTTCATTATGGCTAGACATAAAGAGATTGTTTTATCTCCTTCATGTTCATGACTCAATGTATGTGATTGGTGATGCCTTATTTGTAGAATGGGTTTATAGATTATAATCCAATTTGAATTGTTTCATTGTACTTTTTTTTTTCTTTTTAAAACTATAGAAGTGACTCTGTTACTGTTACACTTACTATGTCACGCCCCAAACCCGAAAATCGGATTCACATGAATCCCGATTGCCGAATCCGGTGTCGACAGCCTCCGTAGTGCCCCATTCTCGGATTCTGATAATCTAATGCCAGATTCCGATCCTGGGATCCTATAAGGAGGATTTTCAGAATGAATATTTTTTTTTTTTGTAAAGGAGCATAACCACAGACATAACCAAGTCACAAAACAACATCACCACATATCCACTATAACAACAATTTTAAGTACAATGCAGAAAGGGAAATACAAGGTGATCAAAAAGCTCCAAAAGGTCCTGATGTGCACTCCTGTCTCAGCGCTGCTGTCGTCCAACGCTACCTGCACGCAACTATCGTGCATAAGCTTACAAAAGCTTAGAGGGTGGTGTAAGTGTGTGAGTAAGGCAAACGTCAAGTGTACAGTATCAGAACAATGCGGAAGTATGTGGTAAGTCCATGAATATACCAAGGCTATGTAATGCAAGGCATGATGCGAGATATGAATGCCGTCGGCCACACCGATGCAATGCAAGGCCTACGTAGCCAAATGTCATATGCGAAATGCAATCCAAGCAAGTCGGTACTCCTCAAATGCGTATATCAGTACAGTTCCTCTCTGGATATCACCGGGGTCTAATACACTTCGCAGAGACTGTCACCTCCCTAGCTGCACAGTCAAGCAAGCGGATAAGACCTCACTACCCGCCTGACCAGTAGTATACCAATACCTACCCGGCTCGTCGATAGCGGACTCATTTGCGAGCTAGTCAAACTCAGCTTAGCTTATAGCCCTCTCACTCAGGCGGATAAGGTCACACCCCCTTCCAACCGACCACGACACAGTGGAAGACGCGGCCTACTGGTATTCGGCATTCGGGCGCTCGTGTATTTACTCGGTCTAGACGTTGGAGCATCTCCTGGTACCAAAAAGGTTCTGGGACTTTCACCCAAGGACATCCTAAGTGCCCACAGTGCTAGAATAAGTATTTCCGATATCCAATACGGTCATCCACGATGTACCTGTGGAGCCACGACCCTGATGTCGCTAGGGCGTGCAGTGATCAAGTCACACGTATGCGAGATGCATGAATCACTCTGTCAAAACATGCAGCAATCCAGCGCGTACTGCGCGATCATGTGGGGCACTCAGTCACATAATGAGTCTCGTAAATGGTCTGCCCAATGGTGTATGTTATGATCAGTCATTACTCATATCAAGCATACATATGATGCATATGGGCATGAGTCATGAGATTATACTAAGCATGTTATAAGGTAATGAATAGCAACAGGTATGGACCTATCAATGGGCCCTAAAGAGAGTTACAATGCGGACATTTAACCAACATTATACATACAATGCGGACGTCAAACCAACATTGTTTTCTAGGCATGGCTTGCCATAAATATCATTTCAAGAACCATGATAAACGTATATTGCAATGGACCCTAAGGACGTCCGTTAGGCCTCGATCCCTGGGCCTTAGATATAGCAAATGGGTCGTATTACATGGGCCTCACATTCACCAAATGGGTTACATTGATGGGCCTCACCAACGAGCCCTATGTTCATTGCAATGGTCCATGATCCATGGGCCTTGAAATACATCAAAGTGGCCTCACAACTTGAGCCTTAAATATGTCAGATGGGCCCATATACATGAGCTTTAAATATATCAACTAGGCCACTCCATTTGTGCCCCATGCACATCAAATGGCTTAATCTCATGGACTTTAATATGTATCAAATGGGCTTGAATCCCGTGGGCCTTATATAGAATAAGTGGGCCGGATCTCATGGGCATTGTATATATTAAACAGGCCGAAAACTTATGGGCTTTAGATATGCCGAATGGGCTTAATCCCATGGACATTATACATGCCAAATGAGATTAATCCCATGGTCTTAGATGTGCACCAAGGTGGGCCTAAATGAATGGCCATAAATGGATCAACATGGCCCTATACACATGCCATGGTGGCCCATTTGAACCATAGATCTGGTTCATTTTGGCACAAGCCATGAAATAATTTTATAACAACAAATAAATGGGCGGTTTAGATGCAACACATGCATCATGGCGGGGGTCACATGAAGGCCCACCATCATTTTAATATGCTATATAATCTATATACAGTATATATATATATGAATGTATATATATATATATATAATATTACAGGTAATATATATAATATTAGATCCATGTCTCAGGTGGGCAGAACGTATATTAGATACTATATATATATATATATATATATATATATATATATATATATATATATATTTGTGGCCTATTTGTAATATACATCAGTAAGTCACCACTGTTTCTTATGGTATGGTCCACTTAAGATCTCGATGAGTTTCAGTCAACTTAAGATATTCATGTACATTCTTTAAGTATGAGGTATTGGTGATGTATTTGGACTGGTTGCATTTTACATTTCTTGTATTTTGAGTTTCATGGACACTGAACTGTTATAGAGTATGTTATGTTAATGGAGACCCTAATATACTTCACGGATTTTCATGATATGTGTAAATTGTGTTCAGTCTATTATGTAAACTAGCCCTTGCAAATGGTTCCTTTCCAACTCCATGTCTTTCATTCTTCCTGAGACAAGAACTAGTTGGCGTGGGACAAGAACTAGTTGGCGTGGAATGGCATTGCCCTCATGAAAGCTACAAGAAACCCATGCTGGTCATGGCATTGCCCTCATGTAAGGCAAATCAACAGGTTATGGCCTCCTTGATGTACATTCTTTATCTATGAGGTATTGGTGATGTATTTTGCTGTAAAGTATGTCCAAGCCATGCTAAATCAAATGTCTCTTCTCACATACATTCATCAAGTAATTTCATTGTGGCCAGACATACAGAGATTGTTTCATATCCTTCATGTTCATGACTCAATGTATGTGATTGGTGATGCCTTATTTGTAGAATGGATCTGTCCATTATAATTCAATTTGAATTGTTTCATTGTATTTTTAATTTTATTTTTTATTTTCTTTTTAAAAGCATAGAAGTGAGTCTGTTACTGTTACACTTCCTATGTGCTGGGCAAAACAAGTATTAGATCCATGTCTCAGGTGGGTAGAACATATATTAGAAACTATTTTTTTTTTTTTGGCCCATATGTAATTTACATCAGAAAGTCACCACTGTTTCTTCTGGTATGGTCCACTTAAGATCTCGATGAGTTTCAGTCCACTTAAGATCTTTATGTACATTCTTTAAGTATGAGGTATTGGTGATGTATTTGGACTGGTTGCATTTCCTATGATTTTGATGACTCTGAAACTGTTACATTTCTTGTATTTTGAGTTTCATGGACACTGAACTGTTATAGAGTATGTTATGTTAATGGAGACCCTAATATACTTCATGGATTTTCATGATATGTGTAAATTGTGTTCAATCTATTATGTAAACTAGCCCTTGTAAATGGTTCATTTCCAACTCCATGTCTTTCATTCTTCTAAGGACATGAACTGGTTGGCATGGAATGGCATTACCGTCATGAAAGGTACAAGAAACCCATGCTAGTAATGGCATTTGTGATTTGTGATGCCTTTTTTGTAAAATGGGTCTAGCCATCATAATGCTAGATTGGAAGGTTTCATTGTATTTTTTTTCTTAAGTATTTATTTTTTATAAGTGACTTTGTTACTACTACACTTCTTACGTGCTGGGCTAGACAAATATTAAATACATGTCTAAGGTGGGCAGAACATATATTAGATACTGAATTGTTTTCACAACCCATATTAGATACTAAATTGTTTTTTAATTTGAAACTGTTATATTTCCTGTATTTTGAGTTTCATGTTCACTTCTCACAGAAGCCTTTACATTTTAATTAAAAACAATTTTTTACTTTTTCTATCTATATGAATACAGGATTTTCAATTTTATAGGATCTCATATTTGATTTTAGGTTTACACTTCTTCATGCAAACTGTCAGATTTTGTTATATGACCTCATATGACACCAAATTGAAAGATTGAAATTTGAGAGTTTTAGCTGCATACAAGGCAACTAGTTTAACTTCTTTTAGCTGCATTATGGTCCTAAACTCTAATTATTATCCTCAGTAATCATTGTTTTAGTTGCATTTGGAAAGTGTAACTTCTTTTAATGTCCTTCCTTGTTGCCTGCTTGGTAATTGTATAATCTTTTGCTGTTGGGTGGGCATTTGCATTTGGAAAAGATCTGTTTGCACTAGGTTTACAGGTTAGGACTTCTCTAGATATCACCCTCTTCCTTTGATTACCTGCATATGTAAATTCATCTTCCTGGCGTTCTCATGTACATTGTGCGTTATTTGCACTTGGATTTGGACTGGTTGCATGTCTCTATGTCTAATGGTAGGATGCTTATATGCTTGTAAATCAATTTGGTTTTTTTTTATGCAATGGCATAGTTTATAAAGGATATGCATTTTATAATGCACCCCCAAATGGATGTCACTTTTCGTCCAGTAAGTATTTTGTATAACTGGTGGGTGATCCTAGATTGTTCATTTGTTTGGACTTACTGTTGATGGATACTGGATTAGAAGTTCTTCCATCGAACAATCATGGACATCATATTACATACGGACCACTGGCTATACTTATTTTGTCCATTTGCGAGTGAGTGATCATACGGTTAAGCTTGTCTAAAGGGAGTTTCTTTTTTCTACATCATGCATCCACATTAGATGAATGCTCTAGGTCAGTTTCTCAATATTGAACGGGACCTGAGCTATTTTTAATAGGGTCTAGCTGGCAGGATCTGTTCTAGCAGGGTGCACTGGTTTGACTTGGTGCCTTATACTTGCACAAAACACATTTATCTTCATATAAATTTTTGACTGCTTCTCTTTGCTATTGTTTACATGTCATCTGTGAATTGGTTTCATTCATAATAAATTGACGTCATTCATCAAGTTCAGGTTTTCGAGTTTATTACTGTGGTTCTTAGGAATTTATTCCACACAGGCCATTTTCAGCGGAATTTCAGGTATGTATGTTTGCATCTACATTTCTACTAATATTTGAATTATTTTTATTTCCATTCAAAACTATTACTTTTCCAAACAATCGTAATTCAATAGAAACAAATTAATAGAATCAGGGACCAGTCCCTGTCAAACGGACCCAACACCTGCATCCCCAAAGTTATCGTGAAGTGTTTTCTTTAACCAGTCAACGCAGCGTTCAGGTCGAAGATTGACAAAGAACGATGTTAGCTTCTCGTCCCTACTCAACAGTTGACTAACTTCGATAAACTCTGAGTTGGTCAACGCTTGCACCTCTTTCAGAACATTAAGTACTTTGTTAGTACGTTCACCTTTTTGCCTAAGCCAAAATCATGCATAGCATGTACAATAGTCTTAAGAGAGATGCCGAGAACATCACAGGGACCAAGAGGCTGCATACGTTTCTTTGATGCGGTCCCACCTCGGCTACCATCAGAATTGGAAGTTTGATTAGGAGTGCCACGGGAGACGCGATTTTCTATCGAAGGAGTGTCCGATGAAAATTGATTGGTCCCTATCGAGTCTGCTACGTTATCCTTTGAGAAGTCAACGGTATCGTTAAGATGATCTTCGAGGTCTCTCTAGGCCTCATTGAGATATCGTTGAATCCGGAAGGATGATGCGGCCATACTCCTACTTCCTTGCACATAACATCTCGTGGCCTGATCGGATCCAATGATGACTACAAGGTCATCCATTCTATCGATTCTTTTTCTATGGAGTCTTTCAGCGCGTGGGTGAGACTGCAGCCGTTAAAAATAATTGTAAGTAAG
Organism: Magnolia kwangsiensis; assembly: GCA_037074715.1. Classification (NCBI taxonomy): domain Eukaryota; kingdom Viridiplantae; phylum Streptophyta; class Magnoliopsida; order Magnoliales; family Magnoliaceae; genus Magnolia; species Magnolia kwangsiensis. The sequence goes on along the minus strand of CM073574.1, from coordinate 153,043,177 downwards.
CAAAAAGTATATATTATTTAAGGGTCATTAAACCATTAATAACGAGTGAAATTGTTCTGTAAACTCTACTTTTGTAAATCTTATCTTAAGGTATTCCTCCCATACTTCATCAGGAGCTGTAACCACTGGCCGCCAGTTTGTCCTTCACGACATTATATTCTCTTTTGTAATACCTCATCCGGTTTTGCACATTCTGCCAGTTAACAACTATGTTTGTATGCTTCGTCACCCCTTCAACAGCTGCTTGGTAGGCTTCCTGTTTGAAACCATTATCAGCTTTACATCCCAGTGCAACCTGTCGAAAAGAACTTGATCCATAACTCTAGTCCATTTGATTTTTGGTACTCGGGCCAAAGGCTCAGCAAGGGATTTCACTATCTTCCCACGTGGAGAACATTGAGTTTGCACCACTGGTGTTTTAACTGGTGATTACATTAGTGTCAATGTATCATTGGACCAGAAGTCTGTCATTCCACCTGTAACGCCCTGAAAATCGGGGGTCGAGCAAGAGCCCAACTCCAAAGTTCTAACATATCACTTTTGCAACATAGATAATGATGATTAAATATTGTCCATATTAGTGCATCAAACATGAGTGAGATTATACCAAATCAACATATCATACTCCAGAGATAGTTAAATTATGCAAGCAGAAAACTGTGATAAATATATAAAGCATAGAAGTGGTAAGTCCCGAGAGTATTAACATGTCGCTAGGTTAAATAATTACATGTATAGTACCAAAATTTATAAAATGATAAAGTGTAATGTCATATAGTCCATATCCCTGTAGCCCCGGTGGCGCAACTCCAGGTTACGTAAACCCGCCAAAGAGTTACAGATAAGAGAACTCCTCCTCATCATCATAGAAGGCAGGCTCCGTCTCGTATGCTTCGTCGTCATCTGAAACTACAACAGAGTCTGGTTGGTGTTTTAAAATATCGTCTCGGAGTGGGAGTGAGTGATCAACTCAGTGGAGCTATAAGGCAAAGGTTAACATGTTATCAATTCAATCAAGCAGTAATGATAAAACAGTACAACAATCATGTCCTAAGTACTCTTGTTAATGCAAGAATAGGATGCGATAATGATGTATGCCCTTGCCTGCACTCCCTCTACGACATCATCTCATAGTCGCATATGCAACACTCCCGCTGTGCTCAACATCAACGCCAAAGGCACATGCAATGCAGTGCATGTGCATGATAAGCCAAGTTCTTAATTAGACTTATTCATACAGTAGGTTTGAGAAGCTAAGTTACCTCCCTTTGTATCATTTACCCAAATAATGATCCATATAGGGTCGTCAATCCTAGCTAGTCACATATGATGGGCAGTTCTAGGTCACTACGGAGAGTCTCGTTACCTCAACGTAGGCCTGGTTCATACTCGAGGTCTCTACAGAAAGGCTCGTCACCTTACCTTAGTCCTAGTGTATACTCGATGTCACTATGAGAGGCTCATCACCTGATCATAGGCCGACAGCTCAAATATAGTGTCTCATAAACCATTATATTCGACTCATGAGTTTGGGTTGCTCACTGGTTACTATGGAGAGGCTTGTTACCCCAGCATAGGCCGATAGCTAGACCACGGTGTCCCATACACCACCATGTTCGGCTCATGAGTCTTAGAAGATCAAGGTACCAAGGTTAACAGGGCTTTTCACTGATAAGTGATACCTTAGATTCAAGCAGTAGCATCCATACATGCTGAACATACAATGGGCCAATCGGGTTACTTGACAAGCTCGGATGGTACGAGCATACGTTGAATTGATTGACATGGAGTGCGTAAGCATTCTGCGTGGCCTAACCACTGTCGACAAGTAGCATACAACTCGAATTCATTGAATGTGTCTTATGTGGCGAAACAACCTCGGCCACTAATTCAGAAATCATTACCGATTACCTAGACTATGCAGTAGTCCCAATCATATTCAAACACAATAAGCATTCATGTGTGATAGTCAAAACAACATGTGACAATTAATTCAAATATAAATCTCATTTGAGCATTTTAACGAACATATAGTGCACATGTTATCATACATAAACATTCATCCATAAATCACGTAATAACAAGATAGATTATATGAAGGAAACTGTAACTATACATAAGGTCATTGAGGATCCCATCTCAATGCCCTCATTAAATGCATTTCAACCAGATTTTTTTCATTCAGACATTTTATCAAACACTTAGACTACACATATCAACATACATATAATAAAGTAGTTATAATAGGTATTATAATAATCCTTTCACAAAGAATTTACCATATGTACAACAATCATGTATTCTCAATCAACAGACATAGTAAGCATAAATCATAATTTCATATTCATTCCAATATTTCAACAAACACATGGAATGTATTAAAATCAACATAGTTTTTATATATATATATATATATATATATATATATATATATATATATATATATATATAAAATATACAGAAAACATCACAATTAGGCACATGTGACAACAATCAAGTTAGTCATAAATCATTACTAACATTGAAAGCCTTAAAAATCATAACCTAAACGTTTATAGTTTGCACCTTTCATCGTTAAACTCGTATCAAACTCAGTTTGTATAATACGTCTTTGTCTACGGCACAACGACTACCTAAATATGAAATAAGTTAGCTATTTCACAATTTTCTCTATTTGGATCCCTAAAACAGATTAGGGTTACGATTTCTTACCCAAGAACGGAGTCAAAATCACCGGTGTAGTGATACAGGTAGGATGATTCGGCACGTGGAGCGGTGGGATCAAATCCCAGCAACTATCTCTCACTCTCTCTCTTCTCCTCACTCTTTCCTTCTCTTTTTCTCTCTTCTCTCTCCTAGGGTTTGGAATTTTGTATGGAATGAGAGAGGGGTGGGTTTAGGCCCTTATATAGGCCCAGAACTGGTGTAAATTGCCCCAGGACGATGGTATACTTAGGTTATAGCCAAAGAGTAGCTGTTTCGGTCCAACAGAGCTCATCTGGAGGCCTATTTCTTGCATACGGTCTGGAAAAAGTTTCCTGGCATTGGATCTAGGCTAAGTTAAGATTTTGGTCTGATCGGATCAGTAGATCGATCGTGGAGGACCTGCTTCAGTTCAACGGTCACTGTTACTCGATCAGGGCCACAAATACACTGACATGTGTTGAAAATTTTTCATGATCCGAGGGTGTAGTTGGGTCAAAATCTGACGGTCTGAAACCTTAAATTTGGCCTGCAAGCGAATTGCTCAAATCAATTAAGTTTAAGTTCATTTCTTAAAGATATTCGCGTTTCTCACACACTTCGCTTCGGGCTCAAGTTGTGCGTTTCTGATACTATTTGGATTTGATTTCTATGATGGTTGTCAAGCCCAGTAAGATGGTCATAACCGTATAGTTTCGTAGTAATTGAATTTTTGATGCGCGGTCCAAGTCCGATACAGAGTTTCATGATGCTCCCGAGAGCAATTGGGTTTTGAGATTGATCCTACGTTTTTAGGTAATGTAGTGTTAGCGATTCTATTAGTTTTGGGTCTTGCAGTTTGTATAGAAAGTAGTTCAAGCTAATTTACTGATTAATTCAGCTTAGTACTTAATTAATTTTTATCTAATTTCTAAAGAATTCAGTCCTTACTAATTTCTACCTGAGGTGATACTCGGGTCTTTGTATGAATTTTTTGGAGACGTTACACCACCTACACATGTAGCACGTGTTAAGTATAGATGAAATTTAGCTAATGTCAACCAATTTCATGAGAATTTACATGACAAAAGCAAAAATGATCAGAAATTGAATATACTTATTTGGAATTATATTTCGAAATTTTGGAAGACCATAATTCCATTGACAAGTACTTAATATTACGAGAAACTAAATAGTGTCCAGTTCGTATGAAAGATTGCAAAAAATAACTAAAAATAATTCGACTATCTACTCTTCCTATTCTGATGCACATCTGCCCACATTCTAGTTGCAATATCATTGTGCACTCGAATATAAGTATCTTTCTCTTGCTGAGTAACTTGCAACAATCATTGCCTCTCGTCATTCGTTGATACCTCATGCGGTGTTGGGTTACTCTTCTTATCAGCAAAAGATATACCAGTGTCATGTAGATCTTGACGAGACTCATGTCCGGTTCGTATGAAATTGTGTAACACACAGTATGCCATCACAATTTTCACTTGTGTGTGAAATTCATACTACATGATTGTCTTCATTATGGAAAATCTGCCTTTAATAGCACTAAAACATTGCTCGATTGCATTGCACAATTATGCATGTCAGTAATTAAACCACTCCTTCATGTTCGCAGACGCTCTCCCGGTTCGATACTCTTGTAAGTGGTATCGAACTTTCCAGTATGGAGCCATAAAACTGGATGAATAAGCATATCCAGCGTCGACAACATAATATTCTCCTACACATTTTTATAAATATTCCATTAAGTAGACAATTGAAGATTTCATAAGTATTAATTAGATGGGTAATCTTTGAATAAATAACTAGTACCATATGGGACAAGTAAGGGATCATCTGATCGGGTTAAAGCTTTGTGTAGCACCTTCGCATCCGAAACAGAACCCTTCCAACTGGCCAATATATAAAATTCATATCAAATAAACATGCCACAAGTACATTTTGAGAGAGGAACCCTTTCCGATTACGGAAGCTCGCATGATCCGCTGCTTGGACATGAGCAGTTATGTGTGTCCCATCAATTGCACCAAGACAATCCTAGATGTATTTCATCAAATTTCATTTAGGGACGAACTTGTTAATAGAGGTTTGTAAATAGCAATGTAGATATACAATGACTATCAATCAAAATGATACTTAAAAGTATGAAGCCCAATTCATATTTGTTTGGATCTTAGAGGGTATTTTTTATCCTGGCTGTTTAATGAACTCAGGGTACAATGATACAATGACATCTAATACACGATGAAAGTGGTGGCTAATGGTTTCACCTGATCGAATAAATCTGTGTCCTATTACCCAATTGCTAACATTATGGCCCACAGTGTGGAGGAAAATAACTAACTATTTGTCATGCCCCAAACTCGAAAATCGGGCTCACAAAATTTCTGATTGTCGAATCCGACGCCGACAGCCTCCTTAGAACCCCATTCTCGGCTCCCAGCTCCCATTCGCCAGGTTCCGATCCTGCGATGCTACGAGGAGGATTTTCAACGTCAGTTTGATTCGTAATAAGCATAACCAAAGGCATAACCCACAAACAATAACCAAGAATTCCATTACATTTTCACTATGATAAAAAACTTTACAAGTACAATGAGCATAAAGGGAAATACAATGATGATGAACAAAAACTCCAGAGTAATCTGCCACGTGCTCAAGCCTCAGCGCTGCTGCGATCCAACGTCACCTGCACGCAACGGTCATGCATAAGCTTATAGAAAGCTTAAAGGGTGGTGAAAGTGTGTGCACAAGGTAGTAATATGATCATGTAGTATCAAAGTAATGCGGAATATGTAGATGGATCCATAAATATCATGAGCCGTACCAAAGCTATACGATGCAAGACATGAATGATATCGGGCATCCCAAGGCCATGCGATGTGAAATGCAACTCAAGCATACAGATCCTCATCTATGTCTACACATCAATACAACTCAAATCTGGGATATCACCGGGGTCTAGTACACTCTAAACCAGATTACCGCCTCATTGCGCGCAATAGGGTAAGTGGAAGAGACCTGACTATCCGTCTGCCAATATCGGGCTCGACTCGTCGATAGCGGACCCATTCCTCGAGCTGGTCAAACTCAGCCTAGCATTGCCCCCTACACTCGGGCGGGTAAGGCCGCACCCCCTTCCAACCGACCACGACATAGTGGAGAGTGCAACCGTCTGGTAATTGGCACTCAACTCTCATCTACCCACTCGGTTTAGACGTTGGAACAAGCTCTTGGTACCATAAGGGTTTAGGAACTTTCACCCAAGGATATCTATAACACCCCATGTTAAACAAGATTTTCGGTATCCAATCCTGCCAACCATGATGCGTCTGTGGTGGCTACGACTCCGATGTCGTTAGGGCATACACTAACCATATCATACGATGCGAGATGCATGAATTGCAGTAAATCCTTGCACGTATCGTGCGCTCATGCAGGACAACACCGCCTAATCGGGGTCCCATAAACAATCTGTCCGAAGGCATATGCTATGATCAGTCACTCTCATATCAAGCATACATATGATGCGTATGAGCATGAGTCATGAAGTTATACTAAACATGTTATAATGAGATGAACTATCCTTACAATGCAGATGGGTCTGGGCTGCTTATACACAATAAGTACGGGCCTAATAATGGGCCCTAAGGAGAGTTGTAATGTGGACATCCAACCAGCATTACACTTGCAATGTGGACGTCAAACCAACATTGTTCCCAAGGCACAACCATCGCAAACATCATTACATAATCAGCGTTGGGATCACACATTACAATGGACCTCAGGTACATCTCATTGGGCCTTAAATACATCCAATGGGCCATGTCATATGGGCCTTTTATTCGTCAAATGGGCCACATAAATGGACCACACCAATGGGCCTTACGTGCATTGTAATGGGTCATAACCCGCGGGCCTTAGATTGTATCAAATGGGCCTAATCTTATGGGTCGTATATGTACAAATGGGCCACACCAATTGGGCCCCATATGTACATCAAATGGGTCCAATCTCATGGGCCTTATATAAATTAAATGGGCCTAAACCCATGGGCCTTATATATCAAGTGGGCCTAAACCCATAGGTCTTAAATATCAAGTGGGCCTAAACCCATAGGCCTTACATATCAAGTGGGCCTAAACCCATAGGCCTTACATATCAAGTGGGCCTAAGTCCATAGGCCTTACATATCAAGTGGGCCTAAGCCCATAGGCTTTAAATATCAAGTGGATCTTACATCCACAACAAAGTGAGCCCTTAATAGACTATTATCACTACATTAAGATGGGCCTTAAAACAGGTTAAGGTGGGGTCCACTGGAAATATGAATCTGGCTCAACATTTTAAGCTCATGCCCAAAATGAGCTTGTAAAGTGGATAGACGGCTTGGATTTAACACACGCATCATGGTGGGGCTCACTGTCATTGGACAGTGCATGTGCCAGGGCCCACCGTCCGCTGGACGGTAAGAATAAAACACATATCTGGTGGGTCCCATGTGGGGCCCACCATTATGTTTATAGGCCATCTAGGCCGTTCATAAGGTCACACGGACCTGTGTGAAGGGAAAACACAAATTTCAACTTGATCTGAAACTCCTGTGGACCCCAGAATGGGTTTCAATGGTAGATGTTCATTCACACTATTTCGTGTGGTATGGGCCACCTGAGTTCTGGATCCAGCTGAAACTTGGAGGGGGCCCACCCGAGGAGGGGACCCACCTCATGAACAGGTTGGATGACAAACAAACATCATGGTGGGGCCCAGGACTGGAGCCGTGGGTCCCTTGCTGGACGCCTGCCTGGACGCTGCACACAGCAACGTGCAGCTTGCTTCCGCTGACAGAGAGAGTGGCAGAGGCTCTGCCTCTTTCAAAAATCAAGGAAACTCCATTTTTCTAGGGTTTTTCTCACGTAGGGTCCGCCTTACAGAAATCCACCCCGGCCATTGTGTTCAGTGGCTCGAGGCCGACCAAATGAGTCTAAAGTTCAAATTTTTATATGTTTAGGAAATAAAATAAAATAAGAAAATGATATTTGAATGGTGATGATGTAATCTTCGACGCTATGGTCCACCAGATCTTCCAATCAACCCCAACTCTTGGCTCAACGCTTAAAAAGAGATGGGTAAGAGGATGGACGGCTTGGATTGAACACATGTATCAAGGTGGGGTCCATTCAAGTGGGCCACACAAACACAATATGATAAAAAAGAAAATGAAGTAGAGAGAGAGAGATAGAGAGATAGAATGTAACACCCCGAATTTTGGCCAATCTGGGATTAGACGTCCTTAGGTAATGGGTCAACTAAAACACCTGAAAAATCGCTTAGAACCCAATTCCATAGCCAAAGAAATCATGTAGGATTAATTCCTTTGAAAAATAAGTGTAAGTTAGCTAGCGTGACGCTGGAGTAGCTGGGAAACAGTCCCTGAACACTTTAAATACGTTCTACAAGACCCAAATCGAGTAGAACGTATGACTCCATAATACTCTATAACCTTGGATCAAACTCTAAGCCGGCTTGTTCTCTGGACCACTTTGAAATTTTGTATTGGATCTAGACCGCGCGTCGAAAGTCCGATACCTCCTATCTTAGACCGTTAGAACCGCCTTTCTGGACTTGACAATCATTTCAAAAATCAAGTCAAACCGATAATCACAGGCCATTTCATTGAACCCGGACCGAAGAGAGTGCGAATAGGGACAGAATTGGAATTTCAAATTCAAATCTGGCACACGACTTGACGCGTCAGTATTGAGCGTTTTGGCCGTCAGAATTCAGCCAGATTACACCCTCGGATCAGGAAAAATTTCTATTTCATATCATGAGACTTTCAGCCCTGATCTACGTGCGGTGACCGCTGAACTGAAACTGGCCCGCCACGTGTGATCTGTGAACCCTGCCGGACTGAAAACTTAATACGTGCTAGATCTGGTACGCATGAGCTTAAGTCCGATCGCATTCGATCAGGGGACCACCAAAAAATATCTTTTGAACCGAAACAGCCCCGAATTGGATATGCACTAAGTAAACTTCATTCCGGAGCCTGTTTTCGGCATTTTTAAGCTTATAAAAGGGGTTGAAACCCTCATTCCTCTCTCCCATCCAAAATTACAAAAATTCCTAGATTGGGAGAGAAAAGGTGAGAGTTTGTGAGAGAGAATAGGAGAGAATTTCTTGCTGCTCGTGCCACCTGCTGCAAGTGCCTAAGCAACGCACTCCAACCACTTTCCCGGTGATTCCAACGCACTTCTAGGTGAGGAAAATCTTCAACACTTGCTGATTTAAGCTTCCGTCAATTCCATTAGCGATGTAGCTTATGTAGCTTGTGTATTAGGTTCCCTATTCGCCGTAGACGAAGCGTATACGCTCCGTTCGAATTTACACATCCATAAGAGACAAGGTGCGGATTTTAGACGCTTTGATTGACTGTTTTCAAAGCTTTCAATGTCGTTTAATAGTAGATTCTTGACGGCAACGTCGTTTGACATGTACAACATGCTGTCCGTTTCCTGTTTCGTAAACCAACGAAGAATATGAGATTTAGGGCATTTTAGTCATTTGTAGGAAGTACTGTTTTCATTCATATTTTGCTGACGTGCTTGACATAGCTTCTTGTCGTATTACGATATTAGGAATGCGTGCATAATTAGTTTGGCGAAGAGATTCGCCTAATTGCGTACTTCGGGTCGACATACTATATGTAGACTTAAGTGTGTAGTGTATGTGTTTGTATAAATGCTTGTATTAGTATGTATTGAATTAAATGGTGTTATGAATTAGTTTGAGATTGATTTTTCAATTAATATGCTGGTGTAAATGGTTTCCTACATGTTAGCCATATACATGATTTCATAATATGAATGAAATGCATGTGCTTGATAATTCGCTTAAGCTGTATGTTATAACATGTGCTTGATGATTTCATTTTGATTTAGTTTGAGATTGAATTCTCAATTAATATGCTGATGGAAATGATTTCCTATATGTTGGCGATATGCATAAGTTCATTATATGTACGAAAGGCATGTGTTAGATGATTTACTTAAGTTGTACGATATAACATGTGTTAACATGCTCACATGGTTGTGTTTCATTTCCAATACTCTCACATGATCGCTGACGTGGATTCATATGTGTTTGGGACTATACGTAGTCCAGGCAGTCGGCAACCGAGCGAATTCGTGGTTAGCTTATCTTGGCCACGAAGGATGCGTCGATGAACGCGAGTCGTGTTGGAGTTGGCGGCAGTGGTTAGGCCACGCGAAGTGTTTTACGCACTTCATGTCGTTCGACTTGCGATGCGATCGTGCTAGTCGATCCCGTCATGTAACCCGACTAGCCGTTGTATGTTCACCCTGCATGAGTCATAACTGCTTGAACCTAGGGTACTGAACTTACCATTGTAAACTCTGTTAACCATGGTACCTTGATCCATAAAGACTCATGAGCCGGGCATGGTGGTATGGGACACCGTGGTCGAGCTGTCTGCCTACGCTGGGGCCACAAACCTCCCCGTAGTGACCAGTGAGCACCTAGACTCGTGAGCAGATTATGGTGGTATGGGACACTATATTCTTGCTGTCGGCCTACATTGATAAGGTGATGGGGGAGCGGTGCAACGAGTGCGAGCAACAGCCCTGGCAGCCCTTTGTAGTGACTGCGAGCGTATTCTGAGTCTACGGGAGGCGACGACCCTTCCATAGCAGTAGAGTACAGTAGGCCTGTATTGATAAGGTGATGGGGGAGCGGAGCAACGAGTGCGTGCAACAGCCCTGACAGCCCTTGCAGCGACCTACAAAATATACATCGTATGAGATTACTAGGAGTGACGACCCTAGACAGGATCTGTGTTGGGATTGATACAAGGGAAGTACCTTAGTTTCCCAATCCTGCTGTTTGAATGGAGTAATAATAACTCAGAAATCATATCACCATAGCATTGCATGTGCCTGGAAGATGTGGAGCACTCTAGGGAGTGTGGCATGCCGCGGTCATAAGATGTTGCCGTATGAGGGAGATCGTCGGTGAGGGCATACATCACGTCATGTCATATTGCATTAACAATAGTATTAGGATTGTTTGATTTACTGCTTTACTATTATTGCATGATTGATTTGATAACATGCTAATCTCGGCTCTCTTATCCCACTGAGTTGATCACTCACTCCCACGTTACGGGATGGTGTTTCCGGACACCCACCAGTCCCTATTGTGATTGCAGATGATGGCGCGGCCTGCGAGGCGGTGCTGGACTTGATGATGATGAGGAGGATCTCTCCTTTATGCATGATCTGATTGACGGGATTACAGGAAGGTTGATTAGATACCTTGACACTTGTCATTTTATATTTTGAGAGCACTCATGTATATCCTTTTGGTTTACTTTTGGAGCATACATGTATGTATATAACCTGGTAACATGTTCACACTCTGGAGACATACAACAGTTTATATATGCTATACATACTATCACAGTCTTCCGCTTGCTAATTTAACTGACTCTGGAGTAGGATATACTGTTCTGGCTTAATCTCACTCATGTTTAATACATTAACACAGACAACATTCAATCATACATATCTATGTTGCATAAATAACATTTTGGAACTCGGGAGTTGAGTTTTTACTCGACCCCCCGATTTTCGGGATGTTACATAGAAGGTGAGACATGCTTGTGATGGAGGGACCTCGACATTATGGGCCCTGCCTTGCAATGAATCATACAATCAAATGGGTCCTTTAGCACATGGGACCATCAAAATTTAAAATCAACGGTGGGGATCCTTTCCCCACCAATATGGATGGTCTAGATGACCTTTCTAAAGAAATAAACATCATGTTGGGGTTCATGGAGAATGGCCCCATCATAGAATGATCATGATGATCCTAGTGGGCCATCGGCCACATCTTAGGGTCCCAAGTGAGATCCAAACCATTGATCGGTTGGCCTCACTTGGTCCATCCCAAAAACATGAAAAACTACAAATATCTAGCACCTACCGTCCGATCTTCTTACTCCTAGGGGTTCCTTAACACCTTAGCTTTAATCTTCAATGGATGAGATGAGGAATGGATGGCTAGGATGGGAGATGATGGGGTAGGAAAGTGGGCCACCTTGGAGTTTTGAAAGAGAGGGAGAAGCTTGGAGAGTTCATACATATGGGATTCCTCTTGCTTGGATTGGATTTTGAAAATGAGAAAGAGAGAGAGAGAGAGTTGTAGAGAGAGAGATGGGTGATGGATGGATGTGGTGAGTGATGGTTGTGTAAGAAAACCTTGACTTTTGTGGCTTTTTGTGTAAGAGAGGTATGAGAAGTGTAAGAAATCCTTGACTTTTGAGGCCTTTTGTGTAAGAGAGGTATGGGCTTTGTAAGAAAAGCTTGACTTTTATGGTTGTTTGGAAATGAGTGAAAGGTGATGTATACTTGACATGTACTTGACATGTGATTGATTAATGGATTGATGTGATTGATGTGACACATCGTAGAGATTCTCTTGGATTTCACAACGTGCGGCGTTTCCTCGCACCGAACGTCGGTCTACAACTCTTGACCAGGGTATCGCCTCGGCGCACAAGTCGCAGCATCGGAACCGCAGCGACGACGCAGTTGCTATGGTACAAAACTCGAGTCGAGTCGAAACAGGTTGACGTCATATGAATCAAGGTCGCACGTTATTATCGGTTAAGGGTCGAAGGTTGCCGAAATTCGACCGGTAAGACCTCGGAAGTCTACGGAACGGTATGGACCAAGATACGGGTCTTACAGCTCTCCCCTCCTTATAAAAATTTCATCCTCAAAATTTAAACAATCAACGCAACTAAGCATAACTCATGAGGAAGAAAAGACAACGTCATCATATAGAATCAGGGGCAACATATAAAATACAATACAAAATCAATCATCAAAGAGATGAAGATAACGCTCTCGAATCTCAGCCTCGCGCTCCCAAGAAGCCTCCTCTATGGAATGGTGACCCCACTGCACCTTCACCAAAGGAATGACCTTAGTTCTGAGGACCTGATCCTTCCGATCAAGGATACGGACTGGCTGCTCAATGTAAGAAGCGTCCTCACGAACCTCCAGCGGCTGCCAATCAATAATGGGAACAATGTCTGACCCACACTTCCTCAACATGGAGACGTGAAAAATATTGTGGACGCCAGACAACTGTGATGGCAAGGCAAGCCGATAAGCCACGACGCCAACGCGCCCAGTGATCTCAAAAGGTCCTATGAATCTTGGGGTAAGCTTGCCCTTCGCTCCGAAACGAACTACGCCTTTCATGGGCGAGACCTTGAGATACACATGGTCCCCTACATCAAACTCCAAGGGACGACGCCGATAATCAGCAAAACTCTTCTGTCGGCTCTGAGCTGTGCGCATCCTCTGCCTGATGATGTCAATAGCCTCTGATGTCTCCTGCACAAGATCGGGACCTAGGAGATGACGCTCTCCAACCTCGGTCCAACAACTCGGTGATCTGCATGGTCTGCCATATAGTGCCTCAAAAGGAGCTATGCCGATGGTCGCCTGATAGCTGTTATTATACGCGAACTCAGCCAATCGCAGATGCTCATCCCAGCTACCCCCGAAATCAATCGCGCAGGCCCAAATCATATCCTTAAGGATCTAGTTGACCCTCTCGGTCTGGCCATCGGTCTGCGGATGGTACGCGGTGCTGAGCTGCAAATCAGTCCCCATCGCTCTCTGGAAGCTCCCCCAAAAATGAGACGTGAACCTCGAATCTTGGTCAGAAACTATCAAGATCGGAACGCCATGCAGTCTCACAACCTCCTCAATGAATAATCTCGCCAGCCGGTCTAAGGGTCAAGTCGCACGCATCGTAAGAAAATGTGCCGACTTCGTCAGACGATCCACAACAACCCAAACAGCGTCATGACCGCGCTGAGTCCTCGATAAACTCATAATGAAATCAGTTGACACGTGCTCTCACTTCTACATCGGGACGCTCAACGGCTGCAAAAGACCAGAAGGTCTCTGATGATCGGCCTCAACACGCTGGCACGTGTCACACTTGGCCACAAAATTGGTGATCTGACGCTTCATCCTCGCCCAAAAATACTGTCGCCTCATGTCACGGTACATCTTCGTTGAGCCCGGGTGGATAGAAAACCGCGATCGATATGCCTTGGTCATAAGATCTCTGCGTAACTCTGGAATATCCGGAACTCATAATCGGCCTCTGAAGTGAAGTCCACCGTCTGCACCAATGTGTCAATCTGCCTGACTCTCAGACGTAGCCTCAGCCATATAACTCTACAATGACTCATCAGCCTGCTGAGCCTCGATCACCCTTGCAACAAGAGAGGGTTGAATTGACAGGCTCGATAACTGCACGATCGAAGACTGTAAGCCGAACTCAAAATCATATGCTGCGATATCCTCAAGCATCCGCCACTCCTGAATCATCATATGCGCCACTAGGCCTCGTGGCTGACGGCTGAGGGCATCTGCCACCACGTTCGCTTTACTCGGGTGGTACTGGAGGTCAAAATCATAGTCTTTCAGAAGCTCCATCCAACGCCTCTGTCTCATATTCAACTCAGACTATGAGAAGAGGTACTTCAAGCTCTTGTGATCAGAGAAGAGCTCGAACCTAACCCCATAAAGATAGTGCCTCCACACCTTCAGTGCGAAGATAACTGCAGCCGGCTCCATATCATGCGTAGGATAGTTCAGCTCATGGACCTTGAGCTGACGAGACATAAAGGCCACTGGTCTCCCGTGCTGCATCAGAACAACACCCAAACCAATATGCGAGGCATCAGTGAATACAATAAATCCATCACTCCCAGAGGGAAGAGTGAGGACAGGAGCGGACGTCAGACGGTCCTTCAACTCCGTAAATGCTCGCTCGCAGGCATCACTCCAAACAAACTCTGCACCCTTCTGGGTCAACCTGGTCAGCGGGGCTGCAATACAAGAAAAATCCTCAATAAAACGTCGATAATAGCCCACCAAACCAAGGAAACTACGGATCTCTGTCGTAGTCGTGGGCTGAACCCACTGACGCACTACCTCGACCTTTGAGGGGTCCACTGCGACACCCTCCCTCGTCACCACGTGATCGAGAAACCTCACCTCCTCCTGCTAGAACTCGCACTTCTCCAGCTTCACATATAGCTGGTGTGCGCGGAGGGTCTGCAAGGTAATCTCCAAGTACTGTTCATACTCCTCACGGGTCCTCGAATAGATCAGAATGTCGTCGATGAATACTACAACAAACTGATCGAGATAAGGGCAAAAGACCTCATTTATCAGCTGCATGAAAGACCGTGGGTGCATTAGTCAGTCCGAAGGACATAACCTGAAACTCAAAATGATAGTAACGCGTCCTGAATGCTGTCTTCGGAATGTCCTCATCTCGGACCCGAATCTGATGATAACCGAAATGCAGGTCGATCTTCGAAAAGAACTATGCACCCTGCAGCTGATCAAACAAATCATCAATCCTAGAGAGCGGGTACTTGTTCTTGATCGTGACTTTGTTGAGCTCGCGGTAGTCAACGTAGAGCCTCAACGAGCCATCCTTCTTCTTCACAAAGAGTACCGACGCTCCCCACGGTGAACTGCTCGGATAAATAAAACTCAACTCTCGCAACTCGTCCCACTGCTTCTGCAGTTCCCGCAACTCCAATGGTGCCATGCGATAGGGGCCTTCGAAATAGGCGCGGTACCGGGCACAAGATCAATCTGAAACTCGGTGAGTCGACGAGGTGGTAATCCCGAAATCACCTGAAACACATCAGGAAAATCGTAAAACATGGGCAACTGGTCGATGCAAGCGGCAACAGGCTTCTCTATGGCGCAGGACATCAAACAAGACAACCGCTTTCTTTTGACCTCTGCAACGAACTGAAACTGTGGCATGCCGGGTATACAGAATATGACGGTCTTCGCGA
Organism: Magnolia kwangsiensis; assembly: GCA_037074715.1. Taxonomy (NCBI): domain Eukaryota; kingdom Viridiplantae; phylum Streptophyta; class Magnoliopsida; order Magnoliales; family Magnoliaceae; genus Magnolia; species Magnolia kwangsiensis. Next base: position 153,027,543 of record CM073574.1, on the reverse strand, counting down.
CACAGTCCAATATAGCATAGTACTCGGTGAGCCAATCCATGCCCAGGATGACGTCGAACTCAAACATCGGCAATACAAACAAATCGACAGGCAGAAAGGTATCCCCAACTAGAACGGGGTAAGACGAGCAAAATTAGCCCAACACTACAGTCCTCCCTAAGGGAGTCGATACTGATAGGCTCTCAGTAGAAGACTCCAACGGTAATTCTATCGATCGACAGAAGCTCTCGGCCACAAAAGAATGCGATGCACCGGAATCAAACAGTACATGTTCAATGCATTCAGAAACTGGAAGTATACCCTCAACGACTCCTCCAAATGACTGCGGATCCTACTGTGCCGCATAGAACCTAGCCTGAGCTGGCTGGGGAGGTGCCTATCCCCTCTGAGCGTGCTGCTGCTGTTACTGGGGTCGCTGAGACGGTCGAAACTGCTGCCTCTGCTGCTGTGGCCTCTGAGGCTGGTGCTGATGCTGATGCTGCTGCTGAGGTGGCCTAGGTGATGGGGGCTATTGTCGCTACTGCTGTGGGGGTCTCTGCTGCTACGGTGGAGGCTGCTGTGGAGCCCTCTGCTGTTGTGGACCTCTCTACTGTTGCTGGAGGCTGGGACACTCCCATGAACGGTTTCCCGTCGCACCCACCTAAAACAAGTGCCGGTGAATTGCCTCGGAGGTGGTGGTGGAGGTGCTGCTGGTGCTGATGGTGCTCGAAAGGCTGGGTGACCTGTATGCCTCTGCTGCTGTGGTCGACGCTGCTGAGAGTCACTAGAAGAAGCCTACCTCTTCCGGTCTCTCCTCTGACTGCGATCAGACTGAGAACCGGCCCACTTAGTCTCAAAAATCTGGGCCTTCCGCACCACTTTCTCAAAAGTCAGAAGCTCATGGCCAATCACACGGCTGCGAAGACCGTAAAGTAGGCCGTCCTCGAATCGACGGGCTCTCCACTCCTCATCATCGACTAAATATGGTACAAATCTGGACAGTGCTACAAAATCAGCCGCGTACTGGGCCACTGTCATATTGCCCTGCACTAGGGCCTCAAACTCCAACGCTCGCTGTCGTCGGATGTGATCAGGGAAGTACTGTCGGTCAAACCGATCCACAAAATCCTCCCAAGTACACACAAATTCAGCGCCTGCTGCTCGAGAGACTGATGCCCACCAGTGCTCAGCCTCATAATGGAGAAAGAATATGGCCAGTCGAAATCGTCGCTCAGTCGTACATCCCATCGTCTCAAATACCTTCTCCACATCAGCACGCTATCTCTCAGCTATAGTCGGGTCCGGCTCATCCTGGAAACGCGGCGGATCGAGCCGTCAAAACTCACGAAGGAGGGCACTCGCACGATCCTGCTCTGCCTGTGCCGGTGAAACAACTGGCTGCCTACTCTTCCCATGGAGTGCAGCTGTCACAGCCTGTAACATCTGCTATAACTAAGAAGCACTCAAGATACAGTCGGCTCCGCACCGGTCTCTAATGGAGGAGCATGATACTCAGGATGGGCAGTAGGAATCTCTGGTGGTGGAACAGGCATCGTAGGTGGTAATGCGGGAGTCACAGGTGGTGGTGCGGGATCCTCAGGTGGTGGTGCGGGAGTCGATCGGGTAACTCTCCTGGGCGGCATGTCCTACAGGAAAGAGTGAAGGCGCCTATTAACATGAAAACTCTGGAAGGCACGCACGTTAAGAGTCTGTAATGGAAGGTCGTTAAGCTATCCGAACTTCGAAACTTAGTCATTCAACACTCATAGCAAATATGTAATGTTGTTCTCGGTTATTCCCAAGTTATGCTCTGATACCAACTTCTGTCACCCCCCAAACTCAGAAATCGGGCTCACAAAATTCTTGATCACCGAATCCGACGCCGACAGCCTCCGTAGAACCCCATTCTCGGCTCCCAGCTCCCATTCGCCAGGTTCCGATCCTGGGATGCTACGAGGAGGATTTTCAACGTCAGTTTGATTCGTAATAAGCATAACCAAAGACATAACCCACAAATAACAACTAAGAATTTCATTACATTTCCACTATGATCAAAAACTTTACAAGTACAATGAGCATAAAGGAAAATACAATGATGATGAACAAAAACTCTAGAGTAATCTGCCACGTGCTCAAGCCTCAGCGCTGCTGCGATCCAACGTCACCTGCACGCAACGGTCATGCATAAGCTTATAGAAAGCTTAAAGGGTGGTGAAAGTGTGTGCACAAGGTAGTAGTATGATCATGCAGTATCAGAGTAATGCGGAATATGCAGATGGATCCATAAATATCATGAGCCGTACCAAGGCTATGCGATGCAAGACATGAATGATATCGGCCATCCCAAGGCCATGCGATGTGAAATGCAACTCAAGCATACAGATCCTCATCTATGTCCACACATCAATACAGCTCAAATCTGGAATATCACCGGGGTCTAGTACACTCTAAACCAGATTGCCGCCTCATCGCGCGTAATAGGGTAAGTGGAAGAGACCTCACTATCCATCTACCAATATCGGGTTCGACTCGTCGATAGCGGACCCATTCCTCGAGCTGGTCAAACTCAGCCTAGCATTGCCCCCTACACTCGGGCGGGTAAGGTCGCACCCCCTTCCAACCGACCACGACACAGTAGAGAGCGCAACCGTCTGGTAATCGGCACTCAACGCTCATCTACCCACTCGGTGTAGACGTTGGAGCAACCTCTTGGTACCATAAGGGTTTAGGGACTTTCACCCAGGGATATCTATAGCACTTCATGTAGAATAAGATTTTCGGTATCCAATCCTGCCAACCACGATGCGTCTGTGATGGCTATGACTCTGATGTCGCTAGGGCGTACAGTAACCATATCACATAATGCGAGATGCATGAATCACACTATCCAATCATGCAGCAAATCCTTGCACATATTGTGCGCTCATGCAGGACAATACCGCCTAATCGGGGTCCCATAAACAATGATCTGTTACTCTCATATCAAGCATACATATGATGCGTATGAGCATGAGTCATGAAGCTATACTAAACATGTTATAATGAGATGAACTATCCTTACAATGCAGATGGGTTTGGGCTGCCTATACATAATAAGTACGGGCCTAATAATGGGCCCTAAGGAGAGTTGTAATGTGGACATCCAACCAGCATTACACTTGCAATGTGGACGTCAAACCAACATTTTTCCTAAGGCACAACCGTCGCAAACATCATTATATAATCAGCGTTGGGATCACACATTGCAATGGACCTCAGGTACATCCCATTGGGCCTTAAATACATCCAATGAGCCATGTCATATGGGCCTTTTATTCGTCAAATGGGCCACATAAATGGACCACACCAATGGGCCTTACGTGCATTACAATGGGTCATAACCCGCAGGCCTTAGATTGTATCAAATGGGCCTAATCTTATGGGTCGTATATGTACAAATGGGCCACACCAATTGGGCCCCATATGTACATTGAATGGGTCCAATCCCATGGGCCTTATATAAATTAAATGGGCCTAAACCCATGAGCCTTATATATCAAGTGGGCCTAAACCCATAGGTCTTAAATATCAAGTGGGCCTAAACCCATATGCCTTACATATTAAGTGGGCCTAAACCCATAGGCCTTACATATCAAGTGGGCCTAAACCCATAGGCCTTACATATCAAGTGGGCCTAAGCCCAAAGGCCTTACATATCAAGTGGGCCTAAGCCTATAGGCTTTAAATATCAAGTGAGCCTAAGCCCATAGGCTTTAAATATCAAGTGGATCTTACATCCACAACAAAGTGGGCCCCCAATAGACTATTATCACTACATTAAGATGGGCCTTAAAACAGGTTAAGGCGGGTTCTACTGGGAATATGAATCTTGCTCAACATTTTAGGCTCATGCCCAAAATGAGCTTGTAAAGTGGATAGATGGCTTGGATTTAACACACGCATCATGGTGGGGCTCACTGTCATTGGACAATGCATGTGGAACACATGCACCAGGGCCCACCGTCCGCTGGATGGTAAGAATAAAACACATATATTTGGTGGGTTCCACCGTCCACCTGGACGGTGGGAATAAAACCCACACATCACTTGTGGGTCCCATGTGGGGCCCACCATTATGTTTATAGGCCATCCAGGCCGTTCATAAGGTCACACGGACCTGTGTGAAGGAAAACAAAAATTTCAACTTGATCTGAAATTCCTGTGGACCCCAGAATGGGTTTCAATGGTAGATGTTCATTCACACTGTTTCGTGTGGTGTGGGCCACCTGAGTTTTGGATCCAGCTGAAACTTGGAGGGGGCCCACCCGAGGAGGGGACCCACATCATGAATAGGTTGGATGACAAACAACTTCATGGAGGGGCCCACGGCTGGAGCCGTGGGTCCCCTGCTAGACGCCCGCCCGGACGCTGCACGCAGCAGCGTGCAGCTTGCTGCCGCTGACAGAGAAAGAGGCAGAGGCTCTACCTCTTTCAAAAATCAGGGAAACTCCATTTTTTCGGGGTTTTTCGCACGTAGGGTCCGCCTTACAGAAATCCACCCTGGTCGTTGCGTTCAGTGGCTCGAGGCCGACCAAATGAGTCTAAAGTTCAAATTTTTATATGTTTAGGAAATAAAATAAAATAAGAAAATGATATTTGAATGGTGATGATATAATCTTCGACGCTATGGTCCACCAGATCTTCCAATCAACCCCAACTCCTGGCTCAACGCCTAAAAAGAGATTGGTAAGAGGATGGACGGCTTGGATTGAACACATGTATCAAGGTGGGGTCCATTCAAGTGGGCCACACAAACACAATATGATAAAAAAGAAAATAAAGTAGAGAGATAGAAGGTGGGACACGCTTGTGATGGAGGGACCCCGACATTATGAGCCCTCCCTTGCAATGAATCATACAATCAAATGGGTCCTTTAGTATATGGGACCATTAAAATTTAAAATCAACGGTGGGGATCCTTTTCCCACCAATATGGATGGTCTAGATGACCTTTCTAAAGAAATAAACATCATGATGGGGTCCATGGAGAATGGCCCCATCATGGAATGATCATGATGATCCTAGTGGGCCATCGGCCACATCTTAGGGTCCCAAGTGAGATCCAAACTATTGATCGGTTGGCCTCACTTGGCCCATCCCAAAAACATGAAAAACTACAAATATCTAGCACCCACCGTTTGATCTTCTTGCTCCTAGGGGTTCCTTAGCACCTTAGCTTCAATCTTCAATGGATGAGATGAGGAATGGATGGCTAGGATGGGAGATGATGGGGTAGGAAAGTGGGCCACCTTGGAGTTTTGAAAGAGAGGGAGAAGCTTGGAGAGTTCATACGTATGAGATTCCTCTTGCTTAGATTGGATTTTGAAAATGAGAAAGAGAGAGAGAGTTTTAGAGAGAGAGAGATGGGTGATGGATGGATGTGGTGAGTGATGGTTGTGTAAAAAAACCTTGACTTTTATGACTTTTTGTGTAAGAGAGGTATGGGAGGTGTAAGAAATCCTTGACTTTTGAGGCCTTTTGTGTAAGAGAGGTATGGGCTTTGTAAGAAAAGCTTGACTTTTGTGGTTGCTTAGGAATGGGTGAAAGGTGATGTGTACTTGACATGTACTTGACATGTGATTGATTAATGGATTGATGTGATTGATGTGACACATCGTAGAGACTCTCTTGGGTTTCGTAACGCGCGACGTTTCCTTGCACCGAACGTCGATCTACAACTCTTGACCAGGGTATCGCCTCAGCGCGCGAGTCGCGGCATCGGAACCGCAGCGACAGCGCGGTCGCTATGGTACAGAACTCGGGTCGAGTCGAAACAGGTTGACGTCATATAAATCAGGGTCGCGCGTTAATATCGGTTAAGGGTCGAAGGTTACCAAAATTCGACCGGTAAGACCGCGGAAGTCTACGGAACGGTACGGAATAAGATACGGGTCTTACACCATTCTTCTGGACTCACATTACGAGTATTGTGTAGATGTGTCTTCTCGCATAGTTTAGTTGATAATTCAAAAAAAAAGCATATCGAGTCATCTTAAGTTGAGTTACATAATCTCCGTCTGTCGCCTGAATGATAAAGTTGATGAACCTCGCCCGCTCATCATCTCCATGTCATGCCGGTTGTTTGAACATGCATACGCGACAGTATTCCCCCATAGTTGCTACAGAAGCTGTCATCGCTTGAATGATAATAGCCCGTTCCATCTCTTCATCCTCATCATTATCCATCACCAATTGTGCACCAACATGTGTATGTACGATTGTGTTTTTAATATAAATCCTAAATCGATAACTTAATCTAGTTCCCAAATTGAATATCTTACCGTTGGGATTATTTGATAAAAACAATTTGAAGGTGTGATTTCTTGGTGGGATTTACATATAGCTCCGTCGTTTTATTTATACCAGAGTTTAATTCCAGTAAGTATGAAAACATAAGAGCCCAAATACTTATTATAAATGAAAATGGTATATATGCAAGATATATCCAGACCTTTCACTTAAACATATATTGAATTACGATTCTTTGGGAAAGTGATAGTTTTGAATGGAAATAAAAACAATTTAAATATTAGTAGAAATGTAGATGGAAACATACATACCTGAAATTCTGCTAAAAATGGTCTGTGTGGAATCAATTCCTAAGAACCAAAGTAATAAACCCGAAAACCTGAACTTGATAAATGACATCAGTTTATGTAACACCCCGGGTTTTCAGGAGCCGTGTAGGAACTCGGCTCCTGAATTCCCAGGTGCTATGGGTGCCCTAATGGGCTTCAGATTTTAATTACATTTAGATGATCTCATAAATAATGGAGAATTTATCAGGGTATGAAGCATAAGTAAGTCATAAAGCAGTATCAAGTGCCATTAAATATAAAAATATCCAAACCACAAATCTAAAATCATCTAAATAGAGAACTAGTCCTACCCATACATGACCGAAAGTGATTAGAGCCCTGACCCATACCCCGCGGTAGCTCAAACTCAGACTAGAAGGATCCGTCGAAAGTCTGGAAGTAGGGAAACTCTTCTTTCTCATCCATGCTCACCTCGCCCGGCTCGTCGAGCTCCACCTCACCCACATCTAGTAAAGGGTCTGGTTGTTGTTTTAAAACACCGTCTCAGAGTGGGAGTAAGTAGCTAACTAAGTGGGTTCCATTAGCCATAAGTTACATCAAATAATAATTTCATGATGAATTTAATGAAAAGTATAAATTCAAAAATCACTAACTAGTCTTTGTTAATGCATATGCATGAGTTATATATGATGCATAACCTCACCCACAACACTCCCTCGAGAGACTTCGTCTCACGGTCGCGTATGACCAACACTCTCATTGCGACCTCAACTGTTGAGTCGCCAAATCCATGCGATGCATAAATAATGTTAACCATGTATTTACTTATTTCTGTTCATCTAGCAGGTTGGGGAAACTGGTACACCTCGACGATATCAATACCCTCATCCATTTACGAGGCCAGGACCCCTCAACGTACGAGGCCAAGACGCCGCGATCCTTGATCCCATCGGAGTCTCCACCCCCGATTACAAGCACGTGGGGAGTGCTGGGAAGCGGGATTGCTCGCAGTCACTATGAGGAGGCTCGTCACCCCAGCTTAGGCCGACAGCACAGACATAGTGTCTCATTCCACCATGCCCGGCTCACGAGACTGTGGATCAATTTCTAGTTGTTGTCAGTAGGCGTCAGTAGGCGAGGGGTGTTCCACGTTCCAGACAGGCGTGAGCAAACATGGTTAACAAGCATGGTTGGTCAATTAGTGGACTAGACCACCCAAATTTAGGCAAACACGTAACACACGATATTGGGTACAAGAAACCCATGTAGTCCTACCACTGTCGCCATTTGCATCCGCCCGCACCAGTTGTTTAGTCACAGGGCGGCTCAACTAATGGGACTACTCTTACAGATCTCAGATTCCTGACCAACCTAGAGGGTAGGCTATATTTAATAATATTGTAAGAAGGCAAGAGTTTAACTTCAAGTGCAGAAGGCATAAAATGTACAACACATCCAAGCATAAGCTTTTAGGATATTAATATGCATGCGACTACTCTTAATAGCATAAATTAGATATGTGTGCGGGTGGTGTTGAACTACCTAAGAAGCAAAGATCACACATTATCCATAGTATAGGAAATTACAATCAAGCATACAATATATAAGAATGCGCAAAGATGTTAGATGCAAGAATGTACATACAACACGAATCTTATGCCCAAACAATTTGAGAATAGCGATCAAACAATCCATTTATCATTTCATGCATGTTAGGTGTACTCATCATATGGATTCCTAATTTAGGATTTTTCCTTAGAATTCATGTGTTCATCAATCTAGCATCCAAAATCATTAAATTTAGTCTAAAATTGGCACTTGGTCACCTAAGGATAATGGTCCACACCTTAAGAGGAGATTTTCATTCTTTAAAATCTTAAGATTTGGAGATTTGGGTAAAACCACCAATTCCTAAATCAAAATCAAGAAAAATAACATTAATAACTAGAAATCTACACTATGTTGCTTAATTGAAGAAAAAATATACCATTCATACCTCCGATCCCTTCACTCACACAAACATTCTCTCCCTTATCTTTCTCTTCATTTTCTCTCCATCTCTGTTTCTCTTTCTCTTCTCCTTCACCAAAGTAGGGCATGAAATTCGTATGAGAGAAGGGGGTGCCCAAATGAGGCCCTTATATAGTGCAAGGTTTGGTGTAAATGGCCCTAAGGGCTAGGTTTTTACTATACTAGCCCTATGGAAAGGTCTTTCTAACCTCTACGGCCTTTTATGGGGTGTACAAGTCAATATACACTGTACGATAGTTAACCTAATAATGATCTACATATGGATATGATTGGCCCGTCATTTGGATGCAGCGATCGACAGATATGATTAAAAGTCTGTTTAATTATCACCGATGGTCGATCGGGGCCTTGGCTATATGGATATGAGCAGAAAAATATCCTTACTCTATGTGTGAAGTTTGGTTGTAAATCGATGGTCAAAAATTCTCAACTTTGCATAAGAGTGAATAATCCAATTCACTTAAGTTTCACCTTCTTCCTTTAGGATATTTGCACTTCTCATGCACTCATCTTTCGGCTCAAGTTGAGAGAGTCTGGATACTACCCAGGTCCGACTCCCGCGATGGACATCGAGCCCAGTAAGATGGACATTATTGTATAGTTTTGAAACTAGTGGCCCACTAATGAGCAGTTTAGAGCTTGTTCGAAAAATCAGGGCATTTTTGGAATGAATTAGGTATTGAGATTTCTCGTGGGTAATAATTAAGGTTTGTATTAAATACGTTCATAGGGTGACCTATTTATAACTAGAGAAAGTAGAGATTTGGTTATTATTACTCTAACTGTCAGTTTTAGGCTAAAAGAGTGACGGGGTTGATTTGGTCCATTAGTCAAGATCCGGGCCTTATCTAACTCGGCTTCAAGTAGATCTTTTAATTTAGTTATGATTGTCTGGATTAATCAGTATTAGGTCGGTTAGATTTAAGCTCTGTGTGAGCAAATCACGTGGCTAAATTCAGTGTTTAAGTGATCGGGCGGATTTGTTAGCTTCCTACGATTGATTAATTGGACTTGTGCAGTTCTTTACTGGTACCACCCGTGTATAAACTAATATTGAGTGCTAATGGTCAGTAAGTGATAATATAAGTTAATTACAAAAAAAATTCAAGGATTTTTTGAAAATCCAAAACAGTGAAAATCCAGGACGTTACAGTTTATTATGAATGAAATCGATTCATAGATGATATGTAAACAGCAGCAAAGAGAAGCAGTAAAAAATTTATATGAAGATAAATGTGTTTTGCACAAGTATAAGCACTAAGTCAAACCAGTGGACCCTGCTAGAACAGGTCCTGCCAGTTGGACCCTGCTAAAAATAGCTCAGGTCCCGTTCAATACTGAAAACTGACCCAGAGTGTTCATCTAGTGTGGATGCATGATGTAGAAAAAAGAAACTCCCTTTAGACAATCTTAACCATATGATCACTCACCCACAAATGGACAAAAAAAGTATAGCCAGTGGTCCATATGTAATATGATGTCCGTGATTGTTCAACGGAAGAACTTCCAATCCAGTGTCCATCAACAGCAAGTCCAAACGGATGAACAATCTGGGATCACCCACCAGCTATACAGAATGCTTAGTGGATGAAAAGTGACATCCATTTGGGGGAGCATTATAAAATGCATATCCTTTATAAACTATGTCATTTCATAAAAAAATTGTAACGCCCGTGAAAAATCCATACTTGGGCTCGAGTACCAACTCGACCCGAAATTGTGTAGAATTTATTCTTTTAGAAAAATATGACTAAGTTAGCTAGTGCAACGTTAGAATAGCTGGGAAATGGTCCCTGATCACTTTAAATACGTTCTACAAGGCTCAAAGCGAGAGGAACCAATGGTGCTATAATGCTCTAAAGCCTCGGATCAAACTCTAAGCCGGTTTATTCTCGGGACCTCCTTGAAACTTTGTATTGGATCTAGATCTTGCGTCGAAAGTCCTATACCTACCATCTTAGACCGTTATGACCACTTAGCTGGGCTTGGCAATCGTTTCAAAAATCAAGTCCAACTGACATTCAGAGGCTATTTCATTGAGCCTGGAGTGAAGAGAGTGAGAATAGGGTTAGAATTGGAATTTAAAATTCAAATCTGGCACACGATTTGACGCATCAGTATTAAGCGTTCTGACCATCAGAATTCAGCCAAATTATACCCTTGGATCAGGAAAAATTTCTATTACATATCACGAGACTTATAGGCCTGATCTTGGTGCGGTGACCGTTAAACTGAAACTGGACCGCCACGTGCGATCTGGGAACCCTACCGGTCTGAAAACTGGATGTGTGCTATATCCAGTATGCATGAGCTTAAGTCCGACCGCATTTGGCCAGGGGACCTTCAGAAATGCTCTTTTGGACCGAAACGGCCCGATTTGGTTAGGCACCAAGTAAACATTGTTCCTAAGCCTATTTTGGGCATGTTTTAGCTTATAAAAGGGGTTGAAACCCTCACTTGTCTCACACATCTGAATTTGCTAGAACCCTAGCTTGTGTGAGAGAAAAGGTGAGAGATTGTGAGAGAGAGTGAGAGAGTTCTTCCCGCCACTTGTGCTACGTGTTGCACGTGCTTAAGCAACGCACCTCTATCGCTTTCCCGGTGATTACACCGTGATTCTAGGTAAGCAAATACCCTAAATAGTTGCTGATTTGAGATTCCTTTGTTTCCATAGCTATGTAGCTTATGGATCTTGTGTATTAGGTTCCCTATTCGCCGCTCCGTTTCAATTCACGAGTCTACAAGACATAAGGTGAGGATTTTAGACGCTTTGATTGACGGTTTACAACGCTTTCAATGTCATTTAATAGTAGATTCTTGACGGTATCGCCGTTTGACATGTACAAAATGCTCTCCGTTTCCCGTTTCGTAAACTAACGAAGAATATGAGATTTAGGGCATTTTAGTCATTTGTAGGAAGTACTGTTTACATTCATATTTTGCTGATGTGATTGACATGGTTTGTTGTCGCATTAGGAAGTTAGGAATACGTGCATAATTAGTTTGGCGAAGAGATTTGCCTAATTGCGCACTTCGGGTCGACATACTATATGTAGACTTAAGTGTGTAGTGTATGTGTTTGTATAAATGCTTGTATTAGTATGTATTGAATTAAATGATGTTATGAGATAGTTTGAGATTGATTTCTCAATTAATATGCTGACCTAAATGATTTCCTATATGTTGATTATATGCATGATTTCATTACATGCATGAAATATATGTGCTTGAAGATTTACTTAAGTCGAATGTTATAACATGTGTTAACACGCTCACATGATTGTATTTCAATTCCAATACTCTTACATAATTTGCTGATGTGATTCCATAAGTGTTTGGGACTAGACTTAGTCCAGGCAGTCGGTAACCGAGCGAATTCGTGGCTGACTGGTCTTAGTCACAAGCGACGCGTCGATGAACGCGAGTCGTGTTTGAAGTTGGCGGCAGTGGTTAGGCCACGCGAAGTGTTTTACGCACTTCATGTCGTTCGACTTGAGATGCGATCGCGCTAGTCGAGCCCGTCAAGTAACCCGACTGGCCGATGTATGTTCACCTTGTATGAGTCATAATTGCTTAAACCTAGGGTACTGAACTTACCATTGTAAACCCTGTTAACCATGGTACCTTGATCCACGAAGACTCATGAGCTGGGCATGGTGGTATGGGACACCGTGGTTTAGTTGTCGGCCTATGCTGGGGCCACAAACCTCCCCGTAGTGACCAGTGAGCACCTAGACTCGTGAGCAGATTATGGTGGTATGGGACACTATATTCTAGCTGTCGGCCTACACTGATCAGGCGACGAGTCCTTTGTAGTGACCGCGAGCGTATTCTGAGTCCACGGGAGGCGACGACCCTTCCGTTGTAGTAGAGTACAGTAGGCCTGTATTGATAAGGTGATGGGAGAGCGGTGCAACGAGTGCGAGCAACAGCCCTGGCAGCCCTTGCAGTGACCTACGAAATATACATCGTATGAGATTACTAGGAGTGACGACCCTAGATAGGATCTGTGTTGGGATTGATACAAGGGAAGTACCTTAGTTTCCCAATCCTGCTGTTTGAATGGACTAATAACAACTTGAAAATCATATCACCATAGCATTGTATGTTCCTGGAAGATGTGGAGCACTCTAGGGAGTGTGGCATGCCGCAGTCGTAAGATGTTGCCGTATGAGGGAGATCGTCGGTGAGGGCATACATCACGTCATATCATCTTGCATTAACAACAGTAGTAGGATTGTCTGATTTACTGCTTTACTATTATCGCATGATTGATTTGTGAACATGCTAATCTTTGCTTTATGATTCCACTGAGTTAATCACTCACTCTCACGTTACGGGATGGTGTTTGCAACACCCACCAGACCCTCTTGTAGATGCAGGTGAGGCTGAGATCCAGGAGGCAAAGCCAGACTTCGACGAGGACCAGGACGAGTTCTCGTACATGCAGTATCACGATGGCTTTGCGTACGTGACCTGAATCGATGGGACTTCAGTGGGACCATTTTGGACATTTACTTTTGTTCATGTATATGTATATGAGACTCAGACATGTATTCATACTTTAGAGACAGATGAGATTTACTTTGTTTTTCCATACAGTGATATATATATTGTTTAGTCTTCCGCTTGCTTTTATCACTGGATCTGAAGTATGAATTGTAGTTTTGGTATACTTTTACTCATGTGAATGCTTTAAATCAGACAACATTGAATCATAATCATTTTTGTTGCATAAGTGACGGTCTGAAACTCGAGAGTTGAGTTTATACACGACCCCTGATTTTCAGGGTGTTACAAAAATAAACTGATTTACAAGCATATAAGCATCCTACCATTAGACATAGAGACACGCGACCAGTGCAAATAATGCACAATGTACATGAGAACACCAGGAAGATGAATTTACATATGCAGGTAATCAAAGGAAGAGGGTGATATCTGGAGAAGTCCCAACCTATAAACCCAATGCAAACAGATCTATTCCAAATGCAAATGCCCACCCAGTAGCAAAAGATTATATAATTACCAAGCAGGAAACAAGGACATTAAAAGAAGTTACACTTTCCAAATGCAACTAAAACAATGATCACTGAGGATAATAATGAGAGCTTAGGACCACAATGCAGCTAAAAGAAGTTACAGTGGTTGCCTTGTATGCAACTAAAACTCTTAAATTTCAGTCTTTCAATTTGGTGCTATATGAGGCCATATAACAAAATCTGATGGTTTGCATGAAGAAGTGTAAACTTAAAATTAAAGATGAGATCCATAAAATTGAAAATCCTATATTCACACAGATAGAAAAAGCAAAAAATTCTTTTTAATTAAAATGTAAAGGCTTCTGTGAGAAGTGAACAAGAAACTCAAAATACAAGAAATGTAATAGTTTCAGATTAGCAAACAATTCAGTATCTAATATGGGTTGCAAAAACAATTTAGTGTCTAATATATGTTCAACCCACCTCAGACATGGATCTAATATTTGTCTAACCCAGCACGTAGGAAGTGTAGCAATAACAAAGTCACTTCTAAAAAATAAATACTTAAGAAAAAAATACAATGAAACCTTCCAATCTAGCATTATGATGGCCAGACCCATTTTACAAAAAAGGTATCACAAATCACAAATCACAAATGCAATGCCATTACCAACATGGGTTTCTTGTACCTTTCATGACGGCAGCGCCATTCCACACCAACCAGTTCATGTCCTTGGAAGAATGAAACAATGGAGTTGGAAATGAACCATTTGCAAGGGCTAGTTTACATAATAGACTGAACACAATTTAAACATATTATGAAAATCCATGAATATATTAGGGTCTCCATTAACATAACACACTCTATAACAGTTCAGTGTCCATGAAACTCAAAATACAAGAAATGTAACAGTTTCTAAATTACCAGAATCATAGGAAATGTAACCAGTCCAAATACATCACCAATACCTCATACTTAAAGAATGTACATAAAAACCTTAAGTGGACTGAAACTCATCAAGATCTTAAGTGGACCATACCATAAGAAACAGTGGTGACTTTCTGATGTAAATTACATATGGGCCAAAAAAAAAAAATAGTTTCTAATATATGTTCTGCTCACCTGAGACATGGATCTAATACTTGTTTTGCCCAGCACATAGGAAGTGTAACAGTAACAGACTCACTTCTATGGTTTTAAAAAGAAAAGAAAAAAAAAATAATGAAACAATTCAAATTAGATTGTAATGGCCAGACTCATTCTACAAATAAGGCATCACCAATCACATACATTAAGTCATGAACATGAAGGAGATGAAATAATCTCTGTATGTCTGGCCACAATGAAATCACTTGATGAATGTATGTGAGAAGAGACATTTGATTTAACATGGCTTGGACATACTTTACAGCAAAATACATCACCAATTTCTCATATATAAAAAATGTACATCAAGGAGGCCATAACCTGTTGATTTGCCTTACACGAGGGCAATGCCATTACCAGCATGGGTTTCTTGTAGCTTTCATGAGGGCAATGTCATTCCACGCCAACCAGTTCTTGTCTCAGGAAGAATGAAGGACATGGAGTTGGAAATGAACCATTTTCAAGGGCTAGTTTACATAATAGACTTTTTTTTTCTTTATACACACGCACACACACCCCCACACACTCACACTAGTGGAATTTCACCACCTATGGATACTCGAACCCTTAACCGGGTGTTGAAACTCCTGAGAGTCTACCACCCGAGCAAGAGTAATGATCCAGTTTGCATAATAGACTGAACACAATATACACATCATGAAAGTCCATGAAGTAGATTAGGGTTTCGATTAACATAACATACTCTATAACAGTTCAGTGTCCATGAAACTCAAAATATAGGAAATGTAACAGTTTCAGAGTCAATACTGAAAGTTATCGAAATCTTAAATGGACCATACCATAAGAAACAGTGGTGACTTACTGATTTAAATTATATATGGGTTGCAAAAATAATTCAGTATGTAATATATGTTCTGCCCACCTCAGACATGGATCTAATATTTGTTTAGCCCAGCACGTAGGAATTGTAGCAATAACAGAGTCACTTCTAAAAAATAAATATTTTTAAAAAGTACAATGAAACCTTCCAATCTAGCACTATGATGGCCAGGCCCATTGTACGAAAAAGGTATCACAAATCACATACATTGAGTCATGAACATGAAGGAGATTAAACAATCTCTTTATGTCTGGCCCTAATGAAATCACTTGATGATTATATGTGAGAAGAGGCATTTGATTTAGCATGGCTTGGACATACTTTACAGCAAAATACATCACCAATACCTCATAGTTAAAGAATGTACAAGAAGATCTTAAGTGGACCGAAACTCATCGAGATCTTAAGTGGACCATACCATAAGAAACAGTGGTAACTTTCTGATGTAAATTACATATGGGCCCAAAAAAAAAAAAGTTTCTAATATATGTTCTACCCACCTGAGACATGGATCTAATACTTGTTTTGCCCAGCACATAGGAAGTGTAACAGTAACAGACTCACTTCTATGATTTTAAAAAGAAAAGAAAAAAAAATACAATGAAACAATTCAAATTAGATTATAATGGCCAGACTCATTATACAAATAAGGCATCACCAATCACATACATTGAGTCATGAACATGAAGGAGATGAAATAATCTCTGTATGTCTGGCCACAATGAAATCACTTGATGAATGTATGTGAGAAGAGACATTTGATTTAGCATGGCTTGGACATACTTTACAGAAAAATACATCACCAATTCCTCATAGATAAAAAATGTACATCAAGGAGGTCATAACCTGTTGATTTGCCTTACATGAGGGCAATGCCATTACCAGCATGGGTTTCTTGTAGCTTTCATGAGGGCAATGCCATTCCACGCCAACCAGTTCTTGTCTCAGGAAGAACGAAGGACATGGAGTTGGAAATGAACCATTTTCAAGGGTTAGTTTACATAATAGACTTTTTTTTTCTTTATACACACGCACACACACCCCCACACACTCACACTAGTGGAATTTCACCACCTATGGATACTCGAACCCTTAATCGGGTGTTGAAATTCCTGAGAGTCTACCACCCGAGCAAGAGTAATGATCCAGTTTACATAATAGACCGAACACAATATACACATCATGAAAGTCCATGAAGTAGATTAGGGTTTTCATTAACATAACATACTCTATAACAGTTCAGTGTCCATGAAACTCAAAATATAGGAAATGTAACAGTTTCAGAGTCAATACTGAAAGTTATCGAAATCTTAAATGGACCATACCATAAGAAACAGTGGTGACTTACTGATTTAAATTACATATGTTGGATAATATGTTGAATTAAATAGACTATAAAATCGAGAACCAAAAAAGGAAAATAAATTTAGAGAAAGAAAAACTTATTGAATTGAGTCGAGGCGTGACTGAGTCACTTGGCTTGAAATCGAATTTGCTCCCCTTGGACAGCGTCCCAAGTGCAACAGGTTTCCAGAGCAATCGACCTCCAGGATACAATGACTATGACCCGGTCCCAGCGGTGCACTCACTGTACACGGGCTCGAACCACTTGCAGTTTAATCCGAAAGTGCTGAGTTGACTCAGTAATGAACTCAATAACAATGGTAAAACCGTATCAGAGAGAGTTTTATAAGACAGAGTATTTTCATATTTTGAAACTGGAATCGGAAGTCTTTATATAGACTCCGAAATGGTGCATAAGCACCCTTTACAAAAGGTTAGGTCCGTTGGGTTTAAACCCAACAGGGGCGACCAACCGAAAGGGAAGCATCTCTCTAGTTTAAAACAAAAAGGCACAAGTGCGAGTACACTCTCGCACATACAGTCCTGCGAGTACCCATACACACACACCCGCACCCGCACCCGCACCCGCACCCAGCCCAGCCCGTCGCCTCGCGTACGTGGACACGGACTCGGACTCGGCTCGGCTCGGCACGACACGGCTCGGCTCGGCTCGGCTCGGCGCACGCGCGCGTGTGGCCAATGGCATAGATTAGAGCTATTGGCATAGCCCTCCCATAGGACCAAATTCACATGCCCCCTAAAAGGGGCTCAAGCCCTAGGCAAAAAGTCTATCATATAAATAAGAGAATTTCTTTTGTCAAATCCGATGTGGGACAAAACCAACACCTCAAAAATACCAAAATTTAAATGTGGAGGGAAAACACCAAAATTTAAAAATATAAATTTTTAATATTATTTTAAAATAAATACAACAATCCCCCACATGTTTTAAAATAAAATGCTTTCGGATTAAAGCGAAATAGTTGTGCAATAGTGCCGGTGTCACCATAGACTTGAACCGACATTAGAGTAAGCAAGACAGGTCTACAGGAATCAGGTGACACCATAGTCTTGAACCTGAATCCTTTTAATGTAGATCGCAAGTACATGCCACTCACACAACTCTTCCTCTGCAAGTGATTATGTGGTTCGGTGCGTTTCGGTCATACACCATTACCTGAATTTCATGAGTGCTATAGAGAATTCGCCTAGATTCTCATAGGAAGCGGCCTCCACCTCCACACCCATATAGGTGAATTCCATCAAGTGTATGCAGCAACTGTATACACCACCAAATATATGGCTATGGATCCATTAAGAGTTCTAAAAACTCATCCTTCTGCATTGTTGCTCGCACTGTATACCATAGAAGGGGCTCATATAACTCAGTGCAATCGTCTACCTCATGTCTTGTTGTTTACCCATTGAACCTATCTCATGGGATCTCCACTTGTATAGGTTGGGTTACCGACACTGACAGCTCATATATTAGGCTCAGCCCCATTCCCTTCGATGTATCATTGACTAACTTTTTAGATAGTCCTTTGGTCAGAGGATCTACTAGATTCTTTTCTGACCTTACAAAGTCAATAGATATGACTCCATCATGCAACATATGTTTCACTATGTTGTGTCTGAGTCTAATATGCCTGCTTTTTCCATTATATATTTTACTTTTTGCTTTCGCTATAGCTGCTTGACAGTCACAATGAATAGACACGGCCGATACAGGCTTTGACCACAATGGTATATCAGCTAAGAGATTTCTAAGCCACTCAGCTTCTGATCCAGCCTTTTCTTAGGCAATAAACTCGGATTTCATAGTCGATCGAGTAATACATGTCTGCTTGGTGGACTTCTAAGAGACTCCTCCTCCACCCAAAGTGAAGACATATCCACTATTAGATTTTATCTCATCTGAATCACTGATCCAGTTAGCATCACTATATCCTTCTAATACAGTAGGATAACCATTATAATGTAAACCATATGCCATATTGCCTTTTAGGTATCGTAAAATTCTAGACAATGCATTTCAATGCTCTTTTCCAGGGTATGTGTATATCTACTTAACCTTCTTACTGCAAAAGCTATGTCAGGTCTAGTGCAGTTTGTTAGATACATGAGGCTACCAATTATTCTAGAATATTTCAATTGAGACACACTATTTTCTATATTCTTCATGAGAGTCACACTATAATCATAAGGAGTACTGACAGGTAAACAGTTAAAATGGTTAAACTTTCTCAATATCTTCTCAATGTAATGAGATTGTGATAATATAATAACACCATTTTTCCTGGTTACTTCAATACCCAAGATTACACTTACCTCTCCTACGTCTTTCATGTCAAACTTAGATGACAAGAATTTCTTAGTTGCATTAACTAATTTAATATTAGTTCCAAAAATAAGCATGTCATCAACATAAAGGCATATAATAACATAATCATTTTTAAAAATTTTACTATATACACATCTATCTACATCATTTATATGATAACCATTTGATTTTAAAACACCATTAAATTTTGCATGCCATTGTTTAGGAGCCTGTTTTAAACCATATAGTGATTTAATTAGTCTACATACTTTATTTTCTTTACCTAATATCTTATAACCCTCAAGTTGCTCCATATATATTTATTCTTCTAAGTCTCCATTTAGGAAAGCCGTCTTAACATCCATCTGGTGTACCACTAGTTTATATATGGAGGTCATCGCTATTAAGACTCTAATAGTTGTAATCCTAGTTACAGAGAAATATGTATCAAAGTAATTTATTCCTTCCTTTTGTTTAAAGCTTTTCGCTACCAATCTAGCCTTAAACTTATCGATAGTTCTATCTAGTTTTAGTTTCTTTCTAAACACCCATTTGCAGCCTATTGGTTTGTTACCAGGTGGTAGGTTTACAAGTTCCCAAGTATTATTAGATATAATAGATTCTAACTCATCATTTATTACTTCCTTCCAAAAGGTTGCATCTGGAAAGTTAATAGCTTTTATATAAGTTGTAAGATCATCTTCTATTAAGAATGTGAAAAAAACCATCTCCTAGGTTAGTTTCTCTTCTAACTCTAATACTTTTTCTTAGTTGTATCTCTTCTACTACTTTCTCGTAAGCATTTTTACTAGTAGACGCAATATCTGATTCATTAACTTTTTCTATTCCTATAGACTTAGATTTCATAGGGAATACGTTCTCAAAGAACTCTGCATCCCTAGCTTCTATAATTATATTAGGATCTAGAATATTATCCTTAGTTTTTAAAACTAGAAACCTATAGGCCGCACTGTTTTGTGCATACCCTATAAATACACAGTCGGTCGTTTTAGGACCTAATTTTCTTTTCTTAGTTTCAGGCAATCCTACTTTAGCAAGACACCCCCACACTTTAATATATTTATAACTAGGAATATGATTCTTCCAAAGTTCATATGGTGTTTGTTCAAAAGATTTAGATGGAATCCTGTTTAGGATATAACAAGCAGACAGAATTGCTTCTCCCCACATATTTGAGGGTAAGCCTGAACTATTTAACATGGCATTCATCATTTCTTTTAGAGTTCTGTTCTAACGTTCTGCTATTCCATTTTGTTCTGGTGTATAAGGAACTGTAGTTTCGTGAATTATTCCATTCTTTTCACATAATTCTCTAAATTGAGAAGATTCATATTCACCTCCTCTATCTGTTCTAAGTCTTTTAATTTTTTATATTTAATTAATTTTCAACTTCAATTTTGTATTTAGAAAAAGCATCTAAAGCTTCATCTTTGTTCCTTAATAGATATACTGTAGTGAACCTAGAGTAGTCATCTACAAAAGTTATATAATATCTTTTTTCACCTCTAGACATGTGATTTCTAAAATCACCTAAATCACTGTGTATCAACTTTAATAGAACAGACGATCTTTCTATTTGTTTAAAGATTTTTCTAATAAATTTTGATTCTACACATGTTTCACATTTTTCAAACTCTTCATTAGATATATTAGGTAATAAACCTAATCTTTTCATTTTCTTTAAAGATGCCACATTCATATGACTTAATCTATTATGTCATAGATAAAAAGGTTCAACGATATAAACAGAACTAGATGTTTTCTTATTATCATTGGATACATTTACAATTAATAAACCATCGCTACAGTACCCCTTACCAACAAAGGATCCATTTTTAGTCATTACAAGCTTATCTGAATCAAATAATAATTTGACACCAGCCTTATTGAGGAGCGAACCAGAGACCAAGTTTCTTCTAATGTCAGGCACATGTAGGACATCATTTAACATTAGAGTCTTTCCAGAAGTGAGTTTCAGAAGTACTTTCCCTTTCCCTACAACTGGAGACGTTCTAGCACTTTTCATGTACACCTGTTCATCATCTCCTGATACTTGGTAGGAGGTAAACATGCTATGATCCTTGCACACGTGTCTAGTTGCACCAGTATCTAGCACCCACTCCAAGTTGATTATAAGGAAGACTTCTGACACCACAGCCACTACTATGTTAGACTCATTGCCTGTTTCTGTAAGATTAGTTTGCGGCTTATCTTTATTTTTCTTAAGCCTGCAGGTTTTAACATGATGCCCAGGCTTTCCACAGTTGTAGCAGTTTTTCTTTTTCTTGAATTGATTGTTTGCATTCTTCTTTTTGAGCCTGCATTCATTTGCATAATGTCCAGGTTTGCCACAGTTATGACAGTTGCCCTTTTTCTTATTATTTGTCCGACTTGATTCCACAAGATTCGCTTTTGAATCTATCTCATTTTTATTTCCTTTTTGGTCCCTGATTCTATTGGCCTCCTCTATTCGTATATGTACGATAGTGATTTCCAAAGAAACACCGTTCTTCTTATGTTTCATTCTATTTTCATATTCTTTCGAGGAGGGCGGTAACTTTTCTATTAACGCTCCTGATAGAAACACCTCATCCAACTTAATTCCTTCTGTCGATAATTCGTGAATTAGACTTTGAAAGTCGTGAATCTGATTTGTGACAGATTTATTGTCTGTCATTTCATAGTAAGGAAATTAGCAATTGCATGTTTCTTAGCACCTGCATCTTCTAATATGTATTTCTTTTCTAAAGCAATCCATATATCTTTAGCAGAGGCGTAAGAAGCATACACATCATATAATTCGTTGGATAAAGAGTTTAGAATATAATTTTTACAATTATTTTCATCTGTTACTTCATTTTGATTTGCTGGATCTATAGTAAATGATTCAGATAAAATGTATGAAACTTTTAGGGTGGTAAGATCGAACATTAATTTCTGTTTCCACCGTTTAAAGGATTGTCCAGCGAACGGTTCGATTTTGGCTAACTCAGTAGAAGCATTTACTGTTACTGTAGCCATAGTCTATGTAATTCAATACAAATTCGATTTCAAGATTGTTGGATAATATGTTGAATTAAATAGACTATAAAATCGAGAACCAAAAAAGGAAAATAAATTTAGAGAAAGAAAAACTTATTGAATTGAGTCGAGGCGTGACTGAGTCACTCGGCTTGAAATAGAATTTACTCCCCTTGGACAGCGTCCCAAGTGCAACAGGTTTCCAGAGCAATCGACCTCCAGGATACAACGACTATGACCCGGTCCCAGCGGTGCACTCACTGTACACGGGCTCGAACCACTTGCAATTTAATCTGAAAGTGCTGAGTTGACTCAGCAATGAACTCAGTAACAATGGTAAAACCGTATCAGAGAGAGTTTTATAAAACAGAGTATTTTCATATTTTGAAACTGGAATCGTAAGTCTTTATATAGACTCCGAAATGGTGCATAAGCACACTTTACAAAAGGTTAGGTCCGTTGGGTTTAAACCCAACAGGGGTAACCAACCGGAAGGGAAGCATCTCTCTGGTTTAAAACGAAAAGGCACAAGTGCGAGTACACTCTCGCACATACAGTCCAGCGAGTACCCATACACACACACCCACGCGAGTACACTTACACCGCACCCGCACCCGCACCCAGTCCAGCCCGTCCCGTCGCGTCACGTCGCGCACGCAGACGCGGACGGGGACGCGGACACGGACTCGGACTCGGCTCGGCTCGGCACGGCACGGCTCGGTTCGGTGCGCGCACGCGCGTGTGGTCAATGGCATAGATTAGAGCTATTGGCATAGCCCCCCACAGGACCAAATTCACATGCCCCCTGAAAGGGGCTGAAGCCCTAGGCAAAAAGTTTATCATATAAACAAGAGAATTTCTTTTGTCAAATCCGATGTGGGACAAAACCAACACCTCAAAAACACCAAAATTTAAATGTAGAGGGAAAACACCGAAATTTAAAAATTTAAATTTTTAATATTATTTTAAAACAAATACAACAACATATGGGTTACAAAAACAATTCAATATGTAATATATGTTCTGCCCACCTCAGACATGGATCTAATATTTGTTTAGCCCAGCACGTAGGAATTGTAGCAATAACAGAGTCACTTCTAAAAAATAAATATTTTAAAAAAGTACAATGAAACCTTCCAATCTAGCACTATGATGGTCAGGCCCATTGTACGAAAAAGGTATCACAAATCACATACATTGAGTCATGAACAAGAAGGAGATTAAACAATCTCTGTATGTCTGGCCCTAATAAAATCACTTGATGATTGTATGTGAGAAAAGACATTTGATTTAGCATGGCTTGGACATACTTTACAGCAAAATACATCACCAATACCTCATAGTTAAAGAATGTACATGAAGATCTTAAGTAGATTGAAACTCATCGAGATCTTAAGTGGATCATACCATAAGAAACAGAGATGACTTACTGATGTAAATTACATATGGGCCATAAAAATAAAAATATTAATTCAAAAAAACAGTATCTAATATATGTTCTACCCACTTGAGACATGATGTAATACTTGTTTTGCCCAGCACATAGGAAGTGTAACAGTAACAGAGTCACTTCTATGGTTTTAAAAAGAAAAATAAAATAAAAAATTTTAAAAAAATACAATGAAACAATTCAAATTGGATTATAATATACAGACCCATTCTACAAATAGGGCATCGCCAATCACATACATTAAGTCATGAACATGACGGAGATGAAACAATCTCTGTATGTCTGGCCACAATGAAATCACTTGATGAATGTATGTGAGAAGAGTCATTTGATTTAGCATGGCTTGGATATACTTTACAAAAAAATACATCACCAATAACTCACAGATAAAGAACGTACATCAAGGAGGTCATAACCTATTGATTTTCCTTACATGAGGGCAATGTCATTACCAGCATGGGTTTCTTGTAGCTTTCATGAGGGCAATGTCATTTCACGCCAACCAGTTCTTGTCCAAGAAAGAATGAAAGATATGGAGTTGGAAATGAACCATTTTCAAGGGCTAGTTTACATAATAGACTGAACACAATATACACATATCATGAAAATCTATGAAGTAGATTAGGGTCTCCATTAACATAACATACTCTATAACAGTTTAGTGTCCATGAAACTCAACATACAGGAAATGTAACAGTTTCAGAGTTAATACTGAAAGTCATAGAAATCTTAAATGGACCATACTATAAGAAATAGTGGTGACTTACTGATTTCAAATACATATGGGTTACAAAAACAAATCAGTATCTAATAAATGTTCTGCCCACCTTAGACATGGATCTAATATTTGTTTAGCCCAGCACATAGGAAGTGTAGCAGTAACAAAGTCACTTCTAAAAAATAAATATTAAAAAAAAAATACAATAAAACCGTCCAATCTAGCATTATGATGGCTAGACCCATTTTACAAAAAAGGCATCACAAATCACATACATTAAGTCATGAATATGAAGGAGATTAAACAATCTCTGTATGTCTGGCCACAATGAAATCACTTGATGATTGTATGTGAGAAGAGATATTTGATTTAGCATGCTTGGACATATTTTACAACAAAATACATCACCAATACCTCATAAATAAAGAATGTACATCAAGGAGGCCATAACCTCTTGATTTGCCTTACATGAGGGCAATGTCATTACTGGCATGGGTTTCTTGTAGCTTTCATGAAGGTAATGTCATTCCATGCCAACCAGTTCTTATCTCGGGAAGAATGAAGGACATGAAGTTGGAAATAAACCATTTTCAAGGGCTAGTTTTCATAATAGACTTTTTTTTCTTTATACACATGCACACACACCCCCACACACTCACACTAGTGGAATTTCACCACCTATGGATACTCAAACCCTTAACCGTGTGTTGAAACTCCTGAGAGTCTACCACCCGAGCAAGAGTAATGATCCAGTTTACATAATAGACTGAACACAATATACACATCATGAAAGTCCATGAAGTAGATTAGGGTTTTCATTAACATAACATACTCTATAACAGTTCAGTGTCCATGAAACTCAAAATATAGGAAATGTAACAGTTTCAGAGTCAATACTGAAAGTTATCGAAATCTTAAATGGACCATACCATAAGAAACAATGGTGACTTACTGATTTAAATTACATATGGGTTGCAAAAACAATTCAGTATGTAATATATGTTCTGCCCACCTCAGACATGGATCTAATATTTGTTTAGCCCAACACGTAGGAATTGTAGCAATAATAGAGTCACTTCTAAAAAATAAATATTTTTAAAAAGTACAATGAAACCTTCCAATCTAGCACTATGATGGTCAGGCCCATTGTACGAAAAAGGTATCACAAATCACATACATTGAGTCATGAACATGAAGGAGATTAAACAATCTCTGTATGTCTGGCCCTAATGAAATCACTTGATGATTGTATGTGAGAAGGGACATTTGATTTAGCATGGCTTGGACATACTTTACAGCAAAATACATCACCAATACCTCATAGTTAAAGAATGTACAAGAAGATCTTAAGTGGACCGAAACTCATCGAGATCTTAAGTGGATCATACCATAAGGAACAGTGGTGACTTACTAATGTAAATTACATATGGGCCATAAAAATAAAAATAATAATTCAAAAAAACAGTATCTAATATATGTTCTACCCACTTGAGACATGATGTAATACTTGTTTTGCCCAGCACATAGGAAGTGTAACAGTAATAGAGTCACTTCTATGGTTTTAAAAAGAAAAATAAAACAAAAAATTTTAAAAAAATACAATGAAACAATTCAAATTGGATTATAATATACAGACCCATTCTACAAATAAGGCATCGCCAATCACATACATTAAGTCATGAACATGACGTAGATGAAACAATCTCTGTATGTCTGGCCACAATGAAATCACTTGATGAATGTATGTGAGAAGAGTCATTTGATTTAGCATGGCTTGGATATACTTTACAAAAAAATACATCACCAATAACTCACAGATAAAGAACGTACATCAAGGAGGCCATAACCTATTGATTTTCCTTACATGAGGACAATGTCATTACCAGCATGGGTTTCTTGTAGCTTTCATGAGGGCAATGTCATTTCACGCCAACCAGTTCTTGTCCAAGAAAGAATGAAAGACATGGAGTTGGAAATGAACCATTTTCAAGGGCTAGTTTACATAATAGACTGAACACAATATACACATATCATGAAAATCCATGAAGTAGATTAGGGTTTCCATTAACATAACATACTCTATAACAGTTTAGTGTCCATGAAACTCAACATACAGGAAATGTAACAGTTTCAGAGTTAATACTGAAAGTCATAGAAATCTTAAATGGACCATACTATAAGAAATAGTGGTGACTTACTGATTTCAAATACATATGGGTTACAAAAACAAATCAGTATCTAATAAATGTTCTGCCCACCTTAGACATGGATCTAATATTTGTTTAGCCCAGCACATAGGAAGTGTAGCAGTAACAAAGTCACTTCTAAAAAATAAATATTAAAAAAAAATACAATAAAACCGTCCAATCTAGCATTATGATGGCTAGACCCATTTTACAAAAAAGGCATCACAAATCACATACATTAAGTCATGAATATGAAGGAGATGAAACAATCTCTGTATGTCTGGCCACAATGAAATCACTTGATGATTGTATGTGAGAAGAGATATTTGATTTAGCATGCTTGGACATATTTTACAACAAAATACATCACCAATACCTCATAAATAAAGAATGTACATCAAGGAGGCCATAACCTCTTGATTTGCCTTACATGAGGGCAATGCCATTACTGGCATGGGTTTCTTGTAGCTTTCATGAAGGTAATGTCATTCCATGCCAACCAGTTCTTGTCTCGGGAAGAATGAAAGACATGAAGTTGGAAATGAACCATTTTCAAGGGCTAGTTTACATAATATACTGAACAAAACTTATACATATCATGAAAATCCATGAAGTATATTAGGGTCTCCATTAACATAACATACTTTATAATAGTTCAGTGTCCATGAAAATCAAAAAATAAAAATTGGAACAGTTTCAGAGTAACCAAAATCATAGAAAATGCAACCAACAGTGTTGTCAAGTACAATTACACATTCACATATGCGATCGCACATTCGCATATGCGCATACTCAAGCCCAGATCGCATATGCGCTAGTGGCATATGTGATCACTGCACATATGCGATCGCATATGCCACATGTGCCAACATATGCAATCGCATATGCGATGTATGCAATTGCATACAACATATGCGATCACATAGTGGCCAATGGTCATATTTCTGACCATTTTTTGACATTTAAAAAAAAAAATTGAATTTTTTCTCTATAAAAATGGATTTTAAGTACTTCTACTTGTAAAAAAAGCTCAAACTCTCTCTCTCTATTCTCTATTTTGCTCTCTTACATATTTCTAAGCACTCTACATCCACTCTCCTCTCCATCCATATTCCAATTCTATATTTCTTTTCTTTCATCTTTCAAGAATAAAGAATCAAGATTGAGGTTGAAATTTCAATCAAGGAATGGTACATACATCCACATTCAAGAATCAAGTTAGAAGATTCAAGAGTCAAGACTCTTCGAGAGACATTACTAATTTACTACATGATCTACATCTACAAGACTACAACTACAAGTCTACGACTACAACCAAGCTCTCCAATCTCCATCCATTGAATGGATTGAACTCACTTTTTACTTTCTAGTTCAATCAAGGGAACATACATCACTCTCTTTCTATCTCATTTTCACTTAGAGTTTCATATTTCATAATATCTAAGTTCTAAGTTTTCTAAGTTCTACTAACAACTTCTATCATTTTTTTTAGTTAGTTTGTTAATTGTTACTTTGTTACAAATTACAAGTTACAACTTTTACAACTTACAACTTACAACTTACAAGTACAACAAGAATTCAAGTTCAATACTCAAGTCAATGGGTAAAGGTAAAGAGAAGACAACTTAGACAAGAATTTGGAAGTTAGATTTGTATATTTAATTTTATTTATGTGTAAATCTCTCTCTCTCTCTCCCTCTCTTTCTACAAGTGTAACTCAAGTGTCTCTCTCTTTCTCATTTTCTTTTCCCTCTTCTTCTCCCTTTCTACAAATGTAACTCAACTCTCTCTCTCCCTCTAGTAGACTACTACACACACTACCATCATAATATCTTCTTCTTAATCTCATCTCTTTAGTCTCTATACTCTTACTCTCTTAGATCTTACTTCTTAGTCTCTTACTTTACTTTAGTTTACTTTCTAGTTTCTAGTTAATAGTTACTTTTTAATACTAGGATACTAGCAATCAATAATACACACACTACCATCATAATATCTTCTTCTCAATCTTCCTCTTTAAAACCTATGTCGAATGACCCGGGTTAGAAGTATAGGCACTACCGTAGTGCTACAAAAAAGACTCACATAGTATGTGAGTTATGTGGGTATATGAGTTCCGGTGGTATTGTAAGGCACAAGCAACACCTTTCACATTTACGGGGGTCAAATGCAAAAGCATGTGACAAAATTACTTCAGAAATTTGAAGGGAGATCGTGGGGTATATGGAAAAATAATTAAGAAAGAAATTTGATAGTGCCCTACGTCAAGAGGAATATCTGAAACAAGATGCATATGAAGATATAAATGTAGTTAATGTAGATGAAGCTAGTCTCACTCCTCCTATTTCGATAGGATGGTCTACACCACAAGTACAACCATTGAAAAGAGCCCGAGGGCATGGGCCCATATATAGATGATGTAGACCACACCCCAAGAGCGTGATCGACTAAAGGGGTAGAGGGAAAGGGTCGGCTCAAATAACTTTAGAGAACCGGTATAAACAAAAAGATAGAAAAATCATAATCCAATATATTACTAAGTAGTTTTACTAAACCGACATTGCTTTCAACGCCGTTAAATCAAGAAGCTTCAAAGTAATGCTTGAGGCTATAGGTCAATTTGGATCTAAGCTTAAACCTCCTTCATATCATGTAATGAAGAAGACATGCGTAAAAACTAAAGTTGAATATACACAATCCTTCATAACTG
The DNA here is from genome assembly GCA_037074715.1 of Magnolia kwangsiensis. Classification (NCBI taxonomy): domain Eukaryota; kingdom Viridiplantae; phylum Streptophyta; class Magnoliopsida; order Magnoliales; family Magnoliaceae; genus Magnolia; species Magnolia kwangsiensis. The sequence goes on along the minus strand of CM073574.1, from coordinate 152,998,212 downwards.
AATATAAGGAATCGTGAAAAATATATAGTTGTTCACTAATGGCCGATAAAATTGATTGATCGATAGATCTGGTCAGTCTCTCATTAACTTTTTAGTAAATTGTCCAGCTGTGACAATGTGCTTGAAGTCAGTGGATGCGTCGGGCCATTCACACATACGAGAATATTTGTTTAACTTACTAGATAGTGTAGTTGAAGAAATAGGTCAAGAATATATTGTATAAGTAATTATAAATAACACAGCCTCGTATATAATGGCCGGTTGTCTTCTTATGGAGAAGAGGCGATGTTTATTTTGGATCCCTGTACGGCCCATTGTATTGATCTTATGTTAGAAGATATAGGTAGATTATTTATAAATGTGATTACAAAGGATAGAAGAATCATAGTTTTTATGTACAAACACGCCCTTCTTCTCAGTCAAATGAGAAAACACATTAGGGGTAACTTGCTACGTCCAGCAGTCACCCATTTTGATACAACCTTTTTAACACTACAAAGGCTACATGTAAAGAAATCATAACTTAGAAGCTTTATAGTGTCAAACGATTTTATAGGTGGGCCTTGGTCAAAGAAGACTGAAGGGAAATGGGTTCAACAAGTATTTTTTTCTCAAAATTTTTGTACTCAAGTGGTAAATGCGATAAAATCATCCGATCCCTTAGTCACTTTGTTACGATTGGTGAACGGGGATAAGAAGCCTACAATGGGCTACATATGTGATGTGATGGAGAGGACAAAAAATAAGATTATGGACCATTTTAACTATAGAGATCGTGATTACAAGCCAATTTTAGATATTATATATAGAAGATGAGGCAGTCAAATGTCATCCCCATTATATTCGGCTGCTTACGTCCTTAACCTAGCCTGTTTATTCACTTCTGCTGATCCAGCAAAAGTACTAACTATGCATATGGTTGGATTTATTGATGTCTTGGAAAGAATGATTTCACATAGAGGAGAACATGACAAGATCTCAACTTTACTGGACTTTTACATTAAAAGTTAAGGGATATTCTCAAGGAATATCGTAATAAGGCATCAGACAATGAAATTACCCAGTAAGTACTTGTATGAATGTTAGTGTACTGTGTACTCTTACAAATAGTTTATCTACAAAGTGTCTCTAATTAACCTACTTAAACCGTTTTTCTCAGCTGACTGGTGGGCTGCCTATAGAGTGGACCCGAACAGAAAGGATCCAATTCTAAAGAAGCTGGCTATGAAGATTCTTAGACTCATATGTTCTGACAGTGATTGCGAGTGCAATTGGAGCATGTTCAAGGAGGTAAGTTTAGACTATTTAGTAATTATTTGTAAACTTTAATTTTTTAGTGGCCTAAGGTAAATTAATTACATAAATAGCTAATGTCAAATGCGCTTTCTTTCTTGTAGATTCATACCAAGAAAAAGAATCGCCTTAGGCAAAAAAAGTTTAATAATTTGGTTTTCGTTCAATACAATCAAAAATTGCAAGAACGATTCCAAACTAGGAACGAAAATCCCAGTTTCTTTGACCCTATCTGCTTAGATGAGTTAGATGCAGATAACGAGTGACTCATAGAGATGGAGGACCTAAGCACAAGTTGAAGATGCCGCATACGGATTGACACCTTGTGAAGGTAGTACCACTAGAAGGCGAAGGACGGGGGGGAGCCGGGGGGCGAGTAGTAGTCATTAACCCGTTGATGAGATTGAGAAAATTGAAGAAGAAGATAGTGATGATGATCAAGCTGAATATCATCTACCATTGGATGTTGATAAAGTATTAATACGTACAAATGATGAAGAAATGGAAGAAGAAGAAGAAGAAGAAGTGTATATGGAAGAAGAAGATGACTCGAATGATGATGGTGGTGGTGGACCTGGTGGTGATATGCCACAATGGCTAGTAGATTAATGTATATGATTATTGATTACATAAATAATAAATAAATAACTTCTTAACTTTGTTCAATGTTTACTAAGTGTGTTGATGTTGATTGTTGATGTATATCATGTAGTGTTGAATGTTAAATATTGATATTTCATATTTGTTAAATGTTAATTGTTGAGAAATAAGAAGTTAATTATACTGTACAATGTAGTAGAATTGCTAATGAATGATGATGACTTAACTCAATATTTAATTCATTATGTAAAATTGTAAATGTAAATGTAATTAGTTTTATTTTACTTAAATTAAACGTATTTCAAGGGCAAATGACATATAATAATTTATTTTAATTTTTTTTCTAATTTTTCATATTTTTTTTTAATTTTTTGAAAAATGTGAAAAATAATAAATAAATAAAAATATGCGACTGCATATGCGATTTTGCGATCGCATATGCGCAAACGCATATGCAATCACACACGATCGCATATGTTATTCGACAACATTGGTAACCAGTCCAAATTCATCACCAATACCTCATACTTAAAGAATGTATATGAAGATCTTAAGTGGACGGAAACTCATCAAGATCTTAAGTGGACCATACCATAAGAAACAATGGTGACTTACTGATGTAAATTACATATGGCCACAAAAAAAAATAATAATAATAATATCTAATATATGTTCTGCCCACTTGAGACATGGATCCAATACTTGTTTTGCCCAGCACATAGGAAGTGTAACAATAACAGAGTCACTTCTATGGTTTTAAAAAGAAAAAAGAAAAAAAAATACAATGAAACAATTCAAATTGGATTATAATCCACGACCCATTCTACAAATAAAGCATCACCAATCACATACATTGAGTTATGAACATGAAGGAGATGAAACAATATCTGTATGTCTGGCCACAATTGAATCACACGATGAATGGAACTTGAACAACAGTCTGATTCTCATCCATAAAGGTAGATCTCTGTTTTTTTACACATGTAGGTTAAAAACTCCCAATATTTTAGAATAAACGATAGAATCCAAATAATGTATATTAGGGTCCCATGCAAAAATTATCAACCACAAACACATAAATTATCAGAAAATTTATATAAAGTCGTGGAAATCATCTCAAGCACTATGCACTTCATGTATAACAAACCCCCAAAATTCAAGAAAAATTATATTAAGTAATGGAAATCATCTCAAGTACCATGCACATCATGTAGACAGCAAACCTCCAAAATTCATCCAGGAAAAAATCCATTCGAATTGATAATCAAAGGAACAACGAATCAGAACATATAGAAAACAAAACCCCCCACTTCTATCTCAAATTCGAAGTAGGACCAACGAAATTATGATTTTAAGAAAGCATCACACTAGAAATCAATATAATATTTCGATTTGAAGAAATCAAAGTATCAATCTATGTTGCTTCAATCATCGAAGAGGGAGACGTACGTCGGCTGAAATGTGTTTGAATCAAATGTCGTTGCTCACCTAAAATCGATTGTCACAGGGACGAAGACAACCACTAACGTTCCAAACCACCCTATTTGTAGATGCCCCTATTCGTGCTAAGATTTCCACTCCCGCCATCTCAAGAGGCCATGTTGAGCTGAAAGCTTTCATCCCATCAATCCGTATGACTGGATGGAAGAAGAGCCGTGGGATGGCCTCGATGCAGGCAGCGTCCCAAGCGTCGTCTCAAAGAGGGATTTCGCAATCCCTCTCTTTGTAGCCAAATCCCACCAAAATCTAGCAAGTATGTTGGATATATACCCGCCCAAACACACACAAGCTTTGTACTCCCGGGATTTTACCAATCTATCCCTCGTAATCCCTTCTAATCCGTCCATCCAAACACGCCCTTATCCAAACGGACAGTATGTTTTCGCCTAATGGATTCATACCATTCCATGCCGCATCCAAACAACCTCACTTCCATAATCTCGGGATATGCCAAACTAACCAAACAAACCTCGTGAACTTGTCCTTGGATATAGCAAGACCATGGATCTTAAACCAATCCACTGACATCACCATCATTACCTTAAAATTGATCCCATCCCTCATAATCCCTTTCAATCTGGCTGGCCAAATAGGCCCTTAGCAATTAAATTTAAATTCCCATGAATATATTATGAATTTCAATCAATTGCTACTTTTGATATCCATTGCATTCTAATTACAAGAACACATCTTAAGATTTGAATCACCTTGATTTGTGATTTGGAATCCAATGCATTTCAAATATAAGTACCAAATCAAGTTTTAAAAAAATTGAGTTCGATTAAGAGAAAGATCTTATTTTGACCACATACAATGATATTGAGAAAAAAAATACAGAAACATAATTTTCTTTTGATACGTACACGAACTCACACCAATCCGCTGTATTTATAAGGTAAAATGAAGAAACATCTCTCAATTATAGCTCTCTCATGACATGATATATATTACCTTAAATAAATTAGGGTTTATATAAAATTTTACCTGGAATTATATAATTGCCATCTAGGAGGGCATATACTCTCGGACTCAAGCAAAAAATCACATGCCAAAGTGACGGCTGGATAAACAATGTATCTCTAATGATAAGGATCCACAAATCCTAACTCCCTTGTGAAAATTAAACTCACTTTAGGGCTTGGACCACCATTGAAGTGGGTCCAAAAAATATATTAGATACGGTAGCCATGGCCGATGACTTCATCCGCTTATCAATCTATGCTTATATTAATTATGCAAGATAAACATATTTAATCAATAAAATATTGCTATAACATACTACTGTCCTTCATACTACATAGTATTAATATTTTAGAAAATATATATAGTGGAGCTCTCTCTCCAGAGACACGTGGCAGGCGGACGTGCAAATCAGGTACCCACGTAAAGGCCCACATGGATGGTTTATGTGCTCCTGTTAAATAATCTTGTGCATTTCATCTGTGGCCACTGAACTAACGGTGCAAAATAAAAACAGTTATAAAGTAAAGCATTAGTGAGATAAACTGTATAAAAATCAATGGACAGGATTATTTCAGTTTTAAAGCATGAACCACATGTGAGCAGGAAACTGATTAGGTACTGAGTAAACTCTGTGGGGCCCACCATGATGTATGTGTCTTATCCACTACGGTTGAAAACTCCTTCGGGCCCACACAAATTTTGAATTAAGCTGATATTTATGTTTTCCCTTTCTAACATGTCCATGTGATCTTATGGTAAGGTTGGATGATAAAAAAACATAACTGTGGGCCCGGAGGAAGGTTTCAACGGTGAACGTAATTGCCCTTACTGATTCCTGTGGTGTGGTCCACTGGAGTTTTGGATATACTTCAATTTTGGGATCAAGGCCTAAAGGGAGCTAGAAAGATGGATAAACGGCGTGGATAAGACACATGAATCTACGGTGGGCCCCACAGAGTTTACTCAAGTAGGCAGTCCCCTTCCATATGAGTATACCAGATGGATACAACATCCTGCTGTATAGTTTGTGCAGCTCCGTCGTATTGCCGGTCTTTAAACAGGGTAGGCCCAAAAATCAATTAGTTGTTGGTTGGTTTACCGAACATAAACCAGATGCGTAGGCCCAAAAATAATCTGGTGGGCCATTGTCTATGAAGTGGAGCTGACCCCAATGCTATGTTGGTTATAAAGCATTTGATATCCGTACACTTCTCGAGATCTGGACCATTGGATCGGCGAAGATTCTCCCATGGATGATTAGGATCATCTAATGTTATTATTATTATTATTATTTATTTTACAGTTGGCCGATTGAATGGGACGCGGATTCGCAACAATTTCCAGAGAAGGAAACTAGATGGGCCCCACCATGATGTTGGTTGGAAATCCACCCCGTCCATCCATTTTTCCGGATCATGTTAGTACATACTCTAAAAAATGATGCAAATCCAAAACTCAGGTGGGCCGCATGATAGGAAAATGTGGGTAGATAAATTCCTACCATTGAAATCTCCTTGGGTCCACCGTGATGTTTGTATACCATTCATACTGTTCATAAGGTCATCCCTACTGGGATGAACTGAAAGCACAAAAAAGATCCTGATCGAAAATTTCTGTAGCCCCACCAATGTTTCAACGGTGTACGTTTAATCCTCTGTCGTACAGCCCACTTGAGTTTTGGATTTGAGTAATTTTGGGCCCATGTCCTAACGTGATATGGAAAAGCGGATGTACGGGTTGGATTTCCCACAAACATCACGGTGGGCCCCACCTAGCTTTCTGTCGCACAAAGTTTATGGGAAAGGCTTTCGCAGGCAAACCGCGACCCATCGAATGTAGTGGACCGTAGATGAACGGCCAGGATCCGGTACATGTGCTTCTGTGACGACAGCTCCCATTGGCCGCTGAAAAAGGAAAATCCTGGACCTATCATCTTTACCTTTGTGTCCTACCTAGGAAGGGGAGGTTCCTTTTTCCCTTTTTGTCATGGGGCGTGCTCCAGTGGTGTACGGGTTATGTGGGCCCACCTGATTCAAGCATGACATCTAATCCGTCCATCACACGCGACAGGGCATGTTACCTCCAGTTATCAATATTCAGTCTGATTCATTCGTCAGATGTGACACGCCACAGGGAATAATTTCAGAATAGACGCTCACCCTTGATTTACGTGGGGTCCCACCGTGTTGTTTGAATCCAGGCCATTCATACCTTTCATCTATCATGGATGAAGGTGCAGACAAAAATGCACGTTAGTTTGAAATCAGATGAATTGCAGTGAAAATCAAGGGTAGACATTCCTTCCCAACTTGTTCACTGTTCCATGGCCCACCTGAGTTTTGGGTCTATCTAATTTTCAGGAAATAGGTGTAAGATGGTGTCACTCATCGGATGGACGGGTTGGATGTTCCAAATAAATCATGTGTACCTCAAATCTTCGTAAAGCTATTCCTAGATGTCACTCCTTCTGTAGCTATCTATTTTTAGGGAGCGGATTAGCTGTTTTTTTTTTTTTTTTTACACACGCACACACACCCCCACACACTCACGCCACACGCACGCACATCATGGATTTCACCACCACGGAGCGGATTAGTTGTTACGCGGGAAACACCGTGTGGGTGTTACCCTTACCGTGGGGCCCACCCTGATGATAAGTTTTATATCCACTCCGTCCAACCTTTTCTACAGCCCATTTTAGATGTTTTTTACAAAAATAAAATAGATCCAAATATCATGTGGACCACACCACAGAAAAAAGTGGTGATCTAGTGCCTCACCATTAAAATTTTCAAAGGGCCAATCGTATTATTTCCGTAACGTTTGTTTTCCATCCAACCTGTTGATAATGTCAAGTAGACCTGGATGAAGGGAAAATACAAAAAAGGCTTGATCAAAAACTTTTGTGGCCATAAAAAGCTTTTAATGGTCATTCGTCACTATTTTCTATCGTGTGATACACGTGAGACTTGTATCTGCTTAATTTTTGTGATTTCCAACTAAAATGAGATGGAAAAACAGATGGACGGTGTTGATATATAATAAATACATCAAGTGGGCTCCACAGGGTTAGTTAGGTAACGCTCTCTATATTGTTATCCGGTAACCGCTGATCTGCTACCATTTTAAAGACCACTTATCAAACAATCACTGCCCCAACCATCCCAGTAACCCTACCAAATGGATGATGACAATTGCAGACGGTGGGCCCCACATGACCAATCAGCTTCAACGGTTTTATGGTCATTTCCCTGAAAAGAGATGTTAAAGAAAAGGATACCTCATGATGCCTTGGGACACAATAAGGACCCCTTTGTTTCTAAAGGCGTCATGAGCCATGTTTCTTCAGTCCTTTGTTTCACACCGTTTTCACCTCTCTCTCTCTCCCTCTCTCTCTCTCTCTCCCTCCTTCTCTGTCATGCTTTTATCTTTCCTTCTCAACCAACACTAAAGAAACCAACTTCACTTCAATCTCAAAAACTGGATTGAGAAACCCAAGAAAAAAAAAATGAAAGGAGAAATGGCTAAATGCTACTTCTCCATCACTACTCTCCTCCTCTATGATCTCTTCTCTTTCTTCTCCTTCATACTTTCTCAACCTCTCTACTTTGCTTACTTCATCTTCTTCTTTCCTTACCTTCTCAAATTCCTTTCCTTTCTCTCTCCTCTCCTCTTCTCCACCTCTCTCCTCCTACTCACCCTCCTCACCATCTCTCCCCACACATATCCCTCCCTTCTCTTCGCCCAAAATTCCCAATGTGGCTTCTTTATAATTGCTTTCCAAAACATCCTAGAAGCTTTACGGACAAGACTCGATGGCGATCCAAAGCTTGGCCTCCTCGACCCATTGGCATTGTTCGTCGAAGAGCTCGAAGAAAGCATGGGCTCCCAAGAACTACATTTCAATGTAGGAGGAAACCTCGTTGAATTCGCTCATCGAACGGTAGAAAATTCAAGTCATGGAGGCTTTGGGTGGGAAATTGAGCAGAAAAGCTTCGCGTCTGAGGCATTAATTTGTAAGGAAGAAGCAAAAACAGTCCAAGTATCTCAAGAAAATGACATCGAAGAATATGAGAGTCAGGAAATCACATGTTCAAGTCCAAGAGAAGCTAGTTCCACGTCTCAAGCACTAAATTACAAGGTTGGAGAAAACCTTGAGGAAGTCGAAGCCGCGCTAGAAAATGACCCAGAAGCATATGAAAGCCAAGATGTTTCACCTTCAAGTTCTCAAAGTGATTCCCAAGCACTAACTCACAAGGTTGGAGAAATCCACGACGAAGTCGCTCTTGAAAATGGCCCAGAAGCATGTAAGAGTAGAGATGGGTGCGGGTTAGAAACTATTAGTATGGTGTCTCAAGCACTACCTTATAAGTTAGGAGAAAACCCAGCCGAAGTCCCTTTAGGAAATGACACAAAAACATATGAAAGTCAAGATGTCACGTCTTTGAGTTCTGAAAGGTTTGGGTTTGATCTCGAAACAGCTAGCACCAAATCCCAAACACTAACTTACAAGGTAGGAGAGAGCATCGCAAAATTCACTCTAGAATATGACCCAGAAGTGGGCCATGGAAATTTTGGGTGTGGATTTGAATCTATTAGTATAGTGTCTCAAGCGCTACCATATAAAGTGGGAGAAAACCTCGCCGAAGTCCCTCTAGGAAATGACCCAGAAGCATATGAAAGTCAAGATGTCACGTCTTCGAGTTCTGAAAGCTTTGGGTTCGATTTCGAAACAGCTAGTTCAGTGTCCCAAGCACTATCTTATAAGGTAGGAGAAAATCATGTGGAAGTTGCTCTTGGAAATGACCCAGAAGAGTTCGTGTCTTTGGGCCTTGGAAATTTTGGGGGCAGGCTCGAAACTATTAGTATGGTGTCTCAAGCGCTACCTTACAAGGCAGGAGAAAAGCACGTCGAAGTACCTCTAGGAAATGGCCCGGAAGCATATGAAAGTCAAGATGTCACGTCTTCGAGTCACGGAAGTTTTGGGACTGAGCTCGAAACAGCTAGTCTGGTGTCTCAAGCACTGTCTTATAGGGTAGGAGAAAACCCCGTTGGAGTCCCTCTAGGAAATAACCCAAAAGCTAATGAAAGTCAAAATGTCATGTCTTTGAGTTGTGGAAGTTTTGGTAGCAGGCTCGAAACGGCTAGTCTAGTGTCTCAAGCACTACCTTATGAGGTGGGAGAAAAACCCGTCAAAGTCGGTCTAGGAAATCACCCAGGAGCATATGAAAGTCAAGATGTCATGTCTTCAAGTCACGGAAGCTTTGGAAGCGGGTTCGAAACGGCTAGTCCGGCGTCTCAGGCGCAGATTTATAAGGTGGGAGACAACCCCATTAGGGAAAATTGTTATGAGATGGCCTTGAGAGGGCGAACGAGCCCCGATTCAATGTGTTCGAGTCCTGGTGGATTTGGGTCGATGAGAAGAGAGAAGGAATGGAGGAGGACGCTCGCTTGCAAGCTTTACGAAGAGCGAATGACGGTCGACGGGATTGAAGGGATGGATTCACTTTGGGAGGCTTATGAGGCTGATTCTGGCAAGTTGAAGGCGAAGGCTAAGAAGGAGAAGAAGTTAAAGAAGGCTGAATCAGAGCGATATGAGGAGGAGGAAGATGAAGACATGGACGATGGGCAATTGTGCTGCTTACAAGCATTGAGGTTTTCAACGGGTAAGATGAATTTGGGAATGAGGAGGCCTAGTTTGGTGAAGATTTCCAAGGCCTTCAAAGGGATGGGAATGTTTGTGAGGGGGAAAGGAAAATCTTTTAGGTGAGAAAGTGTTTTTTTTTTTTTTTTGAAATGTCTTTATTTGTTTTTGAGAAATGCATGCTCTTCTATATCTATACAAAAAGATTCATAATCTGTCTTCTTGTTTTCTTCCTATACAACACCTGTATCTAGGTTCTGTGGGGATTACCATGTTTATCTGTCAATCCACACCGTCCATCAGGTTATCTCTTCAATGTTAGACTCTTGAGAAAGAAATCAGCCAGATCCACCTCAGGTAGGCCACACCATAGGAAATAATTGATATGGATGCTAACCATACTTTAATGTGGGGCCACCATGGTGTTTATTTTTCATCAAAACTGTTCATTTGGTGTAGCCTAGAAGGATTGAAGGGAAGATACAAAAAATCAACTTTTTCTAAAACTCAGGTGGGCCATATCTTTATATTGTGCCCATTTGAGTGTCCCATATGAGTTCTTTTATTGGGCTGGTATTTTGTATATACAGTGAATTTGAGGTTTCTCACCTGATAAACGGAGTGGATTTTAAATTCACAACATGGTGGGGCCCTAAAACAGGGGTATACGGTTCTGCCTCTCTTCTTCCATATCTCCTTTTCGCTTCAGCACTAGTAGCTTGGTTTTAAGACTCGGACTCAGTCAGACCTGACCGGCTGAACTGGGCAGATTGGCCGAGTTGCTACTCGACTCAGGCCGAGCCAATCAGGTTGAGTGGCCCAGATACGGTTGGATCGGTTTGTTCCAGGACAGCCTATAAAACGGGCTGGGCCCTCCGTGTCTCCGGATTTGACACAGCTAATGGGATTGCTGAACCGTTCGATTGGGTCAGATGATCCGATCCATCAGTGATTTGGCCTTACTTTTTGTAGCTGTCCCTTTTCCAATCCATGGTTAGGATTGCCTAATAAATGTGATTCTTTAGAATCATAACAATCCATGATTAGATGGATCAAAATGTTTATTTAACCTATATTTGTGTAGACAATCTTGACCATCAACATTAAAAGGCCATTGATTAGATGGTTAACTTTTCTGATCAATGTGATGCTTGTATGGCAACTCATGTAATTTGCGTTGGACCCAATGAACGGTCTAGATCAATAGATTTGACTCCATGGGTCCCAATGCAACGAAGAGCACTGGAAATTTTCGATTTATTTTAAAAATAATAATTATAAGGCAGGTTTTTAATGTGGGCGTGAATTTGGATCCAAACCCAAGCATGAGTATGAATCCATCAATTAATTTCACTGCACAAAATCTGATTTGTGAACCATGGATGCTTGTGGGCCCACCTATTGAGCATTGGCCTGACCTTTTGGTTCAGACACCTTCACTGAGCGATCCACCTGATGAATGAAATCATATTGGTAGGTATAGAGGTTTTTTTTTTTTTTTTTTTTAAAAAATCTCCTTCTGGCCTGTGGGGCACACGCGACCAAAAATTAAAACCCGGTTTATTAATTTGACTGGCTTGTGCTTTGCTACGAGCCGGTTCGGCTTGTTTAGGGTTTCAAGAGCATTCCTGTAACACATAATGCATATTGAGCTCGCCTGATGGACATACCAGAACTTTACAAAAAGGTGCATAATCAGGCTCTGGCTTAGACAATGCATAATCATCACAGGCAGAGCACAGGCCTGTTTGTTTTGGCCCATCAAGACCCAGCTTTTACTTTCCGGACTGGCCTGCAGACAACATCCCTTTTACTCTTGAAATATTGTACATGTGACCTACTAACCACTGAGGACCATACGGCCCGCCGACATGTTCATTTCTCATAGCTTGAAACTAACCTGATTGAACAATCCTAAACACTCAATTAGAGATGAGTGGTTTGAAACTTATGATGGTTAGTTCCCCAAATTCAAGGGGAGAACTTGGATGGCTAGGAACATCAGTGACTTTTTAATGTGTTCCATCCACAACAGGGACCACAACTTAGACAGATACGGCACATGTATGGTGAATAAGTCACCATCATTTAGAATATGGTATTGGAACACAAAAGGCACACATACAATCCTCAAACCTGGATCTACAATTAGTACAAGTGGGGCTCATGTTTCAGTTATCTAGAACATTAATAGGCTCCAACATGGATGGGGAATGACAATAAGCTTCACCCAAAATCCCAACTCTTTTGATTGGTGGACCCCACATGTGACATCCATCCAACCACATTGCCAAGCTGCTAAACCTGGCTGGCGCCCATAAACCTTTTTTTGTTTTTCTTCCATTCATAGAATCTACAGCACCACATGCATTGCTCATGAATCCAATTTCCATTTCAATGCATTGCTTTCCCCAAACTGCACCCTAGGTGCCTCAAAATGCAGTAGTGATGCCTGCAAATAATAGTTCAAGATGACATACATTACAACCAGAAGTCCTCACAACATGCACCCACATGCAATACATACCCTCCTTTCATGCACACATGTACAAGATCTATGCAGCTGGCCTGAGAGTCATGTGGCAACTGAGGACCCTGGCTCAACCATGACAATGCACATATCTATACAGTCCTTTCTGGTCTTCCAGTTGTCCCTGTTTGGTTGACAATCATGATTTGGTTGCTTGAATACCGGATCAAGGGCCTTGCAAAGATGTATCATCCCATGCCGTCTCAGCTCTCTCATCTGTGGGACCTGGATCCTTCTCAACAAAGCACTCTTTTGCCAGGATAGCATCAATCAAATATCTCTTGGGCTTCAATTATGCTGTGTTGGCTGAAAAGATAAAAGTCCTGAGTCAGTTCATTGTAACAAAATGCAGCAATTATATGCCCTTCTTTCATTCTTCTTCTTTTTCCTGTGTGTTTTTTTTTTTTTTTGGAGAAGGTTACAGTTCCATTATAAACTAGAAGCAGCAATGGAAGGTGTCCTCATCATCACTCTAGTATAGAAATTGCTTATCAATGGAGGAGAGAGCCATATTTGAGACTGCTTTGTCCTCAAGTATTCTATTATTTCTTTCCTTCCAAATCCCCCGTATGATAGCATACAGGAAAGGCACCCATTTCGCCCTCTACAGTTTAAAAATGGGTCAGATGTCCAGTTTGCAATAACCTCAAAGAAGATCTATCCAGCACCTAATTAGCTCTTAGGGCTGCAACTTAGGTTCAGTTTGACCAACCCAACACGAGTTCAGTTGGGTTGCCAAGGTCCTGGGGGTTGGGTTCAGGTTGAGAAATGCCAACCTGATTTGAATTGGGATTTGGTTCAGGTTGAGCAAATTTGGGTCGGTTGGGAATAATCACATCTATTTGGGTTGGGGTTGGGTTGGTTCGTGTATAGAGGGATTTGGATTGGAAGTCAGTTGATTCGGGCTGTGTCCTGTTGAGGTTGGGCCGGGTGCGTGTTGATGGCCCAACCTGCCCAAGTTGCACCCCTACTCTGAATTGCTTGAAGAAGAGCTCCCAGATATTTCTTGCTACCTGGCAGTGCAAAAACAGAGGGTCCACAGATTCCCGGCACTTCTGCTTTTCTAGATTGTCCACTGTAAGAATTTTATTGGCAATGGCTATCCACACAAAAGCTTGGATCCTGAAGAATGGGTGTTCTCCAAACTTCGGCACATGGGTAGTCAGGGTACTCTCCAAACCTTGTTAAGCACATGTTCCCATAGGGAGGTAAGGTACTGCTTATCCAGGGTGATGGGAACCCACCATGAACTGGCCATGGTTAAAAACTCAGGCCTGTCAGATGATCCTGATTGCTTGATTTGAGGGAAAACATGAGAACTGCCCAGTTTTGGCCCTGTTGTGTTGGGTGGTTAGGATTGTTTGATCAGTCTGATTTTCATGTCATGATCCATCCACAGTGGGGCAGTCAGACGAGTAGTCCCAGATCTTTTACACATTAACTACATGTTCCCTTGGGAACTCATGTACGATTAGCATTAAACTGAAGCAAAACATGAAAGAAAGAAAAGAAAATCAATGGAGCTTACTGTTCATCCTTTGTGACGCGATAATATTTCTCAGCATGCTGACGTTGACCGATCAGCTGCGCAAACCGCTCATCATGAGTAACGACTATCAATTGAAAATTTTCCTGTCCTTTTCTATCCTCCATTATTCTGCCATAATATGAGAAGGGTAAAGTCATAAAGCCTATCCCTAATACTTGTGAGAACTGAGAAGGCTACCATGTGATGATGCTGATGGAAGGGGATAAGTTGCAATCAATGTTTTAAATATCGACAATATCAACCGAGATATCCCACGATATATCTTGTTTTTTTAAAAAAATAATAATAACTGGAGCTTCATTAAAAAGAGGAGAAGGAACAAGGAAGAGGAGAGAAGGCAGGAAAAGAGGAAACAAAAGGCCTAAAAAACCTAAAAGGGGACCACTGCTGAGATAGCAGACGACCCCTAGGCACCCAAAATGCTAAAATCAAAGGACCTTAAATCTTTTACATTTGAAGCCCAATCAATCAACAGATATTTGACCCTCGATCCCACCCTCGAGGAAGTCGAAGAGATATTTTCGAAACACCGGTTATTCCATTCCTCCCAGACAGACCACCATATAGCAATTATCAGCATGCGCCAGATGAGAGAATCAAGCTTCCCCAACTTGATACCATTCCACGAGGAGAGGAGACTAGCAGCTGAGAGAGGGACACACCACTTAGCAGAGAAAATTTGAGAGAACTGATCCCAGATAGTAGTCGTGAACGGGCAACGGACAAGCAAGTGATTAACTGATTCCCAGTAGACATACAACAAAGTCAAATATTTACAATTTGCATGCCTCGCTTAATAAGGTTGTCCACCGTGAGGATTCTGTTACGCCCGGCCAACCACGCAAAGCAAATGAATTTAGGGGGGACCGGATATTTCCAGATGAAGGGGGAGCATCAACCACTTCGAGGGGCCTAGAGTTGAGAGCTGAATAAAGGGACTTGGTAGAGAAGCATCCAGATTTCTCTAGCTGCCATAACAGATTATCCTTCTGAGTTGCATTAGGCAAAGCCCCGAGGAGGTGATCCATAAGAGTCTAAAACTCCAACGCCTCTAAATCGTTGAGGTTTCTGAAGCATCTGATGTCCCAAACTATGCGGCCAGCCATGAGGGAGTAGCAATTGATGATGCGGATATCCCTTTCCGTTGACAGATGATAAATATGCGGAAATTGAAACTTGAGCGGTGACTCCCCCAACTAGGAATCTTTCCAAAAACGGATTATGGAACCATTCCCCAACTCGAAGCAACTGTGCTGGACGACATGATTCTGGACTCTAAGGATGCCTTTCCAGATATGGGAAACCTTGTATAATGACGAGGCTTTGGGCCACATGTCCCACGATATATCTTGTATCCCACCTGTGCGATACAAAACGCACAGGTAGTGTCGATATGTTCCACAAGTAGTGTCAATATATTCCACATGTTCGATCTTATGAGCATTTTCAATTTCAGATCCTTTTTTTTTTTTTTGAATTCATGTTAAATCAATGTCAAGTTGTTACAAATCCATTGGTTCTTCATGTTTGGCATGAAAAATCACGGAGTTGGAGCTTTCATTTCGATATCCATTGGTTCTTCATGTTCTACATTTTTTTTCAAAATTTTCCTTCAACCAGCCGTTAATTAAGACTAATTTCAAAGTATTTGATGAAATGATCATCACACACTCTAATTTCAAATTTTGAGTGTAAGTGCTCCGATTTGGGGAACATTGGGGAAAAATCGAGATTTCCTCAGTTTCTCCCAAATTGCTTGCAATGTTGCACTCCAAACATGAAATCAAGTATGTATGAGGGTTGATCTATTGATTTGTTCAGTCCTCGTCAATTTTTGGAAAATAAAAATCAATTTTTTATTAAAAATTATTAAAATATATTTTTTTTCAAAAATTTCCTTCAACCAGCTGTCAATTGAAACTAATTTCAAAATATTTCGGAGTGTTTAATGAAATGATCATCACATACGCTCTAAATGTTATGCATTCAATTTGAATATAGTTGCATTAGTTCAGTCAAACAATACATAGCTTAGGACCCTATACAAAGGAAACATATTGTGTGGACTTCTTTTTTGAGACGTGATGATTTAAAAGTGTATATTAAGGTCTTTTTTAACAATCCTTGAAGTTTTATTGAAAAATTCAACTATTTTCCCAATGTTTCCCAAAAAGTGTAATAAATTATCCACTACAAATGATATATCCCATGCGATAACCGATACGCATCTGTATCCCAAGGATGCGATACATAACGCGATGCCGATATTTCGAACACTGATTGCAACAAATAAGAAGAAAATACAAATGGATGTTAATGCTGGAAAAAACAGAAACCTCTGAAAAATCCTAAGCCATCTGGTACTAGGCCTTACATACAGATGGTTAAACACAATAAGGCTAACAGTCCATATCCAATAGTGAAAAGGCCCACCAACCAGGATCGTTGGCATTGTTAATTTTTAGATCAATTGCCTGTCCACGTGGAGCCCACTAGATGAACCAACTGGATAGCTGGAAGGTGAGCCTCATCTGCAAAATGTCATTGGTTTGGGCCAAGCATCTCAGAACAACCTCACTGATCATATCCACACTACAACATTTTTTATGGGCAAATTACAACATTATAATCATAAATTTGCAACAAACTGGGGTTCCCTTAGCTCAATGGCGAGCAGAGGCCAGCTTACCTTATAAAAAGAAGATGAAGAGAGAGAGAAAGAAACTGCAAATGGAAAGTGTACCTTAGGAGGGCTGTTGCAAGGCTTTCAGCATTTGGACCATCCAAGTTTGTGGTAGGTTCATCCAGTGCCAGTATTCCACAATTGAGGCAAAAAGTCTCTGCTAACGCCAATCGTATTATAAGTGAAGCAAGTACCTGATGATAATTTCAAGTCGTGTAAGAGTTGTATGTTATGACATATCAGTCCAACCATGAATTTCTCATTTATGTAGTAGATTACACAACTTTCAACAGTTTTGTAGTTACGACCACAGACCTAAAATTGAATGGTGGATGTGATTTGAGATTTTTCAGGTTTTCTCAGTTCTGGATTGAAAAGTGAAAGTGCCAAGCAAATTCCATAAACTATGACCCCAAAAATGAAGCAAGGAAAATAGGGCTGTCAATTGGCTGGAGCCCAGGCAGGGCTTCTTCCTTTTTTTTTCTTTTTTTTTTCTGAATAAGCCTACTCTGACATGCCAGCCAAACCTGTTCAAAATCTGGGCCCAGCCTAGTCAACGCCCTGCCCTTTGACAGCTCTAAAGCCAAGGAAAGAGGGGTGAGAAACGCTAGGCAACTTGTGGGGAAACGTACACATCCATATGCAGTCATACTATGTTTTCTTATTGTCCATATCAAACTTCCATGGTTGCAACTGAGTGGAGCTTGCCAGGGCCAGGCCAAAGGCCAGTCCACTTCGATATGAGTTTGGGCTTAGGCCTAGAGGCCCATGGTTGGGCCATGCCCAATAATTAATATTTCCAATGGTGTGTTAAGTCTGTTAGGCCTGTGTCTCATGGCTCAGACCAGTCCAAGCCCAGCAAGCTCACAGGCTGTTCTAGGATTGGGCTTGGGACTGCATCAGTCCAGTCGAGTCTGGCCCATTTGCAACCTTAAATATTTCTGTGTTTGCACTCACGTCTCCCCATAACTACTTGCGTTTCCGCTCCTGAGAAGACTCAACTGAAATCATCTCAACATTTGTGCCTTGCGGGTGTTAATGACTATGGACATCGGCCAAAAATTCATATGCCCCACCTGGATGACTGTAATACACCTAGTCCTAGTTTTTTCCATGTGCCCTTTATTTATTTATTTATTTATTTATTTTTATGTTCACCATTTTTGCTTTCTTTGACTTAATATTGAGAGTAGGGACGTACAACCTTAGTTTTCTCTCTCCATTCCTTTTTTTTTCTTCCATCTCTTTTCTTTTTCATTTCACTTTCACACAACTCTAAATGGTATTGGAGTAGGTTTCATTCTGGTTAACATTGCTTTCTTCTCTACTATCTCATAAATTCTTCTTTTCCTTTTCCTCTTTGCTTTTTATCTCCCTTGTGCAGAAAGTTCTCTAAAAAACTAGTTTCTTTCTTTCTTTCTTCTTCTTCTTTTGTATGTGATGGGCCTTTGTAATGGTCTGCGTGTCAGAGCGTGAATGGTGTGATCTACTATATTATTCTCTCTTTAATTTCTTCTTTTAATGGAAATGAAGGCTAATCAAATATTCAGTTCTCTCTCTCTCTCTCTAAAAAAAAAAAGAGGCTAATCAAATATCCAGGTTTCTAAACCCATCTGATTTTCTAGAGGTTCAAATAACTCTATAAAACTAAATGGGGCAAATTATCTCCAGTTGTCTAAATCTATTGAAGTGTTTTTTTTTTAAACAACCAAAAGCAAATTAAAATATCTGACCACGGAGAAACTACATGAAAGTGATAGGCTGATGGCACATACGATTAGTGGATTCAGGAAAATGCTCAGATCATGACATGGTTGTAGAAGGATATGGAAACATCTATTAGTGTGAATGTTGTGTTTCTGCCTAATGTGTGTGGTAAGCTGGTTTATGAGTTCTCTTAGGGTGCTTCACATGAATGCGCCAATTCAGATTCTGTGATATTTTAAAGGAGCATCAGGCCAAGGATGATTGTAATAAAGGGTTGTATGATTGTAATAAGGGTTGTACAATTGTACGACCCACCTGGATGATTTTAATAAAGGGTTGTATGATTGTATGGCCCACCCAATCTTTAGTCTTATCCATCTATCCCTTTATTTAGTTTATTATGTGTACTTAATATACAAATGTCATATTGTTAGTACATGAGGGTATTTTTGGCATTTTTAAAAAAAATTAATATAAAATGGGAGAGAGTAGGGATACACATCCCTAGTTTTCTATCTCCATTCTTGTTTTCCCCCATCTCTTTTCTTCCCTTATATTTCCTTACACTTTTACATTACTCTACAGCAGGAATGCACTTTTTGTTTATTTCCATGTTACCCTGCAAATATGGCTCAACATTCAAAGGTCTCCTCCAAAAGACTATCTAAGAAGACACGTTTACCTTTCTTCCCTTTTTGCATTTTCATTGTTTTCCTTTCCTTTTTTTGCTTATGTATGCGGTTAATATCTAAGGGACCATGCCATAGTGGCCGTGATGGGGCCGTATCAACTGTTACGTAACTGTAACAGTGCTGACTGTTACGTAACTGTAACAGTGCCAACTGTTACACGTTACGGGGTCATAATAGGCATAATGACCGTTATGAAAAAAGGTCCCGTTATGGCCCTCGTAATGGTCCGTTACAGGGCCGATTCGGGTTTTTTTTTTTTTTTTTTAAAGAGACCATTACTGCCATTATGGCCCGTATCGTAACAGAAATTGTGGTGGTCATTGTGGCCACCATTATCATTACGACACACCTTAAAGGGCACTAATACTGGCTCACCTTATGATAGGGGTGCAACTTGGGCAAGTTGGGTTGAGTTAAGAGTCAAACCGAGTGCAATGCAACCTCAAGAGGATCCAACCCACCACCCCACCCAACCCAAATTCTTCAATGCTTGACCCAACACAAGCTAACCCGACCCAAAGACATGTAATGATTCCCAACTAGACCTAAACTGAACCGAATTTGCTCAACTAGAAACCAACCCGAATTCAAATCGGGTTCGTGTCTCCAACCCAAACCAAAACCAAGAACCTTAACAACCCAACCCAAAGATGGGTTAGGTCAACCCGATTGAGCTGCACCCAAAGTTGCAGCCTTACCTTCTGACCAGCACTACACCGTCCTCGCATTTCCAGCTCCGCATCACCAGTCTGCATGTGAACCTGTAAAAGGAAATTGCATGAGGACTACATCAAGATATGCCCAGAACATATGCATAGAGGGATTTCTCTCACTTACCCGGTAGCTATAGGATCGAGTACCAGCTCCTTCGGAATCAGAATGAATGCTTATGTAATCTATATCCTGTCCCCTGTATGTTTGTTGCCACAGTTCCCTTATAATCTTGTTTATTTCCTCCATCTTCATCGTGTGGAAACGCATGAGTGCTCTACAAATATATATGTATAATTATTCTTACTCAAATAAAGCCAAGCAAGCATAATAGTGAATCCAGTCCACCCCCAAGTTCTAAGTGGCATGCATGTATGATGATCCAAATGTTCATTCATTGAGGACAACCACAAATGGGTCATGGACCAAACATTGTAGTGATTGAACAATCCTAACCACCTAAAAGTTTGTGTGCAACCAAAAAAAATCAAAAATCATCTGGTGAGTGATTTTTGCACATCATTGTTTACATGGTTAGGATTGTCCAGTCAATGTGATTTTCTTTTTTGAAAGGTGATTGTCTGGTCAATGTGATGTTGGTTTATGGAAAAGAAATGGAGCTTCATGATGAATGGCCAGTTTGGATCGTTATATGTACATGCCAAATGTACAGCAAAACCTGGGTGGATGAAATGTTTGCCTGAACAAAATGGATCTGATCCCCATAAAAGCATAAATCTATCTTAAATGTGGCACACCGATTTCTTTAACTGGTGGCGCTGTACTAGGGTTGGACATGCCCGGTAGTCCATTACCCATACCATTTGTTAGGTTGGCACTCAAATTTCAGAAGTGGCACAAATGTCCATGATAAAGACCATTCATTAGATGGGTCCCACTGTGGACAACCCACCGTATGCAACTCACACAGATTGGGCAATTCTACCCGTCCGATTGGGGGTGTGTTCCCATTGAAATCTGACCATTGTAAATGTTCTTTTCTACCATCCACTTGTAGGTTACTGATTGGATGGCTAAGATCATCACCATCATTACGAGTTTCATAACATGGTAGATCCACAGCAGAATCCATTCGATGAACGGTCTGAACCATGGACTGCGGCGACACACCTCATATCCTTGTGGGAGTTCACAACAAGGAGCACCAGTGCACAGTAAACCAAATGTAGAGCTAAAGAGATGAGAAGCATAATTACAAAAACAACACCCAGCTACTGGTCGATACACCTTGTAATCTAGAAAGAACGACGAAAATTACAAACTGCTTCTAAACTGCCAATACATTATATTTTTTTGTTTCAAATTATTATGAATTACTGGAATAGGAAACCTGGGCAGAACACCAAACATAGAAATTAGCAGCATCTATTCGAATATTAACTTCTAGTTAGATTTCCTTATCAAGTTATTCCATCATTCATTTGTTAGAGAGGGATATGGTTAGGTGGAAGGTGGAGAAGTTGGATGAAAGAGTGCATTTCCATCCTCCTTAGCGGCTCTCATAAAGATCTTTTCAGTGGCCCAAGGGGGTTGTAAGGATTTTATTTATTTATTTATTTTTATTATTATTTTTTATTTTTATTTTTTTTTGGGGGGGGGGGAGATGATCTTGAGATGCTTTGAACTGGTGCGGGAGCAAAAATTGAAGCTTTCCAAAAGTGAGATCCCTGGAGTCAGATTTGATGCAGGACATGAAAATTAAGTATGATATACAAGATTTCAGGCTTTAGATCATACTAATTTTAGAACCATCACAAAAATTCCACATCCCACATAAAGTCAAGCATTCCACAAGGAGAATCTACGAGGGTCCAAGCCTACACATGTTAGGGCTAAATCAATTAAATTTATAGACCAAACAATGCTCAAAGGAGAATAGATTCATCCACACATGCAAAGGATTACTTCCCAATCCAAGGGATTCACATATTTCAAATCAAGAAAACCTAGGGTTTGCAAAAGTGGAATAGGACTTGGGAATTAGGATTATAGTTAAGGAAATAAGGTGAGAGAGGAGTGAAAGAGAGGAATGAGAGAACTTGTAATCAGTCCACACATGTGGACAGCAGGCTGGCCTGACGCACGTGCGTGGATTGTTGTCTGCACGTGTGTGGGGCCCACGAACCCAAAAAGGGCCAACTAGGGATTGGTCGGCCAGGGATGGGCCACCCACACACCAAGTTTCAGGGCAATTGGATGACTGGTTTGAGCATGATGCTCCACCAAAGTTTCGACCTTCCTGCAGGGCCTGATTCTGGAAATCTTCTGTAGAGGATTGGCTGCAAAATAAATATGGATTTGAAGAGTGGATGGATGTGGGAGATGAGGGCGATTTGGGATGGATGTGGCTTCGCACCACGATAGTTAGCCCTTCGAAGAAGCAAGGGTTTCGCACCCAATTAGATTTCTACAACTTAGAGAATTAGAGAAACAGGAAAACGCAGAATTTTATTAATAATCTTCAATGAAAAAAACCTACAAGGAGTTGCCTATTTATAAGAAAACCCTATACCCCAAAAGCCACGCCATGTGCGCACACTATTACTTAGAGACGAAGTAACCAAAAATAATAACTAATCAAAGCAATCTAAACCATTTATGATGTTCCTAATAATGATAATAAGAAAAACTCAAAGTCCTAGATCATCTATGGTAGTGGGCCATGATCATTAGATCCAATGGTGGGATCCACATGATGATCGGGTCCACCCTAAGGAACCAAAACACAATCCTCTAACTAGGAGGCCCTCCATGGATCTCATCATCGATCCAGATCGAAGGTGGGGCCCTCCTTGCATACGTGTGTAGGGGGGGCGTGCGTGTGCGCGAGATGTCCCCATCAAGATTGGAAGACAGAAGGAATTCAAGAAGGTTGTGGGATGTAAAGTACAGACACTTGCAAGCAGACTCCCTTTGTTTATAGGCAAATCATCTTAAGGGTTGGAAACCCATGCCTGAAAGAGTCCAAAGGAGATTGTATTCTTGGAAGGGTTAAGTACCTATCACTCACGGGAAGAATCATGCTTACTAAAGCGGTGATGTTGAGTGTGCAATGTAATTCATGTTGCTTTTTCATTGCATGGACCACAGTGTTGTTTACAATTTGGAAATAATGCATTTTGTGCCGAGGAATGGAAGAGAGGCAAAAGTAGAGTGGAAAGTGTGCAAATCGATTAAGAAAGGGAGCATGCATCAAGTTACTAAAATCCATCAATCAGGTCCTAGCTAAACGGTTGTGGAGATTTGTTAATGAAGAGAGGGGGTTGTGGAAGGCGATTGAATGTAAATATGGAGTGATGGAAAATGAGTGGTCCACTCACATGTCACTGAAAGTACTGAGGGTTGGGTGTCGAAAGTGACCATCAATGTTGAGCATGAGTTCACAATAGGAATCAAATTTGAAGCCAGAAACATTTTGAGAACAAGATTTTGGGAAGATGAGTAGTGTACTGAAAGGCTACAACATATGGAGTTTGAAAGTTTGTACAACCTTGTTCTAACTAAAGGTACAAGAATTAATAAGTGCATTAATTGAGAATGGAAGCAGAGGGTTTGCATGCCAATCTTTAGAAGAACGCAGGGGGACAACAGGATTGAGGACCACATCTTGCTAATGGATATCTTCAAAATGAGGCTTTCCATGGATTGAAAAGGGATAAGAGGGTATGGAAATGATATCAGTCAGGTTTCTTTTCAATTAGCTCATGCTATGATCAACTGAAGGCGGGAGAAAGTAGAATAAGACATCAGTATGCATTTGGTCGCCTAAACATCCTCCAAGGGTGGTTTCTTTTAGTTAGGTGGCAGGTTGAGGTAAGATTTAGATGGTCGACCACCTAAGGAGAAGACATCATATATTATGCTTGATAGCAATGCGCCAACCAATCCCAATCCGGGTTAAGGAGAGTTGATGTCAGGTAGGATGTTAGTCGGAGAACTTTTGCAGAGAAATCATGAGAATAGCCAACCCCAAATAGCTAGGACAAGGCAATGATGCTGGTGGTGCTATCCTTCATGTAACGGAATGTTGAAACAGTAGATCAACTTCTCATCCACTGTCCATTTATAGCTGCAATTAGGGGTGGTGCATCAAACAGTTCATCTTGGATCCGTGATGCCTGAATCGATGGAAATGAAGGCTTGGGACCATGCAATAAGTGGGGGAAAAGAGGATTATGTGGATATTGTCGCTCTTAGCAGTTATTTGTCGATTTGAAAGGAGAAGAACCATTGAATAATTTCAGAATATTCTTCTAATGTTAACCAGGTAATTGATAGGGTGAACGGAAAAGAAAAGAAAAGAAAGAGTGATCCATGGGCATTGGCTCTTGAGGAGTTTGCTGGGGCAGGAAGACGAGATATTTGTGTGGAATGGATTGGGTTCCCTTCAGGTGTGCCAAAACGGTTATGTATCGGTCGTAACGGCCGATACGTAACGGTAACGGTGGGAACCGTTACGCGTTTCGGGGTCATATCGGCCGATACCCGATTTTGTGTACGTATCGGCCATTACGGGCGTAATGGCCGTTACTGACCCGTAACGGTCATATAACGGTAACTTTTTTTTTTCATTTTAAGCTCTGTTTTTGCTATTTTTTTGAAACATCTTACTTCTAAACTGTTTCTCACTCCTACTACTAATTTCGACCAACCTTGGCTGGGTATTTGAGATAAAAACACATTATATTATGGATTTTGTTGAATCAAAGCACGGTGGGTCATTTTTCAGAAATTCGTCAAAAATAGGTATTTATACTTTTTTTAATATGTTTTGTTGTTTTAATCATGTCATATGATGTGTTAATCACAGTAGAACATGCTAATGTGCATTTTACAGATTTGGGGTGCCATTGAATATTTTTTCTATTTACGCATGAATTTTGACCCTTTTTTTAAATTCGAAAAATCAATTTTTAATGGTTGTTTTGCTATTTTAATCATGTCATATAATGTGTTAATCATAGTAGAACATGTTAATGTGCATTTTACAGATTTGGGGTGCCATTTAATATTTTTTTTATATTTTTTCTATTTACGTATGAATTTTGGCCCTTTTTTAAAAAAAATCGAAAAATCAATTTTTAATGGTTGTTTTGCTGTTTTAATCATGCCATATGATGTGTTAATTATAGTAGAACATGTTAATGTGTATTTTACAGATTTGGGGTGCCATTTAATATTTTTTTCTATTTATGCATGAATTTTAGCCTTTTAAAAAAAAAAAATCGAAGAATCAATTTTTAATGGTTGTTTTGCTGTTTTAATTATGTCATATGATGTGTTAATCATAGTAGAACATGTTAATGTGCATATTACAGATTTGGGGTACCATTTAATATTTTTTTTATATTTTTTTCTATTTATGCATGAATTTTGGCCCTTTTTTAAAAATTTTGAAAAATCAATTTTTAATGGTTGTTTTGTTGTTTTAATCATGCCATATGATGTGTTAATCATAGTAGAACATGCTAATGTGCATTTTACAGATTTGGGATGCCATTTAATATTTTTTTATATTTTTTTCTATTTATGCATAATTTTGGCCTTTTTTTTAAAAATTGGAAAAATCAATTTTTAATGGTTATTTCGTTGTTTTAATCATGCCATATGATGTGTTAATCATAGTAGAACATGTTAATGTGCATTTTACAGATTTGGGGTGCCATTTAATATTTTTTCTATTTACACATGAATTTTGGCCTCTTTTTTTTTTTAATTCGAAAAATCAATTTTTAATGGATGTTTTGTTGTTTTAATCATGCGATATGATGTGTTAATCATAGTAGAACATGTTAATGTGCATTTTACAGATTTGGGGTGCCATTTAATATTTTTTATATATATTTTTTTCTATTTACGCATTAATTTTGGCCATTTTTTAAAAAATTTGAAAATTCATTTTTTAATGAATAGTTTGATGATTTAATCATACAATTTGATGTGTTAATTATAGTAGAACATGTTAATGTGCATTTTACAGATTTGTGGTGTTATTTTATAATTTTTTTCTATTTTCGAATTAGTGACTTTATGTTTTTATTTTTGCTTATATTGGACAAGTTTTGCCTCGGAGCTTCATAGGGTTTAGTTAGAACATAAAATCATCTTTATTAGCATAGGTCATACAGACATACACTCATACTCATATCTAATTATCTAGTATCTACCTAAACCTAAAGAAATGTCTGGGTCTGGCCAACAACAAGTGAGGATATTGGATGGCAACATTGTGAGAGAGTTGGTGGTACTAGGCACCAAATGAAGTACAAGTATTGTGATAGACTAGTGACTGGTAGAATTACCCGTCTCAAATAACATTTGGCACATCGAAAAGGTCAAGTTACGCCATGTAGTAGAGTACTGAAAGAGATAATGCTTTTAATACAAGCTAGTCTGGATGAGTCGAAGGGTAAACGTGCTGCTGCACAAAAGAAGAAAGATATTTTGGATGTAGCTCGACAGGAGGTATTTGGTCCTGAATATATGGGCGTTCGTGATGAAGATATTATTGGTTCTGACGAAGATTCAGATCGAGAATTAACTATAGCTAAGAGAGAGAGCTTGCGTATAGCTCGTAAAGAGGAAGAACGCCGCCGAATGTTTGGCACGCATGGGTCAGTGCATGATACAGGGGGGGCAGTGGGAGTGAGAGTGCAACGGCTTCTATGGGGGGGGGGGGGGGGGGGGGGGGGGGGGGGTAGGTTTGGTGGGTTACGACGTGTGTTTGGGAGCCGACAACATACATCTTCACATGATGCCCCTATACGTTTGGATGAAGAAATAAATGAGCCTAGGAGACCCTCTATTGATCCAATCCTGTTTAGGAAAGAATCAACTAAACAAAAGAATATAAAATAAATGTGGAGTAGAACTTCCGTTGAGAAATTAGGTAGAGCAGCAGCAAAGTTATTTATACATGCCAACATACCTCCTAACGCGGCCAATTCTCCATATTGGCAGGTGGTAATTGATGTAGCGGCAGAAGCAGGTGAAGGAATAAAAGCTCCCACGGCTAAGGAAATTAGGAAGAAATGGACAGATGCAGAGTATGTGGATGTGAAAGCATACGTGAGTACCTTTAAACCTATATAACAAGCCAGATGATGCACGATCATGTATGATGGTTGGACTGTCCCAACCAGACGCAGCATGATCAACTTCATGGTGTACTACCACTTAGGAACTATATACCATAAGTCAATTGATGCCTCAAAGGCAACAAAAAATTCTACTTATATTAATGGACTAATGGATAAAGTTGTGGACGAGATTGGAAAGGAGAATATAGTGCAAATTGTGACAGATAATGAAGCAACATATAAGCTTGCAGGACATGTTGATGGAAAAGAGAACATCTTTTTTGGTCACTATGTGCTGCTCATTGTATTGATCTTATATTGGAAGATATTAGGAAGAAGAAGAATGTTAAGGAAATGGTCGAAAGGGCAAAAAAAGTGACGACGTTTATTTACAACCATAATCAAGTAGTCGCAATAATGAGAACGTTCACGAAAGGACGAGAATTGTTAAGGCCTGCGGCGACTAGATTCGCAACAAACTTTATAGCATTAGAGAATTTATTCCCGCATAGGGGAGAGTTGAGTGAGATGTTCGATTCCCGAGAATGGCTCAACACAAAACATGGGAAGAAGACATCAGGGACACCAGTTGAAGTTGCAAACACCATACGGGACAACAAATATTGGAAGAAGATCAAGTCGATCCTAAAGGTAATGGAGCCACTAATGAGGGTACTCCATCTTGTTGAAACTGACGAAGCACCTACCATGGGCTTCCTATACGATGTCATAGATAAGGCAAAGATAGTAATTCAACGTGATTGTAGAAGCTGGGAGTCTTATTGGAGGATGATCGACAAGAGATGGACAAGATAACTTCATCATGATCTTCATGCAGTAGGTTACTATCTAAATCCTAGGTATATATATGTCCAATCATTTGTTAAGGATGATGAAATTCGTGTCGGGCTAAAAAATGTAATAAAAAGATTAGAGCCTGCAAATAAAGGTGTTGAATGAATTAGATACATTTGGAAATCGCTTTGGTAGTTTTGGAGATGCTCTTACACAGCATGCAGTATCTATGATGCAACGGCCGAATGGTGGATTAATTTCGGAGAGAGTACGAAGGCTCTTCAAAAAATTGCAGTAAAAGTTTTAAGCCAAACAATATCTTCATCTAGTTGCGAAACGAATTGGAGTTGTTTTAGGCTTATTCATTCAAAGAATAGGAATAGATTGCAGGCTAGAACATTAGATAGACTTGTCTTCATGCACTACAATATAAAACTAAGAATGCGACGACATCATAGGAGCATTACAGCTGTTGATGATGAAGACTATTGTTCAAAAAACTTGGACAATATTTATGATGAGGATGACCCGCTTCTACCTTTGTTGGAAACAAGGGAAAAGCAAATTGAAGAGGATAGTGAAGAATTGAAAATTGATAACCCAGAAATATGTAGAGCGCAACAAGAGAGTCGTGCAGATGTGTTTGACCCAATAAAAGGAGCAACGTTTATGCCAAGTACGGGTACGGCTCAAGATCAACAAAAGAGTACGAGCAATGGTAGCCTAACAATGTCGGATGATGGTGACGATGACCCCCCCTGCCCCTGGTACTAGCACTTCTGGTATTGCTCAGCGCCCTATACAACCGTCTACAGATCGCGATGCCAATGAACATCGACGAGGTGGTACACGAGGTCGGACTTATGAGTGTATCGAGTCACGATACAGCCAGCAGGAGGAGGGTACATCTAATGGTGCACCGGGTCTGGGAGGTCCGGAACATCAGCAGGCTCAATAGTCTTGGTTATTATGATAGATATTCTTATGGTCAATTGGATTATGACTATGATGGTTATAATGAGCCTGTTCCATCACATTCATGTTGGAGTAGCCCTCCCGATCAATATCCATATGATTATAGATATCCAGATTCAGATCCAAGTTACTCATCACAGCAGACGCACTCGCAATCTCAAGATTCTCAACAGCTTGAGTATGGGCACCAGTATGGCTATTCGACGGGCACTGGTGGATATCCTTACTCGGGGTAAGAGTCGTTACCTAGTCAGGATCAGTCATCCTCTGGTTTCGTTAATCTAGTATTTCCTTCGGGCACTGGATATTATGGATATGCAACACCTATACCTATTGGACACCTCAGCCTGATGGTGACGATGACGATGATGTGGAGGTCGAGCAACCACAAAAAAGCAGATTTTCATTTTGGTGGTGACTTGTGATTTTGAGTATATATTTGTATTAAGGTAAGTATTTGCAGCAGACAGCTCACAACAGTATTATTGCAAGAAGTCATGCACACACTTGACACTGCCAAACTTGTATTTAAAATAGCTCCCCTGACAACCAATCAAGTAATCCTTAATTAAGTTGCAGGAGAGTATATCAGACACTGCTAATTTATTTTTTTAATATTCTTGACTTGAGGATGACAGGTCATAGACAGGAATCACAGTCACGTGCACAGGTATGTTCGAGAAATTCCTCAAAAATAATTGCAAACACCTAATGTAAGATATTTTCATATTACATTCATTCTAATATATCTATCATTGATAGTAGATAGTTAGAAAATTAAATATATGAATTTCGTGGTCAATTCAGGTTATCTGGTTCATAAATTCATCAGACAGTCCGATGCAACTTCTCACCAAAGAGTGAAACGTTACACCACCATAAACATGTTCCAATTTATAAATGAATGCATATTTGGAATGCTTAGAATATTCTAAATTTAATCCATTTTTTTCATATTTTTTTGGCAAAAAAAAATAATAATAATGCGCCGTTACGGGCCGTTACGCCCCCTTATCGCCATTACACTCCCGTATCCGTATCGGTTTTGGAGGTCACCGTTACGCCAAGCGATACCGATACGGGACACCTTGGTTCCCTTCCTATTTACATTGTGGTTGTTGTGGTCCCCTCAGCTGTAGCATTTCCCTTGTTTTGTTTCAAATAAAATCTTTTCATCTATAAAAGATTGCATTGATCAAACGATCATGACCATCCACTTGGTCAGTATCAAATGGATGGTTAAAAATAAAATGGGTAGACATTCAATTCAATGGGAAAATCAGTTGGTTCAGATCAATATATCAGTATGATGTTTGGCCTATGCTCCATCTACAATAGCCCTCATTTGCATGGTTAGGAATGCTGCACATCCATGCAATGTGTACAGTGGATGAGTCATCATCATATTAAAAACGGCAGTGAACTATCACCATACTCCAGCCCCATGAGGATAGGTGTTCAAGTAAGAAGCCAAAACCAAAAATGGCTGCCTGTACTCTGATCATCTCTTCATATTCTTGTGACTTTTTACCAGACAAATTGAATTTAAATTTTAAAATCAAATGCATGTGTTATCAGGTTAACTATTGATGCGCAAATGTGATTTAGATTAATTAAAGGTGCACAAGTGTAGTTCTGGACTCCAAATTTATGGCTCTAATTTTCTCATAAAAATACTGGCTCTTGAGTTAAAGGGTGCTCACTTGTCAAGTGCATTGTAATATCTGTCCAGATCCTTATTTGCCATTTCAGTCGTCTGTAACAAAGTACTTCGTTAAAGAACATAAGATGGTACGATAAACAAAAAGCTGAAAGCATTTGAGAACTAGAAATGAAAACCTTTAGTTGGATCAGCTGATTAAAGTACCGCTTGTCAATATCATTGTATTGTGCCTGTTTAAGGTCAAGTTTATGCTTCGAAATATTACTCTGATAAACTGACAATGTGCCATGACACCTGTTGAGCTGTAAATATGAAAACAGAAATCAATTTCCATCTTCCATGCAGACAAAGGACTCTTTGAAGAATGTATATTCTCAGGCTTCTGATTAGCATAGATGAATTTGATTATCCAATAACCAGAATCAAGATTTTGGCATGATGAAGCAAGAACGAGTTTTTACAGGTGATCTATCAAGGTGACAATGAAAGAGAAGGTAAAAAGTAAGAGATGAAGTAAAGAATTCTTCCTCAGAAATTATTGCCAACTTAGAAAATGGTACAAACATCTCTATCCTGTTTACTGCAGCCTCTCCTAATTTCCATAAGGCAGTATTAAAACTATAATTTTCCCTCAAGAAAGTGGTGGAATCTGACCAAGTGTTTTATTGAGTTAGACAATATTACAAGTATGGCAGTGTAAAATAGCATCTATCAAGAGAAGGAAAAGTTCAAAAACATGTCGAAAGGGCAAAGTTAGCACCAGAATTGACATTCTTTTGATGAAAACTAAGAATAAGATAAAGACAAAGTTGCAGAGATACATATGCTTGAAATGATAGAGATTGCCACAACCCTATTAGCTCAATGTATTTTATTTTATATGAACATAAACGGAATAAAATATCAATTAAGACTTAACGCCATGAATAAAACACAAGAACTAAAACAATTTGCTGTAATTTGAATTAAAGCAATTTGTTAAGAAGAAAGAGCACATGTTGATGATTCATAATTACCTCAGAAAGAAGTCTTTCTTTTTCTTGCAAGTGTTTTTTAAGATCAGCTTCAAAGGCAGATACTCCACCAATCTTCAATATTTTCTCTTCC